>OX463822.1:3225429-3869515 GCA_949825045.1 Argyresthia goedartella
ATCATAGAATTCTCTGGAGCCGGACTGTTCTGGGTGCGGCTGAGCAGTAGCTTCGTTATCAGGAACTATTCAAATACCTTTGAGATAGTGCTGAGTAGGAGGATCGGCCGATAGCTCTCAGGGAGCTTGGTGTTCTTACCCTGTTTGGGCAACATGACGACCAAGCCCTCCTTTCATTGGCTTGGTAAATGTCCCGTGCGCAAGAATCTGTTGAGCAGGCGCGTAACGGCCGCCACAGTACGTGGTGGCAAATGTAACCGCTGTGTTGGGTATGCAGCCTGCGTCCGGGGCTTCCCTGGGCTTGGTTCTTCAGATTGCACTCATGATCTGGCTGGGCATGACGACGATGGGATCCACTTCGGGAGCTTTCGACGTGGCGAAGAACTCTCGCAGGTGTGCTCCACATCATCTGCAGAGTACGGCCTAAACTGCTTCTCGAGGCATTCGGCGAAGATCTTCAGTCTGTCTTGGGCTCGGAATCTTGGTAGGCCTTCGCTGCCTAGGTTTGGTAGGACTGGTGCAAGAGTGGTCGACAAATCCCGGCACAGGCGATGCACGGAGGGGACGTGGTCCCCTATGGACTCGACATAGCGTACCTAAGATTCTTGGCGTGGAGATCAAGCTGGCGCTTCAGCTCAGCAGATGAGTGCGCGTAGCTCTGCAGCGAGAGATGTCAGAATACTAAAGTTAGGTTTGATAAGTCACAACTTTTTAATAAAACCAGGAGCCGAAGCGAAACGGAGCGGAGCGAGGTGACCCCATGTAGTTGGTGAACATTTAGTTAATTTGGGATGAAAATGTAATTTTATGGTTCCGTACCTGAAAAGGTAAAAAAGGAACCCTTATTATCGGATCACTCGCGTGTCCTAAGAGAATAGTGTCTTGAAATCTTCGGCAAGTTTAATAGGAGCAAAATATTGCCAACAAAAAAGTGGAGGGGATAAATTAAAATAAAAAAATATAGACCTTAAGCCAAAGATTACAAGAAAACCTACCCGGAATTGCCAAGATTTTTTATTAATTTGTAAACCACATACAAACATGTACATGCGCCTGGTTACGTACATGGAGTATGAAAGTAGCCGCACCAATAACTTTGTAAACAACATTTTGCTATGTAAAATCCAAATTATTCACTTCACACCATCATTAACTTTCTGCGTTGGTACGGAACCCTTCGGGCGCGAGTCCGACTCGCACTTGACCAGTTTTGTTTGGGTCTAACATTTTACTCAAATCGGTAGACAGTTAAATAATGCTCTTTATTTTTCGGTGATGAATGGTATGTATTAGTTTATTATACGGTTAATTCATATCGTTACGTTGTATTTAAGTAATTGTGTATGCAGTCTATTTTTATCAATTAGGGTTATCAGTATAATACATACTGTTTGTAGTATATATTAGTCGTAGTATTTATAGAGTTTTATTGTACGCGCAGGTCTTCCCCCGCTCAACCATCACCTTTCCTACCATCTTGGTTTGCTGGAAGAAATCTCTTTTGAGAGATAAACTGGCCTTTGTACATGATTTTTCTATTATAAGTTATCTGTATCACTCTTTTGTGTAGTACAATAAAGAAATTACGAAAATTACGAATCAGCTGACCGCCCGGCCCAAAATGTGATGATGGTTTCCTCCTTGTCATATCCCACAACAGCGACCTCTGCTACCTTCTTTTGTTTGCTCTAATGTGGCTGGCGAATCCAAATTCGGTCTTAAACATATCCTATTGCCTGGGGCACTGAGTATTGTTGCCCTGAATCA
Organism: Argyresthia goedartella; assembly: GCA_949825045.1. Classification (NCBI taxonomy): domain Eukaryota; kingdom Metazoa; phylum Arthropoda; class Insecta; order Lepidoptera; family Argyresthiidae; genus Argyresthia; species Argyresthia goedartella. Next base: position 3,227,197 of record OX463822.1, read on the forward strand.
TTGTAGATGAAACTGTGGGAGGGCTTAGGGCGATTTCTCCGATCAAATCGGTTTCATTGTAAACGCTGCTCAGAAAGATGTCACTAGAAGTTTGACTACATCTTTAAGTTGCAGCCTGTAGATTGTATCCAATTGGCTAAAGGTTTACGTACAATCATAATATTATCCATTCACGCAGAATTCTACAGAAGTGGAAGCTAAACCAAATAACATTGGTCTTTTGAGAATTCAGTCCGCGTCGGCGAGGTTGATTTTCGCTTCAATTTATTCATAGATCCTGCTTTGGAAATTACCTCGCGGTGGTAAACAAGAGACTATTAGTTAACTAGTTTCCTACGATTTCAAAGTATAATTTCGTGTTTGTATACAGTTTGTGGGGAATCAAATCTGCAATAGGGGAGGCATTAAACTTTTATTTTCGCTTTCAACCTTATTCTGAGGGTACTGATCTGAAGCTGTGGTTGTATATTTCTTGAGATAAGCTCACCTTTGTACATGTATTTCTATCTATCTATCTTATGTTATCTGCATGTCTATTGGCCGAACCCGAAAGGCCGAGTCGGCAGTGACCCTGCCTACGAAGCCAAGGGTCCCGGGTTCGAGTCCTGGTGGGGGCAAATATTTGTTTGATGAGAAGGGATGTTTGTACGCTAGTCATGGTTGTTCATCTATCTAAGTATCATATTTATCTATATAAGTATGTGTATCGTTTTCAAGTACCCAAGATACAGGGAATCCTAGTTAGGGGCTAGATCAATGTGTGTAAATAGTGTCCAAGGTATTATTATTACTATTACATACTTACTTAAACAGATTGTCACGAATGACGGGCAAAAGTCTATATTATAAGTTACAAGTGCGATACAAGTTTATTTTGCGCAACAATTTAACGAAGAAAGTACAATTTTAAAAGAATTTTAGGTGCTTGAATTGTCCAATTACTATGCAGACTTTTGAGCCAAATTGGGGTGTACGTTTTAGCAATTACTCGCGTTTCCTTGGTCCTGGGAGGTCAAATTTAATGTATACGGGTTGGTCTCGTGGAAGCGGAGAGAACGGCGTAGTCTGATTAGCAGTGATAGGAATAGGTAGGGCTTATTAACCTAAACTTCGAGAAACATAGAGAAGGAACACATACTGTATTGGACACTCTTATCTACCTGAGGATTTAATGAAAACTATTGTAGTACCAACAATAAAAAATAAGATAGGAGATGCCAGTGATAAGGGTAATTATAGGCCTATTTCTTTGGCAACTACTATAGCGAAGGTGCTGGACAGTTTTCTTGACAAAACACTTACTGCAATTCGGGTTTAGGGCCGGGTTGTCCACAGAGAGTGCAATATTGTGTCTCAAGCAGACTGTCCGGTACTACACAGATAGAAAGACGCCGGTATACGCCTGTTTTCTTGACCTATCTAAGGCTTTTGACCTCGTTAATTACGAGATCCTTTGGGACAAGCTGACAAAGGAGACCGACTTACCTGATGAGCTTATTTTTATGTTTAAATACTGGTATGAAAATCAAAGCAACGCTGTCAGGTGGGCCGGCTCATTAAGTCAGGAATATAGGCTTAATTGCGGAGTACGGCAAGGTGGGCTGACGTCTCCTAAATTGTTTAATATTTTTATAGACAAACTGATTAGGGAACTCAGCAACAACGCCATGGCAGGGTGCTCGGTTGACGGCGTCGTGGTCAATAATATTATCTATGCTGATGACATGGTAGTCCTGAGCCCTTTAATCAGAGCGCTTAGGCAGCTGCTGGGTATCTGTGGGTCATATGCCGAATCACATGGTCTAAGGTACAATGCCAAAAAGAGTGAGCTGCTAATATTTAGGGCCGGCAGTAAAGTACCATCGTGTGCCACCTGTCCGGCTCTGTGGTATTTTAGTCAGGGTCACGCAGTTCAAGTACCTGGGCCATGTGGTCACGGACAGGCTCACAGATGACCTGAACATGCTGGCTCGCAGGTTTGCACGGTCCACTCGAGAAGTGAAACTCACATTGTTCAGAGCGTACTGTCAAACCTTCTACACCTGCAGCCTGTGGGTTAGCTACAAGCAGAGGACCTACAGCGCTCTGTGTGTTCAATACAATAACGCGTTGAGGATTGTGTTGGGGCTGCCGCGATTCTGTAGCGCCTCAATCATGTTCGCAGAGGCGAAAGTCGCCGACTTTTTTGCGATTCTGCGAAAAAGAATCGCTTCAATAATGATTCGTACACGCGGCAGCCCGAATACAATTATCGATACGTTGGCAAATAGGATCGACAGCCCTATTATGAGACACTGGGTAGGTGTACATCTAGCTCCTAATAAAAAATGATGTACCTAACTGTGTTTTTCCTGATTGCTTCATGTCAATAATGATGTGTAATACGTGTGTGTAAGTGGTTGTGTGTGAGGGTAGAGATATGTGTGTGAGGGTATGTTTGTATGTGTGTATGCCTATTAATTTAATTATGCTAAAATTAAAATTTTATTTTGTATATGTTGTGTAAAAATATGGATTATTTATATCTGGAATAAATTGATAAATAAAATACTTCCTTACGACAATATTTTTTTCCGGGACATCTGCCCCAAGATTCGGGACATCACTTAAGTAAATAAATAATATTTTTTCCAGTTATATATATGTGTATATATCTAACTGGAAAGGGAGAGATAGCGCTTCTTTAGCCGGTTTTTGAAAATATTTAGTGATAGATGGTCCCTGATAGTGCAGGGAAGCTATGAGTCGTATGGCTCGGATTCGAACCCATATTCGTAGGCTGCCGTGGAGCGTTCTGGAGCTTTGAGCATAGACGCCATTTGAGTTCTCCGAGGCCCGCTTGAATAAAGAAATTTGAAGCGATCACGTGGGAAGTTAGGGTGACGAGGGTTCCACAAAATATTATAAAGAAAACACAGAATATGAGAGTCCCGTCGAAGCCGAATCGGTAGCCACTTCAACTCACTGCGATGCTGAGATACGTGGTCATACTTGTGCAGTCCGAAGATGAACCAAATCCCGAGCTTTCGAAGTCGTTCGAATTTGATCAGATGCTCTTCATTTTCGCCGACCCAGCAAACTTCAGCAGAATCAATGAGGGGAAGAAGAAGGGACTGAGCGAGAGTTATTTTGGTCTGGCGAGGAAGAAAGTCCTGAAGTCTCCTGAGAGAGTGAAAAGTTGTATAAACGAACCTGCTGACCTCATTAACATGCATTGACCAGGACAATTGGTTATCGATGACGACACCCAGGTTTTTAGATTTATCGCTATACATTATTACAGTATATATCGTTATAAGTTACAGAAGGGACAGACAATTGCTGCAACGTGTTTAAGGAGTGTCTGGTACCTATAATCATGGCCTGGGACTTATTCGGATTAACCAGCAACCCAAATGACGACGCCCATCCACTAATAACAACCAAGTCAGCGTTCAACGCCTCCACAGCGGTATTTATGTCGCAGTTGGTTGGTTAAATCATACACTTAACTAACTCTCTAGACCGTTAATTAAATACTGACGTTTAACCAAGTATTCTTCATTTCGATTTGAATAGAGCGTCTTCGAAAACGTTTAACAATCTGTCTTACCGAAAGCCGGAGTGTTGGGAAACAAGATGGCGTCACGACAACAGCTGATTTGTACAGCTTATAATAGGGGAAAACATTGCAGTAGCTTAAAGGTGAAGGGTAAAGGGGGTGAGCGAAGCGAAGCCCCCTTTATCCTTCGTCTTAGGTTGAACATGTAAAAACAACAAAATATACTTAAAACATAAACTTAAGCACACAAAAAAAACGTATATGTCTTGTTGCCTAGGAACATTTAAACAACTCGTTAAACGTTTCGTTCAATCACTTGTCTGACGGAATTTTAGTGACTTGGTTAAACGTCGGTATTTAATTAGCGGTCTAGAGAGTTAGTGAAGTGCCCGATTTAACCAATTAACTGCGACATTTACATCTTCAAGTTATCAGATAAAACTAGAAATATTTCAGTTGTGACGCTTTTGAATTCTTTTTGATTCGGTCCGATTTTATCCCTGTCTCTATCTCCAATACACATAATGGATCAACAACCCCAAACCTATTACCAAAGTTTAAAATGAACTGCCCACAAACATGAAACAGCCGATTCGTCATCCTTTGACATACATTACGCACTATTTCGCACTGATCAACAATGCTAGATCCTCGATCAAAGATATATAGATCCTCGTATGAATGAATGGAGGATATAATAAGTAATTCGTCACGGCACTTGTAATCTATTGTTGCGTTACAAGAATGATTTCTTTTCTTTCCTCAAGTGTTTGAATGGCGGTTGGGGAAGCTACCGATTCTAAACGATCGACTACCGCTCAAAAAACTGCTTCTTACACCGCAAAGCGATCTCGTTGCAGGGCGAGAGAGAGTTGTATGTAGTAGTATGACCTTGTTTTGTGAATCATCGAAAATGTTACATTTTTAAAAAGGTTTGAAAATTTGATGAGCGCCACTAATGAACAACTGACGTAGTGGAATTCAAAGATATTCTAGCACCTCGCTCTGATCACGTCGTGGCGTCCGTCACTGTCCTGTTGAAGCGTCGGGGGCGAGAGTTAGCGAGAGAGGGAAGGGAAAAGAGGGTGATAAGTTAACTTTGTAGCGTATTATATATGGATTTATACCGGGTGTAACAGAAAGGTTTAGTTTGCATTTTCACCTGCTTAGAAACAGACGCAGAGAACCATAAAAGGAACTTTTGCTTTTCATAGGATGTGAACTCTAATACAATGGCTTGAGGTTCAAAAACGCGATGCTTAAAAAAAAGGCAGCGAATATGTCAAGGAGTTATCCCTCGCCCATTATGATAGGCCTAGGCGACGAGATTTTGAGTTTTCGACACGACTCTAGCTGTGTTACCACAATAGTAGTTTATGTGACTGCTACATAATGGTGGGCATTAAAACTCGAGAGTGGGTTTATGAAACGAGCCGAAGGCGAGTTTCATAAACCCACTCTCATATATTGCTTAGCAGCTGTTTTGGGACAACCTTTGTTGTAATTTGGTCATTGGGATTTGTAAATTAAATTCAAGACATAATTCATAATTAATTTAATTTCATTTCATTAATTGAAAAGATATGTTAAAATGCGAGCTTATCTAAAAAAAATACTTTCAGCAAACCATGATAGGAAAATTTACCATGGAAGTTAATAATATCTTATATCTAATCTATAATAAAACACATATTAGTAACTGAAATATCTATAAAATATGGGAAATAAAATACTGATACACCAAACTAGTAAATAAGTGTCAATATTTATGTCACCGTAAGATAGCCAAAACCGTTAGTTGATCAACTATCAACAGAGAGTAAACCAGACCGACAGGGTTTAGAATTTACTTTTATTTTGTTCTTACATGTCAACCTAACACGAAGACTATCCGGGGGCTTCGCTGCGCTCGCCCCCGCTAGTCTTCACCTAAGTTACCGCAGTGTTTGCCCTGGTATTCCGTTTGCAATTAAAGTTAAAACCAGTTTACTATTCAACAGTTTTAACCGTTGGTTTATCAAGTAACGCGACTTATAGTAAGATTTGTCGATAGTTGACCAACTAACGAGAAAAAAAAGTTCGTTTGTCAACTAACGGTTTTGAAAATCTTACGGTGTAGTTCATATAAACCTATATGTAGTAATAATATATATACGTCAACTTTCATAAAAGAGAGAGGAAGTGCTCTTTCACCCGGTTTTTGAAAGAGAGAAGAGTGCGACTGTCTGTTATAATAGTGCAAGGACGGTAGTCCATCTATCAAAACCAACCGACACTTGCTTAACCCGAGTGACCGACAAGCCTGCATGAGTTATCATATCACCTGCCGTCCCCAGGTGCGGTCAAATTGATTGACTATCGGATGTGCCGGAAGATAAAAAGCTATGGGTCACGCCTCACGGGACTGATGGGTGCAAGATAACTGGCGGTTAATTTTGACAAATGCTGCTCTTATAATTGACCGAGCGAGCGAAGAGAGCGAAGGGCTCCATTTCGACAAGATAGGAGGCCGATTTTGCTTTCGTCTGTCTCTAGGTCTCTATGTGTGTCTGTCAGTTCCGGTCTAGAGGCCACAGTTTTCAAGCGATCATCACAAAACTTAGCGCACATGTTCCTTGAATTAAAAGTTTTTTTTTGTCGAGAGCTTTTCTCGAGTTTCCTCTTGGGGGAGGGGGGGGGGGGGGGGGGAGTTATGACGTCATTTTTTTTTTGTAAGTTTTTTTTTTTCCGAAATCTATCGTGTGGGAAATCAAATTAAAGGGCATCATGAGCCAGTTCTAAAAATATACTACACCATTACCTTTCGGCCGCCTGTTTTCTAAAAATCCAAGAAATATTTTCAAAACATACCAAGTCTGGACTCCTAGAAGTAGGAGACGGATTTATACAGACCATGAGAGTGAGTGAAATAGACTATAACTATTTTCGTGAAAAGTCAATAGATTGCATTTTAAATCGCAAAATGTAGTTTACAAAGTTATTATACTTGATTTTGATTGCATCTAAAATACTGACCTATAAATTAGTTCACAGTCCCCCCTGTTAGCGAGGTCTACTGCCCACAGGGCCACAAGTTTTATATAGTAACGACACAATATAGTGCTACGACATTGTAGGAAAGCAAAAAATATGAGAAATATGGCGACGTTTTCATAATTTTCCTACGATATCGTGCGAAAGCGTTGCTCCTGCCAGTCTTCTTCCGTACTGTCTGCGTGAGATGAGTGTGTGCGAACTGCATACCTGCAAGACTTATTGCGCATGTGTGAACACATGCTGCTGAGTGAGCCTAGCTTCCTTGCCCCATTTTACTTCTACGCGACTTGAAACATGGTGATTAGAAAATCGAAAGTCACAAGAATTGAACGTTAACACCAAGTTAACCACTGCGATGACCACAAAGTAAACCAACATTCGCGGAACCGGTCCTTATATTTCCATTCACCCAGAACGTATCGTATTTGCTTTTAAACTCCAAATGCAATACAAATATTTGGTTGTTCCTTCTTTGTCACAGTCCAATGATTTTGGGTTTTCATTTTCGGATAACGTGGCTTATTTCAAAACCCTGCAGTAGATATGTTTTGGTATAAAACAGTGGGTAAACTAGCAGAAGGCGCGATTTGTAGGACGCGCGAAAGGTGGTGTCGCTTGAGAGATTGTTTATGAACTGCGATTGCAGCTGATTATTTATTTATTATTTTCAATTCGGTGTTTTTGACATTTGAAGTTTCGCAGGCACCAGTAATTGTAGTCCATACAATTTTATTTTTCTTTTATCTATTAAGTTTCCTTAGAAAATAAGATTGCGATGATATCCGTGGAAATTAAACATGAACTTGGCAAGACAATTTTGTCGATGTCTGTATTTTTTTCGCTATTATGTTTTAGGAGGTCGAAGGGAAGGGTCAAATATCATATAAAAGTATTTTGATTTCACTTTTTGATATACGTCATTTATTTTTAAATGCAGACTACCAGGTGCGTAATAATAATCTTGCAGATAATTCTGTTCCACAAAAATTCAAAATTCAAATTAAAAATTTGGTATCGTGGGAACCAAAAACATTGATGTCACACACATATTTTGTATTTGTTTTTTATTTTTTTGTAATTTCTTTATTGTACTACACAAAACAGTCATACAGATAACTTATAATAGAAAAAAACATGTACAAAGGCGAGCTTATCTCTCAAAAGAGATTTCTTCCAGCAAACCAAGATGGTAGGAGAGGTGATGGTTGAGCGGGGGAAGACCTGCGCGTACAATAAAACTCTATAAATACTACGACTAATATTTACTACAAACAGTATGTATTATACTGATAACCCTAATTGCTAAAAATAGACTGCATACACAATTACTTAAATACAACGTAAAAATATGAATAAACCGTATAATAAACTAATACATACAAATATATATATATATATATTATCTAACTGGAAAGGGAGAGATAGTGCTTCTTTAGCCGGTTTTTGAATATATTTAGAGATCGACTGTCTCTGATAGTGCAAGGAAGCTCATTCCACAGTCGTACGGCTCGGATTCTGAACCCGTGCTCGTAGGCTGCAGTGGAGCGATCTGGAGCTTTGAGCGTAGACGCCATATGAGTTCTCCGAGGCCTGCTTGAAGAAAGAAATTCGAAGCGATCACGTAGGAAGTTAGGGTAACGAGGGTTCTACAAAATATTATAAAGGAAACACAGGATATGAGAGTCCCGGCGAAGCCGAATCGGTAGCCACTTCAGCTAGAATATAAACATCGAAGAACTGTGTTTTTTCTTACCCGGATTGAAACCCGGAAGCTCTTATTTGGGAGGCAGAGCCTCGAACCGCAACGCCACAAATGTCGTACAGAGAATACGTATAATAGTCGTTTGAGTATAATAATCATAGAAGACATATTTGCTAATGAATATATCGATATGGACTATGTAATCTTAGTTTACATAACTGATAGGATTCACTGTCCAGACATTAGACTCCTGATGATTCGATGCAATCGATTGGTGTCACGCCATCCGCGACATGCGTTGTGTATGTTTTCATGATGTATCTTCAGCATTATTGTGGTAATGACCACATAAGGTATACTTCAGTGAAAGCAAAAAAAAAACTCGGAATCCATCCTAGTAATATTTTTATCAACAGACTGTAGTAAACGAGGTTACCTAATATGGTGAGGTTTTCCAACAGTGGATAACTCATGCGTTCGTTAAATATTTTATAGATTTACAATTATTTATCATTGTAGCAATACAATACGATTTGATTAATTACTTTGAATCTATAGTATCTCTCCGGGCAAGGAAAATTATTCTGTGTGGTTTTCCCTGTTCCAAAGCTCTAACAGAGGCAAAAAATGACCGGATTTCTAGACTTAAACAGCTTATGTATAACTTGATCTTTGGTCATCGGGACCGAGAATTATATTTTGATACGAATAAGTTTATTCGAAATATTATACTGACTAGGGATACAATTTATGTACCTGCCTCATCTAAGCGACAGATTGCCAAATTATTGGCACACAATATTTATGACCCTGTTATTATTGAGAAAATAACTTGGGTGCCAGTAGGAAATGACGAGTGTAGAAATAATTATACTAAACCTTTGTATGTTAAGAGTAATGTGACATGCACCCCTATTGGGAATTCACCTGTTAATCATACTTTGCATGCAACGTTGGAATCTGTTCCAAGTAATTTAAATTAGTTCATAAGACAATAGAGGAAATCTCTAGCATACAAGAGCCACTAAATATGTCAAAATGTAAGCCCCAGTTAAATATTGCCCATCAAAACATCCAGGGGCTACATGGAAAAGAACTTGTATTAGTATTATTTCTAAAAAATTCTGCCATTGATATTATTTGTGTTACAGAACACTGGTTGAAGGAAAATATGATGTCTTTTAACAAAAAATAATTACAGAATTGTCAGTTGTTACAATAGAAAGACTGCTGATAGAGGTGGTTCTTTAATCTTAGTGAAAAATAATATTACGGTGAAACAACGCAAAGATATTCTTGCACTTACTGTTGAAAGACAAATAGAGGTATCCTGTGTTGAGTTGGATAGCCTTATATTGTTTGTGTCTACAGGCCACCGAGGGATGAAAAAGGCCATGGCAATTTTGAAATAATTAAGAAAATTATGGAGGAAGCCCTCTCTAAACTATGTAATAACAGAAAAAAGTTAATTATTTGTGGCGATCTTAATGTAGATTTGATTGTAGGAACAACAATGAAACAACGATTAATAACTTTATTCAAATCGTTTAACTTATGTCATGTATTTTTAGAGCCAACTAGATTTACACTTACCAGCCAAACTTGCTTAGATAACGTTTTTTGTGACTGTGCATTCACAAGTAAAAGTGTATTTAACTGCTTACATTCCGATCACAGTAGTCAAACAGTTTCATTCCCAATTGCTATTAAGGTTAAGACTGGTCCATCATTTTATAGGCCTATCACATCCCATAGACTAGAGACATATACGAAAAACTTAGATATAAATTCGCCAGTACCGGATTTTAATGAACAGAACCCAAACAAAATCTACTCAGACTTCTTCAACATTATTCAGACAGAATTCAATAAAGTTTTTAAATTAAAGAAAGTCAGTGACTACAACGGTAAATCTGAATTTAATGACTGGGCAACGTTTGGAATTCGTAAAAGTAGAGTTATCTTGTATGACCTTTATGATCAAAAAACCTATAACTTTGATCGAAAATTTCATGAATATGTTAAAAAATATTCCAAAACTTTCAAGTTGGTTTGTAGAACTGCAAAAACTTTACACGTTAATAGAAAAATTCAAAATTTAAATAATAGAATGAAAACAGTTTGGCAAATAATAAACCGTGAAACTGGAAAAGTTATACCAAGGGACAATGATTTCTGCCTAAAGATAGGTGATGATGTTGTTAAATCCAGCGCTGATGATGCTCGAGCTTTTGAAATATTCTTCACAATTGTACCCCTACTCACAAGAGATCGTCTAAATTCATCTCCATATGAAGCAGAGACTTTATTAAAAAATAACAATAGCGTCAGTAAGGTATATTTAAAATTTCATCATGATATCCCCAGGACATTGTCAAAACGTTTAAATTACTTAACTTAAAAAATACGGAAGACCTGTGGGATATATCAGTCAAAGTCATTGGTTCAGTAATTCTAGTTATAGCCCCACACTTAGCTTATATATTCAATAAATGTGTTGACGATGGGGCTTTCCCAGACCTCATGAAACACAGTAAACTGATACCTCTGTTCAAATCGGGAGATAAGGGTGATCCTTCAAATTTCAGACCAATATCTGTTCTTCCAATACTGAGTAACATATTTGAAAAGATTATACTCAATCAAATGCTCTCACACTTCAACCGTACAAAATAACTCCACGCCAAACAAGACGGTTTCACTAGGGGTAAATTGACTACGGATGCAGGTATTACCCTTATATCTCATATTTATTCTGTATGGGAGGCCGCACAGGATGCTATCGGAGTTTTTTGCGACCTGTCGAAGGCTATTAATTAAATTAAATCATTACGGAGTTCTAAATAAAGCGTTGGATCTACTAAGATCATACCTAAGCAATAGAATTCAAAAGGCAGAAGTTAACGGCGTTAAATCAAAAGGATCGGGTGTAAAAATTGGCGTTCCACAAGGTTCCATATCAGGTCCTTTCTTATTCCTGGTATATATTAATGATCTGCCTTTCATGGTGGAGAAATTAACTGACATAGTGTTATTTAATGATGATACTTCAATGGTCTTCAAAATTGAAAGACAAAAAGCAGATTTTGATGATGTTAATGGTGTATTGTCTTTAACCTTGAATTGGTTCACAGTTAATAATTTATTGTTAAACGCTGGTAAAACCAGGTGTATCAAATTCTCACTTCCAAATGTCAGGCAAGTTGAGACCAGTTTAGTGTTAGACAACAGCACGTTTGAATTAGTAAATGATACGAAGTTTCTTGGAATAACCATTGATAGCAAATTGCAGTGGGGACCCCACATAGATAAATTGGCTGGTAAATTAAGTTCTGCGGCTTACGCTGTTAGGAACATCAGACAAAGCACGGATGTGGCTACATCTAGACTAGTATATTTTAGTTACTTTCATAGTGTGATGTCCTATGGTATCTTGTTGTGGGGGAAAGCAGCGGATATTCAAACTATTTTTATTTTACAGAAAAGAGCTATTCGAGCAATTTATAATTTAAAACGAACAGACTCCTTAAGAGAGCTTTTTAAAGAAATTGACATATTAACAGTAGCTAGTCAATTTATTTTCGAAAATATAATGTATGTACGCAAGAACCTTACAACATTATCCAAACTTAGCGATAGCTGTAATGTTAACCTAAGAAATAATCACAGACTGTGTGCGCCCGGATTTAGACTCGCAAAGGTTAGCAATTCTTTCAAGGGTCAGTGTATTCTCTATTATAATAAGATACCTCTGGAGATTTTGAAATTGCCATTTGAGCAATTTAAAAAGCATGTTAAAGCGACTTTTTCAAAAAAGGGATATAACAATGTTCAAGATTACTTAAATGACAGGACTGTATGGGGTTAATCTAGTTCAACACAGACCTCGCTGTTAATAATTTTGTAATTATTTATTCCTGCTTATTAATCATAATAATTAAATTTTTCATATTTGTAATTTAAGCACAACGTATTTTTAAAAGAGATCTAATAATCAATCTGTGGGAGTTTCTACGCCCTTCTTCTCCCACAGTGGTCCAATGTAGAGAAGAGGCAAAATTGACGTTTGCTAAGTATATGTAAATATCTACAGTAATAAAGTATTTTGACTTTGACGTGATTTTGACTTTAGAAGTTAAATTTTTCACAGCTTCAAGGGACCATAGACCTGAGTAATCGATATTTATTTCAACATGATACCTCCACGCGTTCCTGAGAAAAGGGGTCGTGACAGACGGACAGACAGACAGACAGACGGACAACAAAGTGATCCTATAAGGGTTCCTTTTTTCCTTGTAAGGAACGGAACCCTAAAAAATGAACAAAGCACGAGGAGTAGACGTTTAGCGATAAAATAGCCGATGTCGTAATTAAACCTATCAATACTAGTGAAGTGGCAGGTGACTACCCAAAGGAATTAAAAACGGGTATGGTAAGACCTATACACCAAGGAGAAGACAAAAACGACTTAGTTTATTGGTATATACCTATATTACACAACTCGTTACCCGCTGCGTTCCTAAAGTAATCATGTATGAAATGTTGGGACACGGTATCAAAGCCAAAATACAGCGTGGTTGTATTCATACAGCAGAAAAACACTCTGATCTCCTTAAGATCAAAGGCAGTAAAATAAAGATTAAAGAAACAGCGACGTCACACACATATATAAACATCTAGGACAGGTCTTTTTTTTTACCCCAGCCGGGGATCGAACCCGGGACCTCTCGCTTGGTAGGCAGAGCCACAACCGCTGCGCCACAGAGGTCGCCAAATTGGTATGTAAGTAGCCATGTAGTCAATAAGTAAATATTAGAGGACAATCTTACACAAATCGAACTAGGCCCATAGTAAGCTCAACAAGGCTTGTGTTATGGATACTAGAAGACGATATATTTTAAAGAGATAAATACTTATGTAAACACATAGAAACATCCAAGTCTAAGAAACAAATATTCATGCTCATCATACAAATATTTGCTCTTACCGGGATTCGAACCCAGGACCGTCAGATTCGTAGGCAGGGTCTCAACCCGCTAGGCTAAACCGGTCGACCTTGTTTCGAGTTTTCTCGTTTTTTATAAGGAACACATCGATTACCGAGTTTTCAACTTTAATTATGTGACTGCTACATAATGGAGGGCATTAATACTCGAGAGTGGAGTTTCATAATAATATCACTCGAGAGTTTTAATGCCTAATTATGTACAGTTACATACACTAAGTTTATCTACACACACATCATAAGCTCTCTTTGATGGGTTCAGGAACCGCATGTTTGACCGGCATTGTGGCTCTGCAGTTGTTTAGCTTGTTCTGTAGTACCAACTTCATGCAGGCGGGCGTCGGCGTTCGAAATTTGAATGTGAGTATCAACTTCACAGACAAACTAGGGGCGGCACGCAGGCGGGCGTCGGCGTTCGAAATTTGAATGTCTTAATATGTAGAAAAATTACACATTATGGTCATAATGTGTAATTTTTCAGATAAGAAATGAGTTTTTACCAAATAGTTTAAGATGTAACGTGCGGTTTTGAGGGTTTATGATACGTATGTAGATAAACCACTATTAGAATGTGAATTTTAAGCTTTTTAATTTGTTACCCAACACGGCAATGTTCATTAATTTTTATAATACAAGTCAAAGTCAAAGTCAAAGTACTTTATTACTGTAGATATTTACATATAGTTAGCAAACGTCATTTTTTGCCTCTTCTCTACATTGGACCACTGTGGGAGAAGTAGAAACTCAAACAGATTGATTTTTAGATCTCTTTTAAAAATAGGTTGTGCTTAACTAACACAATTATGTTTTTATTTAATTTAATGAGCAGGCAATAATAAATAATTACAAAATTATTAACAGCGAGGTCTGTGTTGAACTAGATTAACCCCATACATTCCTGTCCTTTAAGTAATCTCGAACATTGTAATATCCCTTTTTCGACAAAGTCGCTTTAACATGCTTTTTAAATTGCTCAAATGGCAATTTCAAAATCTCCAGAGGTATCTTATTATAGTACAGAATGCACTGACCCTTGAAAGAATTGCTAACCTTCGCGAGTCTATTTTTTTAGTTTATTTATGCCTTGCCTGAATATGACTTCACATAGTCAGCGGAGGATCATGACTTGATGACATTTCTATCGATACATGTTAGACAAATGTTGATTAGTAGTTAAGATGTTCTGGGCTAACGGATACAGATACACACTTATACATATAATATTGTAACATGGTCTGCTTAAAATTAAGTTCTACTTACTATTAAGTCGTACTTAAGTATACAGATTGTAGTAAAACTTCTTTTTATTTCATTTAGCAAGCTTTCTGGCTGACTATATAGCCCGCTGAAAAGCAAAGGTTCAGAATTCAAGCCTGGAATTTCGTCTAGTAACTCTTCGATTGTTTTTGACGCATTCCTTTCTGGAGCTCTGATTAGCTGAGACGTATCCTCTATGTCAGTTTATTTTTACTTCCTCATTACGCCATAGTTGCAGCGATGGGCTAGTCCCTCATAATTGTGAACATAACTTGTGTTGTGTAAATAGAAGACCTTTACTTGATGTGCTGTGTACAGGAACTGATTGCTGACCCTCCAAGCTTGGGGTCCACTAGTGCACCCGCGTACCTACCCTCCTGCTCACACCACTGGACCTAAGAGTTCTCTGTTGCTCCTGACTCCTCGCGGCCCTCTAGTAGCCGTTGTGTGCTGCCGCTCCTGCTGCCGGACCTCACCAGGGGAGTGCCTAAATGCGCAAAGTCCGTCTAATCGAGTTCACATCCACAACCTTGCTCTGTCTTCCTTTAAATAAAACTTTGTAAATATTGTATATAACTCTCTTTCCATAGATTGGGAACCCCCAACCGTTTCAATATGTACATTTATACAAATACATACTGGTCAATAACATGGCCCTTCTTTTGGCTTTGCGTAGTCGGGTTTATAATGTAGCATAATTTGAACGGCGTTTCGTACCGGATCTCGGTCTACAGGGTGTAACAGAAAGGTTTCTTCATATATTAAAGGATTGTTTGGGTCATCGTTCTGAGCAACTTTCTCTATGAACTCAACTTGATCAGAGCAACTTTATTTTTCACTTATTCATACAAATCAGCTGACCGACCAGACCAAAACGTATGGAGGAATGCAAAAATAAAGCCCCGTTTTCTCGTGGTCCCACTGATTTGTCCCGTTGCTCTGATCAAATCGGTGTCATAGAAAAAGTTGTTTAGAATTATGTTAAAATATGGATATGTCACCGGAAGATAGTCAAAACCGTCAGTTGATAAACTAACGCACTAGTTGATCAACTATGGACGGATAGTAATAGACCGACAGGGTTAAGAATTTACGTTTTTTTACATGTCAACCTAACACGAAGACTATTTGGGGGCTTCGCTGTGCTTGCCCCCTCTAGTCTTCACCTAAGCTACCGCAGTGTTTGCCCTGGTATTTCGTTTGCAATTCAAGTTTAAACCAGTTCAAGTACTATTATCGGTTTTAACCGTTAGTTGATCAACTAACGTGTCATATAGTAAGCATAACGCTACAGTTTATTATCTGTTGATAGATGACCAACTTACGGAAAAAAAACAGTTAGTTGATCAACTAACGGTTTTGACTGTCATATAGTAAGCATAACGCTTACAGTTTACTATCTGTTGATAGATGACCAACTTACGAAAAAAAAACAGTTAGTTGATCAACTAACGGTTTTGACTGTCAAATAGTAAACATAACGCTGCAGTTTACTATCTGTTGATAGATGACCAACTTACAAAAAAAACAGTCAGTTGATCAACTAACGGTTTTGACTGTCTTCCGTTGACAGATATAACTTTCTGTTACAACCTGTATAATGGGATAGGAGCCGACCGTGAACCAATCAAAATGTATTGGGGATATTGGAAGGTATTCCTTAATGGGGCTCGAATTTCACGGGTTTCTGAACAAATAGATCGTTAATAAATGGAATTTGGGGTTTTGTTATCGAAAGGGTCTAGGGTTTAGGGCACCTGTATTGGGAAGCACAGGCTAATACAGAATGTATAGTGCGTAATTGTCGGGTTAATGGGGAAATTATTACACAAAATAGGCAATAATTAAATAAAAAAATGCGTCACTACTTTTCCCATACGGGGTGGCAGAGGCACAGTTATGCCCACGGTAAGCCAGTTATCATTTAGTTCATTTTTCCTGGCAGGGGGCTAGCCCATCAATATTTAGCGGAACTGTGATACCTAACAGGAGAGTAAAGATTTTCTATTTAAACAATGCATTTTAGTCCTTACGTTAGTAAAAATAATGATTTCGCGAAACCGTAAAAAATAGTTTATCAAATGCGTTCGAAATGAATTGAAATTTCATTTATCAGCGATCAAACCCTTTTCCATTTGTTCCACGGAAAATTACATTGTATTGTTTTATACCCATCATCACAATAGCCTATAAAATTAAAGTCTGCTAATTAAAATACAATCCTCTGTTTTAATCGTTACGGACGAAATCGGAATATCAAATCGAAAACATTGAGTTTGCTTCAGTTTATAAAGTTGAAACCGACAGTCAAAATGCTGATTCAAATTAAACTCTATAGAGATGCAAGGAGGTTAGAACATCCCTTTAGGAAATAAGAATAAGGGTAGTAATAGAAAACATAAGTTTTGGGAGCCGTGACCTATTAGGAGTGACAACATGTCGCAGATTTATGGGTCGAATAAAAATAATTAGAAAAACCGGTCAAGTGCGAGTCTAAATCGCGCATGAAGGGTTCCGTACCACCGTTCAATGGAAGCGATGGTGTGGAGTGAATAGTTTGGATTTTACACAGAAAAATATTATTTACAAAGTTATTGGTGCGGTTACTTTCACACTCCATGTACGTAACCAGGTGCATCCATAAGTTTGTATGTGGTATTGTTGTATGGGAGCCCCCTTAAATATTTATTTTATCCTGTTTTTTAGTATTTGTTGTTATAGCGGCAACAGAAATACATAATTTGTGAAAATTTCAACTCTCTAGCTAGCAAGGTTCTTGAGATACAGCCTGGTGGCAGACGGACGGACGGACGGACGGACGGACAGCGAAGTCTTAGTAATAGGGTTCCGTTCTTACCCGTTGGGTACGGAACTCTAAAAAGCGGAACGATTTTGATGTCATAAAATAATTGTTTAGGGGCAGTGTTTAGGGCTGTTCAGAGTTTGTATGAATAATTGATAGGATAAAACTCGATGTTTGTTGTTCAATTAGGTTTTTGTTGCATTATCATCATGCATGACTTTTAAATTGTAATAATTTGCCAACTCGTTTCGGAGAAGCCGTTAAGTAATGTTAAAAGACTTTGCTTTTCAGAAACATGCCTAACAACTTTTCTTCAGTAGGTTGGATCTATATTTGAAGTCATAAATTTAATATACATCGCTATTAAATGTTTCAACATAATTACCAAAGCCAAACAAACCCGATGGCTACCGAACGCTTCCCGACCACTGACCCCAAAAATATTCACCAAAAATCACAAACGCAAATAAATCACTACCAAATAAATGGAAGCTCACTTAATGGCATTCCGAACGGAAAGAAGTACTGGCTGATGAAAAACAAACTCCAAATTCAAATGCATTCGAAATTCAAACAGATAGGAATGAAAAGATTGCCGCGTGGCGAAAGAGGATGCATGCGTTCTCTACCCCCCGATGGACAATAAATACTTTGCGCAAATAAATACTGGCTGGAAATCATTGACCCAGGATTGAAGCAAAAACGTAATGAGTTTTCGAGCTATTTTGTGGACCTTGGAGATCTATTTGAGTTGGTTATCTAATTGGTGTTTGGTTTTTGATCCGCGATGGTTTCTGTGTGCCAATATACTTACTTACTGTTAAATATACCGTTTCATGGGAGAGAATTCAAGAGGGCGATAATTATTTTGTATGATTTGTGAGTAACATAAGGATTGCACCATAATTAAATTTATTTTTAAAGACAAAACTTTGTCCTCTCCAAAACAACTGTCTGAACCTCAATATCCCTGAAGAATATAAGATTCACTTAGTTTCTTTGTATTTCAGTCGTAAAATTGTCTTATCTCTTTGGCGAAGGCGCATTTTAGCAATAAAAGCACAAATAGGACATAAAACAAAATTGAATTTTTCGCTCCAGAAATCGTCTCTTTGGTGCAAGTATGTCATAGAATAGCATAGGACACAGCAAGCCATAAATTGTATAAAGTGCTGTGATACATCCATCAATTTTGTGTTCATTCGTAGGGTTCCGTACCCGAAAGGTGCCAAACGGGACCTTTCAGGTACGGAACTCTAACGGGATTACTAAGCCTCCGCTGTCCGTCCGTCCGTCTGTCACCAGGCTGTATCTCATGAACCGTGATAATTAGACAGATGAAATTTTCACAGATGATGTATTTCTGTTGCCGCTACAACAACAAATACTAAAATACAGAATAAAATAAATATTTAGGGGGGCTCCCATACAACAAACGTGTTTTTTTTTGCTAATTTTTGATCGATATGGATAATGGTAGCAGGTAGAGGCTTAAAATGTATGTGTTAATGTATAGATAATGGTACGGAACCCTTCCTGCGCGAGTCCGACTCGCACTTGGCCGTTTTTTTTGTCTTTGTCGAGTAACACTTACAAACATATGAATGCACCTGGTTACGTACATGGAGTATGAATGTACCCGCTCCAATAACTTTGTAAACTACATTTTGCGGTCTTAAACCCAACCTTTTAACTTTTCAGTAAAATTATATACGCCTGTCACTCTCACGGTATCTACAAATCCAAAGACACTTCATTTGTAAAAATCCGTTAAGCTGTTTGGACTGTAGGGGTTTTTTGAAATTTTTAAACCCCCACATCTCCGCCATTTTGGAAAATTTCCAAATCGAATCGGCAAAAATCTATTTATTTATCGAACCTATTTACAAATATTCACGAGGATCAGTTGAGAAATGCGGCCTGTAGAGGATAACATCCGGACACACATACGGACATACGAAAGCATTTTGCCCAATCCTGAAACGGAGACGCTTCGATCGCTCGGCCGATAAATAAATAAAGGCTAGTGTATGATTGCACATCAAAAGTACTGATTTGCACAGCAAAAAAGGATCAGCAAAAACACTTATTTTTTCTCAAATATTTTATGTGAACTCAAGTTTATGTTTTAAGTATTTTTTGTTGTTCTTGCATGTTCAACCTAACACGAAGGATAAAGGGGGCTTCGGTGCGCTCTCTCTTCACCTAAGCTACCGCAGTATTTTGCCCTGATATTTGCTGTGCAAATCAGTATTTTTGATGTGCAGTTAATATTTCCCATAAATAAATAACAACACACTTTTATTTAACAAATTAATAACAATTTAATAACAATTTCTTTGTAAAATAAACGTTCCTATTCGGAGTGGCAGGGGGACAGTTGCGGCCACATTCCGCCAGACGACCCGAATGGCCGAGTCGGCAGTGACGCTGCCTACGAAGCCAAGGGTCCCGGGTTCGAGGCCCGGTGGGGGCATATATTTGTTTGATGAGAACGGATGTTTGTACCCTAGTTATAGTTGTTCATCTATCTAAGTATAATATTTATCTATATAATTATGTGTATTGTTGTCTAGTACCCAAGATACAGGGAATCCTAGTTTGTTAGAACATGTGTGTAAATAGTGTGCAAGGTATTATTATAGTTACCCTGAAGTCCATTTTGCCTAACTTTTGATTTTAAACCTTTTCGTGGTTTGTGCAGGCCATAATGGGAAAGTTTGAAGGAAAACGGAGCGTGAACAGAAGTGAAATTGTAGCTCTCTAATTAGCTCCAACATTTGGAAATAGTCCAGGTGTAGCCGGCGTCGAAGACATTTCCCGCTGGGCAAAAGAGCGAGAGATACCTCTCGCTCTTATATATTGTCAAAACATATATCCCTCTCGCTCCGTAAGATTGTCAAAACCGTTAGTTTATAATCTAACGTTTTTTTCTCGTTAGTTTTCAAACTGTCGATTAATTGTAAACTATACCGTACTGCTTATGATATGAAGTGAACTGGTTTAAACTTTAATGTCACTGGAAATACCAGGGCAAATACTGCGGTAGCTTCGCTGCGCTCGCCCTCTCTAGTCTTCGTGTTAGGTTGACATGTAAGAACAAAAGAAACGTATATTCTAAAGTCAAAGTCAAAGTCAAAGTCAAAGTACTTTATTACTGTAGATATTTACATATACTTAGTAAACGTAATTTTTTGCCTCTTCTCTACATTGGACCACTGTGGGAGAAGAAGGGCGTAGAAACTCCCACAGATTGATTTTTAGAATAAACCTTTATTTAAGATAAACCCTGTCGGTCTGGTTTGCTATTTGTCGATAGTTCACAAACCAACGCGGTAGTTTTGTGAGTGAGTTAGTGAGTTACAAGACTATTTGTCTCTTCACAAGAATATATTTTGAACTAGTCTTCTAGAGGCTAAGGGACTGTTTCAAGTAGTTCTGATAAGCCCTATTGAACAGATAAATCATAAATTTTCTGTCTAAAATAACATTTCTCTTTGACAAAACTAAACCTTTGGCAGATGTTTGGTTGTATTTATGGGAGTTGTTGTTATAGCCCAGAAATTATTTTCAACACGAAGAAGCGATGCATGTGTATAAATGTATGATTAGTATTTTTTTTACAACCTGCGTAAATAGCTGATGTTGTCTCTCGCGTGCTGAGTCTCTGAGAAGAGCAAACAATTAGTACTCCACATACGTAGTTAGACAAACTTGGTGCAGTTAATACTTGGAAACAACGTCGAACTCAAAGCTATGACGTGGCACGTTAATTACCCGTGTTACTAGTTAAGTGTAAGCTAAGTTATAATATTATGAGGAACTGTACAGTGTACAAAGATGCCTGATTCTAGTTCCACTGGTTAATGAAATCTATACAAAGTCGTGCCAAGTCTAAAGTTCCTTACTGCGATTTCTTTATTATTATAGTTAATGTTGTTTGACTTGGCAGTTGACACTCTCTCCAGTAAGTTATCTGTCAGTAGTCGGTCACTTTTAAACCGACTTCACAAAAGGTTTACAATAGGTCGGGACCTATGTTTTCATGGTTCAGTACCCGAAGGGTGCCAAACGTAACCCTATTACTAAGCCTCTGTCCGTCTGTCTGTCCGTCCGTCCGTCACCGGGCTCTATCGGATCTACCGAAATAGGTAGAAAGCTGAAATTTTCTCAGGGGGTTTATTTCTATTGCCGCTATAAAAACAAATAATGAAATAAAGCGGTTTTTAGGAATTAAAAGAAGTACCCATACGATACGTTTTCTTAGCCATTTTGTTTTATTTGTTTATTGGTGAAAATTTGACTCTCCCGATGTTATCGGAAAAGCTTTTTAATTGCAGGTATCGAGTGTTTTGCGCAGTTATTTGTCAATATACGATTAATAATTGCAATTATTAATATATATATATATATATATTTATCATATTTGTTTTTATTTCTGTAAATTACTTACTCAATTTTGATCACTTCCGGTTTCAATGAGCAAAGAGTTTCGTTAACCTGAGTACACTGTTCAATACTTACATACTACAAACACAAAACTATTTTTCAATGTTTCGATGTCCGGTCTTGAATGTACCTGTATTTAATATATTATCATTAAAAAATAAAAAGATATACTCGTACAAAAGACTGTCGTTTAAAGTTTTTCCGTGTGTGTGTGTATGTGTGTGGGTGTGTGGAACCCTTCATGTGCGGGTCCGACGTCGTACTCGAACTTGACCGGCTTTTTATGTATTTTCATCGATTTCTCCAAGACAGCTGGACCGATTTGAAATATAGTTTTTTGTTTGAAAGGCTTCCGATTAGTCCCATTTTCATCAGGTCAGGATCTTAAGACAGAATCCCGGAGAAATCGAGTGAACTCTTCAAATATTAAAGGCGGTATTAAGACTTTTTTTCGAAGTTTCACTTATTGTTAAAATTATTCAGTCAACGATTTATTAAGCAGCTATAACATAATTACCGCAGAAATCAAGCCTTTCTCAAGCCATTTTCAACCATAGCAATCAATTTGTGAACTGTGGGATACCGGAGATTAAGATTAAACAACTCAATGTTCCCGCCACAATCTCGCCGCACCTAAGTTGTACAAGTAGAATATTCAATCTTGTACAGCTTAAGTTGATGTTGAGCGGGCGTCAAGGCTCTTAGGTATTAAGTTAAGCAACATGAAATTAGTTTAGAAAATCACTTTTGAGTTGCAGTAGATCGGTAAGTGCCTTTTTTAATTGAATTACTTCAAAATAATGCAGGATGTCGAGTATTGGCAATCAAATAAAAGATACTGTGGTTCAATTCCGATAAAATTTATTTATTAAGTAACATAGAGTAGAGTACAAAAATATGTTGTATGCGCGATTCAAACTTTTCATAAATTATCACTAGCAATATTATTTTACATATTTCTTATACCTATATTGATCCCACAATCACAAAGTTCACAATCTCAATCTTGTTTGTCGTCATTGAGCGTTATACATCAAATATTTACACAGGTATTGGTGAAACTATGAAGACAAAGTAGGATAACTCGATATTTCGTTGCCACTACCGTCATTGTCACTGACAACATCAATTTGATCATTGTCACAAACTGAATTCGAGGTACAAGAAGATTTGGAGCAACAACACTTCTTCGATCTCCCGTCATTGCAGATGGACGGCGATTCTTCCTTCTTTAACTTCACACGTCGGTTTTGGAACCAAATCTTCACCTGCTTCTCTGACAATCTCAATCTCGTGGCGATCTCAATACGCCTCAACCGCGACAGGTACATGTTCATCGAAAACTCTCTTTCTAACTCCAGCAATTGCGTTCCTGTGAACGCGGTTCTTATACGTTTACTCGAGTCTTCTTTTAGAGGTAGACGCTTCATTTCCTTTGAGTATCCTGGTAGAAGTTCTTCTGGATGTCCTAAAGGTGGGCTGGGGGTATCGTTGCGGCTGCCGCTGGAGACCGATGGTGACCTCTGACCTTGGCTTTTCGTCGGCGAAGTCAATGCAGTTTTGTACGGATGATGTAAATACGGAGACACGGATTTCTTTCGTCTGTTCACAAAGTTGATTGGCTCTTGTTCTTCCATTTTGAAGACTTCTTGTTTTGGTTCGACGTATTCTTGCCTCGGTAGCTGATGCAACATCGGGTAGCGAAAGTTCAGATGTTCCAGAAATGGTCTGAAAAGCTCCGGCGATCTTTGTTGGTGGTGAAATCCGAGAGATAGAATATTGTTCAGGCTGCCGGGGTAAGGGTATGGAAGGAACTTTGGTCTTGGGTCAAGGTGATGTCCAATTAATGTTGTGTAAGGAAGCATTGGGTCACTGTTCACATCGTTCCTCTTGCAGTCTTTTGGAGAGTCGCTGATCAGCGTGTCTACAAGGAAGGATCTGTTCATTTTCGCGTCACTTTGCTGCGTTTTGTTCGCGGATTGAGAGTTGCTCGCGCTTCGGCTGTTAGTTGGGAACTGATCCTGTTGGGGTTACTCTCTTGCAAGTAACAATTACAAAAACTACCCCCACTTAAGCACCCCATTGTAAATAAACACAATAGCTAGCAGTTGAAGCGTTTCGGCAATTAGGTGGCCCATCCCACCCTTTTGTCGGCGAGCCGTCAGCCCCAGAGCACGACGCGAAAAAAATGTGTATTATTATGAACGGAGCGCGTTTTAGTAGCTATGAATAATTTTGTATGGGACGCGAACACTGCTAATATTTATCTCATTGAATCCAATTTGGTGGCAGCTTTTGAACTGCGTCGAATGTTCTTGTTCGATTTGTGTTCGATAGTTTAGTTAGTAAATCTAACAACTCATAATATTGTCATGTTCATAATTGAACGGTAACACGGTGATAATTATTGTTTGTAGGTACATATATACATACTACTTTGAAAAGTTTTAAAATAAAAACATTACTAACGTACTCCATACTCTTATGTTATCTCTCAAATCGAAACTCTACATAAAGAGTAAACATTAGGACTACCAAGGACTACCCATAATCGACAATAACAACAGTATCATCAGCTTAGCAATCGCGCTAAAACTTATATTGGAAGATGTAGATAAACATCATGGCTAAAGTATCAAATTCACTTCAACATACTACACCAGGAGTGCGTATTAATTAAGTATGAATACCCCATAATAAGGGCCGTATGCAACGCGCGTGATTTTGATACTCTGCTAAACGAAAGACCCCTGGGCGTAGGAGGGGACTCCATCGCCCCGCCCATCACTCCGACATACCCCGAAATCTTTCCAAAACTAGTTTATGAAATATTAAAAGGGATAAGAGAATTATAATTTCTGTTCTCTTTGTAATTGTGCATCAATTCGTGTTATTATCATGTCACGATGGATTTTTATGTTACTCTTTTATATTTGACGATAAGTGGTTTGTAATGGTTATGTGAATTGGAAGGAATTTTGTTACTGATTCAGCGGTGTATGAAAGGTAGCTGATTAGCATAATAATGTCTTAATCTTGGTAAAACCTGATTCCTTTGTGGGGAAAATTATATATAAATGTTACTGTGAAAACATATTCGAAGTTCACATCGCATATTTAAATATGTCTTCTATTACAAGCAAATAAGATACTAAGAGAGACATAATAGAGATCGTGTTGATAATTCAGACAACGTCGAAGCCTATATATTAAATCAAGACTTATTTAAAGGTATAACAATTCACAGGACTCAAAAAGAATTCGTCTCAGCAACAACATTTCAATCGTGAAAAATCTACCTTAAAAATATTGGTGATTTGTGCCAAACATTTTTTTAACAATATCTAAAATCACAGAGCGAAAATCACTACGAGGAAAGAAAACCAAACAAAGGGATGAAAATAACAATGTAACAACAAACATCACTGGTTTGGCTTCGCCATCTGATGAAGGATTTCACAAACTTACACATGCAGTCGTCGCAACTCTTACTACACCGGCAAAAGTATCAAAATCTGTTGAACCAAAAACCAGTGATGGCAGGCCTCCCTCGCAAACAGAAGTTAGACGGATGGTCATTGATAAAGGGTTATCGGACGCGTGTCAAGTTAAAATTGCTATTGATGTTGACGGTGAAGCCAGGTGGGGTAATAGATGGCGAAGATAATACTGATACAAATTTAGTACCTCCTCTGTTTAATTCGTCTTTATCTGTAATTTTGTTATCTATTGTTAGATGTGGAAATGGTATGTGTAATTTGGATACATCGGAACATTTGGATTGAATATTTTTTTGTTGAAAGACTTTTATTGTACGATAAACCAAATCGACATGTTTTCAGATAATATTGGTTAATAACATTAGCAACGGCCTTACTAATAAAAAAGTTATTCACTTTTTAACTTATGCAGTGTTTTGTTCTCTTCATACGTCGAGTAATGTCAAATGTCAAAGCAAGACAGAACACTGTAGAAGTAACACAGTGAATAACTTCTTTTATTGGTAAGACCGAATGTTCCGAGGTTAATGATGAATTATTTTTGCTCAGCGTAAAGAAAAAAGCTCTTTACTATCCCCACGTTAATAAGATATGAAAAATACTTGAATAGAGCTAACTCCGTGAGATTAAATCATATTGTAAACAATACATAGCAGGCATTTGTAATAATTTGTACACCAACTCTTCTTCGTCCTCTTCGGGATTTTTTTTTGTTTACTGTTCGACATTTGTTTTCTCAACACTGTTATTCACTTTTTAACTTATGCAGTGTTTTGTTCTCTTCATACGTCGAGTAATGTCAAATGTCAAAGCAAGACAGAACACTGTAGAAGTAACACAGTGAATAACTTCTTTTATTGGTAAGACCGAATGTTCCGAGGTTAATGATGAATTATTTTTGCTCAGCGTAAAGAAAAAAACCTCTTTACTATCCCCACGTTAATAAGATATGAAAAATACTTGAATAGAGCTAACTCCAAGAGATTAAATCATATTGTAAACAATACATAGCAGGCATTTGTAATAATTTGTACACCAACTCTTCTTCGTCCTCTTCGGGATTTTTTTTGTTTACTGTTCGACATTTGTTTTCTCAACACTGTTATTCACTTTTTAACTTATGCAGTGTTTTGTTCTCTTCATACGTCGAGTAATGTCAAATGTCAAAGCAAGACAGAACACTGTAGAAGTAACACAGTGAATAACTTCTTTTATTGGTAAGACCGAATGTTCCGAGGTTAATGATGAATTATTTTTGCTCGGCGTAAAGAAAAAAGCTCTTTACTATCCCCACGTTAAAAAGATATGAAAAATACTTGAATAGAGCTAACTCCGTGAGATTAAATCATATTGTAAACAATACATAGCAGGCATTTGTAATAATTTGTACACCAACTCTTCTTCGTCCTCTTCGGGATTTTTTTTTGTTTACTGTTCGACATTTGTTTTCTCAACAGACCTACAATGTCGGCCTGTCTGCGGCCATTCTGGTCCAAGTTTAATGCTGTACTTTTAATGTCCTCGGACCATCATATCAACGAAGTCTCCGGCTTAAAATGCCATCTCAAATCGCTTACAACTCCAAACAATGCCCAAACGGAAATGAGATCAGAAAAGTTATTTAATGACACCTGTGCATTGACGAGAAAAAACCAAGATGGCGGACGAAAATTCTAAGAACAGGTATGACTTTTAAATGGCTGTACAATGGAGTCGCCGTTGTGTCTGAGGCTTGTCGCCTCCGCGGGATACACTTGTCCATCTATTCATACATTTTACGTTCATTCATACATTTTAGCTACGGCGAGACTTGAATGAATCGAAGTGTTCGTGAATGAAGTATCGATTTCTATTGTCGATGGTCAGTCTTTTGTGGGCATTTGTTTGTGAAATCGATGTTGCAGCGAAATCGTTTTTTTTTTTATTAATATTTTTGGCGCGTTTATGAACGGACAGGTAAACGAATGTTGCTTTTGAAGTCGTTGTGATTTATATTAATTTCATTTAGTCAATACTCACATCATACATCGCTTCTTTGATAGTTACTGTACATACTCCCTTCGTTCAATGGTATGTTGTAAGAAATCCCTTTTTAGACATTCTTTTGTTGGTGATATTTTAACAATTTGTGTAGGATCAATTTAACCAACGAACCAGAGTCGAATTTTTGAAAATTATCTTTAATTTTATTTCAACACACATTTGCTTTCAACAAAAACGGCTCATTCAATTAAATTGCTAAGCAACTCATTAAACTTTTAGCTCGGGTCGGAGGGTTCTGCAAGTCACTAATGGACAGTTGACTTCAGACAAAGTATCAAAGCTAAAGTTTTTTGGGGTTCATATCGATCCGCCACGCGAAACTCGAACGTTTATGGGCAGAGGTAAGTAGTTTTTAGGTCCTCTTGACCTCTGAGATAAAACTGTTGACTCGAGCTCAAAGTAGGGCCTTGCCATAAAAAAAAAACTACCGTTCAACGCTTGTTTAAAAACAAAAACGTATGGGATTTGACGTTTGTTTTGAGGTTAAACGCTGTTTAATATTTTTTGTGGTACCACGGATAGTTTCTATAATTCCGCTTGCATAGTTAAATTTTAACGAACATTGGTACAATCTATCTAGGTTTAATATATATTTTTATTAATATACAGGCACATACATTTCTTCTAGCCCCACACTAGGATACCCTGTGTCGTAGGAACCAGAAACAACGACATCCCGCACATGTAAACATCCAAGACCTGGGCTTTTGTCTTCCCCAGTTTTTTTATTTTTTGTGATCGAACCCGGGACCTAACGCATGTAGCTGGAGCCACTACCGTCGCGGAACAAAGGTCGTCGAGGTAGGGTCAAATATTTTGATATAACTGTATCCCTAAACTGATACTCTTACAGATTTTATGGATCATCAATCAGGAATTGAGCAGAGGTCTGTGTGTATTCACCACACCGTTTATTCACCACAAAAATCCAATTCAGTCAAATATAATTAGTTATCTTGTGAAATTGTTAATCAATAAATGATTATTATTATTAAAAAAAAAAGATTTCAAAGGCGAGCTTGAGCTTATAGTCTTCCTGCCAACCTAGGTCTATGGCAGTCTAGATAAGGTTTAATTTGAACCGCAAATGACAGAAAGAGATATGGAGATTCTTCATTCAAAAACCTTTTATTATTTTATCCTAAACTAAATTCGTAGATATCTACCTACGAATATCTATTCGCCACTCTGTCAGAAATCAAAAAACAAAATATACTTATATTTTGTGCAGTAGCATATTTTTACTAGTAGCTATATAGCTACTAGTAAAAAATTAGCTGTTAAAATAACACAGTTAATATCGTAGGGGTGATTTTTCACGACTCACCCCACGCCCACGTGCGCTGTTTTAAAGTATTTTTAGTAAGAGGGGTGTTTAATGTTTTACTAAGTAACCGAGGTGCAAAATTGTAACAAAGTGGATTTGAAAAACTATAAATTAGTATTGCGCTTACTTGCATGAAAAAATGTAATGAAACGACTGATATAAATATAATCATAAAATATATTTTTAAATTGCTTAAATTAGCGCTATCCTTCTCTAACAAGTTAAATTGCTACGTTATTTATATGTTAATATAACTCTAACTACAATGCCTGCAAAACTAAGTATCACAAAATTGCAAAAACTTTTTAAGTACACAAAATAGACGTTCGAAATAAAAAGGACTCGAAAAAGAGTTAAATTGTTTCCTATCGTTTTAAAGAAAAACGTTAAATTTTGCTATAAAACTTTTTTTATTTTAAATCTCTATCTTCAATAGTTTAGAATAAAATGAAATTTTAAAAGTGTAGTACTTAGTTTTGTAGGCCAGTGTATTGAGTTTTACTTAAGTACCAGTTTTTGTAGTCTGTGTTATTTGTATATAGTCCATTTTTCTACAATTATATTTTCAGTAGTTAGGGTTTTAGATATTTCAGGATATATTATGTATATGTTTAGATATTTCAGGATGTATTTGTATATGTTTCTATTTGTAAGCATAGTCTTTTCCCCGCTTGATCTACTTCTCCTGTCCAACTATGGTTTTCTAGAATAAACCTCTTGTTAGAGATAAACTCGCCTTTGTACACGTTTATCTTATAAGTTTTCTGATTATGTTAATTGCAGTACAGACAAGAAAGAACATGATATGTTTAGATGAAGAATAGGCTGGGCCATGCTGCATAATTGTCTAAGCGACCGAAGCGTCTTCGCTTCAGCATGGGCAAAAATGCTTTCATATGTCCGTCTTTGCTGATTTCGGTGCCGATTTTACCGGCTGTACTAAAGGTCGCATTTCTCAACCGATTCTCGTGAAATTTTGTGAGCAGGTTTGATAACTTTACGGATTTTTCTTGTCTATTTAGATTTTGTATTTTTTTTTTAAAAATGCCAGTGATATATTGGCGGGTTGAAAATGTAAAAAAATACACATTTCTAAACGGCTTGAGGGATACTACCAAATAAGGTGTTGTTTTATTTGTGAAGACTGAGTGGGACAGAGGATATAACATTTTGGTGAAAATTTGGTTGGATTTAAGATCGCAAAGTAATGACAAAGGTGCAACCAGTTATTATTGGTGCTACTTTCATAATTCATGCAGGTAAACAGGAGCATTCATAAGTGTGTATGTTAGAATTTCTGCTTTCCACCAACAGACTTGTAAGGTCTATAGCTGATAAAGCCGCTAGTAATTAAAACATAAGTAAAATTTATATAACAAATAGTAAGTAAAAAAAAACCTATGTAAAGCCGACCTAGAAACTATCGTTTCTTACTGTATTGACAGATACGTAAGTATCAGGCAAATTACGTGAAGTTTATCTACACAGTACAAAAAAACTGAAACTACACGCAGATGATAAATTATTTAATTATAATATTAGCTATTTAAATGATGTAACATTATATTTGCATAGCAACTAATTGGGTGCTATTTTGCATGTCACGTGTTTAGATGTGCGGTTCCAATAAATACTATGTTACCATACCTATTATGTTACTATATCTACGCAAAATAAACGTATTTGTATTAATACAGATCAACATAACATAGCGTCACGCCTTTTTCCATACGGGTTGGCAGAGGCACAATTGCGCCTACTTTGAGCCAGTTATTCTATACTCCATTTTTTGCGTGACAGAGGGCTAGCCCATCGCCGCAGATATGAAGGTTTCCTCACGATGTTCTCCATCACCGTTAGGACGTCCATTAATGTACTTAAGATATATTAATTATCTCATTGGTACATGGTCAGGAATCGAACCTGCATCTCCTGTGTGACAAGCAAGCGTGAAAGCCATTAGTCCACGGAACTCTAATAATAATAATAATACCTTGGACACCTTTTACACACATTGATCTAGCCCCAAACTAGGATTCCCTGTATCTTGGGTACTAGACAACGATATATATACTTATATAGAGAAATATTATACTTAGATAGATAAACAACCATGACTAGGGTACAAACATTCGTTCTCATCAAACAAACATTTGCCCCACCGGGACTCGAACCCGGGACCCTTGGTTTCGTAGGCAGCGTCACTACCGACTCGGCCATTCGGGTCGTCAATGTATTAATATATTCGTTATTTATTTTGATTGAAAATATTCCTCAAAATAGAAATATAAATATATATTATTTACATATACTTATTACAAAATTACATTACTAAACAACTAAACTAAACCAACACAAAATTTAAAATGTCGCCCAGATTTGTATTTTTATTTGTATTTGACTTCTTGACAGCCCAAGATTTGTTCCCATTACGTTATTGACACGGCGCTGTGTCAAATTATATGCAAACAAAACAGCCGATCACTCGCTGTGCAATGAGAACATAGCCTAATTCCACTATACGGTAAAGTCATCAAGGGTTGCCAACAAGGCCACTTTAAAAAAAGTTTTTAAATCCTGTAACATGCCCTAACACTCTTCAGCAACAACAAAAAAAAAACCAGACTGTTTTATACAATTTGCCGCGATCACAAATAAAGCCCATTCTGCCATTATAATTTTTTAACAATCCGTTTTATTCGACAATGCACTCTAGGGTTGTCACTCGCTGTCACATTACATTGTGTCGATACTAGGGTTGCGTCTTAAGTTGTATTTTTTATTTACTTAATTCGGTATTGTCGACTCGTTTTAGGGTTAACCGAATTGTTTCCTTTCATCAGTGATTAAGGGTTAGTATTGTTCAGTATTTCTGAGCTACTTATCGGTGTAATAGCTCCTTTGGTGAATGTATTATGCAGTTATTATACTCGTAATTGGTGGATTGCTTCTTGGGAATTAGTTTTATTGGGAAGTCAATTTGGCTTGAATATTATTTAACGGCATGAGTAAGTAGAAAGCTCTGGGCACCCCGACAGCGGAACTTTTATTAAGAATTTCATGTGCTTTTAGAGGTATGTGATTCAAATATTAAAATGGCTCTTCACATATGTTTAAGGGACTATCAGACCAACTTAACTTTATTTTATTATAACAATAAAAACAAACAAGTACTTATATTCGGGTCCGGTGCGAAATTGTAACAAAACAACTCTATTGAGAAAAACAAATATCCGGAGACTTTTCGTTCTAAAAATAATCAAATTACGTTTGTTACAGTCTTCACAAAATATAAAGCCTGGTGAAAGAGTCCGTGTCACTGACGTAATAAGGTAATTTTTTTATTTTGTGAAGACTTACGTTCACGAATTTGCTGGCATTCATGATAAACAAGTAGTAAAGGGAAACTACTGCTTTTATAATCCTATTTAGCGCATTATAACCTCAAAATAGCAACTTCGCCGCTTGATTTTGGGATCTCAGGCGGAAACATTCTATTCCTAACTCATTCGAAAAGGCTTCTTTACGAATCTCGCTACAAACCTCGCATTCGGCTCGTACCGTAAACTTCTTGGTTCGTATTCAAATCAAATCAAATCATTTATTGCAAGTAGGCAAAATAATGCACTTTTACAAGACAAAACTTACTTAAGTCTCATATACTTGGAAAAATAAATAAAAAAAACAAATATGATCAACTAAACTAATGAGTACATAACTGATTTGAGATTGAAAAAGGAAATTTCTCCATCAAGTGGTGATTTATGGCTGAATCTAGCACAGGAAAAAGAAACTCCATTAACTCTACCAGTCCTTCGGAAATACGCCCCTCACAGATGTTAGCACCAAGAAACTGTACGGGGATGTCATTTTTAAAATTTTCGTAATTTTTTACACAATGTAGGATATGAAAATTATCTAATCTAATGACAATATTATAACATCGTCCCATGAGTGCCAATAAGATGTCTCAAAATAACAATCTAACAAAATAAATAGATAAGAACAAATAAGAATAAAACGTAAATATAAGCGTTTGCGAACTTGTACAAAATCTACTATTGCATAACTTGAGATTCACAAAAAGCTGTTTTGGCCTCCTGCGTAGCGTTAAGAACAAGTGACATATATTATGATCACTAACTTTAAGCCTATTTTTACTATGAATAAGTACATAACAATTTTTTATAATTCAAAACACCCTCGACATAATGAACTTCTCGTCGACCACGATATTGCAGAAATTTTCATTGGTTTTCGTTTATCACCAAGCCAAAAGGTTGAAAAATTGATGGCAGACGGAGTTGACGCTGGGCTCTGAAAGGTCAATGAAAACTTAAGTCTTAAATTTGGCTGACCTGTTTCCTACTTCAGCTGACAATATTTTAACCACAAAACCAATTTAATAATACATGGCTAATAACCATCGCAGGAAAGTTTACTACTATATACAAAAGACAGCAAATACTCTTCAAATTTATTACACCCCTCTTTTTTCGTCTGGGTAAAAAATATAGGGTTGGTAAAAACACCACTCCTTTATCATGTACTTATATACAGGCACATACATTGCCTCTGGCCCCTTACTAGGATACCCAGTGACCTGGGAACCAGAAATAGCGGCGTCACGAGCATGTAAACACCCAAGACCTAGGTTTTTTTCTTATTTTCCACAGCCGGGATTTGAACCCGGGACCTCAACATCATAGATGTCGTCAAATAGCTAACCCATCGCCGCAGCTTTACAGATCTGACGGTATCCTCACGATGGTTTCCATCACCATTAGTTCGTCCGAATAATAATAATAACAATTCTTTATTGCACAGAAAACACAATGGAAAATGTATCAAAAACAATATGCAAAGGTGAGCTTATTTCTAAAAAGAAATTTCTTACAGCTAACCTGTGAGGAAAGGAGAAAACATATATAGAGAGGTAGTCCTAGTGTACAATAAGGAGTTAAAATAAATAAATAAAGTCAATATAATATCAGATAAATCACATTACATCCTGCATACTTACTATAAAATAAATTAATGGAAAACAATAAATACTAGATAAACAATAATAATACAAAGGAGATGCTGTTTATTTTTTCTTCTTAAAAGTGAACAAGGAGGTGCAAACCCTAATAGCGCAAGGAAGTGCATTCCACAAACGTATTGCCCTTAACCTAAACGAGTGCTCGTAAGCAACAGTGTTGTGCTGAGGAACTGACAAAAGTGACACCGTGTGAGATCTCCGAAGTCTATCCCCAGAGAAAAGAAACTCAAAATGTTCACGAAAATATGCGGGATAGCGCGGATTTCTCAAAATATTCAAGAGGAAGGAGAGAATGTGCATTGACGACGAATATTGTTAAATAACCCAACAAAAATCCTAATACATTCCAACAAAAACTGATTATTCGAATATAAACAGACTCAACGAAATTTCGAATACAAGTCAGCGAAACATAG
Source organism: Argyresthia goedartella (assembly GCA_949825045.1). NCBI lineage: Eukaryota > Metazoa > Arthropoda > Insecta > Lepidoptera > Argyresthiidae > Argyresthia > Argyresthia goedartella. The sequence continues at coordinate 3,261,320 of OX463822.1, forward strand.
AAATGCTAATAATGTTTTGATACAGCCAAGTATGCAGCATGACCAATCAATCCCAGTCGTTAACATATTGTACCCTATACTATGCTCCCGGGAGGATAAATTAAATTTCTGATATGTCACGCGAATAAGGAATTCGATGCGCGCACTCGTCCGACTATTTGCTATGTCATTTGAGGGGTATTTTCATACCAGTCGTGTTCAATTTTATATTGCTTAGCAGCTGTTTTGGGACAACCCTTGTTGTAATTTCGTCATTGGGTTTGTAAATTAAATTCAAGACTTAAAACTTTAATAGTAGTTTATGTGACTGCCACATAATGGAGGGTATTAATATAATATCACTCGAGAGTTTTAATGCCTAATTATATACAGTTACATACACTAGTTTATCTACACACATATCATAAGCTCTCTTTGATGTGTTCAGGAACCGCATGTTTGACCGGCATTGTGGCTCTGCAGTTGTTTAGCTTGTTCTGTAGCACCAACTTCGGTCGTTCTAAATTTGAATGTCAGTACCAAATTCACAGACAAACTAGGGGCGGCACGCAGGCGGGCGTCGGCGTTCGAAATTTGAATGTCATTATATGTAGAAAAACTACACATAATGACCATAATGTGTAGTTTTCCAGATATGAAACGAGTTTTTACCAAGTAGTTTAACATAATGCTGATCGTAACGTGCGGTTTTTGAACGCAGTAAATAGGGTTTATGATACGTGTGTAGATAAAAACTAAAATGATTTACGTAACATTTAATACTCTGTTTTGCGTGACCGGGGGTAGTCTATCGCCGCGGCTATTGCGGTTGAAGGCTTCCTCGTGAAATTTAACATCACCGTTAGAATGTCCGTTTCATATAAGATAATTTACTTATTTCATTGGTAGGGTCAGAACTGTATTCGAACCCGTATCTCCTGCATGAGAACCGAGCGTAAATACGCTACACCATTTAGTTCTTCTTTAATTAATTAATAGTAAATAAATTTAGATTCTAGTGAAAAGCCACTTTGACTTCTGTTTTAAAAAATTACAATCAGCGTAATTATTAAAAAAAAAATATAGGTATTTGAATTTAAAGTCTTCACCTGGCAGCTACGAAAGTTAGGTAAGAAAAGAAAAGAAAAAGAAAAATTGCAAAACTCAAGAGCTCCGTGGCCTATAGGGTTCCACGCTTGCTTCTCACACTGAGATACAACAATGAGATAATTAATTTATCTTAAGTACCATTATACGGACGTTCTAACGGTGATTGAAAACATCGTGAGGAAACTTCCATTACTCCATAGCTGCGGCGATGGGCTAGCCCGCCGTCACGCGAAATGGAGTATTGAATAACTTGCTCCTGCCACCCCATATGCTAAACGGAGTGACGCTATGTGTGCAAAACTCAATCACACAAAAGTGGCCGATTAACGATTATTTTTTAATTTAGTAAATATATAGTTACGAGTATAACAAATATAATATGGCTAGTATTTAATAGCACGTCAAAAATACTGTCAATAAAAAAAACCGGTCAAGTGCGAGTCTAAATCGCGCACGAAGGGTTCCGTACCACCGTTCAATGGAAGCGAATGGTGTGGAGTGAATAGTTTGGATTTTACACAGCAAAATATTGTTTACAAAGTTATTGGTGCGGTTACTTTCACACTCCATGTACGTAACCAGGTGCATCCATAAGTTTGTATGTGGTATTGAAAGAATTGTTGTATGGGAGCCCCCTTAAATATTTCTTTTATCCTGTTTTTTAGTATTTGTTGTTATAGCGGCAACAGAAATACATAATCTGTGAAAATTTCAACTCTCTAGCTAGCTAGGTTCTTGAGATACAGCCTGGTGACAGACGGACGGACAGCGAAGTCTTAGTAATAGGGTTCCGTTCTTACCCGTTGGGTACGGAACCCTAAAAAAGACCATCAAAAACACTTTTTATGTTTTCAATATTTTATTTGTTCCTACTCATGTTTATGTTTTAAGTATTTTTTGTTGTTCTTGTAAGTTCAACCGTTCATGTTAACGAAGGATAAAGGGGGCTTCGCAGCGGCATTTTGCCCCGATATTTGCTCTGCAAATAGGTATTTTTGATGTGCAGTTTAATATCCCATATAATATTGTTTGATTGGTTTATTTTCTCGTTATTGTTCTAACAGCTTATGAAAACTAGCTATAAATTCGTAGATTCTTCTATATTTGAGAGACACACCACGCTGTCTCGCTGGTGTTTATAGAATAGAAAATAGCATTGTGTACGACCGACATCAGAAATGCGCACACACAAACACAAGACATTACCGCACAAACAGGACGTGCGACAGCCTCCAGCTGATTTCAGGATCCTCTCGCATTGTGCGAATATTGGCATCAACACCCGCGAGCTCTTCCGGCCTGCGGAGGGTTAAATCCTTTTTTTCGATGCAGAAATTGGCATCGCTCGCAAAGGGTTAAGACTTTTTTTGGATACAGAAATTGGAGGCTTCTTTGTCATGTTTTCCGGTCTCTGATGCGCTGTTCGTTGTGTAGATTATGAAATGTATATCTCAAAGCTATTCAAAATAGAGTTGATGACAAGATTTTATTGTAAAAATCAGCCAAAAATATTTTTCTAATTAAAATAATTATTATTTCCTTTTACCCGATGTATGGTGGAGGGCTGTCGACTGCCAGAAGACATCAAGCTGCCCTATTAGGGCCTCAAGCACAGCATCACGACTACTACCACCGAGTAGCGATGTTATCCGAAGCACGGAAGCGCTCGAAACAAATTCCACATAAAAATAGTCAATCAATCAATCAATTTTTGTACGCAAATACGCATTTATAAGTGTGTAGAAGTTAGAAGTTCTGGTTTCCACCAACAGATTTGCGAGGTCTATAGCTGGCTGGTTTCTTACTGTATTGATAGATACGTAAGTATCAGGCAAATAACGTGAAGCTTATCTTCACAGTACAAAAGAACTGAAACTACACGCGGATAATAAATAATTTGATCTACACACGTATCATAAACCCTCTTTATTGCGTTCAAAAACCGCACGTTACGATCAGCATTATGTTAAACTACTTGGTAAAAACTCGTTTCGTATCTGGAAAACTACACATTATGGTCATTATGTGTAATTTTTCTACATATAATGACATTCAAATTTCGAACGCCGACGCCTGCCTGCGTGCCGTCCATAGTTTGTTTGTGAAGTTGGTACTGACATTCAAATTTCGAACGCCGACGCCCGCCTGCGTGAAGTTGGTACTACAGAACAAGCTAAACAATTGCAGAGCCACAATGCCGGTCAAACATGCGTTTCCTGAACACATCAAAGAGAGCTTATGATATGTGTCTAAATAAGCTAGTGTATGTAACTGTACATAATTAGGCATTAAAACTCTCGAGTGATATTATAATAAAACTCGCCTTCGGCTCGTTTCATAAACCCACTCTCGAGTTTTAATGCCCTCCGTTATGCAGCAGTCACATAAACTACTATAATAATATTATGGGCTAAGAGAGCCACAGACTGGCTCCCAGAAAATGCAAAGAGAAAGCGTGGCCGACCCAGGAAGAGATGGAGTGATGAGTTGGGTCTATGGGACAAGGAGTGGAGGGAGACCGCTCAGGATCGGATATAGTGGAAGAGGGGGAGAGAGGCCTTTGCCCAGCAGTGGGACATGGCGGGCTCGTAATAATAATAATAATAATAATATGATTGACTCCAAATTCCAAATTCCAAATGTCTTTATTACTGTAGTAATTTCATATATTTAGCAATCGTCATTTTTTGCCACTTTTCTACATTGGACCACTGTGGGAGAAGAAGGGCGTAGAAACTCCCTTAGATTGATTTTTAGATCTCTTTTAAAAATTGCTTGTACTTAACTAATACAAATATAACAATATAAATTATTAGAATTAACAAACAGCAATAAATAATTACAAAATTATTAACAGTAAGGTCTGTGTTGAGCCAGATTAATCCCATACAGTCCCGTCATTTAAGTAATCTTGAACATTATAATATCCTTTTTTGGACAAAGTCGCTATAACATGGTTTTTAAATTGCTCAAAAGGCAATTTCAAGATCTTCAGAGGACACCCATCCAGTGCCCGTCTCGGCCAGATGTTGCTACCCGCACGATCTTTTCCGATGTGCGAATACTTTTAAACCACGGACGCTTTCTTTTTCTGATGACCCCTTAAAATTTATTGCATCTCTGTCATATCCTGTGAACGTAAAAGAGGTACTTTCTCTACAAATCGTCAACAAATTGTAATTTATTTCCAATTTCGCACGTAATTGGATATCGACACTGCTTCCGGTCGTGTGCGCAATGGCGGACCCTGCGTCACTTCCGGAGCCATTATCCCGGAACCGGAAATGGCGCTAAACGGTCATTATCATGTTTTTGCCGTATATCTGACAAGGAATGGTAACTTTATAGGGTGGTAACTTTATTAACTTTTGTTCTCTACGATAATGAATTCTCATCGGCGTTTTAAACCCATTAAATAACCTAACTGCTTTTTCTATCAAAACTACATACAAACTTATGAATACACCTCGTTAGGTACATGGCATATGAAAGTATCTACACCAATAACTTTGTAAATTATATATTGCAATCTTAAATCCAACCTATAGACTTCTCACTAAACTCCTACGTCTAACACGAATCTAGCGACACCCAATTTATTAAAATCTATTAAGCCGAGTGGGCGCGGGCTAAAGAAATGTACTTATAATGTACTCTGTCGGATGTTTGTGCCCTAGTCATGGTTGTTTATCTATCTAAGTATAATATTTATCTATATAACTATGTGTATCGTTGTCTAGTACCCAAGATACAGGTAATTCTAGTTTGGGGCTAGATCAATGTGTGTAAATGGTGTCCAAGGTATTATTATTATTATTATTATTATTTATTATTACGTACATATAATAATAAATAATAATAATAATACCTTGGACACCATTTACACACATTGATCTAGCCCCAAACTAGGATTCCCTGTATCTTGGGTACTAGACAACGATACACATACTTAAATAGATAAATATTATACTTAGATAGATAAACAACCGCGACTAGGGTACAAACATCCGTTCTCATCAAACAAATATTTGCCCCAATAAACAACAATATAATAGTAGTTTATGTGACTGCTGCATAATGGAGGGCATTAAAACTCGAGAGTGGGTTAATGAAACGAGCCGAAGGCAAGTTTCATAATAATATCACTCGAGAGTTTTAATGCCTAATTATGTACAGTGACATACACTAGTTTATCTACACACATATCATAAGCTCTCTTTGATGTGTTCAGGAACCGCATGTTTGACCGGCATTGTGGCTCTGCAGTTGTTTAGCTTGTTCTTTAGTACCAACTTCACGCAGGCGGGCGTCGGCGTTCGAAATTTGAATGTCAGTACCAACTTCACAGACAAACTAGGGACGGCACGCGGGTGGGCGTCGGCGTTCGAAATTTTAATGTCATTATATGTAGAAAAACTACACATAATGACCATTATGTGTAGTTTTCCAGATACGAAACGAGTTTTTACCAAGTAGTTTAACATAATGCTGATCGTAACGTGCGGTTTTTTAACGCAGTAAAGAGGGTTTATGATACGTGTAGATAAACGTACATTACGTCGACCTCTGTGGCGCAGCGGTTGTGGTTCTGCCTACCATGCGAGGGGTCCCGGGCTCAAACACCGGCTGGGGATACAGAAAAAAAAACCCCAGGTCTTTATGTTTATATGTGTGTGACGTCGCTGTTTCTGGTTGCACGACACAGGGTATCCTACTGTGGGGCCAGAAGCAATGTTTGTGCCTGTATATACAAGTTTATGTTTGTGTTTAATATGGGTTAGCCACTATCACGCAAAATGGAGTATGTAATGTGATGACGGAGAGCTCCGTGGTCTAATGGGTTTTACGCTTGCTTCTCTCACAGGAGATGCAGGTTCGATTCCTGACCATGCACCAATGAGATAATTAATTTATCTTAAGTGCGTTACACCGACGTTCTAACGATGATGGAAAAAACCGTGAGGAAACCTTCATTACTCCATAGCTGCGGCGATGGGCTAGCCCCCTGTCACGCAAAATGGAGTATTGATTAACTGGCTCAAAGTGGGCACAATTGTGCCCCTGCCACCCCGTATGAGAAAAGGCGTGACACTATGTAATGACCGTATAGGAAAAGTCGTGACGTAATCTCAATAGTCAACTTGGTGCCTGACTTCGATATATTCATCCTTCGCTGAGACAATCTTATGTCTCAACAAACGTCTTAGAAAACGATTTTGAGCATAAATGATTAAAACAAGAAAGTTATATAAGAAACGGAACAATACTTTTGCTACGGACACTCCAGCTCATTCATATTTACTAACGCAAGATTCATCGACACTGTACTCTTTCAATGAATTTTAACACAATAACTCAAAGAATAGCCCAAAATATCTTGACCTACGATACAAAAATCGGCGTCATTGTATCAAAAGAACCTGACGGTTGTATCGAAATTCACGGGTCAAGACAAGATGGATATGAAGGCTAAGAGAACAAAATCGATACAATAGGTATCGCATGTACATACAAAATGTTGCCGAATTTTGTTGCAGCGGCTTCTTTGAGCGCGTGTGCGTAAAAGTCTAAAAATATTGCGTATCTATACGGCCACGAAATAAGCGGGAAGCGTTTTAGTGAGATGAATGTTAGCTACCACTTTTTTTGGGGAATATTAAACCGCGCATCTAAAATACTGATTTGCCCATCAAATGTCAGGCTGAAGTGGTGAGTCAGGGTAGGTGAAAGGTGTTAGTCTTCGTGTTAGGATGAACATGTAAGAGCAGAAGGAACATAAAATTTGAGTACACATAAAATATTTAAAACATATGTTAATACCCGCACCGAGGGGCACATGCCTTTACCCGGATACGAGTTGGCTTAAGCCATACTCCACCGCGCTGGCTCAGTGCGTTTTGATGGAGGGGTTTTACGACCACTACCACTTAGCGATGGTAACCTAAGACTTAAGGTGCCATCCGAAGCACTGAACTTCCGATTATGTACATAAGATAAATTAATTCCTGTCAAGAATCGAACCTGCATCTCCTGTGTGAGAAGCAAGCGTAAAAACCCATTAGACCACGAAGCTCTTAAGCCTATAGATAGCGAAGTCTAACTGATATGTTTTAGGCTAGTATTTAATCGCACATCAAAAATACTGAATTCCACAGCAAAAAAGGATCAGCAAAACCACTTTTTATGTTTAAAATATTTTATGTGTACTCAAGTTTATGTTAAGCATTTTTTGTTGTTCTTACATGTTAAACCTCACACGAAGGATAAAGGGTGCTTACCTAAGCTACCTCAGCATTTGGCCCTGATATTTGCTGTGCAAATCAGTAAGTTTCATGTGCAGTTTAATATTCCCCTATGTTTAATGGCTCCAAATTCAAAAGGCCGCTTCACAGTAGACGTTTTCATACGACACCGCCCTCTCCTAATTGATTGCATCACTGCCGACGAGTTTCATTCATACTTACATTCATTCTTGAAGAAGAGTCATTTGACATGCGGCGACAAATCGGCTCGCGAATCTCTTTTGTTATCTATTCCTTACTTACACTTCATACCGTTAACGGAAACCTTGCGTTTGTTACTAATAGGGTTGATTTTAGGTAAATTGGTAACAGATTTTAAGGTGGTCTGGCAAAACTGAAGTCTTATTATATTTGTAATCTATTATGGTGAGGAATTTCATGCATGCCTTCGATATATTTTTTTGAACGAAAAGTCAGACATATTGTCGCTTAAGATTTGGAGTGCTACCTACTTATGGTTGAATGGAGTGTATTGTATGGAATTAGTTATGGTGAATGATTGTGTAAGATAAAGTGAATTTGTGTCAAATTTTGAATGATTTTACAAATGCTAGGATATGATTTTAGAGGTTTGACTTGACTGTGAATTGGTTGTGTTTTTGCCTACCAACGGAGAGATCCCGGGTTCGATCCCCGGTTAGGGGTAAAGAAAAAAGATCCTAGGTCTTGGATGTTTATATGTGTGTTACGTCGCTGTTTCTGGTTCCCACGACACAGGGTATACTAGTGTCGGGCCAGATGTAAATGTTTATTTTTTATTCATATTTCTTTATTGCACAAAGATAAATAAAAAGTTACATTTGTTGAAATAATATGTACAAAGGCGAGCTTATCTCTAAAAAGAGATTTCTTCCAGCAAACCAAGGCATGATAGGAAAACTTACCAAGAAAGTCTAGGCAGTGCACAATATCAAATAACTTATCTATAATAAATAATAAATAAAAAATTGAATATCTATAAAATATGTAAAATAAAATATCTATATACCAAACTACTAAATAAGTACCTATAGATACATAAACCTGTACATATAGTAATAATATACATACTATAACTACTATCATGAATGGGGAGGTATTTATGGCACAATTTATTTTAATAACCTTATATAATTGTAAATACACACTCTACATACATGGAGTATCAAAGTAGCCGGATGAATAATTTTGTAAAAACATTTCGATATCTTAAACAAAGGAACATTAAATATACTTAATCCCCATCCAAGAAACTTGAATACCATTTTGCGGTGGTACGGAACCCTTCGCGCGCGAGTCCGACTCGCACTTGGCTGTTTATTTTCATATAGCTGGTTTAGTTGTGACGCCTCTGGAATCAGTTGAAATATTTATTTGAATATACATTTATTCTCAAGAATATATTGTTTTCATTATCGAAATGGGTTCTGAAAAAAAATAACCCTTATAGTAGTAGGGGAGGCCAAAAGGGGAATTCGTCAGTTACTCGAGCGCGTCAGATTATGATATGGAAGACACCTTACACCCTGTTTAATAACACCAGATCAAAGCTTTCTATCTAGAGCCGAACCGAAATAGCCTGGTCGGCACCCTACCATAAATTAGAAGCTAGAAACCTAATCATTTATTTTCGATGCAAAGGAAACTTTTATTAATTACAAGCTTGTAATTAAGGCATCTTTCTTGGAAACCTTCAATTCGAGCTTTAAGCTTTAGTCTAGCTTGAGAGGGCAACGAACTCTCCTGATTCAGACTGCAGTATTAGTCCAATCGACTGCGTCCAAATGAAGAATTACAAATAAATATGTGAAAAAATGTGCCCATTTTTATTTTCTCAGTATATTATTTCATTTCCATTACTCGCTTCGTCATATGACATAATAGTAGTTTATGTGACTGCTACATAATGGAGGGCATTAAAACTTGAAAGTGGCTTTATGACACGAGGCGAAGGCGAGTTTCATAATAATATCACTCGAGAGTTTTAATGCCTAATTATGTACAGTTACATACACTAGTTTATCTAAACACATATCATAAGCTCTCTTTGATGTGTTCAGGAACCGCATGTTAGACTGGCATTGTGGCTCTGCAGTTGTTTAGCTTGCTCTGTAGTACCAACTTCACGCAGGCGGGCGTCGGCGTTCGATATTTGAATGTCAGTACCAACTTCACAGACAAACTAGGGGCGGCACGCAGTCGGGCGTCGGCGTTCGAAATTTGAATGTCATAATATGTAGAAAAACTACACTTTATGGTCATAATGTGTAATTTTTCAGATAAGAAATGAGTTTTTACCAAGTAGTTTAACATTATGCTGATCGTAACGTGCGGTTTTTGTACCCATTAAAGAGGGTTTATGATACGTGTGTAGATAAAAAGTTTAATGTCTAAGAAGCGTCCGTGGCCTAACGGTATTCGCACATCGGAAACGATCGTGCGGGTAGCAACATCTGGCCGAGACGGGTACTGGATGGGTGACCGTTTCTATGTGGCATTTGTTTCGGACGCTTCCGTGTTTCGGATGACACGTTAAGCTGTAGGTCCCGGCTACTATCGCTCTCGGTGGCAGTAGTCGTAAAGCCGTGTCCGAGGCCCTAATAGGGCAGCTTGATAACTTCTGACAGTCGGGTTGGCCACTAGCCCGACGCGCCTCCATCAAGCCGCACTGAGCCAGCGTAGTGGAGTATGGCTCAATCTTACTCGTATCCGGGTATAGGCCCGTGCCCCTCGGAGGGGACATTAATGGGCTACATTTATTTATTTAATAATAATAATAATACCTTGGACACTATTTACACACATTGATCTAGCCCCAAACTAGGATTCCCTGTGTCTTGGGTACTAGACAACGATACACATACATATATAGATAAATACTATACTTAGATAGATAAACAACCATGACTAGGGTACAAAAATCCATTGTCATCAAACAAATATTTGCCCCCACCGGGACTCGAACCCGGGACCCTTGGCTTCGTAGGCAGGGTCACTGCCGACTCGGCCATTCGGGTCGTCACATTTATGTATAATGTCTAATCTACTTCACGTTTGCTTCTCACACAGGAGATGCAGGTTCGAATCCTGACCATGTACCAATTATCTTAATTACATTTTCGGACGTTCAGTGTTTCGGATGACCCGTTAAGCTGTAAGTCCCGGCTGCGTAAAGTCGCTTTCTGTATATTAGACAGCTCTGTCAGGTGCTGAATAGACACAGACTTCGGCCTCCACTGATGTGCACACTGATTAACAAATCTGTTTATGCCACAACGCTTAATATTGTTATTTGGTTGCTTAGGACTCTTACTATCCGAATACTAAATTTAGGTTGTGTTAGGTCTCAACTTTATGATACAACCTGGAGTCGAGCGAACAGGAGGGGATCGAGGCGACCCCATGTAGTTTCACAAAACCAAATTGGTTGCTATGGTTAAAATTTAAACACGTAGAGTAAACGAGTACTCATGAAGTCATGGGCTTAATACCTTCCGCAGGCTGAATAGACAGGTACATAGATATTGTTCATGTAAAAGTTCCGAAAAAGGGAGGACACTAACTGTGCGGTTTCAGCACGTTCAGGGCTGATTCATACACATAATGCGGCTTTACGCGTCCCGGCTACTATCGCCACTTGGTGTAGTAGTCGTAAAACCCCTCCATCAGCCCGCACTGAGCCAGCGTGGTGGAATACGGCTTAATCTTCCTCGTATCCGGGTAAAGGCCTGTGCCCTTCGGCTAGGGCATTAATAGGCTACGTGTAATTAATTAATTAATAATCGGGACATCTGTGGTGTTACGGTCGAGGCTGTGCTTCCTAAACGAGAGGACCCGGGTTTGAATCCCGGCTGAGGAAGAAAAAATAACCCCAGGTATATTCCCACGACACAGAGTGTCCTATTGTGAGGCCAGAATCAATGTTGTGTATGTTTCTGTAAGTTTTATGTTATATTATTAAGCACACTTTTGTCCTAATAAAATAAGATAGTACGTAATTATCATCAATGTAAATAAACAGTCGGACAGGGTAATTGGAAATAATCCTTTGTGTGACGTCATCGCTGACGGCAGGCGCGTGGCGAGCGTGTGCGATCATTAGTCTGTTTTGAAAACTCCTGGCGATCAGTGCGGCCACGAAAAGAGCGGGAATCGCATATACTGCAGCGCCTCGGCAATGTTAGCCGAAACCAGGATTGACGATTTCTCTGCAATAATCCGAAAAAGGATTGCCTCCTTAAGAAACCGCTTTTTTGGCACCTCCAAAACTATCCTCAGCACACTAGCTGGGACAGAGCTATGTTGAGGTACTGGATGGGGGTGCACCTTCGCAGTAATAAACCTTAATAACTATATTATAATGATTAGGATAATGTATGTGTATGTGTCTGTGTGAGGGTGTGTGCACAATTATTGGAAATATTGTTTAAGTTATTACTTATCTTTAATTTATTTAACTTATGGCCCTGTTTCAATTAAAATTTTATGAAGAAGATAAGTCCTATTGAACAGATAAATCTGACATTTTACGTACAACATTCAACTATTTATCTGTTCCATAGGACTTATCTTCTCGATAAAATTTAAATTGAAACAGGGCGTTAATGTCAGGACAATTTTATTTTACAATGTGGATGATTAATCTTTAAGCCAATGTGTACTTTTTGTCTAAAATAAATATTTTTGGATTTGAATATAAATCGCTAAGATGAGATCATTTGGCCTTTGCCATGTCTTTTAATTATTTATTTTGTGATATATATTGTCGTTTGCAGGAAATATGTGCGAGACATACGAAAGGCAACTATGTCACACCTTGTTACCGCTTGGTGACGCTGGCGTTGAAGGGCAAAGAGTTTCATTCATCTGAGTTTAGAGGTCATGTCTTCAAATACAACGTCACGTGATCTTTCAAATACACGTCACGTGATCTTTCAAATACGCTGGAAAAATTAACCTCAAATGAGTTTAGTACGCCAGATATCATCAGAAGAAGTAAATATAATTTGATGACTTTGACAGAGAGACAGCCTCTAAATACGCCAGTGCCATCTACATTGAGCTTTTGCGATTAGGGACTATTGCCAACGATTAAAATTCACGTGTTTGTACGATATATCTTAGAAATTAGATGTAAACCAACTGTTTTGTCTTGCAATAAATAAAATAAAATCCGTCATCGTCTCTAGCAAAGTGTTTTATGATATTATATAATTATTAACAAACATAAAATTGAAGTCTTGCACTAGTTACAAGGTGTTACTGAAAGATATGGTCATATTTTAGGGGGTTGTTAGGGACATTATGCTGAACGACTTTTACTATTTGATCGATACGATTTGATCAGGGCAACTTTATTTTTCATCCCTCCGTACGTTTTGCCCGGGAGGTCAGCTGATTGATTTATAAAGAGAAATAGAGGGAAAAAGAGAGATTCTCTTTTCAAAGCGGCTTCTATTGAGAAAGTTGCTCAGAATGATGTCGCTACTATGCCATTTCCTGGCCACACATAATCAAATTGTATTAGATACCCACGCAATATGTTGATAGTAACATCACTGGTTAATTTGATTTTCGAAATGCTGATTGTCCACCAAATTCAGCAATAATTAAGAATTAAAGTTCAATTTAAAATTCAAAATCGTTTATTTGTGACACTTTGGTTTCAGAAAGGCGTTTACATGGTCAAATAACTGTTATCTGCTTTCTCGGGGGAGCCTCACCCCTAGGGAACGCGTCCCCAGGTGGCGGATAGGGGGTGCTCGACAGGTTGTCCTTACGACATCTGCAGGGCTGGAGGGAAATAAAATACCTCCCGCGGACCAACAGGCCCCTTGCCTAGGGTTACAGGTGAAGACCTCAACGGCAGTAGCGGCGAAAAAGGTGGACTTTGGTACGGCAATGCTGGCGGAAGAGGCGATGGATCTGGATACTTTTAGGCGGACAGGTCACAGACCGAAAGGGGGCGGAATCCTCCCGCATAGCGCCTGAAGACTGGCTCGGCGCCGAAGGCAGCCCGACTACTGATAAGCAACAGTGGCTTGGCGGAGTCGGCGAGTCAGCAAGGCAGCGTGTAATGCCGAGGGCGTCAGTAGAGGACAAGGCAACTGGCGGCCATACACTGCATCCAAATTCTCCTCCAATCGTATCGATTCTTCGTTCCATTGGTCCAAGGAGGACGAGGACGAGAGGGTGCATCTGCATATGCGCGCCCGTTTATGCACCTAAATATATCCTGCGCACTTGACTGTTTCAGCAAATATAACGGACACTGACTTACATCAAGCCCTGTGGCGACAATGAGAGGCAGAGAGGTTCGGTATCGATGTAAGCCGGGCTTTGGCTTATCTTGCACACAGGCGGCTCAGAGAGAGTGGTCGCTTCTGCGTAGAACAAGGGATAACTTCGTAGATTCGGCAGCACTCTGTGCGACGAAGCAGCCTTATTCAGGGAAACACTGCTTCCCACGCCCAGCCGTGGAGGGGGCTAGAAAAGGTGCCCCAAACAAATGTTTATCCCAACCCAAATGGGAGGTTGCAACCGCGGCTGCCTGTGCATCCCAGACTCGCGGTCGAAACAAGAATAAAGTTACGAAAATCCAACCATTGACTTTTGCCGCTTGGAATGTACGAACTCTACTCGATCGCGACACCAACCTATGCCCGGAGCGGAAAACTGCTATCGTTGCCCGAGAATTACGACGGTACAATATCGATATAGCCGCACTTAGTGAGACCCATCTAGCGGAAGAGGGCAAAATAGTAGAGCATGGAGGCGGCTATACATTCTTCTGGAAAGGAAACGCAGCATCAGAACCCCGTCGATCTGGTGTTGGTTTCGCAATTAAGAACGAGATAGTGCAAAGGTTGAATGAGTGTCCTGTTAACATCTCAGATCGTGTCATTTCATTGCGAATACACCTAGACAACGATAATCATCTGAACATCCTCAGCGTTTATTCCCCAACTTTGGATAAAGACGACGAAACGAAGGATAAATTCTACAAGGAACTTTCCGATGCTGTAGTGAAGATCCCCCAAAGAGAGCAGGTGCTTGTCCTTGGCGATTTTAACGCACGCGTTGGACGAGATCATGAAGCGTGGCCCAAGGTGCTCGGAAGACATGGCGTAGGCACCATGAATAGCAACGGAAATCTTCTGCTAAGTTTGTGTGCTCAGTATGAGTTGGCCATTACCAACACCTGCTTCAGATTGCCAGCTAAATACAAAACGACATGGATGCATCCAAGGTCTAAACACTGGCACCTGATTGACTATGCTCTGGTACGCCAAAAAGACCTATCTCAAGTGCAAATCACTCGAGTCATGAGAGGCGCTAACTGCTGGACTGACCACAGGTTGGTTGTTATCAAGATGAAACTGCGTCTCCACCCACCTTATCGCCGTGGAAAGACAACTAATGTCAGTCTGAACGTGCAGAAACTTCAAAGCCAAGAGACAAGAGCCGCCTTTGGGATTGCTCTGAACAACAGGCTGGCTACAAGTAACACTAGCGATCAAGATTTAGAAGAGGCCTGGAAGTCTTTGAGCTCCGATCTTAAAGAAGCTGCTACCGAAACGCTGGGACTCAGGAAACTTGTTCGCGAGGACTGGTTCGATGACAATAACCAGGCTTTGGTAGAAGCTATAGAAAAACACCGGAAACTTTTGCGTACTCAAGAGCAGAGTGGCAACTTGAATCTACAAGACCAATTAAAAGTTAGCACCAGAGAACTGAGGAAACTTACACGAGAGACTAAGGACAAATGGTGGAAAGATAAAGCGCGCCATATACAACTGCTTGCTGACTGTAAACAACTTGGCGCCTTTTACAGTGAAGTCCGGAATCTAATTGGCACTACTCAACATGTAAATGTGCCATTACGATCTCTCGATGGCTCGCAGAGATTAACGTCTAAGGACGAGGTTCTCCAACGCTGGGCTGAACACTTCAACAACCTACTCAACGTAGATCGTTCAGCAGATCTGGAAATATCCGGGGTACTATAAGCCTTGATGCAATGCCTAAGTTAGAAGAACCGCCAACCCTTACTGAAGTGATCGACGCTGTAAATCAGCAAAAGAATAATAAGACGGTGGGCCTTGACAACATCCCGGCTGAACTACTAAAATATGGCACTGCAGAACTTCATAAAATACTCTGGAAGCTGTTTGTACAGATGTGGAACGAGGAAAGGATCCCAGATGACTTCATCGCCTCGCGTATCTGCGCCCTATACAAGAACAAGGGTGACCGTTCCGACTGTAATGCTTACCGGGGAATATCTTTGCTATCTTCTGCAGGGAAAACATTTGCTCGTGTCCTGCTTAACCGCCTCATCCCTGTTTCTGAATCTTACTTGCCAGAAACCCAGTTTGGCTTCCGCCCGGAGAGAGGCACGTGTGAAGCTATCTTTTCTGTACGCCAACTTCAGGAGAAAAGTCGAGAACAAGGACAACCTCTGTTTCTCTGCTTCATTGATCTAGAGAAGGCTTTTGACTGTGTACCACGTGAAGCTCTCTGGATTCTACTGGCAAAGCTGGGCTGCCCTGAAAAATTCGTACGGATTATACGACTACTGCACGATGATATGAAGTGTTGTGTCAGCTTTAATGGTGAGCAATCCGAGTTTTTCTCCGTTACCTGTGGAGTAAAGCAAGGTTGCGTACTGGCACCGACTTTGTTTGCTCTCTACTTTGCTGCAGTCGTAAGAGAATCAATTGACGAATCGACATCTGGTATTCATATCCGCTTTAGAACAGACGAAAAGCTATTTAACCTCGCTCGACTAAAAGCATGCACTAAGACATCCTGCGATACAATTAGAGAGATTATGTACGCCGACGATCTTTGCTTTGTGTCAGATTCTGTGGAGGGACTACAACAGTGGATCACGGCTTTCGACGAGGTATGCCGCAAATATGGGCTCAAAATCAGTGTCAGCAAGACGGAGGTCATGGCGATGGACACTCAAAGAGTCGTCAACTCGACCCTCGATATAAAGCTTGGCGCAGACTCACTGAAGCAGGTCGATAAGTTCAAATACCTTGGGAGCACTGTATCGTCGAAATACGATCTTGATCCAGAATTGAATGGAAGAATTAGCGCTGCTGCTGCAGCTTTTGGGAGGTTGGAGCGCAAAGTCTTCCGATCGCATGACATCAAGCTATCCACCAAAGTCTCCGTCTATATGGCCATAGTTCTTCCGAACCTTCTCTATTCCGCCGAGACCTGGTGTCCATACCGTAAACATATCAGCGCTTTAGACAGATTCCATCTAAGATGTATTCGAAACATTTTGAACGTCAAGTGGTCTGACCGTATCAGGAATACAGAGATATTACGACGTTCTAATGTTGGTGGGGTCGAAGCTTACTTGATGAGGCATCAACTGCGATGGTGTGGCCACGTGCGACGGATGCCAGAGGAACGACTTGCAAAACGTCTCTTATACTGTGAACTACAGAACGGAAAACGCAAGCAAGGCGGTCAGTTCTTGAGGTTCAAAGACGTGCAGAAGCGACATATGAAGAGTTGCGGTATCGACCACTCCACGTGGGAGGAACTCACGGAAGACAAGGCAAAGTGGCGACATACGGTGCACACAAAGATCTTCGATTTCGAGGCCCAACGAAGAGCTACTCTTGATGCCAAGCGAGACAAACTACGAGGCAGAACACCTGCCGCAATACAGTACACGCACCAAAATGGCGTGCTGACGTGTGGCCAGTGCAATCGCACTTTTTCTAATAAAATAGGCTACGCAAGCCATATGAGGGCACACGAACGACGCCTTCCCCAGCAGTTACAGTCGCCGTGACCGAACCCGGTCGGAGAACATCATCATCATCATCTGCTATGGTCTACATTAAAGCTGTACAAATCACATGAATAGGTATATTATTAATTCCATAATGCCGACGACCCGAATGGCCGAGTCGGTAGTGACCCTGCCTAGGAAGCCAAGGGTCCCGGTCCCGGGTTCGAGTCCCGGTGGGGGAAAATATTTGTTTGATAAGAACGGATGTTTGTATCCTAGTCATGGTTGTTTATCTATCTAAGAATAATATTTATCTATGTATGTATGTGTATCATTGTCTAGTACCCAAGATACAGGGAATCTTAGTTTGGGGCTAGATCAATGTGTGTAAATAGTGTCCAAGTTATTATTATTATTATCAATACAATCAAATTGTTTCGTAATATTGGCTTCTTACCTATGAAATCAGTGTTTTGTATGGAGAAACTGGAGAAAACTCAACTTTCAGTAAAAAAAAATGCATTTTAATTTTAGGAATAAAAAAAATAATATATAAAACTTTGTGGGAATGAAAGAAACAACATTTAGCTAACCCCATATTCAGTGATGGTGTCGCATCTATGCCAAATTTATCAGGATTAGCTCTTAGTCTCAAATGCATAATAAGTTTTTAAACATAACATAGCGTCACGCCTTTTCCCATACGGGGTGGCAGGGGCACAATTGTGCCCACTTTGAGCTAGTTATTCAATACTCCATTTTGCTTGACAAGGGGCCAGCCCATCGCCCCAGCTATGGAGTAATGAAGGTTTCCTCACGATGTTTTTCATCACCGTTAAAACGTACACATAATTTACTTAAGATAAATTAATTATCTCATTAGTGCATGGTCAGGAATCGAACCTGCATCACCTTTGTGAGAAGCAAGCGTGAAACCCAATAGACCACGGAGCTCATCAATTTCTATAAGTTTCTGTCAAGTTAATAATTAAATTGTTCGATGTCATCCAGTTATATTTTTTTCTGATGAGGCTATATTTGCGTCTCTTAGGATATTTTATCTTTCTCCATAAATAACGTAGCACTATTATCAGCAAAGAGAACAATGGGGTGATTTACTACTTTTAGAATATTATTTATGTATACTAAGATTATTAATGGACCTAGCACGCTAGCTCCACCTTGTGGAACTCCGAATTCAGTTTGAGGTAAACCTGAGCACTTAGGACCAATCCTCTCCATTTTTGTAACTTGTGATCTTTTATTCAAATATGACCTTTGAGGAACAGTCCCTCGAACTCCATAACCCTCCAATTTCTTTCTGGCATACAAAGTCAAACGCTTGTTTAACGTCCATGAATTTTCCATGAAATGGACCATAACCGAGCTAAATAGCTGAGACTGGTCCATTAATCCAGATCCATGCGATTTATCACTTTGGTTAAAAATTCAAAGAAAGCCTTATCTATAATTATAATAATACCTGGGGCATTAATTACACACATTGATCTAGGATTCCCTGTATCTTGGGTACTAGACAACGATACACATACTTGTAAAGATAAATATTATACTTATAGAGATAAACAACCATGACTAGGGTTCAAACATCCGTTCTCAACAAACAAATATTTGCCCCCACCGGGACTCGAACCCGGGTCCCTTTGCATCGTAGGCAGGTTCAATGCCGACTCGGCCATTCGGGTCGGTAGCCCTTTGGTTCGGCTTTTCCTGAATCTTTTTGAATTTGAATAATATCCAGCGTTTAAATCTTTGCGAGACTTATGATTAATCCATCTTCGACAAAAAGCCAGTTTCACAATTTCTATGAGTCAGATAAATATAAAAAGTATAATTACTGTTTTCAAATTCAAAATTTATAATGATGATAATAAAAAAAAAGTGTAACTTAATATAACATAACATAACATAGCGTCGTGGCTTTTCCCATACGGGCAGGTAGAGGCACGATTATGCCCACTTCTAGCCAGTTAATCGATACCACATTTTCCGTGACAGAGGGCTAGCCCATCGCCGTAAGTAACGAAGGAAAATGGAAAAAAGGAAAATATATAACGTACTTAACATAAATTACTTATCTCATTAGAACATGGTCAGCACCGGGATTCGAACCTGCACCTCCTGCGTGAGAAGCAAGCGAGAAACCCACCCGACCACAGATCTCTGTAAAAATAGGAATGTATATCGTAAACTTATTAAACTAGTGAAACAAAGGATATATGCACACTCTGTGTTTTAGGAGGAGTGTTTTAATTATACAATGTACCCTAGGCATAGAAAATTACTTTAGCAATGAGAATCAGATAACAGGCTAAATTAACTCAAATAAAATCAAAATTTCTTTATTACTTACGTATACTTAGAAAATGTAGTTTTTTGCTTCTTTTCTACATTCGACCACTGTGGGACAGAATGATTATTAGACCTCTTTTAAAAATTGCCTGTGCTTAACTCACAAATATATTACAATATTTATCTACACACGTATCATAAACCCTCTTTACTGCGTACAAAAACCGCACGTTACGATCAGCTTAATGTTAAACTACTTGGTAAAAACTCATTTCTTATCTGAAAAATTACACATCATGACCATAATGTGTATTTTTTCTACATATTATGACATTCAAATTTCGAACGCCGACGCCCGCCTGCGTGCCGCCCCTAGTTTGTCTTTTAAGTTGGTACTAAAGTACAAGCAAGCAAGTAATATCCGTTTTTTAAGAAAGTTGCTTTTACATGGGTTTTTAAATTTCAAAATCTCTAGAGCATTGCTAACCTTCGCGAGTCTTTACCGGGGTTCTCTAAGTTTTCTTGAACACAAACAAAACCATTTACATACAGGCACATACATTGCTTCTGGCCCCACACTAGGATACCCTGTGCCGTGGGAACGCAGCAGTTGTGGTTCTGCCTACCATGCGGAGGTCCGGGTTCGATCTCCGGCTGGGGGTAACGAAAAAAAACTCATATCAAACCACTTGTGGTTACAACGTGAGATTTTTCCAAATAGGGCTATTCTAATACTAAAGGACCGCCACAAAACATTTCGACAGTACTTAACGTGACACGTGAAAGTACTTATCACTTGAAAAAAAACCGAACCCACCCTTATACCGCAAATCCGAATAAAACCATACAATTACTGCTGTTAACCATTTATTACCAGCTATAACCGTCCGATGAACAAAAGATTACGGAAACATTTCACGCCAGGGAGTTATGAATAAACTTTTTTCGGCATAAAAGACCGAATTTTCGGCATTTCGGCCGAATGGGATAGTTTATGTGCTAGAGGCGGGGCAAGCACTTTTATTTGCTTGCGATTTTATTGAAGGAATGATATAAAAATGGATAACAAGTGCGAAGCGTGACACATCAATGATGCGGCAAATTTTTGGGAGTTTTAGATGAAAAAAGTGTTTTTTTTGTCAGCAGATGTTTTGCACGAGCCATTTTGTTGCGTCTTGGCCAGTTTTTTTCTATCCGAGCTTCATTTTATGTGTGGATAAAGTATTGTGGATGAATAATAAACCGTTAAGAATATGCTTCATTATCTACCTTAATGATGGGTGATAAAAAACCGGCCAAGCGCGAGTCTTACTCGCGCACGAAGGGTTCCGTACCACCGTACAATGCTAGGAATGGTGTGGAGTGAATAGTTTGGATTTAACATAGCAAAATGTTGTTTACAAAGTTATTGGTGCGGCTACTTTCACACTCCATGCACGTAACGAAAGAATCGTTGTATGGGAGCCCCCTTAAATATTTATTTTATTCTGTTTTTTAGTACATATATATTCTGTTGTTATAGCGGCAACAGAAATACATAATCTGTGAAAATTTCATCTGTCTAACTATCACGGTTCATGAGATACAGCCTGGGGTGAGAGACGGACAGACGGACGGACAGCAGGGGCTTAGTAACAGGGTCCCGTTTGGCCTTCGGGTACGGAACCCTAAAAACTATGTCTAACGTTGTGAGGCAATGATTACAGAATCCAAGTTGTTTTCTGCGGATTTACACGAATCGTAAAAATAACCTTATTTTACTTTATCCACTACTGAATTATTTAATGTTTTTATAACTGGTGAAGCGCGGGAAGAACTTTGTCAACTCCATAAGAGTAAAGACGCTATGAAACTTAAGCCCAATTTCACCCACAGTTAAGGGACACTTAGCTCTTTTTCTTAGCTGTATAGCGATTGTTTCGGTGGCTGGACTCTTATATTTAGGGGTCCCCAAGGAGCCTAGATGACCCTTACACTTAGGGCAAATCGAAACAACCTATAGGAGGACCCTGAAAGAAATAAAGTGTTCCCTAAAAGATAGGGATCGTTGGTGAAATCGGATATTAGACTACCTATTTCTTTTCAGCCAGATTCTGTTCTGTCTTTTGAACGTTTGCATTTTAATTAAATCACTCTCCAGCTACCTGAGACTCATCTCAGCTGAAAATATGATGCACAAGCTCGAAATTCTGTTGGCAGTGATGTTTCCTTAAATTCATCAAAAAATATTGCACTTTTGGACTCGATCCAAATATGGCAGACTCTTCAACGAAATTTCGTAGAAATCTACTTTCAGCTGTTGAAACTTGCTGCGATAAAGTTTCACCTTTTCACCAAAGATCCCTTTTCAGTACTTATGCCCGAGACTTCTGTAAGTGTTAAAATCCGCTGTGAAAGTTTCACTTCTTGTATTCCCTTCACGCGCGGTACCGTCAGCAGAAGCGGAAGCTCAATTTATCGTAAGTATTAAAATAGCTTTTTATCGCTGGACAGGTGTGAATGAGGTTTTATGGAAGTTGATGGATATCGTTGTCAACCTTGGATATAAAAAGACGTATTAGGTTTCTAAATTTACAATCAGCCATTGATTTGCAGTACTAAAGAAAAAAAAATGTTTACCGCCCCTTGCGTTATTATATTTACTAAACGATATTATTCTGAGAAGATATTAATAACTACAGTACAGGGTTATTCTTAATTCGTAATTAATTTATTGTTCTACACAAAACAGATATACAGCTATCATATAATAGAAAAAAGATGTACAAAGGCGAGATTATCTCTAAAAAGAGATTTCTTCCAGGGTGGGTAGGAAAGGTGATGGTTGAGCGGGAGAAGAGCTACGCGTACCATACAATTCTATAAGTATTACAAGTAATATGCACTACAAACAATATTATACTGATGTCCCTCATTGCTAAAACTAGACTGCATACAGAATTTCTAAAATACAACGTAACAATATATATATATATATAGCGAATTGTATATAACCATTTATATATAATTCTCTGTTGGACTGGTAACCCAAATGGATTATTTAAATGATCTGTCATTACAACTACGTTCTTCGTGAGTTTTATGTAAAAAAAAACATATTTTCATGCGCATACGCATATTACGTCATAGTCAAATGCCGTCATTTTGCACATATTGAGTTAATAAAGTACACTTTTGATATTGTCAAACCTTTTTGATAAAATAGTGCCAACTTTAGTCACGTTTCTAGATTTATAGGACTGCCTTGTGAAATACCAAATTGTATACAAAAATATAATGATCAATTAAAACAGACTTTTCATAAATAAAATACCACAAAAGATACTTCAAAAGACACAATCACAATTAATTGTATTATTCAAATATTACCCAACCCTAGTACCATTGAGAGCTTTTGCATTACTCGATAAGTATACGCATATGTTTCTACCACTGAATGCATTGTAAAAACGGTTAGGTGCGAGTCAGACTTACGCACCTAGGGTTCCGTAAAACTAAACTTTGTGTTTGTGATGAACGAACGATTTACGGTTTGCTGATTTTTTCCTTTACTTCATTTGAGACCTTGCTTCATGAAAATTTTGTGATTCTAGGTCAACGGGAAGTACTGTTTAGGTTTTGATTCCCTTGCAAGAATCAAGCAAATTAAGTAAATTTTCGGCTTTAACTGCTGAATCTTTTGACAGCATTGACCTAAAGAAATGTCATTTTAATATATTCAAGAGACCATAGACCTGAGTAACTTATATTTAGCTTAACAACTGTAAGCGTTACTAGAAAAAGGCCATTGGCATACGAACAGAAAAAAGCCAACTAATTAATCCTATAAGGGGTAATGTGTGTCCTTTCGAAGTACGGAACCCAAAAAATACACAAATGTCATTCATAGCCCCTTACGAATAAAGTTGATCATCGGCCTTGCATCATGATTCCAGCGATATCATCCTTGTAAGTTAATTTCAAACAAAATTGATCCGTACGTTTCCGTCATACGGTGCAAGTGTACCAAACACGGAATCGCAGGGGCTTTCAAACAAACAAATTATGCCAAAGTGTGACGAATATCGCCAGTTGGTGTCTCTGAATTAAACATTTAATTTGTTTTCTCACTCACACTCGTAATGAATTGAGTTGGAGTGAATAGCGAAATATATTGAATTCGCTACGCGCTGTCGTCGTAAAAATAAATAAATGAAAATTAAGTTTGTATTTTTTTTGTTGGTATTTTTGCTTCCTTTGTTTTGCTGACTTTGGCCCAGTTGACTTTGGAAAAAGAAGGAATAGATGTTTTACACCGCATTTTTCATCGCAATAGTTATATTAGCATGAACAACATTTTGTTTGCATCCTTCATTCTAAACAAATTAGCACTTAATTTGTAACGTATTTTTTTTTGTCAAATCTTATTTACGTTGACTTCTAAAACTATATAATTATTATTTTACTGCTGACCATACTGATACTTGTATAATGATATAACCCAAAGTTTCGAACTAGCAACTTTCAAATAAATTAAAAAAGAAAAGTTAGAGCTTTTTAACTCCTTTATCTACACACGTATCATAAACCCTCTTTACTGCGTACAAAAACCGCACGTTACGATCAGCATAATGTTAAACTACTTGGTAATAACTCATTTCTTATCTGAAAAATTAGACATTATGACCATAATGTGTAATTTTTCTACATATTATGACATTCAAATTTCGAACGCCGACGCCCGCCTGCGTGCCGCTCCTAGTTTGTCTATGAAGTTGGAACAGACATTCAAATTTCGAACGCCAACGCCCGCCCGCGTGCCGCCTCTAGTTTTTCTGTGAAGTTGGTACTACAGAACAAGCTAAACAACAGCAGAGCCACAATGCCAGTCTAACATGCGGTTCCCGAACACATCAAAGAGAGCTTATGATATGTGTGTAGATAAACTAGTGTATGTAACTTTACAAAATTAGGCATTATGTATCAGTCACATAAACTACTATTAAAGCATGATTATTATACAATAAGAGATTTGAATGTGCTCTACGGCTATTTGTTTTCCGTAGCATATTTTCTAAAGATTAGTTTTTCTAAAGAGGTTTTTCAATAAAAACCTGGTTTAATGTCACGGCTAGAAATTATCAGGCGAGCGAAGCGAGCCTATCACTTGGCTACAATCCAGAACATATTGGTACCATATTAAGTAAAAAATAAGTAAGTAAGTAAGTATTATATTTATCTACATAAGTATGTGAATAGTTGTCTAGTACCCAAGATACATGGAATCTTAATTTGGGGCTAGATCAATGTGTGTAAATAGTGTCCAAGGTATTATTATTATTATTATTATTATACATGAATAAACTATAACACATCGACGTTTGAGCTTTGACATAGTGATTTAAATAAGTATGTGTTTACTTTCTACGATTATCATTGAAATTTAATTTTCTAAATAAACTCAACAAATCAGACTTAATAAAGGCTAGTTTTTCATCGCACATCAAAAATACTGATTTGTACAGCAACAAAGGATCAGCAAAAACTTTTGGTTTTTTAATATTTTAGGTGTATTTAGGTGTTTATGTTTTGAGTATTTTTGTTGTTCTTGCATGTTCAACCTAACTCGAAGTATAAAGGGGGCTTCGCTTCGCTCACCCCCTTTACCCTTCACCTGAGCTACCGCAGCATTTTGCTCTGATATTTGCTGTGCAAATCAGTAGTTTTGATGTCCAGTTTAATATTTCCCTTCAACAAATTGTATGGATTGTTGTTATTGCACTGTTGTTCCTGCGAAACTTCATAGGGCTAAATCATCGATTTTAAACTATGCTTTCTGCTAGTGTTTTTATTATTAATATAAACCCATTGATCTATAGCTGGCATTATAATCTGTACAAAAAGTTCTAAATAAAATAAGTTGCATAAAACATATATATTTAACTAACGAAAGAAAATAGCAAACAGCTTGAAATGCAACAGATAGCCTATATCTGTAGATAGATCATCGTCATCATAATCTTTGGATTATGAATGTTTCCCCACGATGTTTTACGTTTACTCGATATTACCTTTACTCCCCACAGCCACCCCACCCCCTCTCACAGAGAATCGGCCAAGACATGAACAAATGGTTTAGCCAAACCCAATAAGGCCAAGCGGCCCAAATGACCCTGCCACGCGATTACAATGTTGCCCATGCGAGCCCGGGGAAGTAGCACTGGAAGAGCCCATCCATCGGTTTATCCATCTGCCAAAGGGCATGCATTATTACAACGACCGGTTTAGCCTAGCGGGTAGTGACCCTGCCTACGAAGCTGACGGTCCTGGGTTCGAATCTCGGTAAGGGCAAATATTTGTGTGATGAGCATGAGTATTTGTTTCTTAGTCTTGGATGTTTTATATATACACCGACGAGCAATGAAAAAGTTCCACCGACAAAATGCCGACAAACACCTTAATATCTCCTGAGACATAGAACCTTTAGATTTGAACACAATATTTACGTGTTTAATTGGTAATATTCTGATGCGCTGTTAAATGTACTTCAATATTGCAGACGGCGTCATTAAGCTAGCCTTTCCCGTTTAGGAGTAATTTGGTGCTATGTCACTAGAACTTTTTCATTGCTCGTCAGTGTATATACATAAGTATACATCTCTACTAAAAATATCGTCTTCTAGTATCCATAACACAAGCCTTGTTGAGCTTACTATGGGCCTAGTTCGATTTGTGTAAGATTGTGCTCCAATATTTATTTATTTATTATTTTATTTACATAAACATATCTTGTGCCGATTCTGGTAACGTGTGGTTTTGTAGTAACTATAATGAGTTTTATTCTCCTCCAAATCTTGAGAGGTGAGTGACACTGTAGAGCCCGCTTTCTATACTCCATTTTTACAGGGGACTAGACTTTCTCAGCAGCACTCGATATTTCATATCTCCTTACGATATGTTTTCCGCCAGCGACAGAGCGTTAGTTAACGGTAAGTAAATTTGTAAGATGTAAAAAGGCACCACCAAGACCAAGAAAACTGTGAGGCGGACAAACTAGCCTAAATAGGGGCAAGGAATACGGCGATTGTCCACCACTTTTCTCGCTCCAAACAGCTGAAATAATAAGGAATAATAGGCAAAAGTTATTCCTAAAAAAATTAAATCATAAATTCACGAATTACCTGATGAGACTGTCGCGCAGTAGAATGACAATACTAACTGGGAGTTACGTCTTTGAGCTCAGACCTCCTCGCACATCCAGGCCTCCTACTCCAGCTGATGCAGAAGTTAGGATGGCTGAATTAGATGTGCAGGCCCAAGGAACATGTACAGTATAAAGGCCCACTTCAACTGGGCCAGGTGCAGGAACAATAACCCCGATCAAGAAGAAGAAAAGGAACGTTAGTCAGTCGGTTCCAGTGCTTATTACTATACGGATACAACCCATAACAATACACAGTTAACCCTTGATTACTGGGGAGGCCCTGCAGACCCTGGTGGACTTAAATTTAACGCATGCGGTCAAGATTACGACATGGAGGAGGCGCGAAGCTTTTTAGGGTTGTAGATAAGGCACTTTTAAGGAGAATATTTGTGGGCGAACTCAAAAGAAACAGTCAAGAACCTTCATCATCATACATCACTCTTTTTGCCCAACTGCACCAGAAGGAGGGTAATGTTTAAGAGCGTATGTATGTATGTACGACCTTTTTATTAGCACGCGTTTCACAGCCCAACGGCTCGACGGATGTTTACAAATGGGGTATTGTTGGGCATACGGAGACCGTGGCAGTGGCATGGTTATATAATTTTAGTGAAAAGTCAATAGGTTGTATTAAAAATCGCAAAAAGTTATTGATGTTTCATACTCTATGTAAAGTGGAATTTTTTATTTAAGGCCAAATATGTTAACAAAGAAACATGACTGCCGAAATGACATTCCAGTTTTCGAAACTTTTTTTTCATTGTTATTTTTCAGAAACAAGACAACACAAGATTGTGCTCATCACACAAAAGTTTGCGCTGGGCGGGGTGCGAGCCCACCCATGGAGCCATCAATATCGTTATCGACGTAATATAAACATTCGTTGGGGGGGGGAGTCGGAGGTGGTGGAGCCAACTCGTCTACCACTTGCTTTTGATACAAGTGCTTTTCTCTATTCACAATAACCAGCAATGGTGATCTGATCTGAAAATATATATTTTCGGATTGTAACCATTTTTGGATGGCTGCTTTTTGCCACTTTCCGTGAATGATACGGTGTGTTATCAAATACCAACACTGAATTCGGTTAAAATTCGGTAAAATTCTTAATAATCTAATATAATGCCTCGCACTGAGAGAAACACAGATTAATAGTTAAGATGAACTCCTTTGTTTAAGTGATTATTAGTTAAGATCCAATTGTTCTCCAAATCCAATCCAAATGCTAAAATCCAATGAACCTGTTATTTTTTAGTTTAATGTTTAACACAGAGATGAAAAGAAATTATACCGACTCGCCGAAACCTTAAATGTACGGCCGACATCTTCATATCCGTAACAGGTGATCAACTGTAAACTTTTTCTATACGCTTACAGCAGATAGCAGCCATGTGGCAACTAGCCGCAACCGCAACAGCTTTGTCCGTAGGCTCTTACGGAACCAAGCATTCGAACATCTTGAATACAGTTAGTGCTATTTGTTTTAGTTTTAGTACTTGCCATCAACTTTACGTCGTTTTGGGTCGTTTTGATGTTCGCCCTTAATTACAAACTGTTTACAATAAATTGGCTATTTTTAGAGAGAAGTCGAAGAAGTCTTCAGTCTTCAGGAAGCTCCTTGGATGAATAGGGGAATCGATGTCGGTGGTAGTAGGCTCTCAAGCTTCAGCTTCCGTTCAGCTTGGACTGATAATATATCGGTCCAAAACACAACTTATGACGAACAGCGCGAATCGTAGAGTAGAAGTAGATGTACAGGTTATATACTATGTCGACTAGTATATCTACTTGGACCAGATGCAGGCAGAGCAAAGAAATCGATAGATGCATTTCAAACGACTGGGAAGGCCACTGGTTAATGCAAGAGCTGGTTAATGACGAAGGGAAACCTTCCACTGTTTATTCTGTAAGTCATTATTCTATCATTTACTAGTTAAATCTGAAGACAACCTTAGTGAAGTGGAACGATTTGACAAGAATCCTTAAGACTCTAAGTTTGATCTAAAGCTCTATTTACTAACTTATTATCATCATATTTTGTATTACTAAATATTTTAATGATCATCTGATAATCTGTCCTGATTAATGCATGCCCCATTCAATAGAAGAAGAATCGGAAAATTCATCCTCAAGTTCTGATAGTATTTCGTCCGACTCTGATTCGAGACAAATCGCTGATCCACCCAAAAGTAAAATGGGTTACAAAAATTTTAAAAAGGTTTTAACCAAATTAATAAATCGAACAACAACGGAGCAATTACGCACGCGATTGAGGAAGAGAAGTTGTTTAATCTCAAACTCTCCACATCCAAGGCCACGAAAACAGCAGTAATGCCTGTCATAAAACGGAAAATTCCTCATCCGAATGTTTCCGTAACAAAAGGGACCTTAATAAACGGTCTTACTGAGTTCGGCCTCAGCCTTTATATCAACCCCAATATGGCAATAATCAACTTCAACCCTCACTAGCTCTCACACAAACTCGACACAACAACCAGCCATCTCCCAATTTTCAGAGGGGGCCGAAAATTTACGCCTACTGCAAAATATAGGTTATATCTTAATCGCAAAAGACAATACAATAACAACATGCCCTTCAATTCTGCGAATTATTATCAAACGATCGCGAACGGTTCCCAAACAACAAATGCAGCGCACCTAACAAGGAAGCGCAATTAAATCTATGTGAGGATAAATTTTAAGAAATCGACAAGAACAATCAGTATTTCAACTAAACACGATTTTGACAGAAATCTAAAGATATAGGAATGACACGCTCACTGAATATTGTACTAAATCATGAACTATATCTTGCACTAAATCGCGTACTATGTCGCCTACTGTATCATTTACTATGTCGCCCGCTGTGTCTTGTACCATGTGTGCCACTGTATCTTGCACTGATTATTATAGAAATTGAGCCCTTGAATCTTGTTTCAATTCTCATCCTGAATCATATCAGCAGAATCAGCTGATCCATATCTTCGACAAAAAGTGATAAGAGTGTATCATCTCAGCGACCACTGTCACCGAATATCACTCTGATTCCAGTACGAGACCATGCGTAACCAGAACGTATGCTGATGTTGTTGCTAGATTTTGCAATGAAAAATTTTCAGGGAATCTGAAATAAAGCCTTTCACTAATTTCCCTAAAAATATACTATTGCTATGAAACGAAAGTACCAAGTAAAACATTATCCTTAAATAAAACTTACTTAACTATACCGTATTCCAAAAAACCTCTCTGCTTCCTGATTGACACTGGAGCAAGTGTCAGCATTGTCAAGTATTCCAGGTTCGGAACAAAGTTTCCCCTCTCATCTGAAATAATTAAACCTAAAGTAAGCAATTACACAGACTTATATTGCGGACCACTAGGCTCTGTACAATTAGAATTCCGTCTTCAAGACAAAAATATTGCATATAAATTTCACGTCATCAATGACGAAATAAATCTCAAATATGACGGTTTAATAGATCAAGATTTCTTGCGATCTTTGACTCAAATAAAGACCTACCTACCTATTCCAAACATAACTGATCCCTTGAAGTCAAAGACTATAACGTAAAAATCACACAGATTTATTACGCCGCTCTCCGTGAAAGTTCCGCTGTACCCATCATGAACCAAGATCATGCCTTCTTTGATGCCCACCACCGTATTAAACGCGTATTGGACCTCATTTGTCACAAACATCTTAACACCGAAGAGAAGAAGTAATTGCTGAAATGTTGTAGCAAATACGCGGATATTTTCTCTCTCGAGGGTGACCCCCTAAAAACAACACCGGCAATGCTCGACCCATCAATGCTAAGTCTTACAGATTACAGATTCCCCGAATATAACCGATAAGAAGTCGATAAATAAATCAAGAAGATCTTCGATCAAAATATTATCAAACCTTTCATATTTCCTTGGAGTGCCCCTCTTTGGATTGTCCCAAAAAAAATGGATGCGTCAGGTCAAAGGAAATGGCGCATAGTGATTGATTATAGACGTAACAGGAATCGAAGTTTACCCAATTCACTTATTTATTACTTATTCAACTCACTTATTACCGATAATCTCTGCTTTTTCTTCTGCCGATTCTGTTGTCTCAGAAAAAACAGGATTTGCGGTTCTTAACCCCAATGGCATATCAAGTCACTTCGAATTTAACAGTATTCTTTTCAACCTTAAAAAAGCACCATCAACCTTCCAACGCCTCATGAATTCGGTTCATTCAGGCCCACTGCTGTATTATATACCTCATATACCTCAATGGCTGTATTATATACTCGTACGACCTCAAAAGCCACATTCAAACTCTTCATCTTATCTTTGACATTTTTCGCAAATTCAAGCTAAAATTACAACCCGACAAATGCGCAGTTTCGTCGTGAAGTCGTATAACATACTTAGGCCACGTAATTACTGACAAAGGTGTGCTAATTCACACCAATAATTCCCCAGTCCTAAATTCCAAAGAAATAAAATTTCTCGGCCGAGTCAGCTACTATCGCAGATCCATAGACAATTTTTCTAAAACAACTCAACCCCTCACTTCTCTCCAAGGGAAAGACGTGCATTCTACTGGACCTCTGAACAAGACTTTGCGTTCAATAATCTTAAAGAAAAACTTATTACAGCACCATATATCCAGATTTTTCCCAACCTTTCGTAGTAACCACTGAAGCAAGCAATAGCGCAGTCGGCGCTGTCCTATCCTAAAGTCCCATCTGAAAATATCTGTCAATCGCATACGCCTACCGCACCATGAACAAAGCAGAATGTAATTACTCTACAACTGAGAAAGAACTCCTTGCCATCATGTTCGCCGTGAAATGTTTCCGCCGCTATCTTTTTAGTTAATACATTTTTGAATTTATTAACTAAAAAGATTGAACGGAAGGAACGGAATGGAATTGAAAGATTGATTGGATTTGGAACGTTTGGAAGGATTGTATTGTAACTGATTGCCGGCCACTGATCTGGCTTCCTAATGTAAAAAACCCCGTAAGTCGTCTAATTCGGTAGAGTTTAAAGCTTGAAGAGTACGGCTATGAAGTTATATACAAACAAGGCAAACTAAATTCAAATGCCGATGCCCTCTCTTGCATTCCTATCCATGTAACAACCCGTAAACAAAGTCAACGTGACTTTGATTACGGGTTGTTACGTTACGTTACCAACCTCTATCACTTAAGAAGAATATTTTAAGAAACAATTAACTAAAACCTTGGAAACGTCAAACACTAAAATCAAAGAGATCAGAGAGATCAGAGCATTTGCTGAAACTGAATCTTTCCAAATTATCTTTAATTGCTCTCCCCACTTCCCTAGACTTCAACATTCCCATGCCCAGTTGTGAGGAAATAGGTACTATCTCAGGTAGAAAACTCAGAAGTCCTACAAAATAGTGAACGAGAACCCTTCACTCTACTTCCACTTCCTAGCGATCTTAAAACATAGTACTTCTTGTTTACTAAAATTCACCATTTGATGAAAACAATTATAAAACTATATTTGACCTATTCCGATTTATTCTCACACTACAAGATGACCTCACGAAATTCTCCTGTGATAACCCGATGATCACTTCAAACATGCGACGAAGTAGCATGAAATCTTATCCATATCATGTCCCTTTTTGGAATTCCTAAAATTATACTGAGTAACCTAGGTACATGTTTTACCCCTGACCACTTTCGGCAAATCTCAAATATCTTTAAAATAAAATCTCTTTTTGCAATGCCTTACCATCGTCAAACAAAGGGTGCCCTGAAAAGCAGTCACGCCACACTAAAACAATATCTCAAATCCTTCGTGAATGAAAATCAAAATGACTGGCATTGTTATCTGGCCACTGCGATACTCTGTTAGAATATTACCCCTCACACTACCACTCAATTCACCCCCTATGAACTATTACACGGACATAAGCCGCATATACCTAAGTCCCTATATGAGACAAACGACAATCTTAAATATGACGAGTACATCCGAGACCTACAGTATCGTATGCGTTTTAGTCACGAAAAAGCGCTAGAATACATTTCTAAAAGAAAAGAAATATAAAAACAGTACTACGATTCACCTTCCTGCGAGCCTGCTTATAAAAAAGGTGTATGTATGTCTACCTAAAACAACACCACAGGATACGTAAGGCTTTATCATCTCTCTAGAAAGGCCCTTATAAAATAGTCAAAGTTCATAACAAAAATAATGTGACCCTTTGCATTATTCGGCACTATACTAAATTACACATAGACGAAATAAAACTGGCTCACTCTCAATAATTTATTTCTCCTTTTCAGAATATTATCTCAACGTTGTCACGCCGGGAGTAAAGTAACCGCAATGCTCCAGAGATTCGATCCTACAACTACCATTCCTTTCTATCAGGATTCTTGGAAAATCCTAACTCACATAAATATAGTATCTTTATTAAATTCATAATCTGCTCAATAAAGCAACCGAGCTATTTAATAAAGCTAACCTCACTAATTTTCTCGAATGCAAAGATATTAACATCTATCGAAACGCTTTTGCAATCAAATCATATAAAAATACTATCCCTATCTCACGTAATATCGAAGAATGACGGAAATAAATACAAAAGAGTGTGGAGGCGAAATCCCTAAATTCTTCTTGGGTTCGCTAGATGCCGATGATGCTAGGAAATATGATGCTGCCATAGGCTCTTGTGAGAAAAATGAAAATGAACTATTCCATCTTATGAGAGAAAATATACATATTATAAAGTCCAGTATAAACTCATTGAATTCTACTATCTTCCGATTGAATTCCAATGAACCAAAACTAAACATTATACAGATAAGCGATCAGCTGGCCTGTATGGCGCGAATAAATAACTTATTCAATATGGTTGAAAGTTTATTTATTGTTCATTACCTCATTACATTGACTATTTCCAATTATCTAGATTCTGTCCTCAACTCTATCCTGTTTTCCAAAACTAATATCATACATCCTTCTGTTCTATCCCCTATGAATTTATATGAAGAATAAGTGATAAATAATCATAATTTTAATAAGAAGTTAGACTTTCCAGTTCCTCTTAGCTTCATGAATATTCATAATATAACAGACGTTTCACAGTTAACGTCTTACTATTATAATAATAAGATAACTTTTGTTTTAAGTATTCCTTTAATCTACATAGAAAAATATATCGTTTACAAAATGCTTCCGTTGCCAATTTGTCATGATAAAAACGATCATAACACGTTCTATTTAATCCAACCACTTGGATTAAACCAACGAAACCGTAAAAAATCTTTTTTTCGGGATTTTTTACTCTTTTCATTACTTTTTCACAAATATGTGGCTGTATCTCATCGATGACTTGTTGGAACTTGGCCTTCAGCTACTTATTCAATGCTTGAGCAATGAGAATCTATTTGCATAAACCCTAAATTTCACGAAACCCCAAAGAAAGAAGCGCATGGCATTAATTTGCACGATCTTGGTGACCAGTTAACTTCAGAATTTCTTTTGCAAACGGTCTAAGCGTAACTTTTCTCATGTTTATGAATCCGTACCCGAAGGTTCCAAACTATTGCTGTCAATCACATGTCCGTCTGTCCGTCTGCCTTCGTAACACAGGTTTTACAGCTAAACGGTTATTTAAGTTAGAGTCTGCAAATTTTCACAGTATTTGAAGAATTAGGAAGTAACCAAAGTAAACTAATCTCGCAGAGTCTACATCTGATATAAGTCGGATTCCTTTTATGACGAATGCTTCAGAAATCAGTCTACTTGCTAGTGCATCCAGATAAGGTCCCTATTGAAGCTTTGAATCAAGGGTGATGCGAAGAAACACAGTTTTATCCACAAGGCTTCATCATGTTTTACAGTTATATTAGTGGGTTGGGTGGGTTTTACATTGGGTAGAGAAAACTTTACACATATGGTTTTCTTTTTATTAAGTAGAAGACTTTTTTCTATAAAGCAATCATCTACTTTGGCGATAGCATTGTTCACATCGCCATAAAAAATGTTGTTATTTCAAATAAACTTTAAAGATTATCCTTTAAAGTTTATTTGAAACGGGTGAAGCGGGTGATACTTCCTTATGGAAGTATCACCCGTAATTAATACAAGTTCATGGTAAATATTTACATAATCAGGAAGGTCTTTTATATAATTAGAAAAAGGAACGGACCTAATATTGAACCCTGTGGAACGCCTATGCGTAATGACGATCCCGACGATCTTTTAAAATTGACTACAACCTTTTGTGTTCATTACTGAGGTACGAATTCAGAATTCCAAGTGCATTATCCTTTACGCCATAATGAGCTAATTTCCTGACTACAATATCGTGATTTACACAATCGAAAGCATAGAAAAGATCACAAAAAACGCCGACTGCGTCATGTGAGTCTTCCCAAGTGCTGAATATATATTTAATTAGTTCAGCTCCAGCGTCGGTCGCTGAGCGAACCCAAATGAATCCGTATTGTTTGGAATTCATCAAATTATGGCGATAAAATGATTGCTTAATTGATCCAGCATGATTTTTTGAAAGGTTGTCGAAGATAACTGTCGTTTGTTGAGCGCCAGTATCCCTCTATAGGAGATGATACAAAATTAATATTTTAACACAGCTTATTCAGCATCCCGTACAATATAAATTGTCTGGGGTATAAAGATATAGTCTTGTTACGGATATGGTACACTTTGTAATGCAATGTAAGTCACATACTAAAGGCAAACACAGTGGACATGCTTATGCACTAATAGTAATGGCGGGCATCTTCTCCTACAAAGACTGAATTACTTCACAACCTCTCAAAAACCGAGGGTAGTTGGCCATGCCATGGTAATACAATTTAAAACCTAGAACCGAAAAGTGGCGTTAGCTAACGCCGGTGGTAGGTAAGGGGTTAAAAGAGACATTCCGTTGGTCCCTGCAACCTCATTTAGCTACCTACAGTCCTAGGCAAACAAATAATTTAGAATAACGAGTTTATGCCAGAGTTACCTTCAGACTTTTTAGACTTGTTAACATTCAAGTTCTCTATCACATGGGAATTCCCTACTTAAAATATGAAATAAGGTTACATACCAATGAATGGGATTTGTAGACAAATCTGGCAGCCTTCTGCCGTAACCAGGTAAACCAACAAGATCCTGAATTCCGGCGGACTGCCACGCGTATACCGAAGAAAGTAGCCTGAACTTATGGTTTTTATTAGTTTTGTGGAAACGAGAAGAGAAATATCGACTAAAGGAGAGTCCTCAAGACGAGATTCCATATAAACTCAGGCTGGGAAAGGCGCCATCGTAAATGAATGTCTGCTTCATGTCGGCAGCGTGGCTTGACTTTCTGGTCTGTAAAAGAATTGTCAAATTGAAGGAACAAATATGCAGAGCTGCATTATCGTCATTCGTGGATCAAGACAATACTAACCTAAAGGTGGGCAGTTTCCCCGTTTGAAATATAATTGTGAAACAAACATTCAACATGACCCAAGAAAAATCAAGGGAAGCGACATCTTTTTTTTTCACCTCTTTTTAAGAGAGGCATTCCGTTGGTCACTGAAACCTCATTTAGCCTCAGTCCTAGGCAATGATCTTGCAAACAAATAATTTAGAAAGAAGAGTTTATGAGACATCTGAGTCTAAAGAACATTATGTTTCAATTGATTTTATGGCATGGACTCCGACAAGTATTTATTAAAATTTGCCGAAGTGTTAATAGCGCAGTGACAAATATTTCAAAACGCATCTTTGAATCTTTGATGCGTTCCAATTTTTCTCAAATGCGTTTGGCAATGTCGAGTTCATGTTAACAGAAGAGAGCATATAATTGTATGCGTTACAAGCTTTGAAAAATGGAATGACTTTACTTAGTTTCATCAAGTTAGAAAACGTGCCACTATCAACACTTTGGTTAAAAATACAAGTTAAATCAGGGGCCATGCAAACTATTATGAAATTGATAGTTTTTACAGAGAGGCCGTCTAGATCTGCGGTTGTTTTCAAATCCAGTGATTTAAAAACTTTATGTTGTAATATGACATAACATGTCATGTATCGTGTGACATTTGAAATGAAAGGGCTTGTTGCGAGAATCCCTACATTTTTTTCATAAACCTTCAATGCTTAGTTAAGTCAAGTTAAGCTAAGGAAATAGGCAAAAACGACCATCCCCCCGTACCTCCGAAACTGCTGACTCAAAAAAATATGAAAAAAACACGTTACGGTTTTCACTTAAAAATTTCAGGAAAAATGTAGGAAAATGTATGGTTTATATAAGGGGAGCACAATTTCATTCAATACCTACCACATAAAAACCTATAAGCACCTGGTTATAGGCATGGAGTATGAAAGAAGTAACTTTTTAAACAACATTTTGCTATCATAACACACAGGAAAATATAATAATAATAATACCTTGGACACTATTTTACACACATTGAACTAGCCCCAAACTAGGATTCCCTGTATCTTGGGTACTAGACAACGATACACATACTTATATAGATAAATATTATACTTAGATAGATAAACAACCATGACTAGGGTACAAACATCCGTTCTCATCAAACAAATATTTGCCCCGACCGGGACTCGAACCCGGGACCCTTGGATTCGTAGGCAGGGTCACTGCGGACTCGGCCATTCGGGTAAATGAGAGATACCTAATCCCCATGCTAGAAACTTGAATAATATTGTGTGGTGGTACGAAACTTCGACAGTCCGACTCGCAATTTATCGTTTACTCTAAAATTTCACTTGCACAGAAAAAAAAGCACCTTACATATTTATGAATGTATGTCCTATGTCTATGTCGCGTCGTAATATATATAGCTATTTTTCAATAAGTGGTGATAGTTAATATCCTTCTTACAATAGTTTTCATAGCTATTGCACTGTTTGTTTGACGACCTCTGTGGTGGACGCAGCGGTTGTGGCTCTGCCTACCATGCGAGAGGTCTCGGGTTCGATCTCTCTTCTATCACATTATTTGTTAAACATGTACATGTGATTTTTCTCACATTGCAGTTATGTCTATCCCGTAATAGCAACACAGTCGTGAGTTTATTAATGTGATCAAAAATCTGGTTTGCTGTATTTGATGGATAAATAAAAATGGCCGAACCAAGACGCTATAATTGAATTTTTGATAGTATGATACGAAATGAATCATATTGCGTGCGGTGGAGTCATTAAGGAAATATAGATTTTCATTTTAACTTATACATTATTTATTTCAGTGTAATCCATTATTATTGTGTGTGTGTGCTTGAAATGGTGTTTGTAAATTTATTATTATATAAATAATAGTTTTGCACAATCAGTGATTAAGCAAAACTACTCTTAAAATAACCTTCTATTTACAAACAGGTACTGTACGGTAATGTGAATTATTAATCACATAACCTACATTAGTACCCAATCGGTTTTCAAATAGTGTTAATTGTTCAGTAGAAGTATAAATAGTCTTGATCCACTAATCGGCAAATGATTAAAGCTTAACGACGTCACTTCATTCAACTTTGGGAAAGATCGAATACCTTTTCTCATTTTCGCTCAGGCTTAGGCCCGATAGATGGAACGCGAGTTAAAACTCAAACAAATCCATATAATATGTATTGGACTAAGTTATTCAGAGTAAAGTTACCACGTGATCGAAATACCTCTAACCAAAACAAATTATCTAGTCAAGATAATGCATCAAGGCAGGTTCGGGTGTAAGAAACAGTTTTTGGATGGCTGCACCAAATTGACTACCCCAATATATGTAGAAAGCATCCTCAAACGTTGAACCTAATAGTTATTCTACTTATCTTTATTAACCCTAATGTCCGAAGAACCAAACCCACACACAAACAAACACTCACATATACTATACACCACAATCTACACATAATGCCGAAACTCCACACAAACCCTAAGCAGCTGCTCACGCTGCCTGATGGCCAAAAGATCGGCAAACGTCCGACCCAAAGACTCTAGTCTTAGGGCTAGCAGGTACTTTTGGTCTTACCATGTGGTCTTCCACAAGTACACCAACACAAATCACTCCTGTTTATTTTTTGTTTTTAAGTTTAGCCTACAGGTGTGCAATAGTACATTTCTTACGAGTTCGCAGAGGCTTATATTTACGAACCGAGAAGTTTACAGCACGAGCTGAAGGCGAGGGCCGTAGCGAGGTTCGTAAAGAAGCCGTTTCGAACGAGTTACGAATATATTTTTTCCACCTGAGAACCCAAAATCAAGCGGCAAAAGTGCTATATTAAGGTTAGAAGGCGGAAATACGATATTTATTGTATTTAGTTTCATACAACTTTTTGTAAATGGTCTGAAAGAGACGATACAGGGAAACCTAAAGGGCCTTATTCAAACTGTAAACTTTTATTCTTTGAAAAATTTACTATTTTCGATATTATGATTGTTTATTTAAGGGAAATGTTAAACTGCACATCAATAATACTGATTTGCACAGCAAATATACTGATTTCCACAGCTAATATCGGGGCAAAATACTGCGGTAGCTTAGGTGAATGGTTAAAGGGGTAGGCGAAGCGAAGCCCCCTTCATCCTCCGTATTAGGTTGAACATGTAAGAATAACAAAAATACTTAAAACATAAAAAGTATTTTTGCTGATCCTTTTTGCTGTGAAAACAGGTATTTTTGCTGTGCGATTAAATACCATCGTTTATTAAATAGTCACATTTTTCCTACTGTGTGGTTTCTTACTATAATTATCCCGAAAATCCCATAAAGTTACTTATATCCTGTATATTTTTGCATTTGGGATTAAAATAGACTTATCCGAAGGCACTCTAAAGTCGAACAACTGAACGTTTTCAAACAAAAAGGACCGCAAA
This sequence comes from Argyresthia goedartella, assembly GCA_949825045.1. Classification (NCBI taxonomy): domain Eukaryota; kingdom Metazoa; phylum Arthropoda; class Insecta; order Lepidoptera; family Argyresthiidae; genus Argyresthia; species Argyresthia goedartella. The sequence continues at coordinate 3,300,795 of OX463822.1, forward strand.
TACCCACGTTTATTTCACAGGAACATTTTGTATTTGCTTAATTTATACGTCCATTTCATGGACCGGTTTATACTCCCCTAGTTTCTGAAACTGAAGCCCGCAGTACATACTAATTTAGAATTGTATAAGCGATGAAGGATTCTGAGATTTTTATATATCCTTAAACGCGTCGAAATATATACGGCTATTTTTCAATAAGTGGTGATAGTTATTATCCTTCTTACAATAGTTTCCATGGCTATTGCACTGTTTGTTTGACGACCTCTGTGGCGTAGCGGTTGTGGCTCTGCCTACCATTGCGAGAGGTCTCGGGTTCGATCCCTGGCTGGGAGTAAAAAAAAACCCAGGTCTTGGATATTTATTTGTGTGTGACGTCGCTGTTTCTGGTTCCCACGACACAGGGTATCCTAGTGTGGGGCCAGAAGAAATGTATGTCTGTATGTAAATGTTTATAAATATGCCCCAGCATAACGCAAACGTAATTGAAGTCGGCTTGACTCACATATAACGAAAATTTGTTTGAACAAAATAAAATTAGTAGTTTTTAAGATATAAAACATTTATTAAAAACCGCAAAGATAACTTTTTCATTGATACAAACACTTTGTAAAACAAAGTTACAACACAAACATCCAGTCACATAATTACTTGCTACAACGGAACCCTTCATGGGCGAGTCCGGCTCGCACTTTGCCACTTTTTTGTACTCTGATCAAAGCGATTAAATATGAATAATTAAGTGTATGAGAATATCTGCCATTAGTTTAATTACCTTTCTTATACACTGTTTAAATACTAAGCGATTTACCAAATAAACATTTCGTAGAAGTCACTTTAGTTCGATATTGAAGTCATCTTTCGTCACCATTTAGAGAACGCGAACGCAACAGAATCAAGCATCTCGTTACAGAGTGGTGGTAAAACCTAATTGGTACAGTATAGAGTTGATATTCATTCGGAAATTAGGATGGGGTCTGGTAACTCTGATTATCATTCCTTTTTAGAATATCCAATGAGTTTGTATTTTCATTTTAAACTGGCTAAAGAGGTTAAAACTTTTGCTGGCTGTTGTAACAGTGACAACGCGGTTAACTAGGCTCAGGATTATCTTTTTCTCTCCCACATTATAGAGGTGATGTGGTAAACCTACTTTTTAATTAACTATTTTTTTAATAGAATGTCGGAGTCAATCGGAAATCATATAAATATGATATATAAAGCGAATAAATCATCCGATTTATTCGCTTTAACGGAATATAAAGCGAATAAATCGGATGATTTATTCGCTTTATAATAAAACTTCGATTAAAATCGAACAACGAGTCACATCAATCATTCAATCACACGGCAGTGTGTCAAGCCAAGTTCGAGCATAGATACTGGCGACACGCACCAGCCATATTATTGCACGAACCATTTTGAGCTACTTTTGACCCCTTGATAACGCAATAACTACATTAAAGCCTCTAAGATCAAATTAGGATTCCTTCCTTAAAGAGGAAAAATGGATCCATTATAGGATCACTCGTGTGTCTATGCCTAGGTATGCATACTTAAATGACCGAATTCTAAACCGATTAAGTTAAAATTTGATACACTTATGGATTAATATTACATACATGTGTGTGTGCGCCCCCCCACACACACATGTATGTAATATTAATCCATACTACTGTCTCATGTAAACATCAGATCCTACGAATATTTTTACTTTAAAATATATAAGGCTTTTTAAAAGTGCAATATTTAATCTTCTTTAGTTGAATGTGTTGCAAATCATCTGTAGAAGTGTAATCTTAAAGCAGGGAAAGGAATAACCAATCGCACCAATATTTGTGTAAACAACATCTACCCACACAGGAAAATTAAAGAATACTAATCCCCGTGAAAGAAACTTATATACCATTGTGCGGTGGTACGGAACCATTCATGCGCGACCGTCTCGCACTCGACCGTTAAGATATTGACGTAATAAAGCTGCCGTTTTATCACTCATTGACTGAGTTACTTATAGATCAAAAACCTAACCCACTTCCAGATTACCTAGAAGAATGGGGTAAAGAAAAAAACCCCAGGTCTTGGATGTTTATATGTGTGTGACGTCGCTGTTTCTGATCTCCACGACACATGGTATCATTGTGTGGGGCCAGAAGCAATGTATGTACCTGTATGTAAATGTTTATGTTTACATCCAAGAGGGAAAGGCGTACACGAAGTAAAACATTTGAAAATATTGAATTATTGTCCTTTAAAATATATTTTTCTCCTACCAACAACAAAGACAAAACCAGCATCTCTGATAAAAATGAAGATAAAGATAATTACTTGTGAACACAGGTAATAATGTATTTACAGACGTAAGTCATGTAAGTTTTTTGAGCTCAGTGTACTGCCTAGGGCAAACGAATATTATGCATAAGGTCATGCGGATACTAACTCAGAAGAAAATAAAATAAATATTAAGACTCAATTTAAAATGTCAATTTCAGTTCAATGAATAATAAGTCAGTTTAGTCAAAAATATAATTTTAGTATTATAAAACTCGGACACAAAATCCCAGAATAAAATTGACCAAAACTTTTTTTTTGACATTTTTCATTTTGTTTAAGCTTATTTTTGTATTGCTATCAGGAAAATTATTCATATTTCCCGTCCGATGTTCAAATAAGTCGACAATGGCTTCAAAAAAGGATGGCCAGAAAGTATCTCATCCCATAACCCAACCCTTCAAATTTTTTCATTTGGCACATGATGAGGGTGATAAATAGAGGTAGAAGATTTTTAAACAAACAATAAATGTCTGCTAATATAATAACCTTAAGTATCACATGGAAAAAAAAACCTATCTTAAAAAGTGTCCTATTTGTCCCTCAGTGCCCGTGTCCTGCAAAAAGCGATCTGTCCCGTATTATACTAATATTGGACCGTGGGCGGGTCATTCAAGGTTAATTTACGTTTATTAATGGCATTTTTTGCTGACAAATTGTATCGCCAGATGCAAGACACGAGTCTAAATGGTCGGCTTTACGTTTTTTTTTTTTTTATAAAAGCCCAGGTGTTTGCCTTATGTGTCAGGTGAAGGTATTATACCCTGGCATCCAAACTTATCTTTAAAGTGTCGGTTGACTTTATGATATAGTAGTATATTTATTTATTTATTTTGTTTACCAACAGATGACACACCTCAGACATAAGTCTACAGACATGTAAAGTTTTATAAAGAATCATGGGTATACCCAATTACAGGTAAACATTGCATGCACAAGTTACATGAAAAGTGGACGCTAAACTACTTAATTATAGAATTAATATAGATTAATTAATTAAGTATGTGAATCGTTGTCTAGTACCCAAGATACAGGGAATCCTAGTTTGGGGCTAGATCAATCTGAGTTAATAGTGTCTAAGGTATTATTATTATTAATGCTACTAGAATAAACTTTAACTAAGTAATATTTTTATAAAACTTTGAAATTAAACAAAAACATCTAAGCAACTCTTTAGGTGTCTTAAATCTAAATAACTGTTTACGAAAACCATAAAAACTACCGTTGAACAAATCAATGTCTTCAATACCAAATAGAATATTAAATTGATTACAAATGCGATTCAATACACTAAAAGATCCGACATTAGTCCTACTATTAATAAGGGCGAATGGTCTATAATTTTTTAGTCTAAATTTTATAGTATAAATTTTAAATATACTTTTACGCTATAACAGGGCAAAGGATAGTTTAAAATTGACTTATAATGCAGTTAGTATGATGTTGATGTACTAGTAACTAAGTTTCTCATTTATATATTTATTCATAGCCATATTTCACATAAACTCTTTAAACATTATTACAGTGGCATCACTTCACAATAATGAGTATGTAATGACTTCATAGTCTATCCTTAATATCCTAGGCAAGCATGTGAACAGAAGAAATACCTTTATAAATATAATAAGAACAATAAAAAGTTATATAATTTAAGAAAATTTGAAGTCTGCGGCTTGCTGAAAATATAAAATAATGCATAAATCTTCAGTTTCTGCTTTATTTTCCTTGTAAAAACAGTTAAATATAGTCAAGACAAGTAGGTATTTAAAATACTGAGTTTGCCAATCCCGCAGGCTACAAATAAAACTAAGCCATACTATGAACAAACCAGCCAAAAGCGTGTCGGACTTTGCACATTTAGGGTAACAAATGAGGGAATTTCGAAGAAAAAACCTGATTTATCAATATATTGGAAAATACTTATTAGTATATATAGTTAGTTATACACGTCATAATAAACATTATCACCAATTTTCAAATTTATAGGTCAATGGTACATTAAAAAATTGTTTGGAACAAAAGTTTGTAAAAAAACCTGACTTTGGTGGCTTCGTATTTCTTTATTTCTCTTTATTTTTTAATACAAAATATAATATTTACCTACTCAACGACTATAAACAACGATACCCTACTCGGAACCTACGGGATAGGTAAAAAGTGCCTCCTTTGATTAAATGGGAGCTTCCCTTAATAGTAGTTTATGTGACTGCTGCATAATGGAGGGCATTAAAACTCGAGAGTGGGTTTATGAAACGAGCCGAAGGCGAGTTTTATAATAATATCACTCGAGAGTTTTAATGCCTAATTATGTACAGTTACATACACTAGTTTATCTACACACATATCATAAGCTCTCTTTGATGTGTTCAGGAACCGCATGTTTGACCGGCATTGTGGTTCTGCAATTGTTTAGCTTGTTCTTTAGTACCAACTTCACGCAGGCGGGCGTCGGCGTTCGAAATTTGAATGTCAGTACCAACTTCACAGACAAACTAGGGACGGCACGCGGGTGGGCGTCGGCGTTCGAAATTAGAATGTCATTACATGTAGAAAAACTACACATAATGACCATTACGTGTAGTTTTCCAGATACGAAACGAGTTTTTACCAAGTAGTTTAACATAATGCTGATCGTGACGTGCGGTTTTTGAACGCAGTAAAGAGGGTTTATGATACGTGTGTAGATAAACACATTTAAAAATATTTTTGATAATTTTATGGCTTTGGGTCAACAAGATTTTATTTATTGTTAAAGTCATTCGCACAACATTACAAATACAAAGATACAAATCGTTGTACAACTATCACGACAACTATATTAAAACGCTAAATCAGTTAATTTAAATTCATTCATATAACAGTTCAGTTCAGGCCATGACAGTTCAGTTTCTAGATGCGTATACAGTTAAAATTTTAAAACTGTAACTCCAACCGTTTGACTGAAAATCCTCTGTAACAGACAGAATAGGGCTCCATTTTGACTTTTCGGGTACGAAACTCTAAGAAATTAATCTATGATAAATTTTGACATCTCAGCAGGATTTTTGACAACTATCAAATTCGCTTGCTTACAATATTTTAAATACCTTCCTAATTCTCTGTTCTAGTTTGACTTTAGTTTTTATGTGAACCAAAGAGTTATAATACTGTAAGTTAGTTTTGCCTGACGGCATAGATTGCTCTAGGTGCAGGGGGACTTCAATAAATACGCCATGTTGTTAAGAGTGCCGTCCCCGGTGGCATGATCGAAATTAAGTTCAGGCGTAGACAGAGACCTAACGAAAAAGTGAATCATCGGAATACTTTTGTTTATAATTTACTAGCGTCCAGGGTATGATTTAGGACGTTTTATGAGCAGCGCAACAGCTGGGGCCACCTAAAATAGGTGATACGAAAATTTATCACCCGTTTGTCATAGGTACTGTAACCACTAGACGATCACGGCCTATACTTGAACTGCCTAGCCCTACAGATTAGGTAGGCAATTATAAAGACGTTAATAACACCAAACTTGTGTTTATTGATCGAATATGGTTACAATTTATACAAAAGGGATCAAACTGGCCCGATAGCCATTAAGCTAATCCTAACTATATAATTTAGATCGGTCGCTGACCGAAACCTAAGGTGAAGTGTGTCACATTGACTTTTCACATCAAAGCCTCTTTCTTTTTAAAATTACAAATTACGTATCAGTGTCAAAGCGAAAACACTATATACCTTACAGAACCTACTTCAAATGTAGTTTATCGACTCATCTTGAAAGTCGATCCCATATTGAAAGTCACAGTGGGAGACCAACATTGGCTTTAAGGCACACTTTAGATTGCATTACCTTTATTTACGGGAAATATTAAACTGCACATCAAAAATACTGATTTGCACAGCAAATATCAGGGCGAAATGCTGCGGTAGCTTAGGTGAAGGGTAAAGAGGTGATCGAAGCGAAGCCCCCTTTACCCTTCGTGTTAGGCAGAACGTACAAGAATAACAAAAAAAAACAAAAAACATATACTTGAGTACACATAAAATATTTAAAACATAAAAAGTGTTTTGCTGATCCTTTTTTGCTGTGCAAATCAGTATTTTTGATGTGCGATTAAATACTAGCCAATAATAAATAAAATTAGCTGGACCAGGTCTAAATACTTAAATTGGGATGCAGCTCGGTACAGCTGCTTCCATTTAAACATAAAAGTTTATATACAGACACATACATTGCTTCTGGCCCCACACTAGGATACCCTTTTGTCGTGGGAACCAGAAAGATCGACGTCACACACCTAAAAGTAAACATCCAAATCCAAGCATCCAAATAATCCGGTTCGAGGCTCTATCGACCAACGCTTGGTAGATAGAGCCTCGAACCGAAAGGTCACAGAGGTCATCTTTAATTTATTAATTTCCAATAAGTAGGTTTAAGCAAGTAACACCTCAACACAACCAACTGTGCATTTGTAAATTGGTCTCTGTACGTTGCACTTCCGCAGACACATAAAGATTTTTTGGTCCGTATTGCACCGAGGTTTTAGAAGGACTTAATGAATAAATGTAGCCCATTAATATCTACACCGAGGGGCACAGGTGTTAACCCGGATACGAGTAAGATTAAGCCATTTTCCACCACGCTGCTAGAAGGCTTGGTGGAGGGTTGCTGGTCGTGGTCAACCAGACTGTCAGAAGTTTTCCATTTGTGGACATCTGACACAGCTTGACTACTACTGCTACTTTGCCGACGAAGACGTACTAAAAGACTTGTCACTACATGCTCAGTTAATGTCTATTTGATTGGAATGCAATGCTAGCTTAAATACTAAGTTGGTACAGTCAGCATCAGATATATGTGAGCAGGTTAGCTACTCAAAAAGGTCTACACATCTCAGCCAAAGTGACAAAAATATGTCAACACCCTCAGAGTTAACTTGGATGTTGACATAATTTTGACTATTTGGCTGTATCGATATTTCTGATTTGTGAAGATGTGTAGATCTTTTTGAGTAGCTAACCTGCTCACATATATCTGATGCTGATGCCTTTTGTACGTGATGAGATATTTCTGATAACAGTTATTGCTGCCGGCGTAAGATCCGGCACGGCTATCAAGTATCGATAGTAGTCAGGACCTACAGCTTAACGTGTCATCTGAAACAAGGAACTTCCGATAAATGGTTCATCTCATCAGTACATGATCAGCCTCGGAATCGAATCTGTACCTCTTGTGTGTCTGTGAAGCAAGCGTGAAACCACTATACCAGGGAGCGCTGAGAAGGGCTTATTGGGATTTATCTCGGGCAAAATTCTGAGAGAAACGTCTTAACTCTGATCTCTCATAAAACTCAGTGGCGGGAGAAGTCATATCTTTGTTCGCAAAACCACCGGTGCACAAAGTATTTTCGAGTCGTTACTGAATTTGTTTGGCATTTTTATATCTTTTATTATTTTATCATGTAAAACGTGGATTGAGCCAATAGATATACACACATGGTGAGCAACTAGACTTTCCTTTATTTCAAAAACAATATTTATTTTAAAAACTGCATTTTTGGATAAAAAAAAATGCTTATCTCAGTCGGGACTCGATCCGGTCAGCTGGGACAACAAATAACATGCCGTATTTATGATGCAAATCGAAACGGTCATTAATAGTGATAATTTTATCTACAAAACATTCTCATTTAAACTCAATTCAGACCGTGTAAATTAGAAATTATCTACTTTATTAGTGCGTTCTCATTACCTTATAATTTAAATAATACTGAAAGAACAAGTCACTCTTATCAATATCATGCAATGAAAATAAAGGAGATGTTTAAATGATGTACAGATGTAGTGAATAATCCTTTCCTATCGGCAAAACTCGGTACAACGATAACACCCGAATGGTGCCGATGTGTCTATGAATTACTGTATTATTAAATTAAGTGTAGGTATCAAATAAATCGCATACTTTATTTATCAATGTCAAATGTCAAATTGACCGTAGGGAACGTTGTCTCGATGGGTACTGAGTGCGAGTGAAGTAGTAAGACAAAAACGAACATTTCCGAGAAAATACGAAAGGAAAGGATTATTCACTACATCTGTACACTTACGTTTGTCAGTTTAGGTACGATTACTAATGCGACTTCTTTATAACAATACAAGTGACTTCCTAACTAACAAAATTTCATCAATTATCTGGGGGCACGGCAATGCCCCCGCCAAAACGAGCAAGTGAAGCGCAAGGGCACTATCTACCTTTTCTCGAAGCGCTTCGTCGATTTTTTGTACCCTCACAACTTGGGTTTGGATTATAACAATTAAACTAAATTCTCGGAATATGATGTGAGTAGCGGGTTTAATAAACATAGAAGTTTCAATAGTATAGCTCTTATACTTTAAATTTTATTGATATCTAAAATACCCCGACTTCGTCACTGACTCACTGATGATCATAAAAATTCTAAGGGTACTTCCTCAAGTCCTAGAAGCTTAAATTTGGTATGTCAGCTAGTATCAGTATAAAAATAACAAAAAAAAACTTGTAATTTTTACAACCCAACCCCTTGAACTAAGGGATGTAAGTTTGTATAGAATTTCCGCAATTTTTTTTGCGAGAGGTCTGAAAATGTATAAAGAGACTCCTTGTTATAAATCATGAAAAACAAATTTCAAGATTTTAGGTAAATCAACCCCCATCCTTTAAATGAGGGGATGGAAATTTGTATCCGTTTTCCCATACAAAAAGAATTTCATGCTAGAGATCTAAAAATTATACAAGTGCACAGACTTCTTATTTTAGTATATTACAAATAAGAAAATACAAAAAAGAAATGACAATGCTGATTCCCGATTCCACAAACAAATATTACTAGATAAAGATAGAGAGCAAAGGCAAAGATAGAGAGTGGGCTTGTAATAACGAAATAAATTTGTTTATTCGTACTTACAATAACTATACTTGTTGCTATAAGAACGGATTGTATGACCAAAATTGCTACAAGAACGGATTGAATTATTGGAAAACGAAAGAATAGGTTATAGTACAAAATTATGTTGTAATTAAATAGATTTGTTTATTGGTACCTACAAGAACTATACTCATAACTACAAAAACTACTGTTTAACAGAAAAGTAATGAACAGTGAATTTAATTTTCACCTAACGCCCATGTGACTTTAGGGAAACCGCCACATATTTTGACTAAGGTGTAGATTTTGTAAATTAGGGCGAGTTAGGGCGTGTAGAGTTAGAAGCTTGGCTCTATATGAGATCTGATAACTTTTTGACAGTGCGAGCTATATGATCTCGTCTTGGCATCATTTTACATGAAAATGTTTTTGGTGGGATTATCTTTACACAATGTAACTAGCCATAATTGCTTGCATAACAAGTAAGTAATTTTAAAATTAAACATTCGAATGCGCTGTTTTTGTTATAAAAGTGTATTTTTAAAATGTGTGTTTTAATAAGTTCTAACGGTCTTTATTTAGTTTAAAGGAGTAGATGTTGTAGATATTAATGATCGCCATGAATGACTTTTTCAATCTGCATCATAAAATACGGCCAATTATTTCTTGTCATACTTGACCGGTTCGAGTCCCGACTAAATCAAGACATTTTTCAAAAATCCATAAATGAAGTATTTATTGTTTTCAAAAATAAATAAAAGATTCATTTACATAAAATGTATTTTCAATATTTGAGGTAATTGCCCTCCATATGGTGTGTTTTTCACAATGTATAATAATGTAATTAGACTGTTTTTTTTCACAGCTTCTTGTATAGTGTCTCTTCAAGGTTGGCTATCAGCTCCAGAAATATCTCTCGGTCTTTCATACTACCAGGAGACACTACCACCAGTAAAAAGTCTGGGTGGTCAATATTATGTCGATTCATATATTATAATAGATACCATATATTATAAAGCCTGTGCTCGTAGCATGCTGACCCCGCGGGGTTTTTGACGCGGGAAATTGAGGGTCAGAGCTTTGCGCTATACGTATAAAGCACCGTCCTCACCTTTCGCGACAAAGCTCCCCCCACGCTCGGCATTCTACGGATGCTGGTCTGGTCTGTTTGTTACAAGTAACACTACAAAAACTTCTAAAAGCTGCTGACTTTTAGACGGACTGTTAGATTAACTAGGTTTTAAGTATTTGTTTGTTTATTTGAAATTTAAGCATTAAAAAATCCTTTATCCAACAGTAGAGCCAAAGACGACCCGAATGGCCGAGTCGGCGGTGACCCTGACTACGAAGCCGAGGGTCCCGGGTTCGAGTCCCGGTGGGGGCAAATATTTGTTTGATGAGAACGAATGTTTATACCCTAGCCATGGTTGTTTATCTATCTAAGTATAATATTTATCTATATAAGTATGTCTATCGTTGTCTAGTACCCAATATACAGTTTGGGGCTAGATCAATGTGTGTAAATAGTGTTGTTTTTTTAACTATGTTATCACGTAAATAACCTGTGTCTTGAGTGATAATAAACGGCATTAAACCTGAAATAGTATCCAAGGTATTATTATTATTATATTATATTATTATATAAAGAGTAGACTAAGAAAACCAAAAGAAGACAAAAAATGTTCATTACTGAATAATATTAAGCTCGCGCTATGTCGCCCCGCTGGGAAAGTATTAATGTAAAAAAGTAAGTTTCCTAAAATATAGTGCAGAAGGTTAAACAATGAATTAACTATCTACTATCGGTTAATATTCAAAGAGTAACCCAACTCCTGATAGCAGCACAACAAAACATTAAAAGGTTTCAAGTTACAAATAATGTACCGACAACATAAAATTATCCCATACAATACGGAGGAGTCAAATTCCACACCCTGCCATACAATATGGCTTTGAATGGCTACTCGTAATTGTCACCCAATTGCCTATTAAATTGTGTGAGTGTTAATTTTATTTTTATCGCCACTTCTGATCGTTCCATTATGATTATAGAGATTAAATTATACGTATTTTAGGAGTCGTAAAAGAAGTTAAAGCTTATTCAATGGGGGTTCCAAAAAGTGTTGAAATGATTAACATCTTTTTGTTCCATTCAAAGAACACAAAACTTAACATGGCGTCAAGCCTTTTCCCATACGGGGTGGCAGAGGCCCAATTGTGCTCACTTTCAGCCAGTAATTCGATACTCCATTTTGCGTGACAGGGGGCCAGCCCATCGCCGCAGCCATGGAGTAATGAAGGTTTCCTCACGATTTTTTCCATCACCGTTAGAACGTCCGCATAATGTTCTTAAGATAAATTAATTATCTCATTGGTACATGGTCAGGAATTGAACCTGCATCTACTGTATGAGAAGCATGCGTTAACCCATTAGACCACGGAACATTAAAAGAAATGGCGCTATTTTCTGATAGTTCTGTGTTAGTCTTAGATAATAGAATGCACGATTCAGAAATGAAAGCAAGATTACTGTGCCGTTCCTGCTTTGACTATTTTGTTGGCTACTTTCTGTATTTAAGAACACCAAATGACTAATTAACACTGTAGCCGCTAAATAGGCGTTAAACTGAGGGGCTCTGATTAGCATTTACGAAACCGAGTATACCACTCATACCAGTATGCTAAACGGTACCGACTGTTACCATGGCAACGGGCTGGCCCCGCCCACCGAACCGAAAGGGGTGTGGACAGATGCGCTCGAGTTGATTCAGTCCTCGCTATGGTTCTTTATCTCTGACTGAGCGTGTGACGTCTCTTTCTCGCTGAGGGTAAAGTGGAGTGAGAGAGACAGATGAGAGCTCGCTCTGGGCCAAAGAAGATTGGCGTGAACATTTTAAGCGCGTCTTCATGTGGAGATCTGCAGCCTTATGGCGTAACTCTCTGAAGTTCATAGCGTGTGTCTATGGTTCATCTTATGCTCATACAATTTCATCGATTGCGGGGTGTCACCGAAGGCTTCTTGTCTTCATTCAATGAGCTTGGGTTTGGCCTCCATTATGATGCTACTTGCATGATACCAATTTGACAGATGAAGCTGGTGCAAGGTGTCAAACGTAAAAGTCTATATGACGTTCATAGCTCAGACGACTTACGCCATAAGGCTGCTGGCTCGCATACTATTATAAAGTTTTTTGAAAAGACGATAGACTTTCTCAGTGTGATATAGCGTAGCCTGTTGGATGAGTATTTTATAACGGTAATTATTCGAATAGAGAACCAATGAGGGCCCGTGGTCCAATGGGTTTCATGCTTGCTTCTCACACAGGAGGTGTAGGTACGATTCCTGACCATGTACCAAAGAGATAATTCATTTATATTAAGTAGGTACATTATACAGACATTCTAACGGTGATGGATAAACGTCGTGAGGCAACCATCCATTACTCCATAGCTGCGGCGATGGGCTAGCCCAAAGTGGGCACAATTGTGCCCCCGCCACCCCATATGGGAAAAGGTGTGACGAGCGTTTAATACGACTACGGTGCCTTTTTATGCCATACAAACCTTGTTTCTCGTAAACTTGCGTCTGACACGTTACGAAATGGGTTTTTTCATAGAAATAAATATTAGAGGACAATCTAACACAAATCAAACTAGGCCCATGTTTCATGAGTACTAGACGAAGATATATTTTGTATATTCATATATTTTAAGGCTTTTATTTAATCGCACATCAAAAATACTGATTTTCACAGCAAAAAAGGATCAGCAAACACACTTTTTATGTTTTAAGTATTTTGCTTGTTCTTACGTGTTCAACCTAATACAAACTAAGCTACCGCAGTATTTTACCCTGATATTTGCTGTGCAAATCAGTATTATGATGTGTAGTTTAATATTTCCCATATTTTAATTGCACTTGGAAATTGACATTACAAGTTTATAGAAAAATACATTGACAAAGGCAAGCTTATCTCTAACAAGAAATTTCTTCCAGCAAACCCAATATGAAAAGGATAAATTTAATAGCAGTGACAGGTAGATATTTGGCGATAAATACTTATAATTGTTATAACATAGAAAACTTCCAAGACCAAAACAAATATTCATATTCATCACACAAATATTTGCCTTTACCGGGATTCGAACCCAGGACCGTCAGCTTCGTAGACAGGGTCACTATCCTCTAGGCATAACCAGTCGTTAATTTGTATCGATGTAAACACGCGTAGTCGGGCGTTAACCATTGAACTGTCAAGGAGCGCATACGCAAAAAGAATACGCCGAGCGGAAATGAGATTGTTTCTTGGTAAAGCTATATATATGTTTATTACTTAGTATATTTATAACAGTTTGACTGCTGCGTGAGTTATTCTTCATCTATTTTTCGTAATCTCCCCAAATGATGATAAACAATATCGGTATACTAATTCACGAAAATCAAAAAGAGGTCTAGCATCAAAATTGCTTAAGAAAAATACTTAATTTAATAAAAAATGTATGGAAGCTGAAATATTCAGCAAGCATAACGAGAAGGGCAGGAATACGGCATCTGGGCTTCATCTATTAAATTCTGAAGAGACGGAATGGTGAGACATAAAAATACAATCAACACGGTTCCTTGCGAGAAAATCAAGATAAATATCAAGTTGTAAAACGTCGGATAAAACACATTACATTAATGGCCGGATTCAAAGTCCGCTACTTAAATAAAGTGCCGCTTAACCTTTGGTCTGTCAGAAGTTAGATCTGCGTGGAGTGTTTCCAAACGTATAATTATAATAACTGTAGCCCACTAATGTCCCCACAGAGGGGCATGGGCCTTTTTACCCGGATACGAGTAGGCCAAACTCCACCACGCTGGCTCGGTTGGGTTGATGGAGGGGTGCTGCGCTTGTGGCCAACCCGACTACTGTCAGAAGTTATCAAGCTGCCTTTGCCACAGCTTCAAAGACTAATACCACCGAGTAGCGATCCGAAACACGGAAGCGTCCGATCCAAATGCCACATAGAACGGACACCCATCCATTGCCCGTCTCGGCCAGATGTTGCTAACCGCGCGATCGTGTCCGCTGTGCGAATACATGATTTTTTTAATTATCTACTACGGTTCAAAAGATTCAGGCTGCGACAGCCGTATGAATGGACGGCCAGGCAGCAGGGGGTCTTGCCTCACTAATAGGGTCTTGATGGCAACCTTTGGGTAGGTTACGGAACCTTGAATACGCCGTATTTTGCTAGCAAGGTAATATTATGTGGGGTAAAAATCTGCGCTCTTGGTGCATTTTACCGCATATTGCACGACCGACGCTGAAGATCCGGTGTGGATAAGAGGGTGATTGCACTGGCATGTAGAGATTGCAACTCCGCAACACAACACTGCCGCTTATGAGAAGAGTCAGAGTCAGTTTATTTATTGAATATAAATAATTTAAAAAAGATAATTTATTTAAATTATCTTTTTCAACGTCAAAATTAAACTTACTTATAACTACAAGTCAATTTTTATATATAAAAAAAGACTACACCGTTTCGGAAGGTGGGCCTCGGGGTTAAGAAGAAACGACAAGAAACTCCCCCATACCTTCTTTTTAAAAAAGTGACTTTACAAAAGGTACTGTTTCGGTCTAAGGAAATTCGCCGGCGAGTGATAGACTTGATCCATCGCCCCTCGTCGAATTTCTGTGCGCTGAGATGGTATGGACCAAGCAGTTTTGTCATCTAAGTATTCCTTAATACTATAATAGGACTTTCTTAGCAGCTCATTTTTAACATAGTTTTTGAACCTCTTTTCAGGAAGGATCAATGATTCCTGTGGTATTTTATTATAGAAGCGGATACAGTGCCCCATGAATGATGTGCCTACTTTACATAGTCTAAATAATGATAGTGCTAACCTATTTCTATTTTTAGTGTTAATTGTATGGCTATCACCTACAATTTTAAATAAAGCTATGTTTTTTCTTACATGCATGATATTCTCGTATATATATTGACAGGTAACCGTAAGTATATTAATTTCTTAGAATTTTTCTCTTAATGATTCATCTAATTGATATATTGAATGGGTTCAGACTGCGAGTTATCAGTCTCTGGAACTCCCCAGCGCCATCAGAGACAGTCCGTCAATTCACACTTTAAAAATTCGTTTGAAAGAACACTATCTTTCTCTTCCTTGATTACTATTTATTTGTATCTACTATTTATGTATGTGTTACATATTTATATATAGCATTATTTTTAGTATTATGCCGATATTGGTAAGGAGTTTATTTATTTTTTAACATTTTTATTGTTGTGCACATATTCCTACCTTTAGTTTCTTTTTTCCCCTCTCCATTCTAGTTTTGCTGGAAGAAATCTCTTGTTGGAGATAAGCTCGCTTTTGTTCATATAATTTCCTTTATATTTGTTTTTTTTTCACTGTTTCGTGCTATAAAGTATTACAATTTTTTATTTTTTTATTTAATTTATCCATGTTACAAATTGTTTTATTTTAGATAATGTTTACGGAGCGATCACGGAAACCTACATGGTTTATGTATGATCTCTGTCGCTCGCTCTAAAGTAGAGAACCAACTGACACATATTTTTACTGACCCGTCTCAGTAGAGCACAGAAGTAACTACTAAAACATGTTAATTATGCAAGATATTATATTTAGTTGTATTTTGTGATTTATGTGTTCCTTCGTGCTCCACCGAGACAGACCTTTACATTGTCACTTTCTTTCTTATATTTAAAGTAAGTTACAGACATTTGTACTTACATAATTGTGAGCATAAACAACTAATTCCTAATTATGAATGTAACCCGGCCAGACCCCGCCGCCCGCGTGATAACAAGATTATAAGCATTTTTAGACGTGAAACGATAACTTTAACAAAATAATGTCACCTCGTCCTGAGTCAGAGGTATAACTTAAGCACAGCAAATAACTGGATGTTTCTAGAAATATTAAATGAACTAAAATATGTTGACTAAAATTGTCGACCTCTGTGGCGCTGCGGTTGCGGCTCTGCCTACCATGCGAGAGGTCCCGGGTTCGATCCCCGGCAATAGAAAAAAAATCCCCAGGTCTTGGATGTTTATACTTATGTGTGTGATGTCGCTGTTTCTGGTTCCCACGACACAGGGAATTTTAGTGTGGGGCTAGAAGCAGTGTATGTGACTGTATGTAAATATTCATTGGTTATTGTTAGTTAATATGTAAATTTCATTTCAGATACTGAAAACTGCTGAAACGGGGGCGAAATAGTGTCTCCACCACAAAAAAAGTTTGGGAAAAGAATTTACGATATTAGTGTAACTACCCTTTCGGATCACCATAAATATTCCGGTAACAATATAGATTTTGGTAACAGCATAAATATCAGAATGTTAACAATATTGTCCAAAAACTATTCTCAGGCTCCATTTTAGGAGGCAAAATAGTAATTCTGAAAGGGCACACAAAATCTATGAGACCATTTAAAAAACGCCCCGAAAACCCCTTATTTTCGCACCAAATGACTGAACTGCAAAGTTTGCACAAAATTCGCATTTCACACCCTTCTAAGTAGCACTGATTTGAACAACTCAACACAAACTCTACCGCAGTGCGTAGTACCACTAGTGCAATGGGACAGACATGTGGTTTATGTTGAGTGGTGGTGAGAAGAGCACTACATATATATCAGTGTTGCTCGCCTATCGACTATCGATGTATCGATACTTCTTGCTCTGCATCGTGGAATCGATTGTTATTCATGGTATCAGTGAATCGTTATTTCATCAAAATGGTTGAATAAAACGTAATAATACAATAGTTTAATTTGAATTCGGTGGTCTAAAATCGATTCGTAATTCATACAGATATTTAAAAAGTTATATTAAGAGAAAACAGTTATGTGCAATGGTGAACTTATCTCTAAAAAGAGATTTAATCCAGCAAACCAAGGCATGACAGGGAATGTATAATGAAAGTATAAGCAGTGCACGATATCTAATCTATAATAAAATACATATAGGTAAGTAATTTAAGTTGAAAGATCGTCGACTGTTTTTGGACTCTATGCTTCTATACAATATAACACACAATAAATTTGATTGTTCTTATATCACCAACAATATATGCTATAGAATACCAATCGCTTCACAGCGCATCAGAGATACATATCCTCATCGATTGTTTGTGACCAAACTATGCAGAACAAATGCAGGCAAGAGAGCTCCATAGTACAGACTACTGCACTCTTACAACGAATTCTTCTTAGGTGTTGATATATTTTCTTTGTCTCCTGGTAGATACAAAATGGCAATATTGAATATAATTTATAATAAAGATAGTTAAGTGGTCCAGCTTATATACTTGGATGTACCTACGTAGTCTATAATAACATTATACATTCCATATTATTTTTACTACTAGTTATGATAATGTTTATAGTTTATAGTACCTATACCTAGTTACATTTATCTGTGGAAAACGGTGCTGGTTGTACAATTACCTAATTTTACTTAATGCTACTTCGATAATCTAGTACTAACTATTGTACAATTGTTTGTTTTTCCCAATAAAAATAAAATAAAAAAATAAAATTTAAATACCTAACAAATAGCAGAATAACAACCAGTATATTCATTTATGGATTATTGCATATAGCTCCAAAAGCCTTTGATCTTGAAAAAAATGCCGCCTACATCTCTGTACATATAGTTTACATACGACGAAGTTACAATAATAATGTACTAATTATAACTACCACGAAAGATTCCTTTTGTTTCTTAAAAGCTGGAAATATCTTCTACTCTTAATCGTCCCGTCACACTCAGTTGGAGACTTTTGACTTCTTTGAGTTTTTGAACAAATTAACAACATTCATACCTCATAACACATTCATCTTAAAAGCTGCTACTTACTCATATAAACGACTTGTTATAAAATATTTAAGAGAGTATATGAATAGGTCCTACTTATAATTTATGAGATTATTTTATGTGCAATAAAAGTGCTCTAAAAGTGCACTAAGTCTTAATTTCCTATAAACATGTCATACCTTGTATATGTCACCGTTAGATTGACAGAACCGTTAGTTTATAAACTAACGCATTAGTACGCAAACTATCGAAAAATTATAAACCAGACCGAAAGGGGACAGAATTTACATTTATTTTGTTCCTACATGTCAACCTAACACGATGACTATTCGGGGGCTTTGCTGCGCTCGCCCCGTCTAGTCTTCACTTTAGTAAGCTACCGCAGCGTTTGCCCTGGTATTTCCTTTGCAATTAAAGTTTAAACCAGTTTAACGGTTTTATTATAAACTAACGCGTCATATCGTAAGCAGTATGGTACAGTTTACAATTTATCTATAGTTTGTAAACTAACGAGTAAAAAAAGATATATATAAACTAACGGTTACAATCGTACGGTGACATATAATCTTCGATTCATTAAACATTTTACAATTGAGAATAAGGTAATGGCGGCAAATACACGCTGTGTCATTTTCATTCTTTAGGT
Organism: Argyresthia goedartella; assembly: GCA_949825045.1. Lineage (NCBI taxonomy): Eukaryota > Metazoa > Arthropoda > Insecta > Lepidoptera > Argyresthiidae > Argyresthia > Argyresthia goedartella. The sequence continues at coordinate 3,319,518 of OX463822.1, forward strand.
TTTTCTAATCAATGAAAATGACCACGCGCCGATTTCCTCGTCCCCGCTCAGCGTTAGACAACCATACCAGCGTTAGTAGAACCATACAGTTATCAATCAATTCAAACAATCAAATGTCTTTATTACCGTAGTATATGAATATGTTAACATTTACACATACATCATCTGTTGTGTTTCTGTTTCCGGTTACCACGACACAGGGTATCCTAGTGTGGGGCCAGAAGCAATGTATGTGCCTGTATGTAAATGTTTATGTTTATTTTTATACTTAGCAATCATCAATTTTTGCCACTTCTCTTCATTGGACCACTGTGGGAGAAGCACGGCGTAGAGGTTCGCACAGATTGATTTTTAAATCTCTTTTTAAAATTGCTTGTGCTTAACTAATACAAATATTACAATATTGATTATTATAATTAATAAGCAAAAATAAATAATAAAAAATTTATTAACAGCAAGGTCTGTGTTGAGCCAGATTAACCCCATACAGTCCCGTTATTTAAGCAATCTTGAACATTGTGTTATCCCTTTTTCGACAACGTTGCTTTAACATAGTTTTTAAATTTCTTTATCTACACACGTATCATAAACCGTCTTTACTGCGTACAAAAACCGCACGTTACGATCAGCATAATGTTAAACTACTTGGTAAAAACTCATTTCTTATAGAAAAATTACACATTATGGTCATAATGTGTAATTTTTCTACACATTATGACATTCAAATTTTGAACGCCGACGCCCGCCTGCATGCCGCCCCCTAGTTTGTCTGTGAATTTGGTACTGACATTCAAATTTCGAACGCCGGCGCCCGAAGTTGGTGCTATAGAACAAGCTAAACAACTGCAGAGCCACAATGCCGGTCAAACATGCGGTTCCTGAACACATCAAAGAGAGCTTAAGATATGTGTGTAGATAAACTAGTGTATGTAACTGTACATAATTAGGCATCAAAACTCTCGAGTCATATTATTATGAAACTCGCCTTCGGCTCGTTTCATAAACCCACTCTCGAGTTTTAATGCCCTCCATTATGTAGCAGTCACATAAACTACTATAAAAGGCAATTTCAAAAATTATATAGTAACAGCAAAGAAGCTCAAGGACGAAGTTACGTCATCACACCCGTGTTAGAATGTACCTGTTAATCATACCCTCTCCTTCTAACACTGGCATGATGACGTATCGTAAATTTGTGCTTGTACTTCTTGGCTTTACCTGTTTTCTACTATGGGCCGTGCAAAATAAGATTTAATCCCCCTCGATTGTCGATATTATAGGTTGATAGGCATCACTAGTTTGCAGATCGACGACGCCATTAGTTCGATTTGGTCTGGCTTTGCGTTCGACAAAACTTTATACAAACAAAAAAATGTGATTGAGAGCTGAATTAACTAAATGTTATAAAAGGAGGATGCGTGTGTATGAGTGATATGTGAATTGGTTTGATTGAGGACTTATGTTTGGTTGTACTTAAATTGTTTGCTTGATTTAATTTTGAACACCGCTTTGGGTAGATTTATCTATCTCAGTTTTTGAAGTAAATAACTTTTTAAATGTTGTTTAAAATTGTGTTTGGTGTAAAAATTATTTAACACTCATCGGAGAGTAATTTATGATTTGCTTTGCAATTGCTATTGGCGGTTTCCGCCATTCCAATAGACGAAGGGTCCGGAATATGTAACGGACGAACATTTGAAGAACTTTTAAAAGCACATTGGTTTTCTATATCCTTTTCAACAGAGCTCCTAACTTAATAAAAAGCCGATCCTCATCACCATTATCATGCTCAGCCCACATCAACCCACCGCTGGGCACAGGCCTCTTCTCTACAGCGCCAACCCCTACGGTCCTGTGCCAACCGCCTCCATTGAGATCCTGTCGTCTTTAGTATACCGTCGGACCATCGGGCCTGGTCTGCCCACTGGCCGTGTCGCTCCCCTTGGCCACCACTCCGTGACTGCTTTGGTCCACCGTCCGTCATCCCGTCTAGCCAAGTGTCCCGCCCATCTCCACCTCTGACCCGTTATCCGCTTACCTATACCTTCGACCTTTGTCTACTGTCGAATTCCGACGTTTGGCATGCGGTCAACGAGAGAAATACGCTCCATTGCTCGTCGGGCCTCCACCCAGACGACCCAAATGGCCGAGTCGGCAGTTAACTGTTATCAATCCCAACACATATATTTTCTATGTTAAAACCCTGTAGCTGTCTACAGGAAGAGCTCCGTGGTCTAATGGGTTTTACGCTTGCTTCTCACACAGGAGATGCAGGATCGATTCCTGACCATGTACCAATGAGATCATTAAAAGTACATTATACGAACGTCCTAACGGTGATAGAAAACATCGTGAGGAACCTTCATTACTCCATAGCTGCGGCGATGGGCTAGCCCTCTGTCACGTAAAATGGAGCATTGAATAACTGGCTCAAAGTAGGCGCAATTGTGCCTTTGCCACCCCGTATGTGAAAAGGCGTGACGCTATGTTACTACAGGTAATGTATTGTATAATGAAATTAATATAAAGTCACGCCTATTCCCTGGGATGGCAAAGGAATTATTGCGCCTTCGCTCAGCCAGTTATTGATATCAAATTTTCGTGACAGGGAGCTCGGCTATCGCCGCAAATATATGGGATTTATGATTTTCTTATACCTTTAGTTTTATGGATAGTATTAGCTGACCTGGTAAGCTTCACACCACCCAAAATTTGAATGCAAAATAAACAATATGGTACACTAGCTTTTACCCGCGGCTTGGCCCGCGTAGTAGTCGGATTTACGCCATGCTTTGGATTGTGCACATTTGTAGTAATATACCTGATGTGTTTAAAAAAGAGAACAAAAATAATTCTGTAAGAGTTTCTGGTATTCCAACGTAGAGAACCGTTGTAAGTATATTTGTACACATGTCCGGAAATTAAATCATTTAGAATGTTGAGTATCGCAAACAGTCGTGAAATGCACCGAGAGACAGAAATCTACTGCAATACGTCTCTGTATACAACGTTCCGAGATTTGTTGTTCTCTGCGTAAATATAGAGATTTCTAGCTCTCGATACACGTGAACAGCCAACGTAGAGCTGCCCGTGCGAAAAGCATGGGGTGCCCAGATGAATGCCTGCCACTTTTAATGTTTGCCCTTGGCTCTTGTTAATAGTTATTGAAAAGGCCACTTTCAATGGGAACTGCAGGCGTTTGAGTTGAAAGGACAAGTTCGTTGGGATAATAGGTATTCGCGGTATCAATACCGTTTCTCCCCTGGCCTCGCCGGTGATGATGGTGGCTTGCACGATGTGCCTTTTCAGCTCCGTAATGCGTAACCTGGTGCCATTGCACAACCTTGGAGCATCCAGGTTACGCATCAGTATGACAGGCAGACCCACCTTCAGTTCCAACTTGTGTGACGGCACTCCCGAAAGCTCTAAAGAGTTAAAAAACTCTACTGGGTATGTTGTTGCATCGTCATTGGTCATCACAGTATCGATTGATGTGTAAGTAGTTACCACACCCGGGACTTGATCGATAATTTTTTTATTAATTTTTCCCACCGACTCGTTTTTTGGCGCCATGATGGCTCTTTCACACAACCACTCCTCGTTGCTCATGTTTTGTTGTAAGCTCGGAAAAACCATATGTATTAGGATCTCTTCCGAGGTTACAACATTACAGAAGTGGCTTTCAAATTTGATAAGGCCTTCCGCATCCATTGCCATGCGGCTTTCGCCGATTTTGAGGAGGTTTTGAGCAAAGATTCCGGATTCTTGGTCGTTGTGGAGCTGGACTCTCATATTAGTTGTGAGGTGCAATCTCTCTACCTTTGCCCATATTGGTGAAGCTTTGAGGCAAGCGTTGATTTCGTCTGCCGGAGTGCCGCGCTCAATGACCGGCAGCGTCTGCCGGAAGTCACCTGCGAGCAAGACGACCACTCCACCCATTAACGTGCGGTTGCCACGGATGTCTTGCAAGCTGCGGTCGAGCGCTTCAATCGCACGCTTGTGTGATATCGTGCATTCATCCCACACGATCAATTTGCATTGCTGCACCAGAGCTCCACGACCACTGCTCTTGCTTATATTGCAAGTGGGAGTTTCCTCACCCGCAAGGTTCAGTGGAAGTTTAAACACCGAGTGGGCAGTTCTGCCTCCGCTGAGCAAGGTCGCTGCTATCCCAGAGGACGCAACAGCCTGTGCGCGATGTCTTCCGATAAAGCGGTTTTATATTTATCCCAAAGTTGCAGGGGGTTCGAGAGTCCGTAAGTGCTCAACATGATGGCGAAGAGCTCTCTCAACTTGGCCGCTGATCGGCACAATACGGCGTCCTCCATCGTAGAGTCCCAGTAGCCGTCATCTTCCAAAAGTCCCATGGCCTCACACGCTTCTCGGAACGTAGCCTTTTCCTGTCCATCGACTGTTTTAAGGGCCTGAAAACTGATGGGGCCCCGGACGCGGGTCAAAAGCAACCGCGCGCAGTAGCACTCAAAGTGTGTAACGTGTACGGTATATATTCTGCCCAGAGCATCCGACGCCTTCACACCATGCCAGCCTTCCACGGGGTTGCCCTGCACACGACGCTTCCATTCTTTCCGCGCAGCGTTCCATGTATAATATTTTGGCACTTCCGCGTACAGCAATGTTTTGGCAAATTCGTCAGTATGGCACAGACGGAAAAACGCTGTAAGTGTAGTCGTCGGCGGTGTCGCTACTCGATCGCGCAAGTTAGCCTCTGTGAAGTAAATGCGCTCACCGTTTGGAAGATGTACCGCAAGATGTATCACTGTCGGGTACCTCTCGTGAAACGGCAAGCCTAATATTCGCCATGCTGCCTCGTTGCTGCTCACGTATCGACCAGCTCTAAACATCTGCACTTCGTCTTGCTTGCTGCTGCACAATAAATATGGCCTGGTCACTGCCTTTGTTGATGTACTTACAAATGTATTTAATTGCCTGAACCGAGTTGCAAAACTCTACATTAATGTGAGCATCAAACATTTTGCAAAGGAGCGGCGAGTAAGGGACTATCCAGCTATTGTCTACTACGACGTCTTGCGCGGTACCCCTGATTTTAATTGTGACTGTACGTCCCCCTACCTCGAGTGCTCGGCGTCTGTACAACGGATACCCATTATCATTGGTTTGGGTCTCTTTTAACAGTGCACGAGGATACTTTTTTGTGCATTTCCTGTTCTTCATACACGGGGACGTAGGATTCAGGGTTCCACATGGTCCGTGGATCATGCTCTTAATGATCGTGTCATATAGTTGTTTGTCAACGTTAAGGTCTGGTAACTCAGCTGATATCACTTCATCGCAATTTTTCTTTTAACCACAGCAGCAAGTGCATGTGGGGCAAGCCACGCTTTTGCCACTCAATCGAATACATGAAGCACTGTGCTTCGCCAAATACATGCCCTTTCGTGAGGAGGGCCACCAGCTTTTGTACTTTGATTTTAAAAATTCGTGCTACGATATCGTGCCGGTCCGTCGGTTTTTTATTTTCTGCACGCAACTTGCTTTGGTTTAGCGCTATGAATCTTAGACGCTCACTCTCTATCTTAACGTACATGTCTACCAAAAATTGGGATAGAATTACCCTACACCGCAGCGGCAAGTTGAAATCGTGTTCGCGGACCATCAGGTGGAACGCGTAGAAAGCCATGCATGATACATTTTTGTTCAGGATCGGTTGCCCAGTCGCCGGATTGGTTTAAGGAATACTGAAGTTATATCCAACTTGTCCTTTCCAGAACATAATGGGATACTGTAGCGCATCGTAGAAGCGGTGAGTGTCAGCGATCCTGGTGAGCGTGTCGTTGTGCTTGCGTACGACGATGTCTCTTGGGGCCGTGAGGTCGGCGCCCGCGACCACAGCCGCCACCTCGGTGACGGCCGGCGCGTTGTAGCGGCGCGCGTGCTGCCCGCTCGGCACGCGGTCTGGGTTGATCACAACCTTGCAGCTCTCATCAGGCATGTTCTCGAGAGCTGATTTAAAGTCATGCACCAATTTATTGTGATCGTGCAGGACGTTTTGTATTTTCTGGACAGTCGCTCGTTCCACTCCATGAATAATTTGACACCGTCTATCGGTTTCTGCCTCGTCGTCTCCCATGAAGTAAATTTGCAAAAATTGTGCTTGACCGTTGGGTGGAGGTAAAAGTGACCCTATTTTATGGTGCAATTGCCCCTGCACCGTAAAGGTTGGTGAAAACCCAGGCATCGCGAGAATTCTGTCTGCCCCAAAGGAAGTCATGTGAAAACATGAATTATATTTTTTTATTCGGTTTAGGAAGCGCCGTGACTCATCAGTCTCGCCCAAAAATAATTCCCTTAAAGGGTCGACCGGCTCCGCTAATGTGGGGATGGCTACCTTGCCCCCAGAGCAACACCCTCCCGCCGTTTCCTCTTTCCATTTCAGTGCCCCACAGAATCTGCAAGCCTTGTTCATACGGTCAATTTTGATGAGTCTATGGTTATTATAATCTAAAGTAGGATCGTAGTCGCAAGCACATTTTTTGAAAACTCCCCACATATTCCTTGAAAATATTTGCCGACGTTCAGCTTGTCGTCGGGCAACAGCGTTTCGGCGCAGATCTGCCTCTTCGACTGTTTCAGAGGCTCGTTGAGAAGCCATGCGCTCTGCGTTTTCTTGACGTCGTAAAGTCGCTTCCTCTGGTGTTTCAGAGGCTCGTTGAGAAGCCATGCGCTCTGCGTTCTCTTGTCGTCGTGAAGCCGCCTCCTCTGGTGTTTCAGAGGCTCGTTGAGAAGCCATACGTTCTGCCATATCCCTTCGTCGAGCATCCGACTGCTCTTGTGTCTCCGCAGCAATCTGAGATGCAATGCGGTTAGCGTTCCGGTGACGTCGAGCATCAGCCTGCGCTGAGGTTTCAGATGCTCGAGAATTTGCCTGACGCGCCGCTTGCTCAATTCTCCGCTGTTCAGCATGAACAGAAGATTCTTGCTGTCTAGCTATCTTCTTAGTTCGCGCTCCTTGTGAGCTCGACGAAAGATTTGTTTTGCGTTTGCGAGGCATTCTCAATTTAAAAAGTTACAATGTCAATTACAATTCTATGCGAAAGAACCACAGTTAACCTTCAACCTATCCGAAATTATAAATAGAATACCTTGTTGTAATTATCAGGACAAAAGAGACCAACTATCGAGATGAGAGAGAGAGAGAGAGAGAAACTTTATTAGCAATAAATCAACAGAACAACCTCAGTCAGTGTGTGTCAGTGCCGGCATATATGAAGTAAGCTTGAAACCAAACCAAACCGCGATGTAAAATACATGCAGCGCCATCTAGTGACATATTTATGAAAACTTTTTATGGATGCATTTTGAACATCCGACGGAATCAGTGATTATTTTTCGGGATAAAATGTAGCCTATTTTTTAAGTCAGGGTATGATCTATACACATCTCAAAATTCAATTAAATCCGTCCAGCCGTTTCAGCGCTAAAGACTGACAAACATATAAACACACACACAAACTTTCATGATTATAATATTAGTGTGATACCCTATCTTAAGCGTCGCATTGGCGCGAAAATGAGTAGCTGAGAAAATTGTTTGTCGTTATCGCCACTGTACACTCTCACGCGAGTCATCCCGAGGCTAATGTACTATCCGATCAACCCAGGTTTGCACCTCGCTGGAATGCAATAACGTTAGAGAGTAAACTTCACGAATCCAGTTTAAAAATTCAAGCTTGTGGGTCTGCTAGAAGTACCTTAGAATTTTGATGATCGGTGAGAGAGTCAGTGACAGAATTAAGAAACTTTGACTTGCCGTAGTTTAAAGTTTACCAGTTGAAATTGAATGTTATTTAGGGATTTCCTAAGTATGTTGTGCTCTTATTGCCATAAAAAGTTTAGGCTTCCAGATTTATCCACAACGAAGTTAACGGGGGTCAATAATGCCGGGAACTGCTTCCAGTATAGCATGTAATAACTGTGCTCGACGGTTAAAAACAAAATCACATCGTCCCGCCAAAACAAAATCACATCGTCATAACTATTCAAATATTTGTCCAAATTTTGTACTGTGAAAGACAAAAATTATTTACTTAAAAAACCAGTAGCGATAAAAGTGTTTATTTTGTATTTGTTATGATACGGATCAGTTTGTTTCGACCAAATGTGCATTAGAAATAAGGTATCAATTTTATTGTATTTTTTCCTACATACTTGACACTTATCAGTATTTTTTGGATCGTTCACACAATATCTTTATACACTAGCATTTGTATTATTCTGATAACCTACATTATTGTAAAAAAAAAAACATTAAACTTCATTCTGTAGTTTTTACGTAAAAGAGTAACAAACACTCACAAAATTTCACGTTTACTATATTAGTAGGATAGTATTAAGATACATACTTACAAACTTTCGCGTTTATAATATTTGTAGGATAGGATGGCAGATTTTTTTACTATCTACTTGATACTTATCAGTATTTTCTGGACAATTCACTTAATGGCTTTATTAATTATGTGTTTCTATGATGTATAAGCTACATTATTGTAAAATTTCATTAAAATCCATTCAGTAGTTTTAGCGTTAAAGAGTAAGAAACATCATATTATTAGCAGGATAGAAGGAAGTAGGATGATTGTAATTATTAATATATATTTTTAATATTTACTTTTTGTATGAAGTGAAGTCACTCCTTTATTGGTTTGTAATATTTACGTGTAACATAACATTTGTATACAGGCACATACATTGCTTCTGGCCCCACACTAAGATACCGTGTCGTGGGACCCAGAAACAGCGACGTCACACACATAAACATCCAAGACCTGTTTTTTTTTCACCCCCCGCCGGGGATCGAACCGGGGACCTCTCGCATGGTAGGGAGAGCCATAACCGCTGCGCTGAAAATTTATTATCATAATTATAAATAGGTTTTGTTGTACATTATAGGTCTACCCCTGCCCAGCGATCAACCTTTCGCATCTTGACCTGGTTTTCTGGAAGAAATCTCTTACTAGAGATAAGCTCGCCTTTGTTCACAATTTTAATGTCTATTTTAGTATTTCAATATTTTTTTGAAATTATGAATTACGTATGATCGTTTCAATACAATGTGCGAATTGTGTTTTGGCGCTATTGCTTCCACTAAATTGTCGTAGAGTGATCATGCAATAAACACCCTTTTCTAGAGCACCACTTTCCAATACGATGAAGATCAAATCGGAAAACGCCGTATCATTTATGGAGACGTCAGAAACAGATGACTGCGAATGAAGTGGGCGGGCCTTTGCAACAGCCACGCGTTAGCCATCGATTTTATGGGATTGAATAAACATGGCACGGGATCGAGTTAAGTTGGTTTTGCTACAAAACGCCAACATTGTTAGTAATTGCACAACTGAGAAGTCAATTTTACAATGAACCCCGTAGCATGTACGTGTTTCAGGTAATGAGGAGGTGGACAGGCTGGCTAAGACCGTGGGTGCGTTTTGAGATGCATACTCGCTCGAGCCATTTTATACTGACTTGATACCCGCGGTGAAAATGTAATGCACCGCGTTGTGGAAAGAGTAAGCTTCTTCAAAAGATCGTTGAGCAGCCTGAGTCTCTTCGTTATCCATGGTCCGAGACTGACAAGGAGTGAATTTGTACTTGGTCTAAGGCTTCGTTCCGGACATATTCCTCTTAATAAATTTGACTTTTTAATGGGGAAAGTGTGCGGCACCTCTGAGGACCTCGTTCACGTGCCTATGGAGTGTGTCCAGAACGAAGCATTTAGGATGCAGATACGAGTACGTATTCATAATTATAAATAACAGAATTCTGGCTTTTCCGTCCTCTTGAGAAGCCAGAATGCTGTATAAATTAGCAAGAATTCACATTAAAAATGGGTAGGATTTGTTATTGCTCTCTATTTATTTTGTGTGTTGTTGTTTTAAAGTCTTGTCCTATTGAGCGAAATAGTCATAATTAAATGTACTCTTTAAAAAAATATAAAAAAAACAAATGACAAGTCAAACTTTTACGGACACTTAGTGTCTAAACACACTATGCCGAAGATACGCGACCGAAGCTCTGCATGATTACGCCTGCAATGCTATTTGAATTACTGATGACACATAATAACGTTGCGTTACATCGTACAGCCAACTTCGGTCGGGCGTAAGTTCAGCGGCAACTTATTCTGTAGAGCAAGTTCGCTTCGATTGCCGAGACCTATACTGAACGAGACACACACAAACTTGCGCAATTGAATTTCTGCCGCGTAAGTTCGGCACTTTTGGTGTGTCATATGAGCCGAATACGTCGGGACGTAAAATCAGCCGCGGAATAATGCCAAACTTTGGTCGCGTATCTTCGGCATAGTGTGTTTGGACACTTTCAGTTAAAGCTAACAATCTGTAAAACAACTTGTCATTTTGAATACCTATACAATACAATTTGTTAAACTAAGTATAACTATCAAACTGATAATAATCAAGTAGATTGTAAATGTGTGATAGTGTTTATTTCAAAAGACGTATGTCATTGTGGAAGGTAGGAATCTCCTGATACAGGTATTATAATACTTAAAAGGAGATCCCATGTCATACAACTTAATTCTTATTATGAAATAAACCATTTTGTATTTGTATTTTTTTGTAATAAAAACCTATAGGATACTTCCGGTTGACCTAGGATCATGAAATTTGGCGAAAAGCTAGGTCTTATGCACAAATGAAGGATAAAATCCGAACATTGTAAATTTGCAGTTTGATCACAAAATAAACAGTTTTTGGTGAAAACTTTAAAGCATATCTAAGAGCTTCCGTGGTCTGAAAGTCTTGTTTACACCCTCACCTGTCACAAAGGAGATGCCGGTTCAAATCCCGGAGCTGGCCACATACATATGCCTCTGCCATCTCTTGTGGGAAAAGGGGTCGCGCTATGTATGTAACTGTACAATTACCAAACTATTATATTAATAAGTACTTAATTTATACTAGCTGCCCGTCGGCACTGCTTCGCATACGCGTTTTTAGACTCCTCATAATTTACGACCAGAAAATTATACGTCCCTTTACCTACCTAAGCATCATTATCATCATCAACTCAGTTCATATCGATATCATATTGTTGGGCATGGGCATTTCCAGATAGAATCCAAAACCACTTCGCGTCCCAGTTCAGAAAAATGGCCGCTTCAAATAGACAAATGAGGTCGAACTCATTTGTCTATTTGAAGCGGGATTTGGATTTGAATCTGAACGAAACACCTCTACAAGCAAGCACGCTTTTTTGGTCACGTGATTTAGGCACAGATATTCAATCAATCAGCCTACACTTAAGTAAACAGCCTATGATTAATGTGTAGTCTGATGGGGATTTAATTATTAATTGGCTGGGTAGGAATCCTGTTCATAAATGTTTATGATATGACGTCACTGTTTCTAGTTCCAGCGACATCGACATAGACTATCCTAGTGTGTGGCCAGAAGCAAGGTTTGTGTCTGTATACTGGGTGTAACAGAAAGGTGTATTCAAGTTTTAGGGGATTGTTAGGGACATCGTCTGAACATTTTTCACTATGAAATAAATTTGATCAGAGTAACATTTATGCCAAGCGATCAGCTGATTTGCATGGAGAAAGGAAAAATAATGTTGCTTTGCATAAATCGGTTACAAAGTGAAAATGTTTTAGCATGATGTCCATAACCACCCCCTAAAATATGATTACAACCTTCTGTTACATCCTGAATGAATGCTCATGTTTACAGCACAGGTAGCTGAATAGTATTATTTATTTATAAATTCCGTAACCGATATATTTAGCGGTAAATATGAGTTTAAATTGCAAAAAAAATACATTATGACAGTTAATATCTACACATAACTAGATACTTATTACAAAGACACAGTTGCACGTATATTATACAGCACACATACTTTTGTGGGTAATAAATAATTTACTCTATCTATTTACACCAGTTTCATCGCTGGCCGCAATTATAGTTTATTCCCAAAATGGCGGCGATGGGCTTGTCATGCAAATTGGAGATCCTATTAAATAACTGGCTAAACTTGAGCAGTATGGGCCTCTGCCAGCCACCCTTCGTGGGACTCCATGGCACAATGCCTATAAGTTGTTTTGCCGTAACGTATACCTATACAAAAACATTAGAATCCTTTAAAATATATCACTATGAACGCATTTCTGTTATATACACCGACCAACCCATAGAAACTCTTGTTAAAATATAATATGAAACCTCCTTACTTTATGTTCAAGGCCCAGCCCAAAGAGGTTTGGGTGCGGGTTGCGTGTTACGAACTTTTTGTCAGTGTAACTAGCCAGATTTTTGTTGTTTTTGAAAAACGCTTAGCACTGATTTTTATTTGGCGCCATTCACTTAGCACAGTTTCTAAAGTTTTGTCTGAGTCGAGAATGTTTTTTGAGATTCTAATAATAATTCTGTTTTTTTTCCTATTTATTCTCAGTTTGCAGATTTGATAGTTCTTATCTCCGATTTAGTTATTTTTTTCGTTACTTGTTTGTTTTTTTCTCTGGTGTTAAGCAATATAACCGAACTGAGAAACATCCGTTTTAAAGTCGGCTAAAAAGCAGTAATAAGATGGACGAACTTTTTCCATATAAATAAAATACAAACATAATAGCTCTCTACACATGTGTTTGATGAGAGTTTAGTTTATCCATTTTGGTTTTGGTAAAAAAAACTGTCTAATACAAAATGTTCTCTAATTATGAGTATAATACCTTGGACACTATTAACACACATTGATCTAGCCCCAAACTAGGATTCCCTGTATCTTGGGTACTAGACAACGATACACATACATATATAGATAAATATTACACTTAGATAGATAAAAAACCATGGCTAGGGTACAAACATCCGTTCTCATCAAACAAATATTTGTCCCCACCGGGACTCGAACCCGGGACCCTTGGCTTCCTAGGCAGGCTCACTGCCGACTTGGCCATTCGGGTAGTCATAACGTTCGGGAGTAATAGGAATATTTAATTTGGAAAGGATTTAAATTCGCTTTAGTGGACGTCTACTTAAGCTTTATCACCCTACTGCAGCGAAGCGCAAAAGAGGAGGGTTATGTGTCTGATAATGTATGTATGTCTGTTCCGGTGACCCCTCGTACTCAACGGCTAAACCGCCGATACGTCATTCGATTCTTATTGATGGCGCGAGTGTCACTGGATCACATGACGACCTCTGTAGCGCTGCGGTAGTGGCTCTGCCTAACATGCGAGAGGTCCCGGGTTCGATCCCCGGCTTGGGGTAAATAAAAAAAACCCCGGTCTGGGATGTTTACATGTGTGTGACGTCGCTGTTTTTGGTTCACACGACACACGGTCAGGGTAGTGTCGGGGCAGAAGAATTTTATATGCCTGTGCCCTCTTCTGTAGGTAGATAAAAAATGTGCCGGGATTTTTAACCTTATAGCTTGGTAATAAAGATCAAAACCTACTAAAAATAATCAATCACCCGTTGATGGGCCCACAGTTGAGTGGATATGTCACCGTAAGATAGTCAAAACCGTCATTTGATCAACTAACGGTTTTTTTCTCGTAAGTTGGTCAACTATCGATTGATAGTAAACTGTAGCGTACTGCTTACTATATGACGCGTTAGTTGATCAACTAACGGTTAAAACTGATAGTTGATCAACTAACGTTTTTTTTTCTCGTAAGTTGGTCAACTATCGATTGATAGTAAACTGTAGCGTACTGCTTACTATATGACGCGTTAGTTGATCAACTAACGGTTAAAACTGTTAGTTGATCAACTAACGGTTTTTTTCTCGTAAATTGGTCAACTATCGATTGATAGTAAACTGTAGCGTACTGCTTACTATATGACGCGTTAGTTGATCAACTAACGGTTAAAACTGTTAGTTGATCAACTAACGGTTTTTTTTCTCGTAAGTTGGTCAACTATCGATGGATAGTAAACTGTAGCGTACTGCTTACTATATGACGCGTTAGTTGATCAACTAACGGTTAAAACCGTTGAATAGTAAACTGGTTCAAACTTGAATTGCAAACGAAATACCAGGGTAAATACTGCGGTAGCTTAGGTGAAGACTAGCATAGTCTTCGTGTTAGGTTGACATCTAAGAACAAAAGAAACGTAAATTCAAAACCCTGACGGTCTGGTTTACTATGTGTCGATAGTTGATCAACTACCACGTTAGTTGATCAACTGAAGGTTTTGACTATCTTCCAGTGACAGATATAAATACATATTTTTATGCGTTGAGTTGCAAACTAAACGGGAGTGCAAAACTCTGCTACGCCACACAAGAAAAAGTTCATTCTAAATTCAAAATTTAGCAAACGTCATGTTTTGCCTCTTCTCTACATTGGAGCACTGTGGAAGATGGAGGGCGAAGAAACTCCCAGACTTTGATTTATAGATCTCTTTCAAATATATTTTTTGATTGCCTAGAACAAATATTACATATTATAAATGATATGCTGGAATAAACAATTACAAAATTATTAGGCGAGTTTTGAGTTGAGATGGATTAGCACCATGCGTTCTTGTCATTTATGTTATCTTGAACATTGTAATATCCCTTTTTAGATAATGTATTCAAATAGCGAATGATCGTGACTGCCTTTAATTTTGCTATAAGGGATCATTAAAGACGTGCCAGTAAATTCCAACGAAGCGTTCGTGCGTGCAAAGGTACTTTGGATCTTCGGACTCATAAATTTGACCCCTACGTGCTTTGGAAGTTTCGAAATAACTTTGGAGCGTGGAATCTTTTTATGACAATCACAAACATTGACCCTTAAACTTTTCAATCTTCACATCACCATAATCATCATTCTAACAAAAATTCTCGTCATTTTCACGAGGTTTTTATCTCTATAGCTGAGAAATCCATCCTTTTTTTAATTTGATAAAAAAATCAGTCCCATAATACTTAGGGATATGTGCAGGGCATAGTCATTATTTTAAGGAATGATTGGATATGTACTTTAATAGACTCGAACGCGGAAGCGTCTTCTGAAAAGCCCGTGGGACACAACGCTGGTCCGCGTTGTGTCCCACAGGCTTTTTTGAACCGCTTGAAAAGTCATTGTGCTACAGCGCGACGCTGCGTTGGACCACACGCGGTTTTCCAGCGCTCATATTGACAATTCATCGTCTGAATAGCCCGTGGGGTACAGCGCCTGGGGCGTTGTTTAGCTTTTAGTTAAAAAACCGTAGCGCTACAACGCAACAACGCGCCTAAGTATTTCCTAATTTTAGTAATTCAAAATGTATGCTTGTTGATCGACTACATACAAATTACGGCCAATTTTTCAATCCTCAGACAATCTTTTTTATAATCTAACGGTGATGAAAAACATCGTGAGTAAACCTCCTTTATCCCAGAGCTGCGGCGGTGGGCTAGCCTCCTGTCATGCAAAATGGAGTAATGATAAACTAGCCAAAAGGGGGCAGCGCTCAAAGATCAAAACCTACTAAAAATAATCAATCACCCGTTGATGGGCCCACAGTTGAGTGGATATGTCACCGTAAGATAGTCAAAACCGTCATTTGATCAACTAACGGTTTCTTTCTCGTAAGTTGGTCAACTATCGATTGATAGTAAACTGTAGCGTACTGCTTACTATATGACGCGTTAGTTGATCAACTAACGGTTAAAACTGATAGTTGATCAACTAACGGTTTTTTTCTCGTAAGTTGGTCAACTATCGATTGATAGTAAACTGTAACGTACTGCTTACTATATGACGCGTTAGTTGATCAACTAACGGTTAAAACTGTTAGTTGATCAACTAACGGTTTTTTTCTCGTAAATTGGTCAACTATCGATTGATAGTAAACTGTAGCGTACTGCTTACTATATGACGCGTTAGTTGATCAACTAACGGTTAAAACTGTTAGTTGATCAACTAACGGTTTTTTTCTCGTAAGTTGGTCAACTATCGATGGATAGTAAACTGTAGCGTACTGCTTACTATATGACGCGTTAGTTGATCAACTAACGGTTAAAACCGTTGAATAGTAAACTGGTTCAAACTTGAATTGCAAACGAAATACCAGGGTAAATACTGCGGTAGCTTAGGTGAAGACTAGCATAGTCTTCGTGTTAGGTTGACATCTAAGAACAAAAGAAACGTAAATTCAAAACCCTGACGGTCTGGTTTACTATGTGTCGATAGTTGATCAACTACCACGTTAGTTGATCAACTGAAGGTTTTGACTATCTTCCAGTGACAGATATAAATACATATTTTTATGCGTTGAGTTGCAAACTAAACGGGAGTGCAAAACTCTGCTACGCCACACAAGAAAAAGTTCATTCTAAATTCAAAATTTAGCAAACGTCATGTTTTGCCTCTTCTCTACATTGGAGCACTGTGGAAGATGGAGGGCGAAGAAACTCCCAGACTTTGATTTATAGATCTCTTTCAAATATATTTTTTGATTGCCTAGAACAAATATTACATATTATAAATGATATGCTGGAATAAACAATTACAAAATTATTAGGCGAGTTTTGAGTTGAGATGGATTAGCACCATGCGTTCTTGTCATTTATGTTATCTTGAACATTGTAATATCCCTTTTTAGATAATGTATTCGAATAGCGAATGATCGTGACTGCCTTTAATTTTGCTATAAGGGATCATTAAAGACGTGCCAGTAAATTCCAACGAAGCGTTCGTGCGTGCAAAGGTACTTTGGATCTTCGGACTCATAAATTTGACCCCTACGTGCTTTGGAAGTTTCGAAATAACTTTGGAGCGTGGAATCTTTTTATGACAATCACAAACATTGACCCTTAAACTTTTCAATCTTCACATCACCATAATCATCATTCTAACAAAAATTCTCGTCATTTTCACGAGGTTTTTATCTCTATAGCTGAGAAATCCATCCTTTTTTTAATTTGATAAAAAAATCAGTCCCATAATACTTAGGGATATGTGCAGGGCATAGTCATTATTTTAAGGAATGATTGGATATGTACTTTAATAGACTCGAACGCGGAAGCGTCTTCTGAAAAGCCCGTGGGACACAACGCTGGTCCGCGTTGTGTCCCACAGGCTTTTTTGAACCGCTTGAAAAGTCATTGTGCTACAGCGCGACGCTGCGTTGGACCACACGCGGTTTTCCAGCGCTCATATTGACAATTCATCGTCTGAATAGCCCGTGGGGTACAGCGCCTGGGGCGTTGTTTAGCTTTTAGTTAAAAAACCGTAGCGCTACAACGCAACAACGCGCCTAAGTATTTCCTAATTTTAGTAATTCAAAATGTATGCTTGTTGATCGACTACATACAAATTACGGCCAATTTTTCAATCCTCAGACAATCTTTTTTATAATCTAACGGTGATGAAAAACATCGTGAGTAAACCTCCTTTATCCCAGAGCTGCGGCGGTGGGCTAGCCTCCTGTCATGCAAAATGGAGTAATGATAAACTAGCCAAAAGGGGGCAGCGCTCTGCCTTTTCAAGCGGCTCGAAATTCTGAAACGCGGGCACAACGGGGCCCAGCGTTGTACACCACGGGTTTTTCAGAAGACGCAACCAGGAATCTCTCGTTTAGCTACTTACTCAACACATATAGGGGGACATTTACTTAGCTAATGAAGAATGATAGTACCCGTCATTATAAATAAGGCCTTGGATACACTAGGGAAAAAGTGTCCCTCAACATGTTACGATTGTGACGACCTCTGTGGCGCTGCGGTAGTGGCTCTGCCTACTATGCGAGAGGTCCCGGGTTTGATCCCCGGCAAAAATAACCCCAGGTCTTTGATGTTTATACATGTATATGTGATCTCGATGTTTCTGGTTCCCACGACACAGATTATCCTAGTGTGGGGATAGAAGCAATGTTTGTACCTGTACATAAATGTTTATGTTTATTTCGCGCTACGCTCAACCGACGTGACGCTGCGACATAACACAGTGTCCCGCGTCCGTAGCATGCCGATGCCGCGGGGTGTGTTAACGCCGGAAAGTGAGGGACATGGCTATGTGCTTTATGAAGCTCTGTCCCTCACCTTTCGCGAGACAACCCCCCCCCCCTTCCCCCTCCCGCGCTCGCAGAATCATTCTAGAGTCCTCGCCACCACTTACGCCCGGTTTCTGAACGGAAAATTAGCTGTGACACTCTTGCTAAACGCATTTCAGCCAATCACGTGCCGCTATTTTGAATTAATGATCGATTAATCGCTTGTTTTCTAATATTTTTAGTTACTTGTATAAAAAAATCCGTTGGCATTTTTTCCCTACCTAATGTTTTACCGCATGCAAAGATTATTTTAGTAGATTTTACTACTCGGATCAATGTCATAAAGTAATTTTTCCAGATTATTGATTTTCTTGTATAATATTTTCCGTTCGACTATATTCTTTAACATTTTTACCGCCATAAGAAAAAAAACTTGAGGTACATTTTACTAGTAGGATGATTTTCCGCTAGAATTTTATGCAATCGAATATTTTATAATAATATAATTTGCAGTGGTATCTTACAGGCTAATTATACTCCACATAATTTCAGCGCAGGGTAGTTGTAAAATTTTCGGCATCGCAAAAAAGGTCGGTTTCGTGATAACGGCCAAGTGCAGTATAAAGGTCTTCAGGAACTTGTACCTCTTCACAAGACGACGAACTGACTTTAGCCAACTGGGCGTTACGGTGTTTGTAAAGAGTATCTCTATGCGTATAAAAAGATCTTAATTTATCGGCGTAAGGTTCTGACTCGAATCTTTCCATATGTTCCTTATAAATTTGCGGTATAGGCCGATAGTCGGTTGAAACCTTTTTCTTCAACTCTATTAAACTCTCTTCTATTTCTATGCTTTCGAAGTCGCTATCACAAACGTGATGATTTTCCTTTATTATATTGGAGTTATCACTATTTAAAACTATGGAGCCTTTGCAGTTTTTTTTGGCACAGTCCACACCGATGTACCACTTTTATTTTTCTTTTTAATGTGTGCCTGTAACCACCTCTAATCAACATTTTGCCACCGTGACTACTGGCAATTAAGTGGAAGTTACAGGTTAGCTGTAAGAAATTTCTTTTTAGAAATAAGCTCACCTTTGCATATTGTTCGTTGTATTTTTTCCATTGTGTTTTCTGTGCAATAAAGAATTATTAAGTTAACACTTGATTGACTAGGACCAGCAGCAGATTCCATGTTAGCTCTTATTTATTTATTATGGACTCTTACAATGCAATGTTTATTTGAGTCAAATTATTTTTGAGTACCAAAAAAAAAAAGTCAAAGTTAAGACATTTGACAACAATAAAAAAAGGATATTATAACTAAATAGGCTAATAAATTAAAAGACGCACGTGAAAACTCTCCAGTTCTCAGCTTCAGTTGAAGGATAAAACAACACTTGTTGTATTATCATAGTCATGTGCGCAATAAGTTGGTATGAATAAGGTACAGTCTAATGGTAAAATGTGATGAATGCGCGCGCGCGTGGAACTTGGGTACGAACTGCACTTGACCGTTATCACGAAACTGACCATTTTTTGGAATGGCGAAAATTTTACAACTACTCAGCGTCTACGTATTTACATACATGCTAATGATTAACGCGTTCCGAAAAGTTATAAAGAACTGTACGTTTTAAATAATTGCTGGTAACATCTGATTTTACGAAAATTATCTATCAGTAAAAGAAAAGACAAAATATTTTCATACAAGATAATAAAAAATCTGGAAAAAATACTTTTAGGAAATGATCCTAATAGTAGAATTAACTGAGAGAAATATTGCGTGTGGTGAAACATGAGGCAGGAAAAAAAACGAACGGAAAATTTTATACAAGAAAACAAAAATGTCAGAAAACAAGTCTGCTAGGAGAATATGCTATTGGATTTTTTTATACAAGTAACTAAAAATATTAGAAAACGTGTCTAACAAATCCCGTCGTCCTGCCATGCTGCCTGCCAGTGAGACTTGCCAGTGAGATTAGCGCATTTAGTTCCCCATTCCCCCGCAGGACATGAGTGGTGCCGTGGGGCTAGCTCACGCTCCGAGCGAGCGCGCGTGGCTCGCATAAACTTGTCTAGATATCCAATATCTGAAGACTTTGTAATCCCATTGCCTTTGTTGATTAACTAAATTATTATGCTTACCAATCAACTTAATTTTTACCATAATTGCCTGATAACATATTCTCCAAACGCCAAATATTGGATATCTAAAGTAGACCATAATCGTAATGGAATTGTCATGGAGCTGTCATTGTCATTGGCGACCCGAATGGCCGAGTTGGCAGTGACCCTGCCTACGAAGCCAAGAGTCCCGGGTTCGAGTCCCAATATTTGTTTGATGACAACGGATGTTTGTACCTCAGTCATGGTTATTTATCTATCTAAGTATAATATTTATCTACATAAGTATGTGTATCGTTGTCTAGTACCCAAGATACAGGGAATCCTAGTTTGGGGCTAGATCAACGAGTTTAAATATTGTCCAAGGTATTATTATTCTTATTATTGTGTACCGGAATTTGGTCCCTGTTCTCCACCATGTTGCTCTACTTGTTCCCAGTGTATCTAAGGCTTAACGTTTATCATAACGTCGCAAACAAAATAAACATTCAGAGCGGTGGTATCCATGTACTTTACGCGGGCGGGAGGATTAATTATATCCCCAAAATTAAATATATGATGAAAAATAATTTCAGGTACCTACAAAACTGAGAAATAAGCTATTCATTACTCAGTTATAAACTTGCAATAAAAATTAAAAATATGTAAAAGCACTTGCTATACTTAGAACACTTGCGAAGTTTATTCTGGCACGTCTGCGCATGCCAATTTTGACTTGGCTGTCACTTGGAAACTGAAAATGGTCAGACTATTATGAACATTGTTTGTGTTATCATCGACGGGATTTCACTGGATACGGGAAGATTGGCGCAATGGCGAAGAATCATGTATCCACAGTGGTATGATGAAGATGATGGGAGGAATACAAACTGCTGCCCAAATGTCAGCCCAATTTAAGCGTCCCTCAAAATTTTAAATCGATTTGCCTCCGGTCTTGCTCCGGTCTTGGTCTCCGAAATTGCCGGGGCACATCACATCCGCTCCAAGTACCGGGGCATTTAAAGCCAGACTAAAGCGGTGGCTTATTGAGCTGACGCCCTACAGCCACGAGGAATTCGTAACGCACTCACGATCTAGGTAAAATTTATTTATAATTAGGTACAGCCCCCTCTACAGGTTGTAGCCTTACTTGACATTTGAACTACATATTTTTTATATTTTTGATGACCATGACATATTGTACAAGATTACTTAAGACTTATTTTTGCTATTTTTGTATTGATATTAATACCAAATGACATGTAATACTAACCTATTACGAATAAACGTCTTATGTCTTATGTCTTATGTCTTTAAAGTTGACCTAAAATCATAAAGAACATAAAAACCACTGCGCAAAACTAATCTTGCAGGCGAGCATATTCAAATTATATGGCGCTGCAATTTGTGAACATGGCATTCGTGACCACACGTTGAAAGTGAGTAGGTAAGCACTAATGGCCAAATTCAGAGTCTGCTGCTCAAATAAAGTGCAGCTTAAGGCTGAGCACCCCGATGGCGGGACATAGAAATTTATCTTCTCCTTAGTTTTAGAAGAATAGATTCAAATGTTATAGGACTCTTAGGTTTAGAAGACTGATAGAAGGACATAACTCAATATTTCTATAACGATGAAATAAATAACAACACGTAGATACATAACTTCAAATCCGGCACGACATTGTATTTCTCGTTATTAGTATAAACGGATTTTGTGATAATTTCGGGAGATTTTTCAATCGCGAAAAATAATCAAAGCAGGTTTAAGTACGTAGGTCACTCGATAAGTTTTCTATGCTTTCGAAGTCGCTATCACAAACGTGATGATTTTCCTTTATTATATTGGAGTTATCATTATTTAAAACTATGGAGCCTTTGCAGTTTTTTTTGGCACAGTCCACACCGATGTACCACTTTTATTTTTTCTTTTTAATGTGTGCCTGTAACCACCTCTAATCAACATTTTGCCACCGTGACTACTGGCACTTAAGTGGAAGTTACAGGTTAGCTGTAAGAAATTTATTTTTAGAAATAAGCTCACCTTTGCATATTGTTCGTTGTATTTTTTCCATTGTGTTTTCTGTGCAATAAAGAATTATTAAGTTAACACTTGATTGACTAGGACCAGCAGCAGATTCCATGTTAGCTCTTATTTATTTATTATGGACTCTTACAATGCAATGTTTATTTGAGTCAAATTATTTTTGAGTACCAAAAAAACAAAAAAGATGTCAAAGTTAAGACATTTGACAACTATAAAAAAGGATATTATAACTAAATAGGCTAATAAATTAAAAGACGCACGTGAAAACTCTCCAGTTCTCAGCTTCAGTTGAAGGATAAAACAACACTTGTTGTATTATCATAGTCATGTGCGCAATAAGTTGGTATGAATAAGGTACAGTCTAATGGTAAAATGTGATGAATGCGCGCGCGCGTGGAACTTGGGTACGAACTGCACTTGACCGTTATCACGAAACTGACCATTTTTTGGAATGGCGAAAATTTTACAACTACTCAGCGTCTACGTATATACATACATGCTAATGTTTAACGCGTTCCGAAAAGTTATAAAGAACTGTACGTTTTAAATAATTGCTGGTAACATCTGATTTTACGAAAATTATCTATCAGTAAAAGAAAAGACAAAATATTTTCATACAAGATAATAAAAAATCTGGAAAAAATACTTTTAGGAAATGATCCTAATAGTAGAATTAACTAAGAGAAATATTGCGTGTGGTGAAACATGAGGCAGGAAAAAAAACGAACGGAAAATTTTATACAAGAAAACAAAAATGTCAGAAAACAAGTCTGCTAGGAGAATATGCTATTGGATTTTTTTTATACAAGTAACTAAAAATATTAGAAAACGTGTCTAACAAATCCCGTCGTCCTGCCATGCTGCCTGCCAGTGAGACTTGCCAGTGAGATTAGCGCATTTAGTTCCCCATTCCCCCGCAGGACATGAGTGGTGCCGTGGGGCTAGCTCACGCTCCGAGCGAGCGCGCGTGGCTCGCATAAACTTGTCTAGATATCCAGTATCTGAAGACTTTGTAATCCCATTGCCTTTGTTGATTAACTAAATGATTATGCTTACCAATCAACTTAATTTTTACCATAATTGCCTGATAACATATTCTCCCAACGCCAGTATTGGATATCTAAAGTAGACCATAATCGTAATGTAATTGTCATGGAGCTGTCATTGTCATTGGCGACCCGAATGGCCGAGTTGGCAGTGACCCTGCCTACGAAGCCAAGAGTCCCGGGTTCGAGTCCCAATATTTGTTTGATGACAACGGATTTTTGTACCTCAGTCATGGTTATTTATCTATCTAAGTATAATATTTATCTACATAAGTATGTGTATCGTTGTCTAGTACCCAAGATACAGGGAATCCTAGTTTGGGGCTAGATCAACGAGTTTAAATATTGTCCAAGGTATTATTATTCTTATTATTGTGTACCGGAATTTGGTCCCTGTTCTCCACCATGTTGCTCTACTTGTTCCCAGTGTATCTAAGGCTTAACGTTTATCATAACGTCGCAAACAAAATAAACATTCAGAGCGGTGGTATCCATGTACTTTACGCGGGCGGGAGGATTAATTATATCCCCAAAATTAAATATATGATGAAAAATAATTTCAGGTACTTACATACTGAGAAATAAGCTATTCATTACTCAGTTATAAACTTGCAATAAAAATTAAAAATATGTAAAAGCACTTGCTATACTTAGAACACTTGCGAAGTTTATTCTGGCACGTCTGCGCATGCCAATTTTGACTTGGCTGTCACTTGGAAACTGAAAATGGTCAGACTATTATGAACATTGTTTGTGTTATCATCGACGGGATTTCACTGGATACGGGAAGATTGGCGCAATGGCGAAGAATCATGTAGCCACAGTGGTATGATGAAGATGATGGGAGGAATACAAACTGCTGCCCAAATGTCAGCCCAATTTAAGCGTCCCTCAAAATTTTAAATCGATTTGCCTCCGGTCCTGCTCCGGTCTTGGTCTCCGAAATTGCCGGGGCACATCACATCCGCTCCAAGTACCGGGGCATTTAAAGCCAGACTAAAGCGGTGGCTTATTGAGCTGACGCCCTACAGCCACGAGGAATTCGTAACGCACTCACGATCTAGGTAAAATTTATTTATAATTAGGTACAGCCCCCTCTACAGGTTGTAGCCTTACTTGACATTTGAACTACATATTTTTTATATTTTTGATGACCATGACATATTGTACAAGATTACTTAAGACTTATTTTTGCTATTTTTGTATTGATATTAATACCAAATGACATGTAATACTAACCTATTACGAATAAACGTCTTATGTCTTATGTCTTATGTCTTTAAAGTTGACCTAAAATCATAAAGAACATAAAAACCACTGCGCAAAACTAATCTTGCAGGCGAGCATATTCAAATTATATGGCGCTGCAATTTGTGAACATGGCATTCGTGACCACACGTTGAAAGTGAGTAGGTAAGCACTAATGGCCAAATTCAGAGTCTGCTGCTCAAATAAAGTGCAGCTTAAGGCTGAGCACCCCGATGGCGGGACATAGAAATTTATCTTCTCCTTAGTTTTAGAAGAATAGATTCAAATGTTATAGGACTCTTAGGTTTAGAAGACTGATAGAAGGACATAACTCAATATTTCTATAACGATGAAATAAATAACAACACGTAGATACATAACTTCAAATCCGGCACGACATTGTATTTCTCGTTATTAGTATAAACGGATTTTGTGATAATTTCGGGAGATTTTTCAATCGCGAAAAATAATCAAAGCAGGTTTAAGTACGTAGGTCACTCGATAAGTTTTCTATGCTTTCGAAGTCGCTATCACAAACGTGATGATTTTCCTTTATTATATTGGAGTTATCATTATTTAAAACTATGGAGCCTTTGCAGTTTTTTTTGGCACAGTCCACACCGATGTACCACTTTTATTTTTTCTTTTTAATGTGTGCCTGTAACCACCTCTAATCAACATTTTGCCACCGTGACTACTGGCACTTAAGTGGAAGTTACAGGTTAGCTGTAAGAAATTTATTTTTAGAAATAAGCTCACCTTTGCATATTGTTCGTTGTATTTTTTCCATTGTGTTTTCTGTGCAATAAAGAATTATTAAGTTAACACTTGATTGACTAGGACCAGCAGCAGATTCCATGTTAGCTCTTATTTATTTATTATGGACTCTTACAATGCAATGTTTATTTGAGTCAAATTATTTTTGAGTACCAAAAAAACAAAAAAGATGTCAAAGTTAAGACATTTGACAACTATAAAAAAGGATATTATAACTAAATAGGCTAATAAATTAAAAGACGCACGTGAAAACTCTCCAGTTCTCAGCTTCAGTTGAAGGATAAAACAACACTTGTTGTATTATCATAGTCATGTGCGCAATAAGTTGGTATGAATAAGGTACAGTCTAATGGTAAAATGTGATGAATGCGCGCGCGCGTGGAACTTGGGTACGAACTGCACTTGACCGTTATCACGAAACTGACCATTTTTTGGAATGGCGAAAATTTTACAACTACTCAGCGTCTACGTATATACATACATGCTAATGTTTAACGCGTTCCGAAAAGTTATAAAGAACTGTACGTTTTAAATAATTGCTGGTAACATCTGATTTTACGAAAATTATCTATCAGTAAAAGAAAAGACAAAATATTTTCATACAAGATAATAAAAAATCTGGAAAAAATACTTTTAGGAAATGATCCTAATAGTAGAATTAACTAAGAGAAATATTGCGTGTGGTGAAACATGAGGCAGGAAAAAAAACGAACGGAAAATTTTATACAAGAAAACAAAAATGTCAGAAAACAAGTCTGCTAGGAGAATATGCTATTGGATTTTTTTTATACAAGTAACTAAAAATATTAGAAAACGTGTCTAACAAATCCCGTCGTCCTGCCATGCTGCCTGCCAGTGAGACTTGCCAGTGAGATTAGCGCATTTAGTTCCCCATTCCCCCGCAGGACATGAGTGGTGCCGTGGGGCTAGCTCACGCTCCGAGCGAGCGCGCGTGGCTCGCATAAACTTGTCTAGATATCCAATATCTGAAGACTTTGTAATCCCATTGCCTTTGTTGATTAACTAAATGATTATGCTTACCAATCAACTTAATTTTTACCATAATTGCCTGATAACATATTCTCCCAACGCCAGTATTGGATATCTAAAGTAGACCATAATCGTAATGTAATTGTCATGGAGCTGTCATTGTCATTGGCGACCCGAATGGCCGAGTTGGCAGTGACCCTGCCTACGAAGCCAAGAGTCCCGGGTTCGAGTCCCAATATTTGTTTGATGACAACGGATGTTTGTACCTCAGTCATGGTTATTTATCTATCTAAGTATAATATTTATCTACATAAGTATGTGTATCGTTGTCTAGTACCCAAGATACAGGGAATCCTAGTTTGGGGCTAGATCAACGAGTTTAAATATTGTCCAAGGTATTATTATTCTTATTATTGTGTACCGGAATTTGGTCCCTGTTCTCCACCATGTTGCTCTACTTGTTCCCAGTGTATCTAAGGCTTAACGTTTATCATAACGTCGCAAACAAAATAAACATTCAGAGCGGTGGTATCCATGTACTTTACGCGGGCGGGAGGATTAATTATATCCCCAAAATTAAATATATGATGAAAAATAATTTCAGGTACCTACAAAACTGAGAAATAAGCTATTCATTACTCAGTTATAAACTTGCAATAAAAATTAAAAATATGTAAAAGCACTTGCTATACTTAGAACACTTGCGAAGTTTATTCTGGCACGTCTGCGCATGCCAATTTTGACTTGGCTGTCACTTGGAAACTGAAAATGGTCAGACTATTATGAACATTGTTTGTGTTATCATCGACGGGATTTCACTGGATACGGGAAGATTGGCGCAATGGCGAAGAATCATGTAGCCACAGTGGTATGATGAAGATGATGGGAGGAATACAAACTGCTGCCCAAATGTCAGCCCAATTTAAGCGTCCCTCAAAATTTTAAATCGATTTGCCTCCGGTCTTGCTCCGGTCTTGGTCTCCGAAATTGCCGGGGCACATCACATCCGCTCCAAGTACCGGGGCATTTAAAGCCAGACTAAAGCGGTGGCTTATTGAGCTGACGCCCTACAGCCACGAGGAATTCGTAACGCACTCACGATCTAGGTAAAATTTATTTATAATTAGGTACAGCCCCCTCTACAGGTTGTAGCCTTACTTGACATTTGAACTACATATTTTTTATATTTTTGATGACCATGACATATTGTACAAGATTACTTAAGACTTATTTTTGCTATTTTTGTATTGATATTAATACCAAATGACATGTAATACTAACCTATTACGAATAAACGTCTTATGTCTTATGTCTTATGTCTTTAAAGTTGACCTAAAATCATAAAGAACATAAAAACCACTGCGCAAAACTAATCTTGCAGGCGAGCATATTCAAATTATATGGCGCTGCAATTTGTGAACATGGCATTCGTGACCACACGTTGAAAGTGAGTAGGTAAGCACTAATGGCCAAATTCAGAGTCTGCTGCTCAAATAAAGTGCAGCTTAAGGCTGAGCACCCCGATGGCGGGACATAGAAATTTATCTTCTCCTTAGTTTTAGAAGAATAGATTCAAATGTTATAGGACTCTTAGGTTTAGAAGACTGATAGAAGGACATAACTCAATATTTCTATAACGATGAAATAAATAACAACACGTAGATACATAACTTCAAATCCGGCACGACATTGTATTTCTCGTTATTAGTATAAACGGATTTTGTGATAATTTCGGGAGATTTTTCAATCGCGAAAAATAATCAAAGCAGGTTTAAGTACGTAGGTCACTCGATAAGTTTTCTATGCTTTCGAAGTCGCTATCACAAACGTGATGATTTTCCTTTATTATATTGGAGTTATCATTATTTAAAACTATGGAGCCTTTGCAGTTTTTTTTGGCACAGTCCACACCGATGTACCACTTTTATTTTTTCTTTTTAATGTGTGCCTGTAACCACCTCTAATCAACATTTTGCCACCGTGACTACTGGCACTTAAGTGGAAGTTACAGGTTAGCTGTAAGAAATTTATTTTTAGAAATAAGCTCACCTTTGCATATTGTTCGTTGTATTTTTTCCATTGTGTTTTCTGTGCAATAAAGAATTATTAAGTTAACACTTGATTGACTAGGACCAGCAGCAGATTCCATGTTAGCTCTTATTTATTTATTATGGACTCTTACAATGCAATGTTTATTTGAGTCAAATTATTTTTGAGTACCAAAAAAACAAAAAAGATGTCAAAGTTAAGACATTTGACAACTATAAAAAAGGATATTATAACTAAATAGGCTAATAAATTAAAAGACGCACGTGAAAACTCTCCAGTTCTCAGCTTCAGTTGAAGGATAAAACAACACTTGTTGTATTATCATAGTCATGTGCGCAATAAGTTGGTATGAATAAGGTACAGTCTAATGGTAAAATGTGATGAATGCGCGCGCGCGTGGAACTTGGGTACGAACTGCACTTGACCGTTATCACGAAACTGACCATTTTTTGGAATGGCGAAAATTTTACAACTACTCAGCGTCTACGTATATACATACATGCTAATGTTTAACGCGTTCCGAAAAGTTATAAAGAACTGTACGTTTTAAATAATTGCTGGTAACATCTGATTTTACGAAAATTATCTATCAGTAAAAGAAAAGACAAAATATTTTCATACAAGATAATAAAAAATCTGGAAAAAATACTTTTAGGAAATGATCCTAATAGTAGAATTAACTAAGAGAAATATTGCGTGTGGTGAAACATGAGGCAGGAAAAAAAACGAACGGAAAATTTTATACAAGAAAACAAAAATGTCAGAAAACAAGTCTGCTAGGAGAATATGCTATTGGATTTTTTTTATACAAGTAACTAAAAATATTAGAAAACGTGTCTAACAAATCCCGTCGTCCTGCCATGCTGCCTGCCAGTGAGACTTGCCAGTGAGATTAGCGCATTTAGTTCCCCATTCCCCCGCAGGACATGAGTGGTGCCGTGGGGCTAGCTCACGCTCCGAGCGAGCGCGCGTGGCTCGCATAAACTTGTCTAGATATCCAGTATCTGAAGACTTTGTAATCCCATTGCCTTTGTTGATT
The DNA here is from genome assembly GCA_949825045.1 of Argyresthia goedartella. Lineage (NCBI taxonomy): Eukaryota > Metazoa > Arthropoda > Insecta > Lepidoptera > Argyresthiidae > Argyresthia > Argyresthia goedartella. The sequence continues at coordinate 3,348,792 of OX463822.1, forward strand.
AACTAAATGATTATGCTTACCAATCAACTTAATTTTTACCATAATTGCCTGATAACATATTCTCCCAACGCCAGTATTGGATATCTAAAGTAGACCATAATCGTAATGTAATTGTCATGGAGCTGTCATTGTCGTTGGCGACCCGAATGGCCGAGTTGGCAGTGACCCTGCCTACGAAGCCAAGAGTCCCGGGTTCGAGTCCCAATATTTGTTTGATGACAACGGATTTTTGTACCTCAGTCATGGTTATTTATCTATCTAAGTATAATATTTATCTACATAAGTATGTGTATCGTTGTCTAGTACCCAAGATACAGGGAATCCTAGTTTGGGGCTAGATCAACGAGTTTAAATATTGTCCAAGGTATTATTATTCTTATTATTGTGTACCGGAATTTGGTCCCTGTTCTCCACCATGTTGCTCTACTTGTTCCCAGTGTATCTAAGGCTTAACGTTTATCATAACGTCGCAAACAAAATAAACATTCAGAGCGGTGGTATCCATGTACTTTACGCGGGCGGGAGGATTAATTATATCCCCAAAATTAAATATATGATGAAAAATAATTTCAGGTACCTACAAAACTGAGAAATAAGCTATTCATTACTCAGTTATAAACTTGCAATAAAAATTAAAAATATGTAAAAGCACTTGCTATACTTAGAACACTTGCGAAGTTTATTCTGGCACGTCTGCGCATGCCAATTTTGACTTGGCTGTCACTTGGAAACTGAAAATGGTCAGACTATTATGAACATTGTTTGTGTTATCATCGACGGGATTTCACTGGATACGGGAAGATTGGCGCAATGGCGAAGAATCATGTAGCCACAGTGGTATGATGAAGATTATGGGAGGAATACAAACTGCTGCCCAAATTTCAGCCCAATTTAAGCGTCCCTCAAAATTTTAAATCGATTTGCCTCCGGTCTTGCTCCGGTCTTGGTCTCCGAAATTGCCGGGGCACATCACATCCGCTCCAAGTACCGGGGCATTTAAAGCCAGACTAAAGCGGTGGCTTATTGAGCTGACGCCCTACAGCCACGAGGAATTCGTAACGCACTCACGATCTAGGTAAAATTTATTTATAATTAGGTACAGCCCCCTCTACAGGTTGTAGCCTTACTTGACATTTGAACTACATATTTTTTATATTTTTGATGACCATGACATATTGTACAAGATTACTTAAGACTTATTTTTGCTATTTTTGTATTGATATTAATACCAAATGACATGTAATACTAACCTATTACGAATAAACGTCTTATGTCTTATGTCTTATGTCTTTAAAGTTGACCTAAAATCATAAAGAACATAAAAACCACTGCGCAAAACTAATCTTGCAGGCGAGCATATTCAAATTATATGGCGCTGCAATTTGTGAACATGGCATTCGTGACCACACGTTGAAAGTGAGTAGGTAAGCACTAATGGCCAAATTCAGAGTCTGCTGCTCAAATAAAGTGCAGCTTAAGGCTGAGCACCCCGATGGCGGGACATAGAAATTTATCTTCTCCTTAGTTTTAGAAGAATAGATTCAAATGTTATAGGACTCTTAGGTTTAGAAGACTGATAGAAGGACATAACTCAATATTTCTATAACGATGAAATAAATAACAACACGTAGATACATAACTTCAAATCCGGCACGACATTGTATTTCTCGTTATTAGTATAAACGGATTTTGTGATAATTTCGGGAGATTTTTCAATCGCGAAAAATAATCAAAGCAGGTTTAAGTACGTAGGTCACTCGATAAGTTTTCTATGCTTTCGAAGTCGCTATCACAAACGTGATGATTTTCCTTTATTATATTGGAGTTATCATTATTTAAAACTATGGAGCCTTTGCAGTTTTTTTTGGCACAGTCCACACCGATGTACCACTTTTATTTTTTCTTTTTAATGTGTGCCTGTAACCACCTCTAATCAACATTTTGCCACCGTGACTACTGGCACTTAAGTGGAAGTTACAGGTTAGCTGTAAGAAATTTATTTTTAGAAATAAGCTCACCTTTGCATATTGTTCGTTGTATTTTTTCCATTGTGTTTTCTGTGCAATAAAGAATTATTAAGTTAACACTTGATTGACTAGGACCAGCAGCAGATTCCATGTTAGCTCTTATTTATTTATTATGGACTCTTACAATGCAATGTTTATTTGAGTCAAATTATTTTTGAGTACCAAAAAAACAAAAAAGATGTCAAAGTTAAGACATTTGACAACTATAAAAAAGGATATTATAACTAAATAGGCTAATAAATTAAAAGACGCACGTGAAAACTCTCCAGTTCTCAGCTTCAGTTGAAGGATAAAACAACACTTGTTGTATTATCATAGTCATGTGCGCAATAAGTTGGTATGAATAAGGTACAGTCTAATGGTAAAATGTGATGAATGCGCGCGCGCGTGGAACTTGGGTACGAACTGCACTTGACCGTTATCACGAAACTGACCATTTTTTGGAATGGCGAAAATTTTACAACTACTCAGCGTCTACGTATATACATACATGCTAATGTTTAACGCGTTCCGAAAAGTTATAAAGAACTGTACGTTTTAAATAATTGCTGGTAACATCTGATTTTACGAAAATTATCTATCAGTAAAAGAAAAGACAAAATATTTTCATACAAGATAATAAAAAATCTGGAAAAAATACTTTTAGGAAATGATCCTAATAGTAGAATTAACTAAGAGAAATATTGCGTGTGGTGAAACATGAGGCAGGAAAAAAAACGAACGGAAAATTTTATACAAGAAAACAAAAATGTCAGAAAACAAGTCTGCTAGGAGAATATGCTATTGGATTTTTTTTATACAAGTAACTAAAAATATTAGAAAACGTGTCTAACAAATCCCGTCGTCCTGCCATGCTGCCTGCCAGTGAGACTTGCCAGTGAGATTAGCGCATTTAGTTCCCCATTCCCCCGCAGGACATGAGTGGTGCCGTGGGGCTAGCTCACGCTCCGAGCGAGCGCGCGTGGCTCGCATAAACTTGTCTAGATATCCAGTATCTGAAGACTTTGTAATCCCATTGCCTTTGTTGATTAACTGAATGATTATGCTTACCAATCAACTTAATTTTTACCATAATTGCCTGATAACATGTTCTCCCAACGCCAGTATTGGATATCTAAAGTAGACCATAATCGTAATGTAATTGTCATGGAGCTGTCATTGTCATTGGCGACCCGAATGGCCGAGTTGGCAGTGACCCTGCCTACGAAGCCAAGAGTCCCGGGTTCGAGTCCCAATATTTGTTTGATGACAACGGATTTTTGTACCTCAGTCATGGTTATTTATCTATCTAAGTATAATATTTATCTACATAAGTATGTGTATCGTTGTCTAGTACCCAAGATACAGGGAATCCTAGTTTGGGGCTAGATCAACGAGTTTAAATATTGTCCAAGGTATTATTATTCTTATTATTGTGTACCGGAATTTGGTCCCTGTTCTCCACCATGTTGCTCTACTTGTTCCCAGTGTATCTAAGGCTTAACGTTTATCATAACGTCGCAAACAAAATAAACATTCAGAGCGGTGGTATCCATGTACTTTACGCGGGCGGGAGGATTAATTATATCCCCAAAATTAAATATATGATGAAAAATAATTTCAGGTACCTACAAAACTGAGAAATAAGCTATTCATTACTCAGTTATAAACTTGGAATAAAAATTAAAAATATGTAAAAGCACTTGCTATACTTAGAACACTTGCGAAGTTTATTCTGGCACGTCTGCGCATGCCAATTTTGACTTGGCTGTCACTTGGAAACTGAAAATGGTCAGACTATTATGAACATTGTTTGTGTTATCATCGACGGGATTTCACTGGATACGGGAAGATTGGCGCAATGGCGAAGAATCATGTAGCCACAGTGGTATGATGAAGATGATGGGAGGAATACAAACTGCTGCCCAAATTTCAGCCCAATTTAAGCGTCCCTCAAAATTTTAAATCGATTTGCCTCCGGTCTTGCTCCGGTCTTGGTCTCCGAAATTGCCGGGGCACATCACATCCGCTCCAAGTACCGGGGCATTTAAAGCCAGACTAAAGCGGTGGCTTATTGAGCTGACGCCCTACAGCCACGAGGAATTCGTAACGCACTCACGATCTAGGTAAAATTTATTTATAATTAGGTACAGCCCCCTCTACAGGTTGTAGCCTTACTTGACATTTGAACTACATATTTTTTATATTTTTGATGACCATGACATATTGTACAAGATTACTTAAGACTTATTTTTGCTATTTTTGTATTGATATTAATACCAAATGACATGTAATACTAACCTATTACGAATAAACGTCTTATGTCTTATGTCTTATGTCTTTAAAGTTGACCTAAAATCATAAAGAACATAAAAACCACTGCGCAAAACTAATCTTGCAGGCGAGCATATTCAAATTATATGGCGCTGCAATTTGTGAACATGGCATTCGTGACCACACGTTGAAAGTGAGTAGGTAAGCACTAATGGCCAAATTCAGAGTCTGCTGCTCAAATAAAGTGCAGCTTAAGGCTGAGCACCCCGATGGCGGGACATAGAAATTTATCTTCTCCTTAGTTTTAGAAGAATAGATTCAAATGTTATAGGACTCTTAGGTTTAGAAGACTGATAGAAGGACATAACTCAATATTTCTATAACGATGAAATAAATAACAACACGTAGATACATAACTTCAAATCCGGCACGACATTGTATTTCTCGTTATTAGTATAAACGGATTTTGTGATAATTTCGGGAGATTTTTCAATCGCGAAAAATAATCAAAGCAGGTTTAAGTACGTAGGTCACTCGATAAGTTTTCTATGCTTTCGAAGTCGCTATCACAAACGTGATGATTTTCCTTTATTATATTGGAGTTATCATTATTTAAAACTATGGAGCCTTTGCAGTTTTTTTTGGCACAGTCCACACCGATGTACCACTTTTATTTTTTCTTTTTAATGTGTGCCTGTAACCACCTCTAATCAACATTTTGCCACCATGACTACTGGCACTTAAGTGGAAGTTACAGGTTAGCTGTAAGAAATTTATTTTTAGAAATAAGCTCACCTTTGCATATTGTTCGTTGTATTTTTTCCATTGTGTTTTCTGTGCAATAAAGAATTATTAAGTTAACACTTGATTGACTAGGACCAGCAGCAGATTCCATGTTAGCTCTTATTTATTTATTATGGACTCTTACAATGCAATGTTTATTTGAGTCAAATTATTTTTGAGTACCAAAAAAACAAAAAAGATGTCAAAGTTAAGACATTTGACAACTATAAAAAAGGATATTATAACTAAATAGGCTAATAAATTAAAAGACGCACGTGAAAACTCTCCAGTTCTCAGCTTCAGTTGAAGGATAAAACAACACTTGTTGTATTATCATAGTCATGTGCGCAATAAGTTGGTATGAATAAGGTACAGTCTAATGGTAAAATGTGATGAATGCGCGCGCGCGTGGAACTTGGGTACGAACTGCACTTGACCGTTATCACGAAACTGACCATTTTTTGGAATGGCGAAAATTTTACAACTACTCAGCGTCTACGTATATACATACATGCTAATGTTTAACGCGTTCCGAAAAGTTATAAAGAACTGTACGTTTTAAATAATTGCTGGTAACATCTGATTTTACGAAAATTATCTATCAGTAAAAGAAAAGACAAAATATTTTTATACAAGATAATAAAAAATCTGGAAAAAATACTTTTAGGAAATGATCCTAATAGTAGAATTAACTAAGAGAAATATTGCGTGTGGTGAAACATGAGGCAGGAAAAAAAACGAACGGAAAATTTTATTCAAGAAAACAAAAATGTCAGAAAACAAGTCTGCTAGGAGAATATGCTATTGGATTTTTTTTATACAAGTAACTAAAAATATTAGAAAACGTGTCTAACAAATCCCGTCGTCCTGCCATGCTGCCTGCCAGTGAGACTTGCCAGTGAGATTAGCGCATTTAGTTCCCCATTCCCCCGCAGGACATGAGTGGTGCCGTGGGGCTAGCTCACGCTCCGAGCGAGCGCGCGTGGCTCGCATAAACTTGTCTAGATATCCAATATCTGAAGACTTTGTAATCCCATTGCCTTTGTTGATTAACTAAATGATTATGCTTACCAATCAACTTAATTTTTACCATAATTGCCTGATAACATATTCTCCCAACGCCAGTATTGGATATCTAAAGTAGACCATAATCGTAATGTAATTGTCATGGAGCTGTCATTGTCATTGGCGACCCGAATGGTCGAGTTGGCAGTGACCCTGCCTACGAAGCCAAGAGTCCCGGGTTCGAGTCCCAATATTTGTTTGATGACAACGGATGTTTGTACCTCAGTCATGGTTATTTATCTATCTAAGTATAATATTTATCTACATAAGTATGTGTATCGTTGTCTAGTACCCAAGATACAGGGAATCCTAGTTTGGGGCTAGATCAACGTGTTTAAATATTGTCCAAGGTATTATTATTTTTATTATTGTGTACCGGAATTTGGTCCCTGTTCTCCACCATGTTGCTCTATTTGTTCCCAGTGTATCTAAGGCTTAACGTTTATCATAACGTCGCAAACAAAATAAACATTCAGAGCGGTGGTATCCATGTATTTTACGCGGGCGGCGGGAGGATTAATTATATCCCCAAAATTAAATATATGATGAAAAATAATTTCAGGTACCTACAAAACTGAGAAATAAGCTATTCATTACTCAGTTATAAACTTGCAATAAAAATTAAAAATATGTAAAAGCACTTGCTATACTTAGAACACTTGCGAAGTTTATTCTGGCACGTCTGCGCATGCCAATTTTGACTTGGCTGTCACTTGGAAACTGAAAATGGTCAGACTATTATGAACATTGTTTGTGTTATCATCGACGGGATTTCACTGGATACGGGAAGATTGGCGCAATGGCGAAGAATCATGTAGCCACAGTGGTATGATGAAGATGATGGGAGGAATACAAACTGCTGCCCAAATGTCAGCCCAATTTAAGCGTCCCTCAAAATTTTAAATCGATTTGCCTCCGGTCTTGCTCCGGTCTTGCTCCGGTCTTGCTCCGGTCTTGCTCCGGTCTTGGTCTCCGAAATTGCCGGGGCACATCACATCCGCTCCAAGTATCGAGGCATTTAAAGCCAGACTAAAGCGGTGGCTTATTAAGCTGACGCCCTACAGCCACGAGGAATTCGTAACGCACTCACGATCTAGGTAAAATTTATTTATAATTAGGTACAGCCCCCTCTACAGGTTGTAGCCTTACTTGACATTTGAACTACATATTTTTTATATTTTTGATGACCATGACATATTGTACAAGATTACTTAAGACTTATTTTTGCTATTTTTGTATTGATATTAATACCAAATGACATGTAATACTAACCTATTACGAATAAACGTCTTATGTCTTATGTCTTTAAAGTTGACCTAAAATCATAAAGAACATAAAAACCACTGCGCAAAACTAATCTTGCAGGCGAGCATATTCAAATTATATGGCGCTGCAATTTGTGAACATGGCATTCGTGACCACACGTTGAAAGTGAGTGGGTAAGCACTAATGGCCAAATTCAGAGTCTGCTGCTCAAATAAAGTGCAGCTTAAGGCTGAGCACCCCGATGGCGGAACATAGAAATTTATCTTCTCCTTAGTTTTAGAAGAATAGGATTCAAATGTTATAGGACTCTTAGGTTTAGAAGACTGATAGAAGGACATAACTCAATATTTCTATAACGATGAAATAAATAACAACACGTAGATACATAAATTCAAATCCGGCACGAAATTGTATTACTTGTTATTAGTATAAACGGATTTTGTGATAATTTCGGGAGATTTTTCAATCGCGAAAAATAATCAAAGCAGGTTTAAGTACGTAGGTCACTCGATAAGTTTTGAGATGCTCGTAATTTAAAAATGGAGCTCATCTGTATTATATATTATTTAAAAGAAAATTTATTTTAAAATAGAACGCAAGTAGCCAGTGCGCTGGTTTAAAAAACAATACCGGCCAAGTGTCGGACTCCAATGTCGGACTTCGTACATTTAGGATTCCGTCATAAATTTAGAATACAGGCAAAAAAAAATATTATGAAGGTACTCACTTCACATACACCTGATACACTTAGCCAAAATATCACTATCATTCTTCAACAGCAAATTATTACTATGTTTTTCATAGTAATTGTATGAATAACAAAGTTATGTCTGCGGTTTTTATTAAAAGTTTTATAACTTAAAAAATGATAATTTTATTTTGTTATTTTTTTTTTGTTGAAAGTGATTACACAACATATATTTTTTAGATTCTTCATTTTCTTAATATAAAAGTTAGATGGGGGGACACAATTTTTTCCACTTTGAAGACAAAATTTTTTCCACTTTGAAGACACAATTTTTTCCACTTTGAAGACACAATTTTTTCCACTTTGAAGACACAATTTTTTCCACTTTGGAAGGGCTTGTCTCTTTAACAATTTAATTTGAGGAAAAATGATTTCAGGATCATCAACGTCATTTTAAAAGACCTATCTATAAACATCCCACACATAGGTTTAAAGAAAAAAAAAATTGGTTGTAGTTCGATGTTCCAGCCCCCTTTATTTTTTATTTTGTTAATTTTTTAATAATAATAATACCTTGGACACTATTTACACACATTGATCTAGCCCCAAACTAGGATTCCCTGTATCTTGGGTGCTAGACAACGATACACATACTTATATAGATAAATATTATACTTAGATAGATAAACAACCATGACTAGGGTACAAGTATCCGTTATCATCAAACAAATATTTGCCCCCACCGGGACTCGAACCCGGGACCCTTGGTTTCGTAGGCAGGGTCACTGCCGACTCGGCCATTCGGGTCGTCCCGTAAATAAAAATCGTAATGCAAGTTCACAGAATACATCTACATACAAGTTTCTACTGTGTAGTCTTGATAGTTTCGGAATAATGTTGCTGTGACATACAGACGGACAGACAGACACGACGAAACTATAGGTACGGAACCCCAAAAATGATGTTCCTTTAATTTTACTACGACGGTTCTCGCGTGTCACTCTGCAACGATGGAGCTTTACTGCGAACATTAACGTGCTTATATATTTTATGATTTTAAATTTGGTTTAGCTGAAAAACTTAGCCTTCAACGATTACAATCCGCGTTAGGGTTAGCCCCATCTCGAGCAACAGTTTTAAGATGGTTCAGTGAACTTAAAAGGGATAAAACAAACCTGGAAGATGACCATAGAAGTGGTCGCCCACAATCGGCAGTAACTGCAGAAAATATGTAGACTACTGAAATGATGGTGCGAGAAGACCCACCAACATAAACAAAAACAAGATGTGTTAAACATTGTACATATATTTTAGCGTAATAAGGATCCACATACAAACCTATATGGTTTCCGTGGACCTATTGTCAGATGTAAATTTATAATTTCTGCTTAAAAAAAAAATATAAAAAAAAAAAAAAAATTACTTACTCAGACATCGAGAAGATTCTTGGCGTCAGTTCGGGGAGCGTTAACATTATTTGCATCAGCATCTTGGAGTGAGGAAGCTTTGTTGTCGTTGGATCCCGCGTTTATTCTCAGACACTAAAAAAAGGCCCCTGTGGATTGGTGCTGCGAAATGCGTCTACGATTTGAAAACGGAACGTCAAGACGTGTTTCGGAAATCATCACAGGCAACGAAACATGGATTCATCAATATGATCCGGGAAATAAGAGACACTCGTCAGTATGGGTCAATTAAGAAGGAAAGTTGCCGACGAAATGCAAGCTGACACTCATGATCAAGAAGTTGGTGAAAAAAAACAACTGCTTTAATACTCCTATTTGGCGTAACTTGAGAAACAAAAGGCTGTCTTATGCGTCGCCTTAAATCATTAACTGACGCTGTCATTTCTCGCGCGAGCGTCAGTGACAACTTAACTGTAAGTGTCCAAAGTTGCGCGATTGAATTTCTGCCGCTTACGTTCGGCACTTTTGGTATGTCATATGAGCCGAATACGTCGGAACGTAAAATCAGCCGCGGAATAATGCCGCAGCTTCGGTCGCGTATCTTCGGCATAGTGAGTTTAGACACTAACACCCGTTTGCACTAAACATAAGAATCGCCTAAGTTCTTTCCTACCTTGTTTAAGCTGCTCCTAGCAAAAAAATTGATTGCACTAGCCCTAAGCCATTCCTAAGTCTATTCTGTCAGTGCAATCAAATATTGTAGCTAGGCTTAGGTGAATCTTAACTAGGACAAGCCTAACTTAAGTTTAGTGCAAATGGGCGTAAGTGTCCGTAAAACTTTGAATTGTCAGTTTTTTTTATCTATATTTAAAAAGTACATTTAATCAGTATGACTATATCGCTCTATAGAACAAGAATTTAAAACAACAACACACAAAATAAATAGAGAGCAATTACAAATCCTACCTATTGTAAATTCTTGCTAATTTATACAGCATTCTGGCATCTCCAGAGGACGGAAAAGCCAGAATGATTGTTACAACCACCTATACTTAAGGCACTTAAGCAAACAAAAATATAAAATTGTTTCCACTACATTCATAGGTCTCAAAAATATATGTTATTCACGAAGAGATTATCTAGACTATGTCGTTACGCGATTGGAATTATTTGCCTCTATCGTAAAAAACCCTGAACATAGTCTATATTAAAAAGGAGAAACAATAATTTGAATATAAAATAATTGATTTTTCTCATAATTTTTATACCTAAATTTTCTTCTTTTAGAGCTCCGTATTAATCCTCAAATTTTATCAATTAACTAATTTCCGTTTTTCAGTAAATTCGAAAAAACACGTAATTTGAACCTCTGCGGGCGGCCTGACGCTATCGTCGTCTAGTACATACCTATTACAGAAGTCTTATTGAGCTTACTATGGCTAGTTTGATTTGTGTAGTACTGTGCTGGAACATTTATTTATTAAAAATATTATGTAGAAAAGTCGCTATTTTCCTTTTGATTGTATACCATAAAATATACAGGGTGTAACAGAAAGGTGTAGTCATATTTTAAGGGGTTGTCATGGGCATCATTCTGAACAACTTTCACTACGAAACTGATTTGATCAGAGCAACTTTATTTTACTTATTCATACAAATCTGCTGATCGCTGGTATGGGGAAGTGAAAAAAAAAGTTGTTCTGATAAAATCGGTTTCATAGTGAAAATGTTCAGAATTATTTCCCAGACATCCTCCTAAAATATGACTACACCTTTCCGTTACACCCCGTATAAACGCCTTTAAAGTTTAATTTCTCTACAGATATTTTATATTATCGCTAAATAGATGTTACCAAGATGACTAAACATACCTCTCTTTAGTTTTCAAACAGAAATGGTAAAATTTCAATCCTTTCCAAAATAAATAACACTCATCAAAATATGGTGCAAAATTCAATCTAACACGATGGCTTAAGGGAGCTTCGTTTCGCTCATCCCCTTTACCCTTCACTAAGCTATTTTGCCCAGATATTTTCCACAACTTTTGGTGATCATTTTGGGTGAAAAAAATATATTTTGGTGATCATTTAAATTGTTCTCTTTAAATACCAGCCTCAACTAAGCAGCAAGTAAGGGTGCATACTATACTAATAGTTCGGTTCAAACAGTAAGTAAGATGGAACGTCGTCGCAAGGATCTAATATCACCCGCCGCCGCCCACGCGCCGTCGATGGAGGCATTTACTAGACATCTAACCCTCAGTGTATATGTCGCGGTTAGTTGGTTAAATCAGACACTTAACTAACACCCTAGACCGTTAATTAAAGACCGACGTTTAACCAAGTCACTAGCATTTTGATTTAAATAAAGCATCGTCGCAAACTTTTAATAATCTGTCTTACCGAAAACCGGCGTGTTGGTTAAATAATGTAAAATAAGATGGCGTCACGACAATAGCTGATTACTTTCAGAGTCTATCGTTTCACTACCTACTGATTGGCACAGCTTATATCAGGGCAACACATTGCGGTAGCTTAGGTGAAGGGTAATGGGGGTGAGCGAAGCGAAGCCCCCTTTATCCTTCGTGTTAGGTTGAACATGTAAGTACAACAAAAAATACTTAAAACATAAACTTAAGTACACATGAAATATTTTTATGTCTACTTAAGTGTATTTATATTGTACATGTCTTGTTGCCTAGGAACGTTTAGACAACTTTGCCTAGACAACTCGTTAAAAGTTTCGTTCACTCACTTATCTGACGGAATTTTAGTGACTTGGTTAAACGTCGGAATTTAATTAACGGTCTAGAGAGTTAGTTACGTGTCTGATTTTACCAACCAACTGCGACATATATAAGACGCCAGTATTACCCGGGTTGCGGATATTCGTGTCGGGTACCCGGAATCCGCTGTTAGGCTCGGAAGTGAAACTACTTATATACTATTTTTTACAAAAGCTTTTGCAACTGCTTAGCTTAGGTATGAACAAGAAGAGTTTTAACAGTTCATATGTTCTAAATGTATGGCAGTAAGCTAGGCACCGATCACGCATAAATGGATAAATCACATGTTAGAGATGAGCTTGCCTTGTGCCTTGCTTCATATTACAAACTTATAAAAAATATCTTTCTATAAGCTTGTAATGTGAATTTTTATGTGCAATAAAAATTTGCGAAACTGCGGAATGGAGTATGGGGAAAAGGAAATCTTAACTATTATGGGTGATGCATTATGAATTTTTAGGGTTCCGTACCCGAAGGGTTCCAAACGGGACCCTATCACTAAGACTCCGCTGTCCGTCCGTCCGTCCGTCCGTCCGTCTGTCACCAGGCTGTATCTCAAGAACCTAGCTAGCTAGAGAGTTGAAATTTTCACAGATTATGTATTTATGTTGCCGCTATAACAACAAATACTAAAAAACAGGATAAAAGAAATATTCAAGGGGGCTCCCATATAACAATTCTTTCATTACCACATACAAACTTATGGATGCACCTGGTTACGTACATGGAGTGTGAAAGTAACCGCACCAATAACTTTGTAAACAATATTTTGCTGTGTAAAATCCAAACTATTCACTCCACACCATCGCTTCCATTGAACGGTGATACGGAACCCTTCGTGCGCGATTTAGACTCGCACTTGACCGTTTTTTTTTAAATTCATTTCTGTCTTTGATGTACAATGTTCGCAAATATACACGTAGAACGAAACCTTCGTATACAAAGTTGTTCAAGCGACTAGTTCTGTCTTCTCGCCGACAAAAGTTTAGTAAAAGGGTTATCTGCTGATCGATCAAGTTTGTATTTGATCGATTTGAGCGAAGAATCCGGGAGCTGTTTGTAGAAAAAAAAGTGGAGTGGGAAGACATTTTGCCGGCAACCATATTGAGAAGGTATTTTTTTTTGGTGCAATTGATAAATGCCGAAATGCCGACATACTAAAGAATATAGGCCGTCGTCAAATAGCGAATATGTGACTGCGACATCAAAGGGGTTAGCGGTTTATAGATTTATTATGACACTGTGTCGTTATTATTGACCGATCAAGCAAAGCGAGAGCTGTTTCAGTTTGGGCGAAAATGATTTCGTTCTCGGTTATCTGGATTTTTGTCCGGGTTTCTGTCCGGCTGCTCTCTTACAGATCGCAGTTCTCAACCGATTCTCATGAAATATTCGGAGCAGGTTCTACAATTGTGTTTTTTTTTGTTGATTCAGTTTTTTTATATTTTGTGGATGCCATGAGAGTGACATGGGCTATGTAATTATAGTGAAAAGTCAAAAGGTTGGATTTTAGATCACAAATGAAATTTACAAAATTATTGGTGCGGCTACTTTCATTATACAAGTACGTAACCAAGTGCATTCATAAGTTTGTATATGGTGTTTAAAAGAAAATGGTTATTTTCTAAATATACTCAAAAATTAAAGATAATAAAAATTATTTGAACTGCAATAGGTTTCCTTAAACCTGCATAGTTCGCTTTTTGTGTGTAAGTTGTTTTATATTGATTTTATACTGATTCCACTTATTCTTTGGATAAACTTCAAGGGGTCAGAGGATGTATGGTTGAAAATTAATGAAAATAAAACGCAAATTTCCCGTGTCGCTTGCGAGATCTACAAATCACTAGTATATATGTCACCGTAAGATTGTCAAAACCGTTAGTTGATAAACTAACGTTTTTTTTTCTCGTTAGTTGGTGAACTACCGACAGATAATAAACTGTAGCGTACTACTATAGACGCATCCGTCAATAAACTAACGGTTAAAACCGTTAAATAGTAAACTGGTTAAAATTTTAATTGCAAACGAAATACCAGGGCAAACACTGCGGCAGCTTAGGTGAAGACTAGATGGGGGCGAGCGCAGCGAAGCCCCCGAATAGTCTTCGTGTTAGGTTGACATGTAAGAACAAAAGAAACGTAAATTCTAAACCCTGTCGGTCTGGTTGACTATCTGTCGATAGTTGATCAACTAACGCGTTATTTTATCAACTAATAGTTTTGACTATCTTACTGTGCCATAGATAAGGTTTCATAGTAGCTACAATAAATTACCCTCCTTCTGTTGCAGTCATGTAAACAAATTGGACTATACTTGTTAAAATAGCATCAAACTATTTATTTTGTCAAGTGTAGGCCACACAAATTTAGTATAAATAATCAGAATCAGTAGATGAAAGCCTTCAACAAACCTGCAATATCTGAAGGCGCGAACACTACTCTTCAATGGACAACGATCTGTTGACCCGAAAAATTGCAACGAAATCAATGAATAGCAAATCTCCAAAATCCCATTTCACCGTCACAGGTAGTTTCAACAAAAAGCACCTTCAAATTGTAAAATAAACGTCGCCAGAGTGTCTACACCATACAACTCTCATCCATTCATACAACTTGTGATGCCATTCATACTTTTATTGTATACTGTGTCCGTTCATACTTTTTTCATTCCAGAAATGGCCGGGCATTCTTACTTTTGCTCATTGTGACTCGAGCAGGATAAAAGGCCTTGTATGTGGTAAATCGATTAACGTTATTTATAGGCTACCCTCAATAATTGACACAGTCTGGCTAAGACCGACGACCTACATGGATTTGTTGGTAATAGTAGTTTATGTGACTGCTACATAATGGAGGGCATTAATACTCGAGAGTGGGTTTATGAAACGAGCCGAAGGCGAGTTTCATAATAATATCACTCGAGAGTTTCAATGCCTAATTATGTACAGTTACATACACTAGTTTCTTTACACACATATCATAAGCTTTCTTTGATGTGTTCAGGAACCGCATGTTCAACCGGCATTGTGGCTCTGCAGCTATTTAGCTTGTTCTGCAGTACCAACTTCACAGAAAAACTAGGGGCTGCACGCGGGCGGGCGTCGGTGTTCGAAATTTGAATGTCATAATATGCAGAAAAACTACTCATTATGGTCATAATGTGTAATTTTTCAGATAAGAAATGAGTTTTTACCAAGTAGTTTAACATTATGCTGATCGTTACGTGCGGTTTTTGTACGCAGTAAAGAGGGTTTATGATACGTTTGTAGATAAAGTAATAAATGGCTCTTGTGCCAAAGAATGTCCGGGCCATTTTTAATGAAGTACACTTTCTTTGGGGCGTGAGAAATAGTTTTGGCAAAACTGCATTGGTCCATTAAGCTAACACAGTTTTATTTTGTTTAACTCAGTCACTAAATCCTTAACTAACTAATCCTAGAGGGAAGATACATAAAAACAAGTTCTATATAGACCGAACTTCTTACTGTAATCCAGCTATCTGCCTTAAGTCTTGTTCTTAAGCTTTAAATAACGTTATTTAACTCCACAAAAAATCTTCAAAGTTGAATAAAGATCAACGAACTCTACTGGAGATCTTTAGAATGAAAATAAAAACAATATAAAGGCAAAACCGTAAGTTTTGCATTTCTTGAGTATTAAAATTCGATTCGAATAACAAAGAAAATCAATTAGTATTCTGAATTGAATTTAATTTCGTTTTGTATTCGTTTTGAGAGAGGGTGCGTCAAGAGAATCACGTCCAATCAAAAACATAGTGATAGGGATGTTTCTTTTACATCTTTCCATCGTCGTTCTTGTAGGTACTGGATGCTACATAATGCCTATTTATGTACAATTACATACACTAGTTTATCTACACACATATCATAAGCTCTCTTAGATGTGTTCAGGAACCGCATGTTTGACCGGCATTGTGGCATTGATCATTGATCTGCAGTTGTTAAGCTTGTTCTGTAGTACCAACTTCACAGACAAACTAGGGGCGGCACGCAGGCGGGCGTCGGCGTTCGAAATTTGAATGTCATAATTTGACAAATTTTGGTACATTATGGTCATAATGATCAATAAGAAATGAGTTTTTACCAAGAAGTTTATCATTGTGCTGGTCGTAACGTGTGGTTTTTGGACGCAGTAAAGAGGGTTTATGATGCGTGTGTAGATAAAATATTATATGTGTACCTACTCAAGTTTATGTTTTATGTAAAACTCATTTCTCATCTGAAAAATTACACATTATGACCATAATGTGTAATTTTCTACATATTATGACATTCAAATTTCGAACACCGACGCCCGCCCGCGTGCCGCCCCTAGTTTGTCTGTGAAGTTGGTACTGACATTCAAATTTCGAACGCCGACGCCCGCCCGCGTGCCGCCCCTAGTTTGTCTTTGTTGTGTGTTTTGGTACTACAGAACAAGCTAAACAGCTGCAGAGCCACAATGCCGGTCAAACATGCGATTCCTGAACACATCAAAGAGAGCTTATGATATATGTGTATATAAACTAGTGTATGTAACTGTACATATATAACTGTACAATTGGGGAGTAAGGTGAGAATGGATCATAACATCTTATCCTACCCAATTGCCAACCTCACCTGCACGCGCCGGATGGCGGCGGCGTGGCCTACACCGCGCCGTGGTGCTCCCTGCTGGATAACGGACGAGGCTCTGACGACCGAGCAGTGGCGGGATATCCACACACCCAGCTTCAGCTGGAAGAGGCTATCGGCGGCCTTGGGGTCTAAATCACCCCAAAAAGGGACGATAGGAGAAGGTACTTCGAGAACAAACCGAGTGTGGCGGCACGCTTTGAAGTAGCAGCCCTGCTAGTCGCCTAGGGTACTATGGGCTAATTCTCTGTATACCTGAAACAATTTTATTACTGAAACTCAAAGAAGCCATAATCACTCGGCGTACAAAGATCAGAGTATTCAACTCCAATGTCAAGTCGGTCCTCCTATAGGGATGCGAGACATGGCTCGTCAAAAATGAAGTAACCAGCAAGCTACAGGTCTTCGTGAACAAATGTTTAGGGCGGGTACTAGGGATTTGCTGGCCACGAACCATCTCAAATGCAAGGCTGTGGGAGATTACTGACCAAAAACCCATCGACAAGGAGATCCTAATGAGGAAATGGCGCTGGATTAGACATACATGCCTTGAGAAGACCAGATAATCATCTGTCCAAACAAGGGTTAACGTGGCAAGCGTATGGGAAAAGAAGGCCGGGCCGCCCCCGTATCACCTGGAGGCGCTCAGTTGAAAAAGCAGCCTGCATCAACTGGGCTCGACTGGAAGGACCTGGAAACTGCCGCACAAGATCGTGAGAAGTGGAAATCTCTTCTTCGAGTCCTATGTCCCTGATGAGGGATTAAAGGATTACATCATCATCATCATCATGTAACTGTACATGATTATGTACAGTTCGAGAGTTTTAATGCCTAATTAGGCATTAAAACTCTCGAGTGATATTATTATGAAACTCGCCTTCGGCTCGTTTCATAAACCCACTCTCGAGTATTAATGCCCTCCATTATGTAGCGGTCACATAAACTGTAATCGACAGTTATCTACACACATATTACAAGCTTTCTATAATGTGATTAGGAGCCGCATGTTACGATCGGCATCGCGGCATTGAAATTTAATTTCGAATAGAATGTCGTCTCGTCTGACATTTTTGACGATCTCTGTGGCACAGCGGTTGTGGCTCTGCCTACCATGCGAGAGGTCCCGGGTTCGAACTCCTGTTGGGGATAAATAAAATAAAAACTCAGGTCTTTGTCATAAGAACATTGAATTCGATGATATTGCTAGTGGCTCTGTGAGCTGTAGACCTCGCGAGTGACACTTTCTTTTAATAACTCCTACAAACTAATGAATGCACCTGGTTACCTACATGGAGTATGAAAGTAGCCGCACCAATAACTTTGTAAACTACATTTTGTGTTCTTTAACACAACCTATTGACTTTCACTAAAATTATATAGCCCGTTACTCTCGCTGACTCTAAAAATCCGACGACACCTCATTTTTTTAATCCGTTAAGTTGTTTGGACTGTAGTGGTTTTTTGAAAATTTTATCTCCGCCATTTTGAAAATTTTCCAAAAACTTAATCGCAAAATAATAATAACATCGAAACTGCTCACAAAATTCATCTTAAATTCTGATAAAATTTATATGGGACCACCTCTGAAGTGACCTATCAATCAAAATATAAATCATCGAAATCGGTTCATAATTGACGGAATAACCGCATAACACGGTTCAGTCTGGTTTCTCATAGTTCATTTCAGCTTTTCTTTGTTCTTATTCATTTTTCACACCTTTCATTCGGAAAAGTAAGTTTAGCTCCACGACGAGAGGGAGCAAATAGATACTTTTCTGTTCAAGCTTCTTTTTTAATTTATTCATTGGCATGTAGCATTTACGCAATGTGCCAATTGAACACAGATCTTAATAAAATAATCGATTGTAATTTCATCGTAGTCGATTAAAAACGAACATGTTTCAAGTTTTAACTTTAACAACGTTTTATGAAAATTTATGAATTTAATGTAATATAAAAAAAAATGTCACAATAAATTATATGTTTTACTGAAATCAAAACTATCGATGACTGTTATTCTGATATAATGAATATTGATATCCGAAACCATTGTTATATTCGATTCGATTATTTTTACACATTGGTACACAGGAATATTTTATCTGTGGTGACCATCCCTTAATCCTTCACAATCCGCCATTATAAAAAAAAAGTTTTCTTTGTTCGATTACTGTAAAAGCGGTGAAAGTATAATTCAAAGTATAGTTATTTTTTTAGAGCATTTATTTTAAATTTTCCTCATAGTCGGTGTGAAAATTTGTATGTGTCACTCAGGAGCAAAATTATTTTCGTCATGGGCGTTAACGCTTGAATCCTTCGTTACGCTCATAATTCTAACTTAGAATCCCTCGCTACGGTCAGGATTCTATCGTAGAATCCTTCCCTTCACTCTGGATTCAATTTTCCGCCCTCGCCGTAAATACATCATTTTGCTCCCTTGTGACACAAATAACTATTGTTAGATTGTTATTTTGACACTTTTTATTGGCACTTATGGATACGATGTTATAGTATAACCAGTCGCCTGTGGCGGCCATTTTGTAACTTTCGCCGTGTCGGTGGGTACCGGAGCGGGAATCCCACACATCAGGAATTCTGAGCGCCGATGTTTAGTTTTTGATGAATTTCTCCTATTCTAGTTAGAATTAAGATTAGTTCTAATTAGAATATTACTCTAATTGGAATTCTTTACCCTTTTTCCTTTCCACAACGCCTTTATTTCAGTTTAATTACAGCTAATATGTGTTACATAATATGAAGCTCCCTAAGTTGTACTTATTTCTGTATTATTTTAATAACAAAGCAAGATTTAGGCCTAATGTTTGATTTTATTAATGCGTTATATTGTATAGAACTCTAATAAACACAAACACATATAGTCTTCATACATTTATTTATCAAAATAAAACTTTTTCAAAAGTTACAAAAATAGGGCCTCATAAATGTCAGCCAATATTAGGTATACAATTTAGGACTGTTTCAAAGCACCCTTGGCAATATTGACCAATATTCTTCGGTTTACAGAAACTAAAGCATATGAGCTATCAGTAACCAAAGCCTCAAACTTGTAAGATAAATAAATAACGAGCAGAGAATCTACTAAAATACCACTGTAATATGACACAAAAAATAGTAGGTAAGTAAATCTTAGGTTATGGTTGAAAGGTAGTAGTTATCTTATTAAATATACATTATCTAATAACTACATAGAACAAAGTATTGGATTTATACATAAACCCAAGACCTTTCATACAAATATTTAGAGTACCATGATGATAAACATTGCAAATAATCATCCACTTTTGTGCCATGGAGGTGAAGATAATATGGATGAGCCTTGTGATTTTTCTCGGGACAAAACTTTTATATTATATTTTGTTAAAATAACATAGGTACCTAATATAAAAAGCGTAACGCCTTTTCCCATTCCGGTGGCAGTGGCACAATGGGCCCACAAAGGATATTTAAAATATGTTCAAATTAGATGAAATTAATACGGCTCAACAAAATCTGTCATTAGACATAGTGCCTTACGGGGTCAAATGCAATGTAAGATATTAAATTAAATAACTTTATTAATATTATTAATTTATTTTGAGATAAAAATACAAATTTTACAATTATAAAAACACAATCAATCAGACAACACCGATATTAAATTAAAATGAAATCAATTGGTAGGTATTATACACAGCATACAAAGACATTAACACATTTTATTATGTTTGTTTGTGTAAGTACATTTTTTTGTTTATTTGTTCATCGATTAATGTTATTTTCATTATTTGCCATGTAATATAAAAAAAAACAACTATATGAGCAATTATACATATCAACATACGGGATCGTGGAGGAAAATTGTTGGTTTGTAATTTTACTAGTGATAAAATTAGTGAACAATACAAAACATTAATAAGAAGTGTTCCAAGCGGCATAAAAAAAACACAAAGCTACATTAAAAACTAAAGAAAGTAGCCTTATTGTTTATCTCGCAGTCCCAGTCGCATAATCCAGCAAAGCAGGGCATTGTCGTATTAAAAGAGAGAGAGAGAGAGAGAGAGTATTCTGAATGGTATTTTTTTCGATTTAACATTATACAAAAATCAGCTCTTGTCAAATAGCGAATTTCGACAGGTATTGCTATCGATATGCAGACATACACATTAAGGCTACAAAGAACAAATAAATTGCGATCCAGATGAAGCTTTAAAGGCCTTACATGCGCCAATTGCCTAAGACATAAAATAAAACGAGGCAAAATTCCGTCAAAATACAGAAAAAAATATACCCATATAGGTATGAGAAAATAATGCATCAGAAAGTACTTTACTTTACTTGATACTTTCTTACACAAAAAAAATATAGTGAGCTTATCTCTAACAAGAGATTTCTTCCAGCAAACCTAGGATAGAAAAGATAAAAAAACACAAACAAGGTTTTCACATAACAAATATAAGGAAACAAAAATACAAATTGACGCATGTTTAGGCCTATACTACTACTACTACTCTACCCTGTATGATACATTCTCACAATTAAATAACTGTCTCATTCCACTGTAGGTAAAGGCTTATTCTTTGAATTAAGTATGAAAGTCTTCATACCACTGTGGGCAAAGGTCTATCTTCCGCTGGAATAAGAAACAAAGAAAACATAAAGACAAACTAAAAGACAATTAGAGAAACAAAAAAACAACAAATGTATGCCGATACCATTTGGATGTTATTGTTATTGTAAATTGTGAATTTAAATGGAATTGAAAATAGATAGAGCTTTTGAATACTAGCGTGTGTGTGTCGTGTTACTGTATGTAGTGTATGTGTTTTGTGAAGTATTATTGGCGGAGAGAACTAATGTGCGGCCTGAAGCACGTGTAGCCACATACCGGAATCTCACACTTTTCACAGTATGTGATTGACCGTTTGCGGCAGACCACACACACTTTGCGGGTACGGTTTTTCGCGCTGACTATTGGCAAGAGCTTGTAAAGTATCGGGATATGGTAGAGAGTTTCGTTGTGTGGTGTATCAGGTGTTTCGACTATGCGAGCGTGGGTTTCAATCAACTGTGTCACCAGAGTTTTGCGAAAACTCCGGTGAACCATTGGATTGGCGGATGTTTCTTTGTGCAGTATGAATGCGTTGAGTGTGCTAGCATTCAAAAGTCTTCGAAACAGCTTCTTGTACCAGACCCTGTTACGGCGGCGTTCCAGGGGGTACATAGACAGCATTTGGTCTTTCTTGTCTACCCCGCCCATGCACACGTTATAATCGGGGACCATGGACGGCTTCAGTGTTTGGCCGCAATTCACAGAGCAGAGTCCGTGGTAAGTGGAGATAAGAGCGACGCGGTTCTTATCTCTCCATACCAGGATATCTACATCGCCTGATGTGCAGCCCACCACCTGACCAACCACCATTTCATTCTTCTTCAACTGCGCCACATTGGTCGGAACGAACTTGCGGTTGGTCCGAAGCGTCCCCACACAGTCGAAACCCCGGCATTTCAACTCGCGTGCAAGGGCGGGGGAGTTGTAAAAATTGTCCATCCAAATGGTATATCCTTTATGCTCGAGACCAGTCAAAAGTCTGAGTACAAGGGCAGGCACGATTCCAGTTATTGGACTTACTTCATGTTCGTCTGTGACATCGTGGCCAGCATGGACCTCAAAGCGCCACAAGTAGCCGGTCTTTGATTCACAGACTTCGTAAGTTTTTATTCCTACGCCAGCTGCTTTATTCTGGATGAACTGGTTAATATCTAACCAGCCCTTCCACATTGTGAGACTTTCATCGAGCGCAATGTTTTGAGACAATTTATATAATTGTGAGAATTTAGCATTCAGGTGGTCCAAAATGGGACGTACCTTAAAAATCTTAGCTTCGGATCGTGTCATTGTTGCCGGATCGCAATTTACATTGTCCTCGAAGTGGAGACATGTGCTCAGCAGCCGGAAGCGGTCATACCTCATCACTTTTGTGAACCCCGGGGTGCTGAAGATATCGACGCATTTATTCCAATATTCCTCTAGCCGTGATTTTGCCACAACTCCTACCGCCAGAATTATGGCAAAATACACGTAGAGCTCATCTACCGTCGTATCAACCCATTTGGTAATTCTGCTGGAGGGACAGATCGATCCGTCCTCCAGCATCCTCGCTGCCGTCTGCTGAGCATACCGGTTTGTCTCCACTGCAATGTGCTCCATAATCGGGCGATCCCATATGGCAGTAAATGCATCATATGGGGTCGCACATGAAACCTGCGGACCACAGTTATTTTCGGAGAAGGGTTCCCTCCTCAGTTCAGGTGGAATCTGAGTTGTTGGGAATTCTCTCCAGTTAAACTTAAATTTATCTATATTTTCGCTCGGGGTCTGGAACTCGGGCTCAGTTTGCGGCTCGGGACGAGGCAGGGGCTCGGGTTCAGGCAGGGGCTCAGGCATGATCACTGACAGACCGTCAAGGTTCACAGCCTGAGCCAGAGCCAGAGCCCGAGCATCTGGCGCCCCTTCATTGTCATCGTCCTCGAACCGCCGCGTGGCCTTTGGGTCCTTTTGCCTTTCCACATCGTCATCGTCATTGTCGACGTCGGAGTCCTCTTCGCTACCTGATTTGAATGGTTAAAATAGAGTTAGACGTCTGAGGTGTGAGTATTACTCGTATCCGATGGAGATATATATTTTTATTCTTACTCGTCTGAGGTATGGAGGAAAAGGTTTGACGTTGAGTTATGACTTATGATATAGGTATTCAGTAAACGCATGTAAAGGAATATTCTTTTAAAGACTGTATTTTTTTTTCGTAAAAATCCGATTTTTTTATCAGATATATATACAATGAAAAAATTATCTTTTAACATCACATAATTAGTTTATACTGACAAAGTGAACAGGTTAAATGATACATTTATAACATAGCGTCACACCTTTTCCCATACGGAGTGGCAGAAGCAGAATCATGCCCACTTTTAGCTAGTTATTCAGAGCCAACAGTGGCCAACACTCCAATCAGCGAGACAGGAGGCTAGCCTTACTATGTTTTCCATCAAATATGAAGGTTTATAATTTAATGTTTATTTTTTTATCAAGAAAAGCAACACGATATTGTCATAATAAAAAAAAGAAAAGCAATACGATATTGTCATAATAAAAAAAATACAACAATAAGTGTCGAAATCGATATGACTGAGTCAAAAAATCGTCAAATCCCATACATTTTTGTTTAGGTAATAAGTTATTTTTGTGTAGTAAAGCCCTTACAATCTGCTAAATTTATAGCCCAGAGCAAACACAAATATCATGACATATGGACCTCTTCCTAAACGGGGTAGCAGAGGCAAAATTGTGCAAATTTTTAGACAGATTTATCCATTTCTTCATAAAAAAATAAAATAAAAATCCATTGATATATATCCATTGAAACATATATCGTGATATTTATCAGCGAACCCTGATTGAAACATATATCGTAATATATCTGCGAACCCTGGTATTTAGCGAGGTTTATTTCACTTACCGTAACAGAGTAGGTTTTCAATTTCTTTCTCACGAAGAGGACGCACGTTCGCCGACGACGACGATGACGATGGGATACTGTAAAATATAATAATGTTATCATCCTCAAAAAGTATGAAATAATGGAAAAATCTAAAAATAATATACTTACAGGCAACGTTTTGCCCTGGGAGGCGGGCACAGCGGCAAGATACCTTCTTCTATCTGCCTGTAAAAACATAGTAAATTGTATTACGTAAATAAATAAAGAAATACTACAATGCAAGTTATCTCGAAATTAAGTATACTCACTCAGGTCTCTTGAGGCCCCTGCGTGGGGTAGGCGTTGAAGCCCCGCTACTGCCGCCACATTCTAAAAATCTAAAAAAAAAAACATTTTAATTATGGTTTATTAGGTATCAATGGACATAAAATATGGTATGATATGAGGAAGGCCTGTGTCAAATTTTAATTAAGTCAATTAAATCAATACGTTAAAGACACAAAGTACTCATTTCAATACTTACACAGAAGGTGACGGAGGTGCTGAGCACGGGGACATGTTTAAAAGCCTGTCTCCCTCCTCATGGGTGACCTCGATTGGCAGCTCTTCAAACAAGGAAGACCAGAGTAGTAGAGATCTAAAAACAAATAAAAATTGATATTTTAACCTTATGCCTTGGAAGTAGAGTCCAAAACCTAAGAAAATCAATATGGGGTGGTAGAGCTAACAATATTTTGAAAATATTTACCCTGGTGACTGCCTGGCATCGGGAGGCAACTCTCTGGTCTTCCTTGTATGAAGGCTGCGCTCCAGCGACTGCACTTGAACCGGCAAGTCGGTAATATTTCTCATTGATCTGAAATACATGATCCTACATTAGTTTTATTTCATTTGAAAACATGCAATTATTAGTAAAGTTAGTTGTTAGTAAAAGCTGTTATTTACAAAGAAGATGCAGATGGCCTCTCCACGGCCCCACCGCGAGTGCGGACTCCGCCCCGCGCTCGTGCGCCGCCGCCACGCGTGCGCCCGCCGCTGCCACGCGATCGTACAGCGGCTCCACGATTGCCCACGCCGCCACCACGAACGCCCAAACCATCAGCACCACTCTCATCCTCCGCGTTCACACGCCCTCGGCCTCTTCCAGTTCTTGCAGCACTTACAGAAAGAAAGAAAAAGCATGCAAAAAATGCCAACCAAATAGTGCAAACCATAATATATAAAAACACACAACACATAAACAAGCTCGAGCAGTGTATGCAGCATCAACATTTATTTTTTATGAAATCAGTGAAGGGTGCATTGCGTTAATTAATACAAACATATTTTGTGAAATTAACTCTTTCCCGTGTTTCATTTTCATATTCTTTATTGCACAGAAACATTAAAAATACAATCACATATTCGAGTGTTTCTTTGACATAATTGTTTATTTGAAAATTATTTTTTCTTTATTTCCTGAAATAATTTAAATCTAGGGCTGATTTGGTAAAATAATTTCGGCAAAATTATTGACTTGAAAGAAAAGTTTATATGACTAGAACTTATTTTATTTATTGATCTTTAAAAATCCACTGTTATTTATTATTTATTTACGACCCATAATAAAGTCCCATCAACAAAAGAACAAATATACGAAATAACAAAAATGTTTCGTTTTTGTCCGGCTATCGTCATGCACACACTGTTGTTAAAATATGCAAAAAATCACCCGTGTTAATTAAAAAACATCAAACCAATCAAGCTCAAAACAAAATAAAAGTAAAAAGGTAAGATTATATCAAAACACGGAAAAGCTTGTCGACATATCCACACCATTGTGTCGGCCATGACCAACCGCAATTGCCCGATGTGTGAAATTCCGTCTGCGGTACTGGGACTCCCCCGCATTTGTTTTGATGAAATTTCGCATATTTCTGAATGAATACATGTTTTGAATAGTAACCAATAGGAAATAAACAATATGTAGAGTCCTAGGATGATAAGCACGTTCGGTTTCTCTAATGAAATTTGTCTATTCAGATGAAAACCAAAATCATGTTCCGTTGAGAAGAGCGAGGTGAAGTTGTTTTGGACAGTTTTTTACTCACAATGGTATAGATAATCGACATTAGTATTAGTTAAAATTAAACTTTACTTACCGTTGCATATTGGATAATCAGCAGCAGGCACTCCACTTAGCACAAATAATTAAAATATCTATGTGAACACTGAGAGACACAAACGCGAAGTAGCGGTTGGGATGGCGTCTTTGAGTGAGTTTTATTGTGCAAACAGTGACCACAGAGTATAAAACCATTCATTAATTAGATAGCCTGTTCTTTCTTGTGCAATTTTAATAGGTTAGAAAGAGATCGGACTAACATGAATGCTGCAACGGAAGCAAAATAAAATCCTTTACAGCAGTACCGGAGACGGTCGCGCCACACACAGGCGCCAGAATGACAGTACCGGAGCGGGAATTTTCACACACAAGGGGTTAATAAAAAAATATTACGAAAATTGAAAAAATGACATCCCCGTAGAGTTTCTTGGTGCTATCTTCTCTGACGGGCGTATTTCCGAAGCACTGGTAAAGTTAATGGAGTTTCTTTTTCCTGTGCGAGATTCAGCCATGAGTCACCACTTGAAAGGGAAACTTCCTTTTACAAACTCAAACCGTAATCAGTTATGTACTCATTAGTTTCGTTGATCATGTTTGTTTTCCCACATGTATAAGAGACCTAAGTAAGTGTTTGTAACATGCATTATTTCGCCTACTCGCAATAAGTGATTTGATTTGACTTTTGAGTTTTGAACAAACACACACAAAAACAAAACTGACGGATTGAAGGTCTCCTCCTTTTTGAAGTCACTTGGAAATAAAACAAGTCCTCTCAATATTTCACTCTAGCGGTTCATTTATTCCCAACAAAGGGCTTGATTCTCTGCCCCGTCTGGCAGTGCCTTCATTTGAATAACTCTCGATTTCACCGTGACACCGGCTGTACCTGCTAATTGCGATTTATAACTGCTTCTGCTCTGTTATTGTAATGTTGTCTCATTGGCTACATTGTTGTTTTTGTGTATAACACAATCGTACAAAGAGATTCTTGCATCAGAAGAATGGGCCAATGCCAATATGCAATTATACAAAAAGATTATGGCACCACGCGTGATAAGTAAAACAGCTATTTGTGATGAGGGTTAATGCAGTTAATGCATTTGAACACTTTTTTGTAATTAGAATGCTTAATTATGTTATTGTTGGTATGAATGGCGCTATTAGTTTACCAACCACAAAAAACAGCTTTAAGTTGAAAATGTTACTATTACTTCATTTAGTGTTTTATTTTTCTGCTGAAAATCAGTAAGGCTAAGACTAGGTTGAGCGTGTGATTTAATGCGGTTTACGTTTAAATGATCACCAAAAACGCACCTATTTTTCTACCAATAAATTCGAAATAGTACACGAAATACCAAAGAATTAGTAAACGATCACCAAATTGTGTTTAGATAAATGATCACCAAACTTTTTTTTATGTTTTGTGTACTTAAGTTTATGTTTTAAGTATTTTTGTTGTTTCTCACATATCAACCCTAACACTTCGCTTCGCTCACCCCCTTTACCCTTCACCTAAGCTACCGCAGTATTTTGCCCTTATATTTTCTGGAACTTTTGGTGATAATTTACCCATTTTGGGTAGCATTTACCCATTTTGGGTAGAAAAAAAATATTTTAAATTAATCAAATTTAATACTAACATCATTTAAAACGCATTGTCTCATAGAAATACATGAAAAACTATGCTTGCACGACCACATTCGACGGGATAGGAATTATTCGCTAAAACTCAAATAAGCTTACAATAGACAGAGTAAGTATCCTGTTGCACCAAGACGCATTTTTTTTATTAAGTAGATAAACAAACATGAGCCAATTTAGATCCGCACATCCTCCCCTAACTAACAATCATGTTTGATATTTTGTTTGAACTTCTCACAGATTGTATCGCTCTAAAATTATAAGCCTTGACTTATGGGTTTTGGAGCCACGAGTTGTTGTATTGAGCGTTTTAAATTGCGTGAATGTAAAGTGAATGAATTTGAAGAGAAAATGTCTTGTTATGACACAATTTCTCTCAATTTTGAAAATAATTTCTAAATAATTTTGAAAAAGCTTTGAAAATATAAAAAAATAGTTTCTATAATGCGATAAATATGCATATGTAGAATGGTGTATTTTACGTGAACTGCACTTATTCAGTTGAAATCTCCGAAAGTCTGTGAGCTCGGTGGGTTTCACGCTTGCTTCTCATGCAGGAGATGCAGGTTCGAATCACGGTGCTCTGACCATGTAAGTACCAGTGAGACAAGTTATCTAACGGTGATGGAAATCATCGTGAGAAAATTTTTCAATATCCGCAGCTGCGGCGACGGCTTAAACCCCTGACACAAAAAATTATTATATAGTATTTAGAAACTAGCTCAGAGTGGGCACAATTTGGCAAATATGGAAAAAGTAGTGACGCAATTTTTTATATATATATATATACATATATATATATATATATAAAAAAATTGCGTCACTAAATCAAAACAAAGGATTTATTCCGGTAAAATATTTGAGACTTATACATATGTATAAGTCTCAAATATTTTACCGGAACAAATCCTTTGTTTTGATTTAGTGCATACTGACACTGTTTGCTATAAATCTTTGTTCCTACCAATGAATGCTATGTTATATGAATATCCTAATCGCATGAGCTTTTTTTTTAACATAAACACAAAATATGTATATGTCACCGTAAGATACTCAAAACTGTTCGTTGATAAACTACGTTAGGAGATCAAGTTTTTTTTTAGATCAATGCTCATGTGGCATTTTCAAAATCTCCAGAGGCATCCTCCAGAGGCATTATACCTAGTGTGTGGGTCATAAGCATAATATTAGACTGTTACATAACTTTCTGGTAATTTTTTTTATTTTTTTTTTAAATCCTGCTGTAGTAGAGCCGGGCAAGAGGAAGCCGGGGTGCAGCTATACTGTCATTATTTCTTAGGTTAACATAACAGCTTTTACTTATTTTGGAAATTGTTTATTATCGACAGATAGTAAACCAGACCGACAGGATTCAGAATTTACGTTTCTTTTGTTCTTACATGTCAACCTAACACGAAGACTATTCGGGGGCTTCGCTGCGCTCGCCCCCTCTAGTCTTCACCTAAGCTACCGCAGTGTTTGCCCCGGTATTTCGTTTGCAATTCAAGTTTTAACCAGTTTACTAACGCGTCATATAGTAAGTTCGCTACAGTTTACCATTTGTCGATAGTTCACCACCGTTAGTTTATCAACCAACGGTTTTGACAATCTTACGGTGACATATATACAGGTACATACATTGATTCTGACCGCATAACATGATACCACGTGTCGTGAAAACCAGAAACAGCGTCATCACACCAGGGGTTTTTGTTATCCCCCGCCGGGGATCAAACCCGGGATCTCTTGCATGGCAGGCAGAACTACAACCGCAGCGCCACAGAGGTCACTAGAGAGGAAGCGGCGAGATTCTCCTATACATTTAGTGGCCCGACATTAACTGAGGCTGTTCAAAAATTCAGAATTTAAAAAAGGAACCCCATTTTGGCTTTATAAATATAATATCTATTGAATTATTACACTAATTTTACAAAATGTTAATACAGTAATATATGGCTTAGCAAACACGGGGATTTTATCTCCGCTGTTATACGCTAAGGAGAGTTTAATCTGATCTTTATAATAGTAGTTTATGTGACTGCTGCATAATGCCTAATTATGTACAGTTACATACACTAGTTTCTCTACACACATATCATAAGCTCTCTTTGATGTGTTCAGGAACCGCATGTTTGACCGGCATTGTGGTTCTGCAATTGTTTAGCATGTTCTTAAGCACCAACTTCACGCAGACGGGCGTCGGCGTTCGAAATTTGAATGTCAGTTCCAACTTCACAGACAAACTAGGAACGGCACGCGGGTGGGCGTCGGCGTTCGAAATTTGAATGTCATTATATGTAGAAAAACTACACATAATGATCATAATGTGTAGTTTTCCAGATACGAAACGAGTTTTTACCTAGTTTTAGTTTAACATATGCTGATCGTAACGTGCGGTTTTTGAACGCAGTAAAGAAGGTTTATGATACGTGTGTAGATAAATCTCTTTAAAAAGGGATTCGTAGTCTGACGATTTATTTTATGAATCTAGTTTTAGTATATTTTTAAAGAAGGAAAGAAAAAGCATGTATTTGACACACGTCAGAGAACTCTATACCTTGATACTATAATGATATTAATTATGTGTCGAAAACGTTTGGTTTCAGCATATGTTGTATGGTGTGGTGGCAGCACACAACGCTGGTTTTCAAGCCAAACCCTTTTTAAACTAAGCTAACTATAGTTAATTTAATCAAATTTTCTCATGACATTATCTTAGAATTACATTTTTACTATTTCCCATCGGAACTCGATCCTACACAAACACACACACACTCACACCCCCTCATACACCATTCAATCAGCAGTTCACCATATCGTCAGACCAGTTTGATCTAAATTTATTACTTTACTCACATTATTATTCCTATAGATAGGTTCTTATATTTCTATTTTATTTTTGTATTGTTTCGTAATGGGCATTTAAACATATCTTTTCCTTATTAATTAATATTGTGTTTTAATTGCTGTGAAACATGAATAAATAAAAAATAAATAAATTACTTATTCAATATACATTTTGATAAATTATAAAAGTTTTTTTTTACTTTTATGAATAACCACCACACAAATTGTACCAACCTTTATAATATTCTAAATACATTTAGGTATTGTTATTATAATTGATGACGCTTCTAACGATCCTTTATTTGTTTGGAGTTAGGTAAAAAGCACCAGACCCTCCTTGGACGGCGCCTACAGACTTAGGAAGTAAGGATACCAATATAAAAAAAAATATTTATACATTTTTTCCCTTTTCACTGTCACGTTACACGCCGCATAGAATTTGTCATGACTCCTACATAGTTTTCTTTATTTTTGTAATTTATCTGATTTTCGTATTGCTGGTTGTTTTTTTTTTCTGTTTATCTATGTGTTGTGTAATTTGACTTTTGAATAAACTTTTTTCTATTCTATTCTATTCTATTCTATTCTATTCTATTTCCAATATATTTCTACAGATACCAGACTATGAGGTAGATATTAAGGGTTTATTTAGCTTTGCAAAAATTTATATTTTTATATTAATAATTTTACGCCTTGCTACGATCAATACAGGGTTATATACCAAATTTGGCTTTGGGCCAATAGATTTATATACAAGGTGACATTTAATTAGCGGACCATATTTTGGGGAATGATAGTACCCATAAGTATAAACAACTTTCTCCATGAAACCAAACCATATGGTCGCAAATAAAAAAAAATATGTTCCTCAGTATATTGACCCGATCAGCTGAATACAAGTTACTATAGGGAACGCAATTTTTTTTTTAGTTTGCGACGATATGTATCTTGGGGAATGTTATTCATAATTATGGTTACTATCAGTCCCTAAAATAGTGTCTGCTGATTAAATTTCACCTTGTATATAACATATAGGTATATTTGCTCAAAAGAGTTTTTTCAAATTTGATTACGTAAATATATGCATCATTACAATTTTGAGATATCGATGGACTTTTTAAAAAAAATACCGGTAATTCTGAAGTTTAAGCTACCCAGGTCCATCCATGGTTCAAGTCCACCCATTTATACATGGTTGACTACAAATCTTCATGAAATTTCCCCAAAGAAAAGGACCTCTTGTATGTCACTATTACATATTTGGAATATTTTGAATGAGTAAAACTTTCCTTTATAGTCCTCTAGAATCATAATTAAAAAAAAATAAGTAAATAAATAAATATTAGAGGACAATCTTACACAAATCGAACTAGGCTTATAATAAGCTCAACAAGGCTTGCGTTATGGGTACTAGACGATATATTTAATTATAAATACATATAAATCTCCAATACTAAGAAACAAATGTTCATGCTCATCATACAAATATTTGCCCTTACCGGTAATCGAACCCAGGAACGCTAGGCGATACAGAAACGAAAAATCACCCGGTCTTGGATGTTTATATGGGTTTGACGTCGCCGCTTTTGTGTCCCACGACACAGGGTATTCTGTGGGGCCAGAAGCAACGTATGTGACTGTAAGTAAACGTTTATGTTTGTTTTTTTTTTATATAAAATACATATTATAAATAATCAATACTACATATCCAATCCCTAAGTTTACAAACAGGTGTTTTTACAGAATAGCCTTTTTCTATTTCTGATATGAATCGCAATCGAAAAATTAGAACGTGATTATTTCTTTCATTACGACTTTGCTTGCCGACTGTGTTCCAGATTGCTCGATTTCTCAATAGCGCTTTAAATTGCTAGATGGTCCGAAATACACAACGATTCAGATTCCTCGCAGTTTCCCCGATCGTCCAATTCACTAATACGACTCCTGGGACAAACCCAAATAAGTCCTTTCGGCAAATCCACTACCTATTTGATAACCTTCTCACATCTGCGAATAACATTCTGTGAAGGGCTGAACTATCAAACAGTTTGACAAAAGGGCTAAAAGGGAGCCAGTTACCGCTCCAGGCTTACATCGAGTGGGCCCGTGTCCCTAATTCTTACGCTAAAGGATTGCAGATATGGTTTTTGTCGTAGTTCCCGGACGTGATATGAATCTTAAACGAACCCCACCTGCAAACGAGGGTTGAGTGAGGACCGATTTCGCTGAAGCGTTTACCCTTCAAGCAGTTGACCTGGTGACGATTGGATAATTTAGGCATTTGTCGTTCTTCAAATGTCAGCCCAGGTCAGGCCAAAACGATGAAATTTGTGTCTAAATTTTCATAAAATTACAAATTTATTTATTTATTTATTATTATTAGTTTTTCACAGCATATAAATACAAATACAAAAAATAATTAATATAAATACGAAATTCCAGTTACGAAACAAACCGATAAGAAAGTTGGTAGGAGGAAAAGTAACATTATACAATTGATAATTATGGAATAAAATAATAACTAATAATTACAATAACATAACATTAAATTCAATTAAGTTGGCATTAAATTTAAATTAATTGATATTTAAGTGTGCGAGTGTGTTTGTGCGTGTGTGTGTTTGCGTGAGTATGATAAATAAATAGTTCCCCGGATATCAATGTTGATCTTTGTGTATAATCTGACCGATTTCTGTACAAATCTTGGATATAAATTGAATACGGCTCAAACAAATGCTAGTTAGTTTACAGTTCATCATTATTAAACTTTTTTTGAACCCTGTTCATGTTTCTTTTGTTCCCATTTCTTGTTGTTGTATTTTTTTTTACTTTCTTATCACTTTTTATTGAATTGGATGTGATAAAGATCTGACGGTTAAACATTAACGGTGTTACCACAAAAAATATTAAACAGCGTTTAACCTCAAAACAAACCTCATACCCCATATCTTTTTGTTTTTAAACAAATGTTGAACTTTAGTAAATTTTTTTGTGATAAGGCTACACATTTATGGACTCACCTCCCAAGTCATTTCGAGAAATGCCATTTCCAGTTACAGTTTTGATGTTTTATTACCACGGCATAAGGCTCAAAATCGTGATGCCTCGCGCGTATCCGCGGTAATGGACTAGTTAGACATAAACATTTACATACAGGCACATACATTGCTTCTGGCCCCGCACTGGGATACCCTGTGTCGTGGGAACCAGAAACACCGACGTCACACACATTTAACATCGTTTTTTTGATGAAGACATTGTTTTTTTTTCGAACCCGGTTCGTTCATCCTATTGTAGTGTCCGGCGACATTGATTCCCAATTAAGAAAATCCCATTAATTTAAGAGAAGCACATCGACTTAACCGAACGTTTAACTTTAATATGCCGGGAATGGAGCAATCGGCCAAAGATCACAATTTCGATACTGCATCTTTGTGAAAAAGAAGCCATCATTGTTCGTTTTATCGGTTTAATAAAAAAACAGTTTGTTTACATTTGGTTCGTTGAGTTTGTTTCGAAACGAACCAAAGTGTGCAACATTGCAAAAACGACGTAAAGAGTAAAAATTAAATCCTTTGTGAATGCCGCAACCTGCATAGCAACTAGTCATATCGAGGGTTCAGTAGGTCTGGCGGAACTGAATTAGTGCAATTAAAAAAAAAGGGACCCCTTTTTTTTCAGTAAGAGCTAACTTTCTGTTGCTCTGAGCGATTTGTCACCTCTCTTCTCTCTCTCTCTCTCTCTCTCATCCAGCCTTACCGTAGGCGAGAAAGAGAGGTCTCAGCTCGCTCAGAGCCGAAGAAACTTGGCGCGGCTCTGCTTTTTTTTCAAGCAAAACCTGCGAAATATTTAGCACATAAGGTAATATATCGACAAAATCGACACAGTGGAAACAAACATGTATATGTCGCCATAAGATCGTCAAAACCGTAAGTTGATAAACTAACATTTTTTTTCTCGTTAGTTGGTCAACTATTGACAGATAGTAAACTGTAGCGAACTCTTACTATACGACGCGTTAGTTGATAAACTAACGGTTAAATCTGTTAAATAGTAAACTAGTTTAAACTTGAATTGCAAACGAAATACCAGGGCAATCACTGCGGTAGCTTAGATGAAGACTAGAGGGGGCGAGCGCGGTGAAGCCCACGAATAGTCTTCGTGTTAGGTTGACATGTAAGAACAAAAGAAATGTAAATTATAATCCCTGTCGGTTTATGGTTTGCTAACCAACGCGTTAGTTTATCAACTAACGGTACTGACTATCTAATGGTGACATATACAAGCAAGACCGGGGCGTTTTTTCTTCTCCAGCCGGGATTTGTACCCGGGATCTCTCGCTTGGGAAGCACAGCCTCGACCGTAACACCACAGAGGTCGTGATTATTAATTAATTAATTAGACATAGAATATTAATGTTCCTACTGAAGGGCACAGGCCTTTACCCGGATACGAGTAAAATTGAGCCATACTCCACTACGCTGGCTCAGTGCGGGTTGATGGAGGAGTGTCGGGCTAGTGGCAAACCCGACTGTCAGAAGTTATCAAGCTGCCCTATTAGGGCCTCTGACACGGCTTTACGACTACTACCAGCGAGTTGCGATAGTAGCCGGGACCTACAGCTTAAAGTGTTATCCGAAACACGGAAGCATCCGAAACATTTGTTGCGGATGCCACATAGAAACGGTCACCCATCCAGTACCCGTCTCGGCCAGATGTCGCTACCCGCACGATCGTTTCCGATGTGCGAATACCGCTAGGGCACGGACGCTTCTTAGACATTAAACTTTTGAATTCTTTCCGAGGTAGACATTTTGGAAACGGACCGATTATATGTTTCCTAGAATCTATTTTATTTGATATCCATGCCTATAAATATATTGAATATTTTTTTCGTAATTCGTAATTTCGTAATTTATTTATTGTACTGCACAAAACAGTGATACAGATAACTTATAATAGAAAAAACATGTACTAAGCCGAGCTTATATCTCAAAAGAGATTTCTTCCAGCAAACCAAGATGGTAATAAAGGTGATGGTTGAGCGGGGGAAGACCTGCGTGTAAAACTCTATAAATACTACGAGCAATATATACTACAAACAATATTATACTGATAATCCTAATTGCTAAAAATAGACTGCATACACAATTACTTAAATACAACGTAACAATATGAATAAATCGTACAATAAACTAATATATATCTAACTGGAAAGGGAGAGATAGTGCTTTTTTAGCCGGTTTTTTATAGTAGTTTATGTGACTGCTGCATAATGGAGGGCATTAAAACTCGAGATATCACTAGTTTATCTACACACATATTATAAGCTCTCTTTGATGTGTTCAGGAACCGCATGTTTGACCGGCATTGTGGCTCTGCAATTGTTTAGCTTGTTCTGTAGTACCAACTTCACGCAGGCGGGCGTCGGCGTTCGAAATTTGAATGTCAGTACCAACTTCACAAACAAACTATGGTCATAATATGTAGAAAAATCATACATTATGGATATAATGTGTAATTTTTCCGATAAGAAATGAGTTTTTACCAAGTAGTTTAACATTGTGCTGATCGTAACTTACGGTTTTTGTACGCGGTAAAGAGGGTTTATGATACGTGTGTAGATAAATATATTTAGAGATCATTCATCATCAGACTGTCTCTGATAGTGCAGGGAAGCTCATTCCACAGTCGTACGGCTCGGATTCTGAACCCGTGCTCGTAGGCTGCAGTGGAGCGATCTGGAGCTTTGAGCGTAGACGCCATATGAGTTCTCCGAGGCCTGCTGGAAGAAAGAACTTCGAAGCGATCCCGTTGGAAGTTTTTCCATCTATTCTCCTCGGTTGTTCAATTGAAATTCAACATATTGTTTGTTATTTGTGAGTTCACACAAGTGTATAATATTTGATTGTATGTCATGTGAAGAAACGAGTAATAAAAATGAAATAATATACTGAGAACATACAAATTAGCATATTTTATTCAGATATTTATTTGTAATTCTTCAGTTGGAAGCAGTGATTGGATTAATACTGCAGTCTGAATCAGGTGAGTTCGTTGCCCTCTCAAGCTAGACTAAAGCTTAAAGCTCAAATTAAAGGTTTCCAAGCAAGATGCCTTTAATTACAAGCTAGTAATTAAAAAAGTTAACTTTGCATCGAGAATAAATGATTAAGTTTCTAGCTCCAAAAAAAAAAAAACTCAAAACGTTTATTCTGTAAATAGGCCACAAGGGCCCTTTCACATGTCATTTCATTTCATTTTTTACAGAACATTTGGTATTATTATTTGTATCATATTATCAGAAAAAAAAAGTACTTAATTATTGTTTCTGAGAGATGTAAAGAGTCTCAAATGTCATAATAAAATAATTAAAATATAAATAACAGAGATGTATAGTCTCTTTAGTGAATAATACAATGATGATAGGAGATGTAAATGGTCCCCACAGTCAAGAGTTGTATAATTAAATTAATCTTTGGAGGTGTAAAAGGCCTCCAAGTGTCCAGTAAAAGAAACTCTGGCAGTGAGGATGCTCACAATTAATTAGAACAATTCAGTCCCAAGCATTTTTATCGTCTATGTACTCTTTAATACTGTAGTAAGCTTTAGAAATAAGCCTTTGCTTGATGTATTTCTTGAACTTATTAATTGATAGATCTGTCAAAGTGCTTGGGAGTTTATTGTAAAATCTTACACAATTACCCTTGAACGAGTTTTTTGTTTTTCTCTTCTAAACTCCGGACTACTAAAATAAGTCCCAAGTTAGTTAAATTAGTATAGCAATTTTGGGACCTTTTTCTAGATTTTCTGTTATCAGTAAGGCGAATGGAGGAATTTTGCAAATTTTTTTTTCACAGGCACATACGTTTCTTCTGGCCCCACACTAGGATACCCTGTGTCATGGGAACGTATTAATTTAAAACCATGGACGTATTATTTTTATATTTTTTTATACGTCCATGTTTAAAACCGACTTTTTCTCATTTTTCCCAGATTCCGTCCCTCTCACACTGTGAGTCTCTTCGCCTGGAGTGACGGGGACCTTTGCGCGGACGAGGTATCCCTTTGTGAACTATCATTGTCAGCAAGTGCCGCTGCGTCTCTCACACGCATCGTAAGTACGTATGTCCTCACCGTGAAGCGCAGGTCTGTTCCCCGGATACGAGTAAGATTAAGCCATAGTCCACCACGGTGGCTCAGTGCGGGGTGATGGCGGGTTTTTACGACCACTACCATACTAGGGATAGTAGCCGGGACCTACA
Organism: Argyresthia goedartella; assembly: GCA_949825045.1. NCBI lineage: Eukaryota > Metazoa > Arthropoda > Insecta > Lepidoptera > Argyresthiidae > Argyresthia > Argyresthia goedartella. Next base: position 3,387,058 of record OX463822.1, read on the forward strand.
GCTTAACCAATCATCCGGAACACTAAACGTCCGATTTTTTATTATCTCATTGGTACTTGGTCAGGATTCGAACCTGCATCTCCAGTGTAAGAAGTAAGCTTGAAAACCCATTAGACCACGGAGCTGATCATGATTGGGAAATTTAAACAAGTTATGGTATTAGGTAAAAAAGCCTATTATGGCATATTGGCAGAGAAATGATTGCCATGATGACGGTCTTGGTTGGAACCTAATCTGAATCACTAAGAGACCCCCCAGCTCTGCCAGAATGCCCTTGAAATGCTCACGGCTGTATTATTACCAATGAGGGTCAGGCAAAGCCAAGGAGAAAGACAGCGTTAAGTCTGTCAAAATAACCCTAGCGTTTTACATTCTCTTGTGTTCGAGTGTAAGCAAGTTAAGAAACTCATTATTGTCTATTTTACATAAAAAATAACGGGTTTAAGATATTAAAATGCGTCGCAATAACCTATTGAAAGAAAATAATTAATGTAATGAAAAGTAATTGAAAATGTTGTGGATGACATAAAATTTCTCAGCTCTCGCTTGTGACGGGACAATAAAGTGTATTTACTTATTTCCTTTATGATTTTGATTACATTGTCAGACATCAAAGTTGGATTTCCATTAGTCGCCGCAGCAAATCTGTTATTACCAAATTACAAAATAGGCAAAAAATAGGCACAAAAGAACAGCGCGACAACTCTCAGATAACGTATAAATCGATAAATACCCGGATTTCACCGAATTCACCCCAAAAATTATGGTATGGAACGTGCCTTTTGTCTTTTTTGTGTCAGTTTCTGTCACAATTATCCGATAATAACACGATTAAACTAACAGATAATGGATCACTGTCAATCATAGCGTAATAAGCAATAATTGATGTGGACGAATTAGCGTTGACAGACTTTTATTATTAACCTATTTATCGTGGATAGAAAATAATTTATTTTATATATGTTATCTATCTAAAATCAGTTCAAAGGTGTGAGTATCTCCACAATGACTGTACACGTTTACTGCCAGCCACGACTAAAACGGTATTTGACTGCCAATCAAAATAGATACTTTTTAGGAACTGTCAGAACAGACAACCCGAATGGCCGAGTCTGCAGTGACCCTGCCTACGAAGCCAAGGGTCCCGGGTTCGAGTCCCGGTGGGGGCAAATATTTGTTTGATGAGAACGGATGTTTGTAACCTAGTCATGGTTGTTTATCTATCTAAGTATAATATTTATCTATATAAGTATGTGTATCGTTGTCTACTACTCAAGATACAGGGAATCCTAGTTTAGGGCTAGAACAATGTGTGTAAATAGTGTCCAAGGTATTATTATTATTTGTCAAAACGGTTATTTGGTTCACGAGTTCTATGAAATAATAGCTTGTGACGTCATAGTCAAATGCTGTCTTTTTAACGCAAAATTGAGTTTATTAAATACCTCTGCTGGACATATACAATTCTGGTATTGTCAAACGTTTTTGTTGAAATAGGTTCAGCTTGAGACACGTTTTTAGATTCATTGGACCACCTTATCAAATACCTTATTACTAGAATACTCCTCATTACGCAGCCTACCTGTCAAAAACTGACATCTGCCAAAATATTTTAAGTTATATATAATGTTCTCAGATAGGATGGCAGAGGCATATCTACCTCTGCCATCCCATCTGAGAAAACACATATTCTCATCCTCATAGCCAGCGGGTTAAGTTAGCCCATAGGGGACTGAAAGTGGTCAATTTAGCCCGCGGGCTCAGAGGAGCGTGGGCTAAGTTGACCTCCTCGCGATAAATATGTTCAAGTTATTGTTTATGTTTTTGCTGAAACGTATACCTTGGCAGAAAACCCGGTTTATAAATTATGGCAAAATAAATTTGCAGACTACTTCGCGACCGACACAACTATAGACGCAGACAGGACTGCGGTTTTGGCGCCCCTACCCTACAATAAGTAAGTATGTACAGGTGTAGGTCGCCGCTGGGCGAAAATGGCTGATCCTTATTTTATTTATTTTTAGAGGGGAAAAAATGGAATTACCCATGCGCAGGAGTCAGACCTCCCTGCTATGTCCGGGTCCCCACATATTGAGCGGGCATCAGCTCGTGTGGTATACGGACTAAAAACAACCCCTTTTTTACAGCTATCTATATATGATTTTACTGTGAGTGATGGCTGACTGAGCCTTACTGCGCATATGTACGAACAAGTATTAAAAAATGACTACAGCGCATTCAAGGCCACCGCTCATAATCCGTGAAGCTTTACCTGTACCTCCAAGTCACTAGAATGTACTAAGTTTGTACTATATGATATAATTCACCGTTCTGCAGTTCCCTATATTATTCGATTGATCGATTAGCTATCATGTTTTGTTGGTCGCATATTACTGCGTGTTTTTTCAATAAAATATTTGGTTTGTCTTTAGCACACGCTTAGTCCTATTATATTATTATTATTATTATTATTATTATTATTATTTTTATTATTATTATTATATTTTTATGAAGTTTTCATTTCACTCTTGTAATAATGAGGTTCTGATACACGGGCTTACGCCAAGTGCTTATCTACTAAAGATCACGGTCCTTGCCCATGAATTTCCGTACAATTCTACATGTATTTATTATTGTTGCTTTTTGAAGAAGTATGTGTGTGGATCTGGGTATATTTAATGTTTTGAGACTAGTGTGTAATGTGTATGGGATGACTCCTGTGGATGAGATGACTATTGGGATGGTTTTGACATATTGTACATGCCATTGTGTTTTAATTTCAATGGCAAGGTCTGTGTATTTTATGTTTTTTCCTGTAAACGTTGTGGTAAGGTTGTGTGTATTATTATTATTATTATTATTATTATTATTATTATTATTATATCACTACTGTTGCCACCATCCATTTCCCAGCATTGCCTGCCAAGATATATAATATTATTTATCTACACACGTATCATAAACCCTCATTACTGCGTACAAAAACCACACGTTACGACCTGCACAATGATAAACTTCTTGGTAATAACTCATTTCTTATCCGAATATTGATCATGATGACCATAATGTACCAAAATTTGTCAAATTATGACATTCAAATTTCGGACGCCGACGCCCGCCTGCGTGCCGCCCCTAGTTTGTCTGTGAAGTTGGTAGTACAGAACAAGTTAAACAACTGCAGAAAAAATGTTCAACGCTACATTGCCGATCGAACATACGGTTCCTGAACACATCAAAGAAAGCTTATAATATGTGTGTAGATAAACATAATGGAGGGCATTCATACTCGAGAGGGCGTTTTAATGCCTAATGTGTACAGTTACATACACTATATGTAACTGTACACAATTAGGCATTAAAACGCCCTCTCGAGTATGAATGCCCTCCATTATGTAGCAGTCACATAAACTACTATTATATTTGGCTTCCCGTCGTCGAGTACGCACAAGCCCGCGGTGTAATTTCCGTCCAACTAGTCTCGTATTGACGGTCAAATTGCAAATTTTCCGATAGTCGGATGAAAAATGCAAAAATGGCCACACGAGTGACAGCATCAACCAAACAAGTTAGCAAGCACGCTAGATGGTATATTCACAGGGTGACAACTTATAGTGTCACCCCTCAGTGCCCGTAGCGTACCGCACCCGCTGTGCGGTATCGAAAGCTCTGTCTCCCACCTTTCGCGGCAAACCAACAACTGTGGGGCTGGAGAACCCAAACGAGATGTCCCGGGTTCGAATTCCGGCTGGGGACAATAAAAAGAACCCCAGCTCTTGGACGTTTACATTCATAACTCATAATTCTCTATTGCACAAAGATAAATAAAAAGTTACATTTGTGGAAAACATATGTACAAAGGCGAGCTTATCTCTAAAAAGAGATTTCTTCCAGCAAACCAAGGCATGATAGGAATTTACCATGAAAGGGAAGGCAGTGCACAATGTCTAACAACTGATCTGTAACAAATAAATAAATTAAATATCCATAAAATATGGAAAATAAATACCAAACTATTCAATAAGTACCAATATATAAACCTGTACACATAGTAATAATATACATACTATAACTACTATCATGAAAGAGAGAAGAAGTGCTCTTTTACCCGGTTTTTGAAAGAGAAAAGAGTGGGACTGTCTCTTATATTGCAAGGAAGTGCGTTCCAGAGTCGGACCGCGCGCAACCTGAAGGCGTACTCATAAGAGTGGGACTGTCTCTTATATTGCAAGGAAGTGCGTTCCAGAGTCGGACCGCGCGCGACCTGAAGGCGTGCTCATAAGCCACGTTGTTACATGTTTGTGACGTCGCTGTTTCTGGTACCCACGGCACAGGGTATCTTAGTGTGGGGCCAGAAGCACTGTGCCTGTGTGTAAGTTTTATGTTATGTATCATCTAAATTATTATTTTTTCATATCTATTACAGCCTGCAGATTTCAATGTACTGACGTAACTCGTTCGCAACCATTACTAAATAACCGAGTCAACTGCAATCAAGGCTGATCGGTCACTGCTATAGAATAAAACATTTGGGAACATAATAAACAAGCTGATGTTTAAAAGATTAGGTATCTTCTTCAACATTTTATAAAATAACGTTTGGACCTAAGATGGTGCTAAAATTACATACATACATACATTTCTCACGCCTATTTCCCGGAAGAGTGGTAGGCAGAGACCAAAGACCTCCACCTGCTACGATCCTGGCATACATCTCTCGCTTCCTCAACATTGATAAGTCTCTTCATGCAAGCTCGCCAGTTACGGGTACTTCGTATTTGCCCCTTCACTAACAAATCGCCGATTTGATCTTTATAGGACCTTCTTGGGCGTCCCTACCCGACGGTAATGTATGTGTCTGTTAATAACCAAATCATTAATTATCTTCTGGATTTCTTGTAAATTTCTGATAGGGGGCTAATTGGAATTAAGGGTCTAATTGGAAGTAATAGAAAATGCAGCCAAATCTTCATTTTGTATTAGTTCCTATTAGCCCCTCAATTCCAATTAGCCCCCTTTTACCGATATTACTTTCTGTTTTTATGTCCGTGTCCTATATGTTTTTTTCTGCCATCGCGCAGTTTGGCGTTTAGGAGATATGAACTTTATTCAGACATGTTTTAATTAACTTTTGACTTAATCAGACTTATCCAGTTACCCATGTTCACTAAAATTTACATGTTCAATTATTATAATCAATTATTTATTACTCGGCGCCTAATTAATTTAGGTAAGTAGGTACTTTAGTAAATAAGCTGTGAATAGCTTTACGCACTTGTGAATTTATATCCTGAGAGTATAATCACTGTAGTTGAGTTACAACTTAAAAAAATCACCGTGTTTTTGTTCTGCATTCAAGCTTATCGAATTAATTGCTTCTGAAAAAATATTGCGTGCTTGGAACTGTATCATTTACTTACATTATTAAGCTAGCCACAATCCTCTTCACCATCGAACGCAGCCATGCTATACCTGAGGCCAAGTGGGAGCAAGAGATACATACAATAACCATAAATGGAGAGGGTTACCTTACTCAGGAGCCAAGAAACCTCACGATTTATAAATGTCACCCACCGTAAGATAGTCAAAACCGTTAGTTGATCAACTATGGACAAATAGTAGACCAGACCGACAGGGTTTAGAATTTACGTTTCTTTTGTTCTTACATGTTAACCTAACACGAAGACTATTCGGGAGCTTCGCTTCGCTCACCCCCTTTGCCATTCACCTAAGCTACTACAGCATTTTGCCCTGATATTTGCTGTGCAAATCATTATTTTTGATGTGCAGTTTAATATTTCTCGTAAATAATTTAATATTTTTTTACATAATAAAATATATGATCCAAACATATAAAATCGGAATAAATAATATATCAACATATATAAAGTCGTTTGATATAAGTTAAAAATCCATAGACTTGGAAAACGTTCCGTGTTACCACAAAACATATTAAACAGCGCTTAACCTCAAAACAAACGTCAAATCCCATACACTTTTGTTTTTAAACAAGTGTTGAACAGTAGTTTTTTTTTTTGGTAAGGCCCATAATGTTCAAAATATGATAATTATCAAAATTTACGATGGTTGAAATTCATAAAGTTTAAAACATTAGCTAGGACGGATATATGGACAATCTAGTAATCCAATTAGGCTTCTTTTTAGGGTTCCGTACCCGAAAGGTGCCAAACGCGACCCTATGACTAAGCCTCCGCTGTCCGTCCGTCCGTCCGTCCGTCCGTCTGTCACCAGGCTGTATCTCATAACCGTGATGGTTAGACAGATGAAATTGTCACAGATGATGTTATTCTGTTGCCGCTATAACAACAAATACTAAAAAAGAGAATAAAATAAATATTTAAGGGGCTCCCATACAACAATTCTTTCAATACCACATACAAACTTATGAATGCAACTGGTTATGTACATGGAGTGTGAAAGTAGACGCACCAATAACTTTGTAAACAACATTTTACTATGTAAAATCCTAACTATTCACTCCACACCATCCCTACCATTGCATGGTAGTAAGGAACCCTTCGTGCGCGAGTTCGACTCGCACTTGACCTTTTTTTAAGGGTTACGTATACGAAGGGTGTCAAACGGGACCCTGTTACTAAGCCGCCGCTCTGTCCGTCCGTCGTCGTCAGCGGGCTATACCAAACGAACCGCAATAGATAGAGAGTTGAAATTTTCACATATTGTGTATTTCTGTTGCAGCTACAACAAAATACTGAACTACATAAGATTTCATAAATTAAAGTGGGTCCCTATACAAGAGACGTGTTTTAACCCTTTACTGCACACTAAGCCATATATGGTTTCATAGGTTTTGAACTTTATTACCAAGCAATAAGTTTAAAAATCGCGATCCATTACGGGTCAGGCCACACCTGCGATATGTATAAATGTGATGGTAAATTTCGCGGCTGATCGCATGATTGTGGTGGCGCAATTAGTTCGTTATCGGTTGACCAATCTTTGAGTTCTGAGTTCGAATCCGCGTTAGGACATAAAATAAAATTATTTTTGTTTTATTATTTTTAGTGCTTAAGTCTTCTTGTACGATAGTACGAAACCCTAATAAGGAGTAATTTAGTATTTTTCTTGGAAACACAAAAACTGAGCATTGATTAACTGGATAAAAGTGGGCACAATCGTGCCTCTGCCACCCCGTAAGAGAGAAGGAGTGATGTATTAGAGAAGCATAGTCATACGTTGTACGGAGTTGTCAGGGGCATCATTCTGCAACAAATCTAGAAAATAGTGAAAGCATTAAAATTTTAATGTATTTCGTACTTTATAGATTCTGACTGTTATCCCTTCTACGTATTGTGTTTTAATTTTATATATTTTGAAGGTATACAGGTATTGTAAACTTATGCATATTGTCATTATGTATTTCGAACATTATGCTAGAATTTCGATTCATAATGTACATTATACTAATTCAAGGCTAGAAATAGTGCTCTGAAGCAGCTGAAAAATGCATAGGCACGCTGAAAATGTGGGCTCCAAGGAGAAATATATCATAACTTGGTTGTCAGCTTGTTCAGAGTATTAAAGTTAAGACTCTTTATGAGCGATTGCTTTAAAACTTTTATAAAATCTTTAGGCACCGAAGTTTTAGGTTGGAGTCTCAAATTCGTTCAGACAATGGTCCCATATGGCCCTTACTAATTGGATTTGTTGCAAGTTGGAGAAATGCTCCTCTCCAATAAGAATTTAAAAATATGGTTATCTACCGAAATATAGAAGGCGAGTTAACACTAATCATATTTGACATTCCATGTAAACTGTCTGTGAAATGTTATAGTTGACTAGACAGTTTGAAGACTAAACTCTGATTTTTAAACTCCACTAACATGACAGTTGATTTTTCCCTTTTTTACTCTAATGTTGCAAGCTTTATACTCCTGGTGGGTTACTACAAACTCTTATAGCTGGACCTACACTGAACTGCCCTGCTTTGCGGTACTATTTTTAATAGGAGAAAGCAGGCCAGTTGAGTTTAGGTGTTGTAAAAATCAATTGAGAAAAATCGAAGATTTATAGATGCAATTAGAAAAATAGGTAGGTACACCGATTAATCAATCGATCGATCAATAAGTAATAAAGGAATGGGTATTATTGGAATAATCGTAACGAATGAAATGGCCAACTATGACTTAAAACATTATTTTTTTCTACCATAAAGCGGCGATCCACCATTTGTTATGTTCGTATAGAAGTATTAAGTAGTTGGGATTCGGTATCGGCCGAATCACGCTGGCAGGCCAATTAAATAACGATCGCGGAGCAGGAAGAATTTCGGTCATTAACCTGTTATTCCGCGTGAATATATTAACGTCACGCTGGCTCAGACGGCAGTCATTAGACCTGTGCGAGCGTGACGTGCAATATATTTACGCGGGAGCGACAGAGACAGGTAATAACAGGTTAGTGACCGAAATTCTTCCTGCTCCGCAATCGTACTTTAGGCTAAACTATCGGCTGATCAATAATCCTTTGGTTTGCGGGGACTCTAAATTGGAAAAAATTAAAGCCACCTCAAACCGTGAAATTTCTGTATTATCCCGAGTATTTAGAACTGGGGGTACCACTACCTTTTAATGATTCAGATTAGGTTCAAAACAAGAACATCACCATGACAACCATTTCCACTCCAAAACGCCATCATGGGCTTTATTTAACTAAAACCAAGACTTGTTTTAAAGCGGTCATGGAAATTTTACGGATCAGTATAAAGTCCTAAGCTGAATCGGCATAAGACGTTGTGGTAACCGCCCTGGAACCGTGTCCTGACAATGACATGTCGACCATGGTCAACATTAGGTATTTAATTAGGTGGTAAATGGTAGAAATTAAAATATTATAACTAGAGTCTGGCAAACGAAAGCGTGACCTGAGAAAACGTGGTAGAATTCATAAAACCTCTATGTGGTATCACTAACATAAATCACTACACTCCGTTCAGTTATTCAAAAGATCTTTGCCTCTCTTTCTGCTGTACGGAAGCGTTACAGCTAGAAAGAGAGACAGAGGTTTAGAATAACGGAACGGAGTGTGACTATCTATCACTTTGTCGTTTGACGTGCCTTTGACAGCATAATATTGTTGCCATATTGAAACTTTTAAGAAAACTCCAGGTCACGCTTTCGTTTGCCAGACTCTAAGTTTGATACTTAACCAAAGAGAAACGGATGACAAAAAAGTCAAATAATGGATACAACCTTAACTTGACCGTGGTCGTAGCCTGATTGTGCCAAGTGGATGTTCAAATTTAAGAAGTACAGGAGCTCTAATTTTGGAATCGCTCGCACGACTTTTATGTCACGCGAGCGCTCTTTTCTACTGATTTTTCTTCCTTTCGTCATTCGCCTACAACGAGTGGTCAGCAGTACTCGTTGCGCAAGTCGAATAGTAGAATAAATGTCAAATACTTCAAAGCTAATGACAACAGTGTCAACACAATTTGTAGTGTTAGGCTTTGCTGTTTTCGCGTGTTTTTTCAAATTTGAATCCAAAACGTCAAATATGTGACATTTGCGACAGATTGAACAGCCCGATTTGTTCCATATTATTGCTAAAATTTTCCAGTAAGCTTAATTGAACAGACCCTGTCATACAGCCTTTAAAATGAGAGTTTAACGCATTTAACGTTCCGTTTCCTATGCGATATAGCAAGTGCGCGCGTGAGTTATTCAACAATAGAGCTCTATTGTTGAATCACTCGCGCGATATAAAGTATCGCTTGAGATTTATGTCACATACGACTTACAAGTCGCATGACGTCGAATTTCTGCATTTTTAATCGTTCGTCATCGGTGTTGCCAATAAATTTGGAAATGTTGATTTTTAGCCGTTGCACGCAGAAAAGGAAAAAACCGGTAAATGTCGCATAGGAAAAGGAACGTTAAATTCTCTCATATTAAAGACTGTATAACAGTGTCTTTTGCTTATTTTATCTACACACGTATCATAAACACTCTTTACTGCGTCCGACACCACGTTACGACCAGCATAATGATAAACTAGTTTGTCTGTGAAGTTGGTACTACAGAACAAGCTAAACAAATGCAGAGCAATGCTCAATGCCACAATGCCGGTTCAACATGCGGTTCCTGAACAGATCAAAGAGAGCTTATGATATTTATGTAGATAAACTAGTGTATGTAACTGTACTTAATTAGGCATTAAAACTCTCGAGTGATATTATTATGAAACTCGCCTGTCTCGAGTATTAATGCCCCCCATTATGTAGCAGTCACATAAACTACTATTAGGCAGGTACTAATTGTCCTGTCAAACTAATTCAAAAATAGAGATCCAGGTAAAATTTTAACTTTTTACTTCAAATATTTGATGCAAAATTGATGCAAACGTCAAAAATTAAGCATTTATTCCAATGACAGGCGATACATTTCATTATTCATTCGGCGATTATCATCGAACCGTCACATAGGCTATCGTAATAGGGCCTCTGTCTGAATGCCCACAGCAACTCTGTGAGCAATCAGCATTCCAGTCTCGTCCTGCAAAACAAATGTGCAGCATACATTTCTTTGTCAGGGGTCAACCGTATGTCTTTAAACTTTCAACCGTAAAACTGCAGGATCAGAGTTCATATTGTATTGTTCTGTGTGGAATAAGGTAAGATCCACTTATATATATTATAAATACAACAGGATAATGGGATAGGAAGAAGGAAGGATTAGGATGTTTCGATTCTAACAGAAAAAAACGTCTAAGTGCGAGGTGGAATCGTGCACCCAAGGGTGCGCGAAACGCATTTGTGTTAAGGAACTACTTTACGGTTTTCAGTTATCAGGCATCTGTACCCGAAGGGTGCCAAAAGGGACCCTATTACTAAGCCTCCGTTGTCCGTCCGTCCGTGCGTCTGTCACCAGGCTGTATCTCATGAACCGTGTTAGTTAGACAGATGAAATTTGAACAGATGATGTATTTCTGTTGTTGCTATAAGAACAAATACTAAAAAACAAAATAAATATTTAATTCTGTTTTTTAGAATTAAATATTTTTATGGGGCTCCCATACAACAATTCTTTCGATACCACATACAAACTTGTTAATGCACCTGGTTACGTGCATGGAGTGTGAAAGTAGCCGCACCAATAACTTTGTAAACAACATTTTGCTATTTTTAATCCAAACTATTTACACCACACCATCTGTTTAATTCCACGCCTCAACCGAACGGCGTGGAATCTTGAGGGGCTGGGTTTTTGCCAGCACGGGAGAAAATAGTCTTGATTGTTACTGACCTTTGTCGCCGTAGACAGGAAATCGAAAGCTCGATTCGAGACAGGAATACGGGATAAGGGCACAAGTTTGGGTAGGATCAGGGATGAATCTCACTGTCGCTGCCCGACGCTGTCGCCGGCGTGCTGCCTGCCGACACGTGGAGTCGCCGTCCGATACGACGATGTCCAATCAACACGGATCACTCAACCGCTGACGCGAATCTACTTATTTCCCGACGATGTTTATGATGAGCACTCCGACCAGGCCCGACGCCTGTATTTGGTAATTGTTACACCGAATTACAATCACTGGCCCGACGCCTGAGCAGACATGTTTTTTCTCCCGACGAGAAAAGATAACCTCCAATTTTTCATCTCGTTGGTACGAGTGACAGCTGCGGTCCGTTTCCGCTAGCGATGTCCCAAATACTCGCGGTCGATCCGCGCAACAAAAAACCGGTGCGTTCCGAAGCATAAATATAAAACAGTCACCCGCCCGGACAGGCCCGAACCTGTCCCTAATCAATAGGAAGGCGAGAAAGTGTTGCGACCGCTCTCTTGAGGACCGAGTCCCCCACCTTGACTTCTGCTGATCGAGGCGTTCCATCCCGACCCGTGTACAAATTGACGATCCGTCCTCGTCTCCATCTCAATAATGGCAGGTCCGCATCCTTAATCAGCACCAAATCACCGACTTGAGGGGGGCTCGTCCGGTCAGTCCACTTAAGGCGCTGCTGCAAGATGTGCAAGTACTCAAGGGACCACCGTTTCCAAAAATCTTGAGCCATCTGCTGCAATATCTGCCACCCAGTTAACCGACTTAACTTAACATCACCGAATGGGTATTCTGGCAGGGCGTTAAGGGGCTGACCTATCAGGAAGTGACCCGGCGTCAACGCTTCCAAATCATTTGGATCCGAACTGAGCGGGCACAACGGACGCGAGTTCAGTGTCATTTCAATTTTACAGAACAGCATCGCAAGCTCTTCAAAGCGTAGAGAGGTCTCACCGATGATCCTCGTCAGGTGCGACTTAGCCGATTTAACCGCAGCCTCAAAAATTCCTCCCCAATGAGGACATCCCGGCGGACTGAAAACCCATTCAATACCTCGTCGGGAGCAAGCCGTACCGATGGCGTCCTGGTTACCGTTCAGGAATTGAGTGACCTCCTGCAGATATCGCCTGGCTCCGACAAAATTTGTGCCGTTGTCCGAACGGATTAATGTCGGGAGGCCCCTTCGTGAGACGAACCGATCTAGACATGCGATAAATGCCTCTGTAGTGAGGTCACTGACCACCTCCAAGTGGACTGCCTTCGTGGCCAAGCACACGAAGACGCACAGGTATGTCTTCACTAATCTGGCGTTCCGTAGCTGTGAAGACTTGACTATGAATGGTCCCGCGAAATCCGTTCCGACACCCGCAAAGGGCCGGATTTCGTTAACCCTATTAGAGGGCAAATCGCCCATCTGGGGCTGCATCGTAGCCGCCTTGGCCCGATAACAAGGCAGGCACCGAAATACGACGCTACGCACTAAGCGTCTTCCCGATAGAATCCAGAACTCGCGCTGGAGAAACGCCATCAAGGCGTGGCATCCGATATGCCCATTCCGAATGTGTCGATCCTGTATCAACAGTTCGACCAACTTCCCTTTCCTAGGGAGTAACAACGGGTGGCGAGCCGCATAAGGCAGGTTGGCATTCCGCAGCCGACCTCCTACCCTCAGCAATCCTTGAGGGTCAATAAACGGGTTGAGCCGAGCCACAGCTCCCTTCAGTTGGACGCATCCGCGTCTCAGAATGTCCAATTCGGACTTAAAGTGCACCGTCTGCACGTACCTTACCAATGCGAACAACGCATGGTTCCGTTCCCGTGGTGTCAGGACCTGTGTCCGCACTCGTTGCGCCTCAGAATTCCGACAATTCCGCGCAAATCGGCAGATCCAGGCGGTCACATTGACCAGCTTGTCGAGCGAGCTGTACCGTTCCAGCAGGCTGAACTCCTCTTCCGGCTCTGGTTGCGTCGTACAGACACCGACTGTCAAGGCGCCGTTAGCCGTGGTAACGCGTGGACTCATTGGCCAATCCGATTCGGCTTGAGTCAAACATTTTGGACCCCACCACAAGGGATGTCCAACCAACTCCGGAGCGTGACACCCACGACCTGACCGAAGGCGACCAGTATTGTTCCGATAAAACTGTTCACACTCTTTTTCAACCGGGACCAACCGGCGGACCGTAGGTGGTTCCTCCACCTCCCAAAACTTCTGTATCACCTCCGAACCGAATAAGGGCCTACGAGTCGCTAGGCGTGGGGCAGCCGGCATGACCGGACCCATTACCGCATGGCCCAGTCTGGTGTTAACCGAAACCAGACCAGTCGCCTGCAACACGTGGACACCTGGCACTAACAGGTATCCCAAGGCATCGACACCCAATAAAATGTCTACTGGGCCCGGAATATCGAACTCCGGGTCAGCCAGTGACAACCCAGCGACCAACTGTCGCACCGAGGGCGTACAACCGTACGTGAGGGTGTGAGCCCATCACATTAGGCATGACTAATGCCGTGACCGTCAGATTCACCGATGAATCCACCCGTGACGAGAGAGTAATCCGACATACTCCCTTAACGGAGCCGACTTCCGTGTTCCCAATTCCCCGAATGGAATTTGGATACTCCCTTACCGTAATGCCCAACCGTCTTACAAGGTTGCACGAGACTAAGCACCCCTGGGCCCCCGAGTCCAATAGTGCTCGTGCCACATGAGATTTGCCGTCCGAACTCCACGCTATCACCGAGGCGGTGGGGAGCACGACCGTCTGTGGAGTGGCGGCACCCTGTAAGTGGGCGGCGTGTCCCTAGCGGGAACCTCCGCGGGATCCGAACCCGCTCAGACCTCCGTCGGCCTTGGAGTAACTCGGCTGCTGATATGCAACCGGCATATCAGACCGTATGTGCATCAAGGGGTCCCAACCCGTATAATAGGCCCCTCGCTTTCCCGGTATCCGATCATACCGGACGGTGTACGGTGTGCCCGGTGCGCACCGTGGATGAATGGGGGAGAGCGGATCCAACCTGGAGCGCTCTAGGAATAGGGGCGACATCCGACTGTTCGCCTCCCTGTTCGCCTCCCAGAGCGACGGGAAGGGTGGCGCAGAAGGTGGTGGACTCCCAGCCTTCGCGCTACTCATAGGTGCCATCTGACACCCGCCCGTAACACGCAGTGAGCCAGCGGCCCGAAGTCCTCGCTGACCGTGGACAGCGGCGACCGAACCCCTGCTATCCCGCATGTTACCCCCCGCACTGCCCCTTATCCCCTTGGGGGGGAAGTCCCGTCCGCGGGTACCCCAGTCACCCCGTTGGTGACTCCCGTTGCCCGGAGGGGGACTGGGTCCGGCCCTGGTTGGGCCCTGTGACCGACCAACCTGAGTCCGGCCCTGGTGACCGTCCGAAGGGCCTGACCGGTTCAGGCACAACACGATGTGGTGCTTGCCACCGCAGCACTCACAGGGGAACGCGCGTGAGCACTCGCTCAGCGGGTGCGGCCCCAAACAACCGAAACACAATCGGTGGCGGAAGACCACCTTCCTGCGGGTAGCCACACCGAGCGCCTTAAAGTTGGCTCAACTGGTCACTTCATGACCGGCACTGTCGCAGTGCACACAGCCGTCACCCGACGGTGCGGCACTCAAAACGCCAAATTGTTTTGACCGCCCACCCCCCCGTGGGGGTGGGGGGTGCGGCCCCTCCCGCATCCGCGCGGGTTGGCGCTGCACACTGGCCTCCGAATCCAATGTGTCGCATCGCCTGCATTCACCCTCCAAAAAATCCGTTAATTGGACGAGCGTGGGCAGTTCCGTGCTACTGCCCCCATGCAGCTGTTCAAACCGACTTTGAACAGCTGCAGGCAACCGTGACAAAACCATATATAACACGATATATGACCATTGGTCTACCAGCAGACCAAGGTTCTGAAGGGCCTTAGTGGCCACCAGCACAGGGTTGAGCACCTGTACCCGGATGTCAACATCCCGGGTTACTCTTGGGATGCTAAACAGCTTCCCCAGCTGCGCATCAACCAACCGCCGTTTGTGTTGGTAGCGGTCAAACAATATGGCCCGGGCAATCTCATAATTGCCCGCCGTGACCGTTAGGTGACCGACCAACTCCTTCGGTTCACCCCGCAGTGCCATCAATAGTTGGGCCAACTTGTAGGCGTTGTCCAGGTCGTCCCGACCGTGGACCAGACTATCGAATAAATTTATGAATGCCGGCCACTCATCAATTGCCCCACCGAAGGCCGGAATCTCCAGGTGTGGCAGCCGTCCAACGACACCCTTAGGGGGCGGGTCTCCGCTACCCTCCCCGCGGTCATCCCGAAGCGACCGCTCAATTTTTTCGGCGCGACGCTCGATGTCGCCCAAGCACTCCATCGCTTGGTCAGCATCCGCGCAGAGCTGCTTCACTGCAGCCACCGAGGCCTCATCCGTAAGCCCGAGGGCTTCAGCCTCCGCAGCCAGCCGACACACCTTCCCGACGCGTGTCATTGCGTTCTCCACACGCTTGAGCAGGACATCGTCCATGTCAGGTCGCTCCACATACTTGTGAGTATGGGCGAGCCATCTCATCTCCTCACGGACACCATACCGCAGTACCGTCAAGGGCGAAGGTGCCATGGTTACCGATTCAATTGTTTCTGGTCCTATGCTTCACTACCGAACTAAGCAAAGCCAGAGACCAGCACTTGCCCGTCAGCGCTGGGCACAGAAATTAAAACTAAGTTGTAAAAACCAAGGCAACCACTAAAACAATTAAATCCTAAAAAATATTTAATATGGTCGCCCTGTGGACATACACCTTATAACTATACACTCTAAATCAATTAGAGAATGCCACCATATGGTACAATACAAATAACACACAAAAGGTATTATAAAAAAAAACTATTTTTCTAGAAGTGGCCCCTCCGATATGACCCACACTTCTTTTGAGGTCAGCAAAATCAGCTTAATACCCCTTAAATCGCCTGACCCCGCTCTGTAAACCGAAATAACACTGCAGTACTATAGAACCCGACGTTCTACCGCAAGTAATACAATCTAGTTACTTTGCAGAATGACTGTTCAATCTTTTATGCGCACAAACAGTAGTTTCCGACTACAAATTTATAATAATTGTTAACTAAATTGACACTTATACTTTCACTATCCGAAAATGAACTTTAATTGTGGTACCGACGACAGACTCATTGCCGACTTGCCGGCCAATCTGAGATATTCTTTTCTCCCAACTACAATGTGGCAACAAAACAACCCTAGAACCGTGAATCGATGATTTCCCACTAGGAAACCGCGCTTGCTACCAAAATGATTAATTCCACGCCTCAACCGAACGGCGTGGAATCTTGAGGGGCTGGGTTTTTGCCAGCACGGGAGAAAATAGTCTTGATTGTTAGTGACCTTTGTCGCCGTAGACAGGAAATCGAAAGCTCGATTCGAGACAGGAATACGGGATAAGGGCACAAGTTTGGGTAGGATCAGGGATGAATCTTACTATCGCTGCCCGACGCTGTCGCCGGCGTGCTGCCTGCCGACACGTGGAGTCGCCGTCCGATACGACGATGTCCAATCAACACGGATCACTCAACCGCTGACGCGAATCTACTTATTTCCCGACGATGTTTATGATGAGCACTCCGACCAGGCCCGACGCCTGTATTTGGTAATTGTTACACCGAATTACAATCACTGGCCCGACGCCTGAGCAGACATGTTTTTTCTCCCGACGAGAAAAGATAACCTCCAATTTTTCATCTCGTTGGTACGAGTGACAGCTGTGGTCCGTTTCCGCTAGCGATGTCCCGATTACTCGCGGTCGATCCGCGCAACAAAAAACCGGTGCGTTCCGAAGCATAAATATTAAACACCATCCCTATCATTGTACGGTGGTACGGAACCCTTCGTGCGCGAGATTGACTCGCACTTTACCGTTTTTTCCTTTACTTGTGATATGAGTTGATGAAAAATGAATTGATGAAAACCGCATGGCATTTGTCTCATCCAAGTGCGGTTTTTTATCAAGCACACGAATTGACAGTTGACACCGAATGTGAGTGCTGGCTGTCAGTATAGCGCCCCGCTCAAGACAAGTGGCTATGAAAGTGCATATTACCTTGTATATATTAACATCCACCCTTATATTATCATCCACTCTCTGATAAGGTGCCGACAGAATACCATCGTTGCAGGACCTGTAGGCCCGGTGACACATGCTGCGTCGGAACCTATTCGCTGCTTCGACACACACTGCACGACGTCAAAGTGGCCGCAAAATTTAATTTTGCGTGTTAAGTGTAAATTTTACACATCATATGTTATACTTCTGTTGTGCGTGCTTTTATTCTCTTCTGTTTTATATGTTGCAGTTAATATTGCCTTTAATTGTATTATTCACCTGTTTATGTTCTTTTGTTTCTTCTTGGATGTAATGTTGTGTGTGTTTTGTAGTCCGAATAAATTTATTTCTATTTCTTGTTTCATGCCAAATTTCTTGATTCCAGTTAAACGGGAAGTATCCTAGGAAGGTTTTGATTGCCTGGCGAGTATCAAGAAAATTCAGCAAAAAAGTGACATAACCGACGGTGTCTTTTGATTGCGTTGACCTATGACCTAAAAGCTTGTTTGTTTACAACTTCAAACATGAGTAATTGATTTTAATTTCAACCTGGTACCCCAGATAGATGCACAGACAGTCTAGCTGACAAACAAACACGCGTTTGTGTTACGATTTGTACCAAATGTCTTGATTTCAGGGCAACGGGAAGTAGCTTAAAGGTAGCCTTGCGATTATCAAGCAATTTCAGCAAAATTGTGACTGTTATGAGGGATTTTGACCTAAAAGTTTCATTTTTCCACAACTTTAAGAGATTACGAACCTGGGTAATCGATATTAATTTTTATTTGATATCTCTATGCATTCCGTTTAAAACTGTATTGATAGACGGACAGACAGACGGACGGAAAGACAACGAAGTGAAATCCTATTAAGGTTCCATTTTTAGAGTTCCGTACCCGAAGGGTGCCAAACGCGACCCTCATACTAAGACGCCGCTGCGCTGTCTGTCCGTCTGTCACCAGGCTGTATCTCATGAACCGTGACAGTTAGACAGTTAACATTTTTACAGATGATGTATTTCTGATGCCGCTATAACAACAAATACTTTTAAACAGAATAAATATACATTTAAGGGGGCCATACAACAAACGTGATTTTTGCTCGATATTGTAACGGTAACAGGTAGACCCTTGAAATATTCACATAATATTTAGTTATTAAAAAAAAAACAATTAAAATAAAGCAAATATTTAAGGGGGCTTCCACACAACAAACGTGATTTTTTGCTTGTTTTGCTCGATATGCAGCAGCAACAGCAATAGGTAGACGCTTAAAATATTCACAGAATTTACAGTATTTAGTTATATACACTAAAAAATAAATAATTAAATAAAAAAAAAACAAATATTTAAGTGGGGCTCCCACATAACAGATATGTTTTTTTTGCCGTTTTTAAAGATAATGGTACGGAATCCATCGTGCGTAAGTCCAATTGCACGTAGAAAGCCCTCAGCATATACCGAGGCCATGGCTCACAGTTAATTCTTACTAAGACAACTGTAAACACAAGGGGTTATTTTTAGTCCGTATACCTCACGAGCTGATGCCTGCTCAATATAGGGGGACCCGGACATAGCAGGGAGGTCTGACTCCGGGGCATGGTTATTCCATTTTTTTCCCCTCCAACAAAAAAAAACAAAAAAAAAACGTAAGTCCAACTCGCACTTGGCCGTTTTTTTTTAGGTACGGGCGGAACCCTAAAAATATATATGTATAATGTACGTAAGTGCTGCTGGTTTAAGCCAAGCCAAGCTTTCATACTCTTACCGGCTGTTATTTAGCAAAAAAGTATGTTATTTTGTTAACTTTTCTTCTATCTAATTACACATACATAAACAATATCATGTCCCGACTACCTATAATTACTATTAAACTTAGCTGTGACAACTTGTTAAACTACTGTAAAAGTCATTTCCGCTAATCACTTGCCGGTATTTTCAATTAATCTTCGATTTAATTTTATGTTGCCACTCTCTCAGAATCTGGGGGTGAGGCTTGTGTTAATAAACCTTCCTCATCTCTAAGAGAAGTCTCAGCTATGTCACAATGATAGATAGCTTCGCCATATCAAATCTGTCATTTCCCGCACTTTAGATAGCTCTCAGAGTTGAGAGCGGTTTATTAATGTGGACCTAAAAGAGCATACTAGACAGCTCAAACTGCAACTTCAAAGGGATAGCTTTCTACGATGCGACAAATTTACTCAGGTACCTCTTCTCATTTAACTTACTAGGGCGAGAGGGATCTGGATGAATTTGTCGTGAAGTACGGTACTGTGTCGTCGTCGATCCACGGTCAATGATTGAGTATCACTCGGGGAGTTGCTCTAGATCTCGTGTGGATGACCAGTAGTGCATACAGGGAATGAGCTAGGGGGCTCAACTTTATTACCCTTATAATTAAAAGTTCTAGGAAGCATAGGAACGTATAGCAACCTTAAGAGTTTCTGAAGTTTTGGACACTAATCCAAATTGACACATTTTAATTTTGATACTTTTTCACTGACAATTCGGACACCATCATAATATTGATGCAGTTTTGTATAGTCAGCTAAAAAAGCTTCAAAGTATAGCTTCATGCCATTTATTTTTATAAATGGCGTGACGAAAATTATAAATTGTTCTGTGGATATGTACCTCCCCAAGTCAAAGATAACCATCACACATGTTGAATGAAAACATTCTGTCATTCAAAATGTACTTAATATATTAAGTATAAAAAATCAACATCTTAAAAAACTTACATCCGACATGCAAAACGAATATTTAGTAGAGAAATCAACAACTTAGACATATTGGTTCATAAATACTGCAATAATCACGTTAGAAATGAGTATACTTAGTACTTATTTCACCCACATAAAAATATGTCGACAACAATCGCATTAATTGCAAGAGTGACTTTTTCATATATCTTGATCGCCTTGCATAACGCTGTCTCGTTCATAATTGTATCTGGGCGTATCTTTATCTTCCATGTATTTTATTGTGACCTGACTGCTCAGCTGCCCTTTTTATTTCTTTACATGAGTTTTTAGCATTATTAATTAGATACCATCCAAACGGCTTGCCGGATTTCTTCAATAGTTGTCGTTAAATTTGTCTTGGCATCTTATATTTTTTATTGGACTGTACAAATCTGTTCTTTTTATGGTGCCCGAATTATCAGAAAATAAGAAAATTTACTAGAACTGTGTCAATTCGGACAAAATTCCAAATAAATTGTGTCCGATATTGTCATCTTTTTAAGTTTACAAGTATTTAATATTATATGTTTCCTACACTCAGTGGGCTCATCCCCTACAAACGACAATCCTGGATACGCCACTCTTTATGACCTCACTATATCTCTGCGGTTTGATGCTCGGTTTATGTCATAAAGAAGTATTCTGTGTACTGTCACAGATAGATAATCGACTTATGTTTACGTTACGGGGCAGTAGGATTAGGAGTTTTGAAACTATAACCTAATTGCTCAGCTACAAACATCATCTCTTGAAATAATGTTTTAAAGATAAAGATAAAGATATTTATTGTTTGATGAAACATAGATATTCCATGGTTGGTTGTCGTAAAAGAAGGCAAGTGTATCACTATGATCTGCCGTATCGCGTTCAAACATTGGTTTTGAAATTAAAATTACATGATACAGCCATATAAAGTAGAGGATACACAATAATCACACAATCAATAAAATACACAATACACTCATAATAGTAGTTTATGTGACTGCTACATAATTGAGGGCATTAATACTTTTCATAATAATATCAGTCGAGAGTTTTAATGCCTAATTATGTACAGTTACATACACTAGTTTATCTACACACATATCATAAGCTCTCTTTAATGTGTTCAGGAACCGCATGTCCGACCGGCATGGTGGCCTTGATAATTCCTTTGCACTTGTTTAGCTTGTTCAGTAGTACCAACTTCACAAACAAAGTAGGGGCAGCACGCAGGCGGGCGTCGGCGTTCGAAATTTTAATGTGATAATATGTAGAAAAATTACACATTATGGTCATAATGTGTAATTTTTCAGATATGAAATGAGTTTTTACCAAGTAGTTTAACATTATGCTGATCGTAACGTGCGGGTTTTATACGCAGTAAAGAGGGTTTATGATACGTGTGTAGATAAAAGTAATATATGCATAATAATAATTGTCCTCTTAGATATCCTATCAAGTTTTATAATATGTCTAAAAGAAAATCATTAATCGAGTAGCATGCCTTTCCAATCAGTATTTTTTAAGATTATGTTTAAATATTTATATTGTTATTTCCTTTTAATGTCTCTGGTAGTTTGTTGTAAATTCTCGTGGTCATGCCGAATATACTTTTATCTACACACGTATCATAAACCCTCTTTACTGCGTTCAAAAACCGCACGTTACGATCAGCATTATGTTAAACTACTTGGTAAAAACTCGTTTCGTATCTGGAAAACTACACATAATGGTCATTATGTGTAGTTTTTCTACATATAATGACATTCAAATTTCGAACGCCGACGCCCACCCGCGTGCCGTCCCTAGTTTGTCTGTGAAGTTGGTACTGACATTCAAATTTCGAACGCCGACGGCCGTCTGCGTGAAGTTGGTACTAAAGAACAAGCTAAACAATTGTAGAACCACAATGCCGGTCAAACATGTGGTTCCTGAACACATCAAAGAGAGCTTATGATATGTGTGTAGATAAACTAGTGTATGTAACTGTACATAATTAGGCATTATGCAGCAGTCACATAAACTACTATTATCGTAGTATGCCGTTTTTCGTGGGTCAGCGCTCAGCTTATTATGGTTGTGTTTGCTCTTCATGTATTTAATCAGATAGATATTGCACTTCACAAACACTGCTGTTTCAAATATGTACAATGAAGGGACAGTCAATATCTCAAGATTAATAATATGGCCTCTGCAGCTATCAGTACTAATTAATTTACTTATAGCGTGTACACATTTCTTTTGAGCCTTAAATATTAGGTCCTTACATATGAAATTGGCGTTTTGTATGGAGAAATTGAAGTTAACTCAATTTTCAGTACAAACAATGGTGATATTTTTTTTAGGAATGACAGATCCTAATTTTATAAACTTTGTGCATATGAATGAGACAACATTTAGCTAACAGAAAATTTTATATAATTTTTGAAAAGTGTCAGCTGTAAAAAAATATTACGAATATTATCATGAAAATTGATGACATTTAGGAGGCACTGATTTTGAAGATAACATTTTAGTTATCAAACTGAAAATTAAAAGAAAATTTAATAAGTAGATGTAAAATATTGAAATTAATTTCAAAACAATAAAAAAAAACTGGAAATAGCTATTGAATTACGCGAATTATGAACTCATGTATTTGTAAGAAAAATTCGCCCATTTCATAGGTAAGCACCCAATATTACATCTTTTTCGTGGCATTTCCCCAGAACATTATTCCACAACGTAATAATGATTCAACAAAGCCATGATACGCCATTAGTACAGCATCTTTATTGACCTGTTTAGATAGCATGTATAGGGCATATTAAAATATTGCCATTTACATTTGTATAGTGAAGTTCTCATTCATTCAAAATAGGATGGAAAACTAAATAGATTGAATATTGCTTTACGATATGTATTTGATACTAGTAGTTTATGTGACTGCTTTATAATGGAGGGCATTAATACTCGAGAGTTTTAATGCCTAATTATGTACATTTACATACATTAGTTTATCTACACACATATCATAAGCTCTCTTTAATGTGTACAGGAACCACATGTTTGACCGGCATTGTGGCTCTGCAGTTGTTTAGCTTGTTCTGTAGCACCAACTTCGGGCGCCGGCGTTCGAAATTTGAATGTCAGTACCAACTTCACAGACAAACTAACGACGGCATGCAGGCGGGCATCAGCGTTCGAAATTTGAATGTCATAATGTGTAGAAAAATTACACATTATGGTCATAATGTGTAATTTTTCAGATAAGAAATGAGTTTTTACCAAGTAGTTTAACATTATGCTGATCGTAACTTGCGGTTTTTGTACGCAGTAAATAGGGTTTATGATACGTGTGTAGATAATATAATTAACAAATTAAAGTTTTAATTTACAAATTAATAATTGACCTACTGGTTTGGCCGTTTTATTGTCACATATGCCCCTTCGATATATTTTTCATGCGCTAAGTAAAAAGGGTCAAGCCTCGATTTTCAATAGATAAAAACTTTCTCAATACAAGATAGGTGTTGTTTAATATTTACGCTTCGGAACGCACCTTTTTTTGTTGCGCGTCTCGGAACGGAAACGGAACTAGCAGCTGTCACTTGTATAGAAACGAGATGACGAGTTAGAGGTTACTTTCTTGTGGTGAGAAAAATGTCGGCACATGGCGTTCGGGCCTTGGCTGTATTTCAGTAGTAATAATTGTCTAACACGGGTGTCGGGCCTGGTCGGAGTGTTAATTATAATAAGCACGGAACAATCGTCGGGAATAAGTAGATTCACGTCATCGGAGTGAGTGCTTCGTGTTGTGAAGCTTGAAGTGGTTTGGTCCCCAATTCGTCGCGTTCGGCAGCGACGGCGACAGCATCGGGCTACGACGAGAGTAAGATTCGACTCCTCTCCCCCCACCCCTTGTGCTCCTTATCCCGTATTCCTGCCTCGAATTGAGCTTTCGAATTCCGGTCTACGGCGTCAAAGGTCAGTACCACTTGTGATACCCCTGGTGAAAACCAACCCTACCAGATTCCACGCCCGTTCGGTTGAGGCGTGGAATTTAATCAGTTTGGTAGCAGGCGCGGTTTCCTAGTGGGAAATCATCGATTCACGGACGGTTGTAGGGTTGTTTTTTTGCCACATTGTAGTTAGGAGAAAAGGGTATCTCAGATTGGTCGGCAATCAGTTTGTGAGTGAGTCTTGTATACCACAATTAAAGTTCATTTTCGGTTAGTGAAAGTATAATTGACGATTTAGTTAACAATTATTATAAATTTGTAGTCGGAAACTACTCGGTGTGCATAAGAAACAGTCATTCGGTCGGACTATAGCATTGCAGTCGGGTTCCATAGCATTGCAGTGTTATTTCGGATTACAGAGCAGGGTCAGGCTATTTAAGGGGTATTAAGCTGATTTTGCTGACCTCAGTAGAAGTGTGGGTCATATCGGAGGGGCCACTTCTAGAAGGTTCACAGCTACCTTCATTATATTAAAAATAGCCTTTTTAATAAATTTTGTGTGTTATTTTTTATTGTGCCTTATGGTGGCATTCTCTAATTGATTTAGAGTGTATAGTCATAAGGTGTATGTCCACAGGGCGACCATATTAAATATTTTTTAGGATTTAATTGTTTTAGTGGTTGCCTTAGTTTTGACAACTTAGTTTTAATTTCTGTGCCCAGCGCTGACGGGCAAGTGCTGGTCTCTGGCTATACTTAGTGCGGTAGTGAAGTATAAGACCAGAATCTATTAAATCGGTAAACATGGCACCTTCGCCCTTGACGGTACTGCGGCATGGTGTCCGTGAGGAAATGAGATGGCTCGCCCATACTCATAAGTATGTGGAGCGACCTGACATGGACGATGTCCTGCTCAAGCGTGTGGAGGACGCAATGACACGCGTCGGGAAGGTGTGTCGGCTGGCTGCGGAGGCTGAAGCTCTCGGGCTTACGGATGAAGCCTCGGTGGCTGCAGTGAAACAGCTCTGCGCGGATGCTGACCAAGCGATGGAATGCTTGGGCGACATCGAGCGTCGCGCGGAGAAAATTAAGCGGTCGCGACGGAATGACCGCGGGGAGGGTAACGGAGACCCACCCCCGAAGCATGTTGTTGGATGGCTGCCACACCTGGAGATTCCGGCCTTCAGTGGGGCAATTGATGAGTGACCGGCATTCATTAACTTATTTGATAGTTGACAGAGTGAAACCTGATTTCACTCTGTTAGGCGCGCCCATTTTTCCGGAAGGCGTGCCGGGGGTTCTGCGAGGAAAGTTGAAGGCCCTGGCTGGGGCTAAGCCACATCTCAAGGAGTTGTCCGCGCATGTGGCTCTTACTATTCTCAGGAGTTGTCTGTCCCAGCCAAGGTTAACCTGTACTTTGCGAACTGCTCCGGTTTGGCTGTGCCGAGGGGAGACAGACGCTTATGACGAGGCGTTGAAGTGTCTTTTGAAGACTATTTTAAACGTTAATATGTCTCCCTCACAGTGGTCGCAGGCAGCGATGCCTATACGGTTTGGTGGTCTCGGCGTTCGTCACCTTCGGGACACGGAACTCCCCGCCTTCTTAGCCTCTTCGCGGGGGGTGTTGGAGCTTGTCACTCGTATTTTGAATATTAATGGTGACGGGTTCAGCATCCCATTTGCGGACGAGGCTCGTCAGCTGTGGCGGGTACGTTGCCCGGCGGGAGACGTTCCGGAGAAGCCAGGCGTGCAGCGCTCCTGGGATGAGGAGATATGTAAGTCGACACTTGACGGGTTGTTGGGGCAGTCCTCGGGAGCGGAGCTTGCTCGTCTGCGCGCGATCTCCCAGCCAGAATCTGGTGCTTGGCTGCATGCGTTGCCGTCTCCTCATTTAGGCACCCATCTAGATGACAACTCCCTGCGCGTGGCCGTGGCGCTTCGGTTGGGATGTAGCATTTGCGAGCCACACCGCTGTGTTTGCGGTGTATCAGTCGATTCGCTGGGGCGTCACGGACTTCACTGCGTCAGAAGTGCAGGGAGGCAGTCTCGTCATCACTCCATCAATGACATCGTCCGGAGGGCTCTCGTCTCGGCTAACATACCGGCGGTTCTTGAGCCGCCTGGTTTGTGTCGCAGCGACGGGAAACGTCCGGACGGTGTCACTTTGATACCTTGGGAGAGGGGCCGTAGCCTTTTGTGGGATGCGACGTGCGTGTGCACTTTCGCGGCATCTCATACAGGCTCCACCATGCAGACTGCTGGTGCGGCTGCGGAGTCGGCGGCGCGGCAGAAATGCGGTAAGTACGCACAGCTGATGGGGAGTTATTGGTTTGTTCCATTGGCCGTCGAGACCACGGGGGTGTGGGGATCGCAGGGTAGGGCCTTCATCAGGGACATTGGGCGTCGCTTGAGGGACCGAGGCCATGACTACCGCTCCGGAGCGTTCCTGGTGCAAAGGGTCTCACTTGCTGTGCAGCGCGGCAACGCTGCCAGCGTAATGGGTACCTTTGGTCCGGGAGCGTTCTGGGGTGGTTTATTTGTGTAGTTTTATGTATTTTAGATTTATTTATTATTTTAGTTATTAGCATAGTCATAATTGTGATGTACATTACGTTTGCATTACTGAGCGTTTCCTTAATAAATTTAATTGTAATATGTTGTTAATGAAGCCTACAAATTTGATAGTTTGGTCCACTGTCGGGACGACCTGGACAACGCCTACAAGTTGGCCCAACTATTGATGGCTCTGCGGGGTGAACCGAAGGAGTTGGTCGGTCACCTAACGGTCACGGCGGGCAATTATGAGATAGCCCGGTCCATATTGTTTGACCGCTACCAACACAAACGGCGGTTGGTTGATGCGCAGCTGGGGAAGCTGTTTAGCATCCCAAGAGTAACCCGGGATGTTGACATCCGAGTACAGGTGCTCAACCCTGTGCTGGTGGCCACTAAGGCCCTTCAGAACCTTGGTCTTCCGGTAGACCAATGGTCATATATTGTCTTGTATATGGTTTTGTCACGGTTGCCTGCAGCTGTTCAAAGTCGGTTTGAACAGCTGCATGGGGGCAGTAGCTCGGAACTGCCCACGCTCGTCCAATTGACGGATTTTTTGGAGGGTGAATGCAGGCGATGTGACACACTGGATACGGAGGCCAGTGTGCAGCCCCAACCCTCACGGATGCGGGAGGGGCCGCGCCCCCCGCCCCCACGGGGGGGTGGGCGGTCGAAACAATTTGGCGTTTTGAATGCCGCGCCGTCGGGTGACGGCTGTGTGCACTGCGACAGTGCCGGTCATGAAGTGACCAGTTGCGCCAACTTTAAGGCACTCGGGGTAGCTGCCCGCAAGAAGGTAGTCTTCCGCCACCGATTGTGTTTCGGTTGTTTGGAGCTGCACACGCTGAGCGAGTGCTCGCGCGCGACCCCTGTGAGTGCTGTGGTGGCAAGCACCACATCGTGTTGTGCCTGAATCGGTCAGGCCCTTCGGACGGTCACCAGGGCCGGACTCAGGTTGGTCGGCCACAGGGCCCAACCAGGGCCGGACCCAGTCCCCCTCCGGGCAACGGGAGTCACCAACGGGGTCACTGGGGTATCCGCGGACGGGACCCCCCCCCCGAGGGGAAGGGGGCAGCGCGGGGGTAACATGCGGGATAGCCGGGGTTCGGTCGCCGCTGTCCACGGTCAGCGAGGACTTCGGGCCGCTCTCTCACCGCGTTTAACGGGCGGGTGTCAGATGGCACCTATGAGTGGCGCGAAGGCTGGGAGCCCACCACCTTCTGCGCCACCCTGCCCGTCGCTCTGGGAGGCGAACAGGGAGGCGAACAGTCGGATGTCGCCCCCATTCCTAGAGCGCCCCAGGTTGGATCCGCTCTCCCCCATCCATCCACGGTGGCCACCGGGCACACCGTACACCGTCCGGTATGGTCGGATACCGGGACAGCGAGGGGCCTATTATGCGGGTTGGGACCCCCTGATGTACATACGGTCTGATATGCCACCGGCATATCAGCAGCCGATTTACTCCACAGCCGACGGAGGTCTCAGCGGGTTCGGATCCCGCGGAGGTTCCCGCTAGGGACACGCCGCCCACTTACAGGGTGCCGCCACTCCACAGTCGGTCATGCTTCCCACCGCCTCTGTGATAGCGTGGATTTCGGACGGCAAATCATGTGTGGCACGAGAACTATTGGACTCGGGGGCCCAGGGGTGCTTAGTCTCGTGCAACCTTGTAAGACGGTTGGGCATTTCGGTAAGGGAGTATCCACATTCCATTCGGGGAATTGGGAACACGGAAGTCGGTTCCGTTAAGGGAGTATGTCGGATTACTCTCTCGTCACTAATGGATTCATCGGTGAATCTGACGGTCACGGCGTTGGTCATGCCTGATGTGATGGGCTCACACCCTCACGTACGGTTGTCGCCCTCGGTGCGACAATTGGTCGCTGGGTTGTCACTGGCTGACCCGGAGTTCGATATTCCGGGCCCAGTAGACATTTTATTGGGTGTCGATGCCTTGGGATACCTGTTAGTGCCAGGTGTCCACGTGTTGCTGGCGACTGGTCTGGTTTCGGTCAACACCAGACTGGGCCATGCGGTAATGGGTCCGGTCATGCCGGCTGCCCAACGCCTAGCGACTCGTAGTCCCTTATTCGGTTCTGTACTCTCGGAGGTGATACAGAAGTTTTGGGAGATGGAGGAACCACCTACGGTCCGCCGGTTGGACCCGGTTGAAGAAGAGTGTGAACAGTTTTATTGGAACAATACTGGTCGCCTTCGGTCAGGTCGATTTCTCACACGTCTTCCATTCCGGAGTGATCGCCCACCGCTGGGCAGTTCACACCATGCAGCCGAGACGCGGCTTCTGTCGATGGAACGACGCATGAAGCGTGACGGGACTTTCCGGCAGAAGTACGTCGACTTCATGCGGGAATACGAGTCGCTCGGCCACATGTCGGTTTCGGGTATCGACTGGAAGCGTGAAGACCACTGCTTCCTGCCTCATCATGCGGTCTTGAGGACCCCGGAGGGCAAAATACGGGTAGTGTTCGATGGATCGGCATCAACATCTAACGGCATGAATCTGAACCAGTGTTTGCATTCAGGGCCGAAGTTGAACCATGACATCGCGGATGTTATCACACGGTTCCGTCGACACAATGTTGTGTTTGTAGCTGACATCCGGATGATGTTTAGGCAGACGATCATTCACCCTGACGATACACGGTATCAGCTGATACTGTGGCGAGAGAGCCCAGATCAGCCAATCAAGGTGTACGAGCTGAACACCAACACGTACGGGCTACGGTCTAGTCCTTATTTGGCGATTCG
The DNA here is from genome assembly GCA_949825045.1 of Argyresthia goedartella. Classification (NCBI taxonomy): domain Eukaryota; kingdom Metazoa; phylum Arthropoda; class Insecta; order Lepidoptera; family Argyresthiidae; genus Argyresthia; species Argyresthia goedartella. Next base: position 3,416,491 of record OX463822.1, read on the forward strand.
CACTCTGCGGGAGTTAGCGGATCGAGAACGGTTAAATTTCCCTAGAGGAGCAGCAATCCTGGAGCAGGATCTCTACGTGGACGATATCTGTACCGGTGCAGATTCCGTAGAGGAGGCGCTCGCTCGACGGGACGAGCTAGTTGAGCTCTTACGGGGTGGAGGTAACGAGCTCCGGAAATGGATGTCGAACTCTCCAGAGTTACTGTCTGGTCTTCCGGATGACAACCAGCAGGATCCCCACATTTTTGAAAATTTGGAAAATCCAAATATGTTGTCGGTATTAGGCGTCCAGTACCAGCCGGTGTCAGACATGTTTTCGTATCGGGTCGAGTTGGACTCCCCGAAGGTCTGGACGAAACGTAACGTCCTTTCAACGGTGGTGGTAGGACATTTGATCCAAACGGGTGGATCACCCCGGTAACATTTCAGCTCAAGTGTTTTATGCAGCAATTGTGGTCTGCTGAGCTGGAATGGGACGACCCGATCGGCGGGTCATTGAGCTCAGAGTGGGATTCGTTCTTTTCGACCCTCGCTGGCATCAATCGGATTTCACTGCCACGGAGGTTGGTCCCCACCAAACGATACACCGCCACCCTGCATGGGTTTTGCGATGCCTCGGAGAAGGGCTACGGAGCTGCGGTGTATCTGCGTACGGTCGACTCCTCGGGGGAGGTTGATGTGCGGTTGGTCATGGCCAAGAGCAAGATTGCGCCGTTGCGCACTCGCCTGACCATTCCCAAATTAGAGCTTTCGGGAGCGGCTCTCCTGACTCGTCTGCTCGACCACACGATGACGGTTCTTCGTGGGTCAATAGCGTTAGAAGATACGGTCTACGCTTGGACGGACAGCCAGATCGTGTTATGCTGGCTGAAGGCTTCAGTTCACAAGCTGGAGATTTTTGTGGCGAATCGGGTTTCGCAGATTTTGAATTCGGAGGTTCCCTTAATCTGGAGACATGTTCCAGGGGAAATGAACCCAGCAGACTGTGCGTCTCGTGGGTGTCACGCTCCGGAGTTGGTTGGACATCCCTTGTGGTGGGGTCCAAAATGGTTGACTCAAGCCGAATCGGATTGGCCAATGAGTCCACGCGTTACCTCGGCGAACGGCGCCTTGACAGTCGGTGTCTGTACGACGCAACCAGAGCCGGAAGAGGAGTTCAGCCTGCTGGAACGGTACAGCTCGCTCGACAAGCTGGTCAATGTGACCGCCTGGATCTTCCGATTTGCGCGGAATTGTCGCAATTCTGAGGCGCAACGGGTGCGGACACAGGTTCTGACACCACGGGAATGGAACCATGCGTTGTTCGCATTGGTACGGAACGTGCAGACGGTGCACTTTAAGTCCGAACTGGACATTCTGAGACGCGGACGCGTCCTACTGAAGGGAGCTGTGGCTCGGCTCAACCCGTTTATCGACCCTCAATGATTGCTGAGGGTAGGAGGTCGGCTGCGGAATGCTAACCTGCCTTATACGGCTCGCCACCCGTTGTTTCTCCCTAGGAAAGGGAAGTTGGTCGAACTGTTGATACAGGATCGACACATTCGGAATGGGCATATCGGATGCCACGCCTTGATGGCGTTTCTCCAGCGCGAGTTCTGGATTCTATCGGGAAGACGCTTAGTGCGTAGCGTCGTATTTCGGTGCCTGCCTTGTTATCGGGCCAAGGCGGCTACGATGCAGCCCCAGATGGGCGATTTGCCCTCGGATAGGGTTAACGAAATCCGGCCCTTTGCGGGTGTCGGAACGGATTTCGCGGGACCATTCATGGTCAAGTCTTCACAGCTACGGAACGCCAGATTAGTGAAGGCATACCTGTGCGTCATCGTGTGCTTGGCCACGAAGGCAGTCCACTTGGAGGTGGTCAGTGACCTCACTACAGAGGCATTTATCGCATGTCTAGATCGGTTCGTCTCACGAAGGGGCCTCCCGACATTAATCCGTTCGGACAACGGCACCAATTTTGTCGGAGCCAGGCGATATCTGCAGGAGGTCACTCAATTCCTGAACGGTAACCAGGTCGCCATCGGTACGGCTTGCTCCCGACGAGGGATTGAATGGGTTTTCAGTCCGCCGGGATGTCCTCATTGGGGAGGAATTTTTGAGGCTGCGGTTAAATCGGCTAAGTCGCACCTGACGAGGATCATCGGTGAGACCTCTCAACGCTTTGAAGAGCTTGCGACGCAGTTCTGTAAAATTGAAATGACACTGAACTCGCGTCCGTTGTGCCCGCTCAGTTCGGATCCAAATGATTTGGAAGCGTTGACGCCGGGTCGCTTCCTGATAGGTCAGCCCCTTAACGCCCTGCCAGAATACCCATTCGGTGATGTTAAGTTAAGTCGGTTAACTAGGTGGCAGATGTTGCAGCAGATGGCTCAAGATTTTTGGAAACGGTGGTCCCTTGAGTACTTGCACATCTTGCAGCAGCGCCTTAAGTGGACTGACCGGACGAGCCCCCCTCAAGTCGGTGATTTGGTGCTGATTAAGGATGCGAACCTGCCATCATTGAGATGGAGACGAGGACGGATCGTCAAATTGTACACGGGTCGGGATGGCACGCCTCGATCAGCAGAAGTCAAGGTGGGGGACTCGGTCCTCAAGAGAGCGGTCGCAACACTTTCTCGCCTTCCTATTGATTAGGGACAGGTTCGGGCCTGTCCGGGCGGGTGACTGTTTAATATTTATGCTTCGGAACGCACCTTTTTTTGTTGCGCGACTCGGAACGGAAACGGAACTAGCAGCTGTCACTTGTATAGAAACGAGATGACGAGTTAGAGGTTACTTTCTTGTGGTGAGAAAAATGTCGGCACATGGCGTTCGGGCCTTGGCTGTATTTCAGTAGTAATAATTGTCTAACACAGGTGTCGGGCCTGGTCGGAGTGTTAATTATAATAAGCACGGAACAATCGTCGGGAATAAGTAGATTCACGTCATCGGAGTGAGTTCTTCGTCTTGTGAAGCTTGAAGTGATTTGGTCCCCAATTCGTCGCGTCCGGCAGCGACGGCGACAGCATCGGGCTACGACGAGAGTAAGATTCGACTCCTCTCCCCCCACCCCTTGTTCTCCTTATCCCGTATTCCTGCCTCGAATTGAGCTTTCGAATTCCGGTCTACGGCGTCAAAGGTTAGTACCACTTGTGATACCCCTGGTGAAAACCAACCCTACCAGATTCCACGCCCGTTCGGTTGAGGCGTGGAATTTTATCAGGTGTATTCTAGTAGCTAACGTAACATCAGATTGGTATGATTCAATTTTGAGATAATCGAATAAACTAAATCATTCTTACCTAATGACTATTTTAATTTTACAAAAAAATGGTCAAGTACGAGTCGGACTCGCGCACGAAGGGTTCTGAACCACCGCATAATGGTAGGGATGATGTAGAGTGCATAGTTTGGATTTTAAATAGCCAAATGTTGTTTACAAAGTTATTTGTGAGGCTACTTCCATACTCCATGTAACCAGGTACATTTATAAGTTTGTATGTGGTTTACAGAGAAATAAATAAACAGTCAAGTGCGAGTCGAACTCACGCACGAAGGGTTCCGTACCACCGTGAAATGGTAGTGATGGTGTGGTACGAATAGTTTTGATTTAACATAGTAAAATTTTGCCACCAGGTGCTTACATAAGTTTGTATGTGGTTGACAGATAAATAAATAACTTTATTTTGTTTTTTGGTATTTTTTGTTATAGCGGCAACAGCCGTGAACATTTCAACTGTCTAACCATCATGGTTCATGAGATAATGCCCGGTGACAGACGGACCGACGGACAGCGGAGTCTTAGTAATAGGGTCCCGTTTACCCTTTGGGTACGGAACCCTGAAAATTATGAAAATTCCGGGTAGATTTTCCTGTAACATTTAGCTTATATTCTAAATTCTGTGTTTTTCATAATTTTAGACTCTGTAGCTTCGGAGATGATAATTTATAATTTCAAATTTATTTATTTATATTCACGAGTACATTTGAATTGCTTAGGCCTCCACACTAGGTTTGACCTGTGTCGTGGAGGCCTAGGGGTATATAAAATAAATTAAAATAAGCAAACACACAAACAAAACAGTACAAAACAAGACTACTACGTAATTAATGACATATACTTACTAACTAATTAATTAATTCATGAATTATTGATTTGACTGTTTACTTACTTGCTAACTTAATTAAACGAAATCAATAATAATAATAATAATAATAATAACATTAATAAGAATGATGAAATGATGATGATGATGATGAAGAGTGATGACTAAAAATGGACTAAAACTAGATAAGGAGGGGGGGGTGGGACATTCTTTGCACTTTTTGATCATAACTTCTGAAATAATCAATACTTATTTAAAAAAAATAAAGATTTTGTGAAGTTTTAATATATCTGTCTTATCATTTCTAAGCTTTTATGAATAATAATCTTGCTGCACCTTTTTCACCGTAAAAACGTTTCCTACATAAGTGAAAGGTGTCGAGGTTAATCCTATTCCATAGAACCGTACTGCGGATCTTACAATATAAACTACGAGGAAAGTTTATTATTCGTATGAATAATACATGATTCCGCCATGCCTGGGTTCGCGGAGGGAAATATTAAATTGGCTTTGGGAATTTCACTGAATGTGAGAAGGTTTTTTTCGAGTTAACCTTCCAATTGGTTACTGTATGGTGAAGGAAATTATCGCGCGAAAAACCCGTATATCTCCATCTTGTAACTAAATTACATATCTATTCTTAATGTGACACTTTCTATAAAAAAAAATGTAGCCCATTAATGTCCCCAATCATTTACCCGGACACGAGTAAGATTAAGCCATACTCTACCACGCTGGCTCAGTGCGGGTTGGTGGAGGGGTTTTACAACCACTACCACGTAGCGAGAGTAGCCGGGACCTACATCTTAACTTTCCATCCGAAACACTGAATAATGTACTTAAGATAAATTAACTAGTGGCCCTGTGGGCAGTAGACCTCGCTAACAGGGGGGCCTGTGAACCAATTTATAGGTAAGTATTTTAGATTCAATCACTATCAAGTTGTAAAGTAGCCGCACCAATAACTTTGTAAACTACATTTTGCTATTTAAAATACAATCTATTGACTTTTCACGAAAGTATAGTCTATTTCACTCACTCTCATGGTCTGTATAGATCCTCTTTACTAATCCGTCTCCTACTTCAAGGAGTCCAAAATTGGTATGTTTTGAAAATATTACTTGGATTTTTAGAAAACAGGAAGCCGAAAGTTAATGGTGTAGCATAATTTTAGAACCGGCTCATAAAGCCCTTTAATTTGATACCCCACACGATAGGTTTCAGAAAAATAAATAAAAAATCCCATACAAAACATTAATGACGTCACAACTCGCCCCCCAAGGAGAAAATCGAGAAAAGCTCTCGACAAAAAAAAACAAGGTACACGTGTGCCAAGTTTTGTGAGGATCGATTGAAAACTGTGGCCCCTAGACCGGAACTGACAGACACACATAGGGACATAGGGAGAGACAAAAGCAAAATCGGCCTCCTACCTTGTCGAAATGGAGACCTTCGCTCGCTTCGCTCGATCGGTCAATTATCTCATTGGCATATGGTCAAGTTTCGAATCTCCTGTCTCCTGTGTGAGAAGGAAGCGTGAAACCCGTTAGACCAAGGAGCTCTTTCTATATTAATAAATAAATAACTCTTCTATTCTTTTCCATTAAGCAAAATCCAATAAGAAACGAAAATGGAGTATTTAATATGCGTGGGTTCTTCGCTTACCACGTGTTGGAAAATGCGTGACGTGTAGTTTTAAAAGGTTGGATTACAAAAATCTCTTGTGTGGGTAGAATAAACATAAGAAAGAAACAAAATATGTGACATGAAAAGAATGAATTTGTTGTGCATAGCTCCACTCGAACGTGTACGTGGGTGGATCAAAAAGTACCCGTGTTAGAAATGAAGACGCATATATTTTTTTAATTTTAATTTAAATTTTCAACATAATCTCCTTCTAGGTCCTTACACTTTTCCCAGCGTTTCGGCCACTGCTTTAACCCCTCCTAAAAGTAGGATTTGTCAAACTCTTCAAAATACGCTTCTGTCTCAGCTTGGACCTGAATTTCTTTCCCCCGAGCCATGTTTTCATATTGGGGAACAGAAAAAAGTCACAGGGCGCCAGATCCGGTGAGTAAGGTGGGTGTGGCAGCAATTCGTAACGTAGTTGGGTTAGTTTGTCAGTGACAATTTTGGAAAAATGTGCTGGTGCGTTGTCATGATGGAACAACACTTTCTTCTTTGCCAAATGGGGCCATGTCTCCTTTATTTTTTATCAAACCGGTCCAATATCTCACTACAGTACGGGCCTGTGATAGTTTTCCCTTTTTGTAAGAAATCCATCCAGTATCCCAAAAAGTCGTGGCCATGACTTTTCCGACCAATGGGACTGTTTTCGCCTTCTTTGGGGCAGATTCATCAGAAAATATCCATTGTCTAGACTGCCGCTTGGTCTCAAGAGTATAATAATGGATCCAGGCTTCGTCAACAGTAACGACACAACGGAAAAACTTCTGCGGATTTCGCTCAAACAAGCCCTAAGGGCTAATTTCATCATTTGCTTCGAAAACCGAGTTCAATAAAACTTAGTTTAGCTAAAACCTAGTTTCAATGGTCAACTTAATCTTAGTTTAGTCAAACAGATTTCACCAGCTACATTTTGATCCCGTTTACGTAAACTCAGTTTTTGACGTAATCACAGACAAATTCGTCATCATCATCACTATCTTAAAAAGCTAGTGCCAACGCTCTTCTCATTCTTGATAATTAATAACAAAGCAAAAATAAACTGCAAAATTATAAAGTGACATGACAGCTATGACAGTCTAAACGCAGTTAAAGAGTTTAACCGTCCAAAATCGGGCGTTCAGAATTTAAAACTCCGTTTAGCTTAAACTGCGATCAGTAATGATGGTGAAATGCTCTAATAGTAGTTTATGTGACTGCTGCATAATGCCTAATTATGTACAGTTACATACACTAGTTTATCTACACACATATCATAAGCTCTCTTTGATGTGTTCAGGAACCGCATGTTTGACCGGCATTGTGGTTTTGCAATTGTTTAGCTTGTTCTTTAGTACCAACTTCACGCAGACGGGCGTCGGCGTTCGAAATTTGAATGTCAGTACCAACTTCACAGACAAACTAGGGACGGCCCGTGGGTGGGCGTCGACGTTCGAAATTTGAATGTCATTATATGTAGAAAAACTACACATAATGACCATTATGTGTAGTTTTCCAGATACGAAATGAGTTTTTACCAAGTAGTTACGTTACGATCAGCATTATGTTAAATGCTGATCGTAACGTGCGGTTTTTGAACGCAGTAAAGAGGGTTTATGATACGTGTGTAGATAAACTCAGTTAAGTGTATAAACTGAGTTTTGCTTGAACTGATGCAGTTTAGTTACCGTGGTGAAATTGGGGCTAAGACTCCTTCGACATTCACAGCTGTAACCGCTTATTTTCATCCGTGAGTAATCGCGGCACCCATCGGGCGGACATATTTAATTTATCGTGTATTATATTGTGTGCTTACCTATGAAATTGGCGAATTATTCTTACAGGATCAGGAGTTCATAATTCGAGTTATTCAATAGCTATTTCCAGTTTTTTTTGTTTTGTTTTAAAATTAATTTCAATATTTTACATCTACTTGTTAAATTTTCTTTTAATTTTCAGTTTGATAACTAAAATGTTATCTTCAAAATCAGTTCCTCCTAAATGTCATCCATTTTCATGATAATATTCGTAATATTTTTTTACAGCTGACACTTTTCAAAAATTATATAAAATTTTCTGTTAGCTAAATGTTGTCTCATTCATACACACAAAGTTTATAAAATTAGGATCTGTCATTCCTAAAAAAAATACAAAAATGTTTGTACTGAAAGTTGAGTTAACTTCAATTTCTCCATACAAAACGCCAATTTCATATGTAAGGACCTAATATTAATTGGTGTTCCGTGCGACACCCCTACAGCCTCTGCTAATTCACGCACTTTGGTACGTCGAACGGTGACCATTATCTTTTTCACCTTTTGCACGACTTCTTCGGTTACCACGTCTACCGGGCGCCCTGGGCGGTCCTCGTCAAAAACGGAGGTATGACCCCGTTTAAATTCATTAAACCAATGTCTCACGGTTGTCAATAGACGGCGAAAGAACTCCGTAGACACTAGACAGCATCTAACTTTAGTTTTATTTGTTCGCATGTTTTTCCATTCAAAAATAAGAAGCGAATTACGGAACGATATTGCTCTTTCCCCATTTTGTACGAAAACAAAACAAGTGTTACAAAATTTGCCGCCAGAAAAAAACTGAACCATAGACAATTGACTGTTTTTTTTTTGTTTGATAAGGTCAATATTACACGGCGGTAATGCCTTTCCTGAGTAACGCCACCTGCTATCAAACACGGGTACTATTTGATCCACCCAGGTTACGCGATCATTGCGCCCTCTTAAAGCGGGTGCTGAGCTGCGCTGCGGTATAGGAGTTGTATGGGCGTACCCACTCGTCCTAGCCATCCATGTGTTTAATGTTAATGTTATGTTATTGTAATTATTAGTTATTATTTTATTCTTCTTCTTTTTTTTTTCTTTTTGTCATTTTACCCCTTCCACTTTTATGTAGGCAATATTTTTTTCATATCAGATTTGAATTATGTTGCGGTTATCAGGATAAGTATTTTGGCAGAAGATTCCAAGACGCTATCTTATAGCACCTTAGAAAAGTGCCTGCGACAGACGGACGGACGGCAGTGCACGCAGTTTCCATGCTCACAACTCCACAGCATAACACCGCTTTCTATGAGAACGGGTTTAGAGCCCGGGCCATTCGATTGTGGAATGCACTCCCCTGCACCATCAAGGACAGTCCTACTCTGAATATCTTTAAAAAATATTCCAAAACTTTCAAGTTGGTTTGTAGAACTGCAAAAACTTTACACATTAATAGAAAAATTAAAAATTCAAATAATAGAATGAAAACAGTTTGGCAAATAATAAACCGCGAAACTGGCAAAGTTATACCAAGGGACAGTGATTTCTGCCTAAAGATAGGTGATGATGTTGTTAAATCCAACGCTGATGTTGCTCGAGCTTTTGAAACATTCTTCACCAATGTACCCGTACTCACAACGGACAGTCTAAATTCATCTCCATTTGAAGCAGAGACTTTATTAAAAAATAACACTAGCGTCAGTAATGTATATTTAAAATTTCATCATGTATATCCCCAGGACATTGTCAAAACGTTTAAATTACTTAACTTAAAAAATACGGAAGACCTGTGGGGTATATCAGTCAAAGTCATTGGTTCAGTAATTCTAGTTATAGCCCCACACTTAGCTTATATATTCAATAAATGTGTTGACGATGGGGATTTTCCAGACCTCATGAAACACAGTAAACTTATACCGCTGTTCAAATCGGGAGATAAGGGCGATCCTTCAAATTTCAGACCAATATCTGTTCTTCCAACACTAAGTAAAATATTTGAAAAGATTATACTCAATCAAATGCTCTCACACTTCAACCGTACAAAACAACTCCACGCTAAACAATATGGTTTCACTAGGGGTAAATCGACTACGGATGCAGGTATTTCCCTTGTATCTCATATTTATTCTGCATGGGAGGCCGCACAGGATGCTATCGGAGTTTTTTGCGACCTGTCGAAGGCGTTTGATTGTGTTGATCATAATACGCTATTAATTAAATTAAATCATTACGGAGTTAGAAATAAAGCGTTGGATCTACTAAGATCATACCTAAGCAATAGAATTCAAAAGGCAGAAGTTAACGGCGTAAAATCTGATGGATCGGGTGTTAAAATTGGCGTTCCACAAGGTTCCATATTAGGCCCTTTCTTATTCCTGGTATATATTAATGATCTGCCTTTCATGGTGGAGAAATTAACTGACATAGTGTTGTTTGCTGATGATACTTCAATGGTCTTCAAAATTGAAAGACAAAAAGGAGACTTTGATGATGTTAATGGTGTATTGTCTTTAACCTTGAATTGGTTCACAGTTAATAATTTATTGTTAAACGCTGGTAAAACCAAGTGTATCAAATTCTCACTTCCAAATGTCAGGCAAGTTGAGACCAGTTTGGTGTTAGACAACAGCACGTTAGAATTGGTAAATGATACGAAGTTTCTTGGAATAACCATTGATAGTAAATTGCAGTGGGGACCCCACATAGATAAATTGGCTGGTAAATTAAGTTCTGCGGCTTACGCTGTTAGGAACATCAGACAAAGCACGGATGTGGCTACATCTAGGCTAGTATATTTTAGTTACTTTCATAGTGTGATGTCCTATGGTATCTTGTTGTGGGGGAAAGCAGCGGATATTCAAACTATTTTTATTTTACAGAAAAGAGCTATTCGAGCAATTTATAATTTAAAACGAACAGACTCCTTAAGAGAGCTTTTTAAAGAAATTGACATACTAACAGTAGCTAGTCAATTTATTTTCGAAAATATAATGTATGTACGCAAGAACCTTACAACATTTTCCAAACTTAGCGACAGCTGTAATGTTAACCTAAGAAATAATCACAGACTATGTGCGCCCCGTTTTAGACTCGCGAAGGTTAGCAATTCTTTCAAGGGTCAGTGCATTCTCTACTACAATAAGATACCTCTGGAGATTTTGAAATTGCCATTTGAGCAATTTAAAAAGCATGTTAAAGCGACTTTGTCGAAAAAGGGATATTACAATGTTCAAGATTACTTAAATGACAGGACTGTATGGGGTTAATCTGGCTCAACACAGACCTTGCTGTTAATAATTTTGTAATTATTTATTCCTGCTTATTAATCATAACAATTAAATTTTTCATATTTGTATTAGTTAAGCACAACCTATTTTTAAAAGAGATCTAAAAATAAATCTGTGGGAGTTTCTACGCCCTTCTTCTCCCACAGTGGTCCAATGTAGAGAAGAGGCAAAAAATGACGTTTGCTAAGTATATGTAAATATCTACAGTAATAAAGTACTTTGACTATTGACTATTGACTATTGACTATTTAAAAGTCGTGTGAAGAAGCATTACCTCTCCCTTTAGAGTTATAGGTAGTATGCATGTAAGTATTTATTAGTATAGTTTATACAATATTAGTTGTAGTATATTATAAGTATTTAGTATATTATTATAGTTAAAATATAATTTATTTAATTTATTAATTTATATATTGTAAACATAGGTCTACCCCTGCTCAACCATCAACTTTTCCCATGTTAACCAAGTTTGCTGGAAGAGATCTCTTATTAGAGATAAGCTCGCCTTTGTACACTTTTTTATGTAACTCTTGTTTTTGACATGGTTTGTGTGCAATAAAGAAAATATGAAATTATGATCTTGTATAGGTTCCTCCTTCTGAGGCACGGAACACTAACAAATTTAATCATAATACATCTAGAAACATCTATCGAAATCCATTCCAAATTAACAAATCAACCAAACAGAACACGCTGATTTTAAGCGAGCTGTCCTTTGGTCCATTTGTTGATTTGAAACGTAATCGATTCCTCGTTGTCAAAATAACATATACGAAAGAGGATGAACTAAGAAATGCCATGTTAGCCCGGCTCTGCCGTCGCCACAGAGGCGTACTCCGGGGCATAGACAGGAAGACAGCTGATTGATGTATTGTGATGTGAAAAATGCAGGGCCGGATTTAGTTTCGGGGGTAAAATAAATAAATAAATATTAGAGGATAATCTTACACAAATCGAACTAGCCCCATACTAAGCTCAATAAGGCTTGTGTTATGTGTACCAGACAAAGATTTATTAAATACTTATGTAAATACATAGAATGCTCATCACACATATTCTTTTAAACAATAAACATTTACGTACAGGCACATACATTGCTTCTGGCCCCACGCTAGGATACCATGTATCATGGGAACCAGAAACAGCGACATCATACACATATAAACATCCAAAACCAGTTTTTTTTTTACCCCCCGCCGGGGATCAAACCTGGGTCCTCTAGCATGATAGGCAGAGCCACAACCGTTGCACCACAGGGGTCGTTTGCCCTTACCGGGATTCGAATCCAGGACCTTCAGCTTCGTGGGTAGGGTTCCTACCCGCTAGGCTAAACCGGTCGTCATACGTAAGGGTCTACTTACGTTCCTAGCGAGTATAGCTAAAGAAACGGATATTATCCTGTCACAGACAGGACAGAGTCTCTTCAAATCGGGTAGTACAAAGAGTAGTGTAGTCGAAAATACGGTGTAAATATCGTTTTCCACAGAACCGTCCGGTGCACTCGAGGTATTAATTTAAAACCATTTAAAAGGACCTCTGTGGCGCTGCAGTTGTGGCTCTGCGTACCATGCGAGAGGTCCCGGGTTCGATGCCCGGCTGGGGATAAAGAAAAATAAAACCTGGTCTTGGATTTATATATATGTGATGTCGCTGTTTCTGTTTCCTACGACACAGGATATCCAATGTGGGGCCAGAAGCAATGTATGTGCCTGTATATAAATGGGAAATATTAAACTGCAAATCGAAAATACTGATTTGCACAGAAACTATCAGGGCAAAATACTGCGGTAGCTTAGATTAAGGGTTAAGGGAGTGAACGAAGCGAAAGCGAAAAAAGCTTTATCCTTCTTGTTAGACACAACATGTAAGAACAACAAAAAATAGTAAAAATCTTAAGTACACCTAAAATATTAAAACAAAAAAGTGTTTTTGTTGAACCTTTTTTGCTGTGCGAATCAGTATTTTTGATGTGCGATTAAATACAAGCCTTTATAAATGTTATGTTATGACCACATACATGGCTCTCGAGTGCACACTTATTTCGTGATCAAACCGGTGATCTGGTCAACAACTAATTGTTATACCTGGTTAATAACATAATAACATCATCTGAAATAATGAATAGGTGTGACGTCATTGTTTCTGTTTCCCACGGCAAGGGGCATCCTAGTGTGGGGTTAATTTAAAAAGCATGTTAATGTGACTTTGTCGAAAAAGGGATATTACAATGTTCAAGATTACTTAAATGACATGACTGTATGGGGTTAATCTGGCTCAACACAGACTTTGCTGTTAATAATTTTGTAATTATTTATTCCTGCTTATTAATCATAATAATGAAAATTTTCATATTTGTATTAGTTAAGCACAACCAATTTTTAAAAGAGATCTAAAAATCAACCTGTGGGAGTTTCTACGCCCTTCTTCTCCCACAGTGGTCCAATGTGGAGAAGTGGCAAAAAATGACGTTTGCTAAGTATATGTAAATATCTACAGTAATAAAGTACTTTGACTTTGACTTTTGACTTTGGGGACAGAAGCAATATGACTTAATCTTAGAATGACTTGCGGTGCTCATTTGTGGTGAAGTGGTCGGGGCTGTGCTTGCTAGGTGAGAGGTCCGGGGGTCGAATCCCAGCTTGGGAGGAAAAAAATATATATATCAGGATGTTTACATGTTTGTGACGTCTTTGTTTCTGTTTTCCACGACACACGGTATCCTAGTGTGGGGCCAGAACAAATGCAATGCAGTTCTTCATATCTCTATAGTTACGGGGTGGCGGCGGCGATGGACCAGCCCCCTCTCACGCGAAATGGAGTATTGAATATATATACTTAGGCACAACTGTGCCTGTGCCGTCCGGTATGGGAAAAGGCGTGACGCTATCATTTTTTGGACAACAAACTTAACCATTTCCACAGTATACATATATGTTTTCACAATTTAAAACTAGTTTTGACTAACTGCCTCAGCTAAAACAAGAATGTACTTCTGGAGGAAAATGAATGTTAATTAAGCAACCAATACGGTTCTGTGAATAAACTTGGGATCGCCTTGCTCCGCTCCGCTTCGCTCGGCTCCAGGTTGTACATTTGGTATTCGGACAGAAAGTGCCCGATATTAACTGATTCAGCTTCAAATTTTAATTATTACTTATAAATGCTAGTTTTAACTAAGGCGGTTATAATAATAATAATACCATGGACACTATTTACACACATTGATCTAGCCCCAAACTAGGATTACCTGTATCTTGGGTACTAGACAACGATACACATACTTATTTAGATAAATATTATACTTAGATAGATAAACAACCATGACTAGGTTACAAACATCCGTTCTCATCAAACAAATATTTGCCCCCACCGGGACTCGAACCCGGGACCCTTGGCTTCGTAGGCAGAGTCACTGCTTTCTAGTGAAAACACGTTCCAACTGAAAACGTATCTTTACGGTATACATATAAATGGAAAAAGACCTCAATCCGGCCCTGGACATACGTGAGAAGAAGCCCGTTCTTTTGGGGTATTCTTCTAATAAATTAGATTACTCCACAGGGTGACAAGTTATTTGCCGTTACCTCTGGATTTAGGGTGAAATAAACGTGAAAATATGCTCTAGAAAAGTTCTTGATTTGTCCTTGGTCTAATAAATACGCTCGCCTGTGTTGCAGGACATGAATCTTGGAACATCGTGAGGAATCGCCATAGCTTCGGCGATGGGCTAGTCCCCTGTTTCATAACATGGAGTATTGAATAACTGGCTAAAAGTGGGAACAATTTGCCTGTGTTTGGATCTTGGTGCTCACATTGTGTAAAAAAGCGTCGTCGGTTATTGTCAAATGCCGAACTTTAAAGCGTAATTCCTTATAAGGTGACATATGTATGTCTTTGGATATCTTTTTTTAATTTATTTTTTTATTTATTAGGTTTACGAACAGTTTGTGCACGAGATAAAGAATTAGGTACATATAGGCATATACGTAATAAAACAAAGCTAGGTACACAAGCTACTTAAAAGTAAGTACAGCATACAATCGGGAACAAAGTACTTAACTTATAGTACATTACGATATTAGTGCGTTAAGATGGTTATAACATGCGAGGCGGAATTTCAGCCCGAGCCGAAGGCGAGGGCGTAATTGAGCCGAGCATGTTATAACCAATACGCACGTATATCGTACGACGTTTTTTAACACATTTGCGAGGAAACATACGCCAAAACTACATTTTCGGAAAATGACTTGGCATTTTTCATGTTTTTCCACTTCAAGAATTTTTCATACGTGGTTATGTATCAGTCCTTGGATATTGACGGCAGCAAGCTGTCGCATGCGGTTCGCGCTTCTGTTAGTATATCCGGTGGAGTTGAAGTAATATATTGCTCATCTTCATTATTGAAAGTTGTCATTTTAGATATTCACAATACAAGCACAAAGAAAAGAAAATTTGAGAAAAATGGCGCGAGGATTATTTTCTGCCGTGGCAAAGTTGGCAAAGACGCTAGAGCATGCAGCCAAGTTTTTAAATTACCGAATAAACTGTTTTATTTTTATTTTAAATAAACTCAATCTGTGAATGCACACTGTCTACTGACTGGCGCCGCGCGGCGATTAGTTCGAAATTTGAATAGCAACAGCGCGCTGCTCACTAGCTGGAGTCGTGCGGCGGCGATCAGTTCCATATTTGAAATGGCAAATAATAGATACTGTTATGGAATTTGTATGGACTAGAACTTAACTATTTGCTGTGGTAACACACGCGTTTTTTATGACCCGCTTTACATATTTAAAACCGGTGGAATTACATCAGCTTTACGAGCAAGGGTGTTAAAAAATACTTAAATAAACTATGCTATAAGTGCTATTATAAGAATTTAAATGTATTGAGCTGTGTAAGTGTGTAGGTATTGTATTTATTTCTTGGAATCTGCAACTAAATACTTACTTCTATAGAAATCCACTGGATCTGCCTTCAAATAAAGTATCTACGTACCTAAACTACCTATATATAGTTCCTCGTGATATAGCTCCTAAGTTAGAAATAGTTTCACATTGTGCTCATTATCAAGCAATTAATTTTTTTAACAAGTTGTTTTACAAGTCTATTGACCTATTTAAAGTAAGATTAAAACAAATTTTGTTAGAAAAGTGCTGCTACTCTCTAGAGGAATTTTGAAGATGACATAGCTAATTTGATTTTGTTGTATTTTTATTGACAATTGAATTTATGAATTGACTTGTAAGGATTATTATTTGGAATGATTGATGAATTTTATTTTATTTCTTGTTATATAACTATTAATTTTTTTATAATTTGTATTAGGTTGCGATAATATAACTGTGATTTAAACTTATTTCGAATACAATGTATTTTGTTAACGAATAAACGATAATAATAACAAATAATAACATAGAACTATAAAATTTACAACTAAATAATTTGAAATCCACTGTATGTGCCTTCAAATAAGAGTACCTACCTATTTATTTATGTGCCCGTATAATGTGTAATAGTTTATGTGACTGATACATAATGGAGGGCATTAATACTTGAGAGTAGGTTTATTTAACGAGCCGAAGGCGAGTTTCATAATAATATCACTCGAGAGTTTTAATGACTAATTATGTACAGTTACATACACTAGTTTATCTACACACATATCATAAGCTCTCTTTGATGTTTACAGGAACCGCATGTTTGACCGGCATTGTGGCTCTGCAGTTGTTTAGCTTGTTCTGTAGTACCAACTTCACAGACAAACTAGGGACGGCATGCAGGCGGGCCTCGGCGTTCGAAATTTGAATGTCAGTACCAACTTCACAGACAAACTAGGGGCGGCACGCAGGCGAGCGTCGGCGTTCGAAATTTGAATGTCATAATATGTAGAAAAATTACACATTATGGTCATAATGTGTAATTTATCAGATAAGAAATAAGTTTTTACCAAGTAGTTTAACATTATGCTGATCGTAACGTGCAGTTTTTGTACGCAGTAAAGAGGATTTATGATACGTGTGTAGATAAAATAATTACTAGTCAAAAATATATCCTACTAAGCTATGCTGAGACCCCTTTATTTTGGAGCCTGGGACAATATCTGAGCCCAATTTGCCGGCCATTGTTAAGTTCCCTTGTTGCGACCATAGTTGCATGAGGTTGAAGTCTTCTTGCAGAAGATTCATTGTGATTTTGTTCAAGTCAGGGGGATGAATCCTGAGCACGGTAGCTAATGACATGGGGTAGAGTTCAAGGTACCGGAGATGCATCGCATGGCCTTGCTGAGTTCCACGTCTATCTTGTTTGTATGAGAGCTGCCTAACCAAACCGGTGCGCAGTATTCTGCCGTCAATAACACCAGCGATAAGGAAGAAGTGCGAAGCACGTCGGCGCCCGCGCCCCAGGAGGTACCCATAACCGGCCCGTTGGATCTAGTAAGATCATAGATAGAATAGCAATAGAGTTCAAAAGTCCGAAGTCAACGTCATAAAAACTGATGTATCGGGTGTCAAAATTGGCGTTCCACAATGCTCCATATTAGGCGCTTTCTTATTTCTGGTATATATTAACGATCTACCTTTCATGGAGGAGAAATTGACTGAAATAGTGTTGTTTGCTGATGATACTACACTGGTCTTCAAAATTTAATGACTAAAAGAAGATTATGATGATGTTTATGGTGTATTGCCTTTAACCTAGAATTGGTTCACAGTTATTAATTAATTGTTCAACGCTGGTAAAACCAAGTGTATCAAATTCTCACTTCCAAATACCAGGCAATTTGAGACCAGTTTAGTGTTAGATAGCAACACCTTAGAATTAGTAAATGATACGAAGTTTATTGGAATAACCATTGATAAAAAATTGCAGTGGGGAACCCACATAGATTATTTCGCTGGTAAATTAAGTTCTGCGGCTTACGCCATTAGGAACATCAGACAAAACACGGATGTGGCTACATCTAGGCAAGTATATTTTAGTTATTTTCATAGTGTCATGTCCTATGGTATCTTGGTGTAGGGGAAAGCAGCGGATATTAAAACTATTTTTATTTTACAGAAACGAGCTATTCGAGATATATATAATTTAAAACGATCAGACTCCTAAAGAGAGCTTTTTAAAGAAATTGACTTACCAACTGTAGCTAGTCAATTTATTGTTGAAAAATAATATGTATGTAGGCAAGAACCTCGCAACAAATTAAAAAAATAGCTGTAATGTTAACCTAAGAAATAATTACATACTGGTGGCTTAGGTTCGTGAAGGTTAGTAATTCTTTCAAGGGTCAGTGAATTCTCTACTACCTCTCAATATTTTACTATTGCCATTTGAGCAATTTAAAAAGCATGTTAAAGGAATATTACAATGTTCAAGATTACTTAAATTATACGACTCTATGAGGTTAATCTAGCTCAACACAGTCCTTGCTGTCAATAATTTGGTAATTATTCATTCCTGCTTATTAATTATAATAATTAATATTGTAATATTTGTATAAGTAAAGCAAAAGCAATCAATCTGTTCAAGTTTCTACGCTCTTCTCCCACAGTGGTCCGATGTAGAGAAGAGGCAAAAAAAAACCTTTGGTAAGGATAAAAGAATATCCATATCTACAGTAATAAATAAATTTGACTTTGACTTGACTTTAATTCGTCGCTAGCAGCGCTGGTGTAGAGGTAGGCCTCCCGATACAAAACGAGCTCACTAAAACTGTATATTTTAAATGGATACTCGTACGGCGAAGAAAAACATTGTGAGGAAACTTGTGTGTCAATGTTTCCTTTCTTAAAAGGTAAGCACCCATTAGTGACTAATTTTATTTATTCATATCTCCATAGATCTTTTTACGAGTCGTGACAGACGGCCAGCTCATAACAGGAAAGTCGCCAGTTATTATTATTAGCTAAATTGAGCGCAATGCAATTCGAAAGATGAAACAAGGAAAAAAATACCCTCGCCGATAACGGCAATGAGATGACATCTATATGTTTAATGCTAAAACCTAATGTTAAATAGTTTCTGAGAAGCCCTCAAGCGTCAACCAACCTGGCTTCTGTAGCGCTCCTGGTAGTATGCAACCGTTAAACAAAGACAAAGCTTTGAAATTATAGCCGTCGAATGCAAAAAATCCGCATCGAAATTGGTCCAGTAGTTTTCCAGGAAAATGATAACGGACAAAAATGTACTTACATACGCACACAAGCACACACACACACACAAACGATCTTTAACCCCAAACGCATATTCCTCTTCCGTTCCGTTCCATTCCGTCGTAAGTAAAAATAAAATAAAATGCACACATTTTTTATTTTTGTTTAACCTTTTTTTGCGTGTTAGTTTCAACAAAACTGATTAATAAGGCATGACAAAAAATGTACACCGTAAAAAAAGTTCAATGTTCCAACACAGTTTCTCGTTTGTACCTATAGTTAAGTTATAGGATGTAAGAAGCGGTTTACTACTTAATTTAAACTCAGACGATGCAATTTTCTTAGTTCACTTACACAACGGAGCTGTTTTTGTCGCTTCTGCGGTTTTAATTAAAAACATCACCATGGAGCTAAATTAAATTAATATTCTATGTTTACAACTGAAGAAAGATGAGGGAAAACTGTGAAGTCAGTAAAGCAGGATGGCATGCATGAACTTTATAGCTCCAGTGAAGCTTCCAAACTAGCGAGCTTTTATGAGAGTTGATGAAGATGAAGATGAAACGAACTTAAACAAGTTCGTTTCATCTTAAGCGCTTACATGCACGCTACTAGAGACCTTTAACAAAACATTTTTATACAATGCTTCTGGACCTAGACTAGGACACCCTGTGTCGTGGAAACCAGAAACATCGACGTCACAACAAATAGACATCCAAGACCTAGGGATTATATTCTTCTCCCCAGCCGCGATTTGAACCCAGATCCTCTAGCTTGGGTGGCATAGCCTCCAACGGTAACGCCAAAGAGGTCGTCCGGTTTTAAGGTGAGTCCGGAAATTCTTCTTTTGTCCGTAACGTATACGTCGCGCCACCCGTTATAAGCGGTGGCATTGAATGCGCAGTAGTCACTTCTCAATACCTGTACATTGCAGTCATTCCCGCCAACGTCACGCGCTGGGCGGGCGACGTTGGCGGGAATTACTGCGCTTATGCACAGGTTTTGAAAAGTGACTACTGTACATTCAAGGCCACCGCTCATAACTCGTGGCGCGAGGTATACCTCCGTTTCGTAACAGCGTCGCGATCCAAGAACGCTGGTTTGGACGCCTGTTCGGTACGGTACGGTGGTACACACGTCTCGCTATTCGCAGCCGATCCATCTCGAATCGGTTATTTCACCAGTCGGCTATTTCAGTTCGCGTCCAGAGTTTTTGGATCGCGACGCTGATACGAAACGGAGGTATGGTACGGACAAAAGAACATATCTGGATCCAGCTTTAAGCGAACAACGCGAGAAACCGCAAAAACCTTCCACACGAACCTTCCTCAAACACGCGTACTTACACGAGTTAGACTTTCGCGGCGGAACGTGCCGTGGGCGTGCTCTCACTTACAGCTCCTGCAAATACAAAATACAAATACGTTTATTTTGCATAGACGTGGTAACATAAGGTGGTATTAATTTATCGGAAACGCAGATGTAGGCCACGTAGTGACATGCAAAATAGCACCCAATTAGTGCAATATAATATCTATACAAAAGCAATTTATAATGTTGTATAGAACAGGTATGTATGTATGTATGTACGCTTATTACGAAAATATAAAAACTTAATACTAATTACATCGGGTGCCTATAAACCCAGTGGGTTTCCCAGGCACCAAGGAATTTAGATTACAGCCATGTTATGAATAAAGATGTAGGTACAGATCACTTCTATTACTTAACATAATGAAAATAATAAAAACTTAATGTTAAAAACATGTGAATAATCTTAGTACTATTAAGGTAGGTACAGGCAAATTAAATATTCAAAGAATAAAGAAGTACTAGTACTAGTATAGTGCTTCCCAGCATGTATAAGGGATAGATTGCTTTTGGTCTCCACACTAGGTATAACCTGTATCGTGGAGGCCGGACAGAGATTACTAGAGCTGCCGGTTACTTAGCTATCGGGAAGTTATGACCAAAAGTGAGACAGAAAACAATTAAAACAAAAAAAGATAATAATCGAAACTTAAGTGTGATTTTAAATATATCAGAGACGTGTAAATACAAAATATTTGTGACTGTGTGTGTGTTGAATGTGTTATGAAGTGTTATGGGATGTGTGTAAATGTTAATGTTAAAATAAATCCCACCAAAAACATTCTGTAAAAGTCTAGCCAAGTCTCGATGGAGCTGCTTGTTTATCTCTAAAATGTAATGAAATCTAGACAAAGTCGTGCCAAGTCTAAGGTTCCTTACTGCGATTTCTTTATTATTATAGTTAATGTTGTGTGACGTGGCCGTTGAACATTATTTATAAGTTAGTGGGTACACGTCAATTTTTTTAACACGTAATGTTATATCTGTTGTAACTACCTATGTTATATCTGTTACTTTCAATGTCAATAAAAAATAAGTCATGGCAAATTAATTTTTATTTTACATACTAATTTGCTTTAAATAGAATTCCTTTGTAACGAGCAGCATAAAACGATCACGTGTCCCTATCACGAAACTTGCAGCTTGTAATTCATCGTAATTAAATACTACGCAGTTCAAAATTGACGTGTACCCACTAACGTATAAAAATGTTCAACGGCCTATAACAATAACTATAATAATAAAGAAATCGCAGTAAGGAACCTTAGACTTGGCACGACTTTGTCTAGATTTCATTACTTTTTAGAGATAAACAAGCAGCTCCATCGAGACTTGGCTTAGTTTTTTACAGAATGTTTTTGGTGGGATTTCGCTTTAACTTTTACCGCTAACACATGGTCCGAAATACACAGTGTTGCTCAGAGTGGTTTTAATACAGTGCAAAACTGGCTTCTATCTAACGTCCTTACACTCAATGCAATAAAAACAAAATTCAAACCTTTTTCTGTTTCTTCAGCCACTGCGCCTAATTTACCAATCATTATTCGTGCCCTCGTCTGTACCGATCAAAAAACTTGTCAATGCCGGTGATTTCTTCTGCAGACTCCATCAAATATCTTGGTGTAATTATAGACAAGCACCTAAAATTCAAATGCCACATAGACAACCTCACCAATAGAGTCCGTAAATTAATATAGATATTTAAAATTCTGCGAAACATAGCGAATCCAACCATTGTTAGAAATACTTACCTTGCACTATGCCAGTCCATCATATCTTATTGTATCCCTTGTTGGGGAGGTGCAGCCAAAACCACTATGTAACCGTTAGAAATAGCACAACGCGCCATTCTTAAAGTCGCAACGAAACACCCTATCCTATTCCCCTCCTTTGAACTATATAATTACTGTCAAGTACTATCAGTAAGATAACTATTCATATTTAGCACTCTAATCTTGCAACACCAATTAACACCACACAAACCGAACACCAAGCGACGCATAGACACGATATGCAATATTCCTTTTCCTCGTTTATCTTTCACAAAGCGCTTTAGTTTATACATTGGGCCTTTTATTTATAATCAGTATAACAATACTGAATATATCTACTTGCTGGCACTTCATGAATGCAAACACAAAATACGCAAACACTTGTTTAACCTAACGTATAAAGATAGCTTCTCTCATCTTTCTCCTGTTAGGTAGGTAACTTCCAACTCACATACGCACACACCCTCACACACACACACCCTCCCATACATACATACACACACACACACACACACATACATACACACCCTCACATTCTCACACACACACACACACACACACATCCTCACATACACCCTTACACATACCATACACACATACTTTTATTTTATTATTTTAATTTCTTCTTTTTGATAACTTTTTGTACTGTACATTTGTAGTAAGGTGACAGTGGTAACATGGACACCCCATGTCAATTGTCACCTGCGACATCTTATTACTCTAATCTTAGTATAATACTTACCCGTACTCCCCCTCCAGAAGGCAAGAGCGTGCTTATCATTAATACAGGCTATTAACTAGCCTAGCAGTGAAAGCACTAACTATTGCTATATTACTACTATAACCACCTTGTTTAACTATTAACATTTGATTGGACTCTAATTTATTGTACCCACCTTTTGTTCAATAAATAATTTTCATTTGATTTGATTTGGATTTCACTTCTTTTTGTAGAAACGTAGGCATATTGATTTATTTTATTAGATTTTCGGGAGATATCCGGGAGATATGAAAACGGTATACACCGAATCTATTCCAAGAGAAAACCAAGCTCTTGTGTTTTCTAATCAGGGTCACCAGGTACTCCAGATCTACGATTATCCTAGTTTTTATAGTTTTACCTTTATGTGGCCCTTAAACCCTAACTCTGTACCAAATTTCAGCTCTCTGAGTTTATGGGAAGTACTAGTTCTATTCTGATGATTATGAGTGAGTGAGTGTCATAAATGCGAAACTTTGCTTTTGCTTAGCTTCGGAACTAAATGACCTAGACTTTAAATTTTGGATTTTAAGTATGTGATTGATTATAGCTTACTGGATGATGAACATTTCTGGGTTCTGGTCTTATCCAGAGGTTCTCAAATAGGGGCCTGTAAAATGCGGCGAAATGGTTCCAGTAAAGGATGGTACGGCAGTGTTTGCTTCGCGCTCGACTTGGCGGGGGCACTATGCCGTGCCCCCCGATATTAATATATAATAAAAATTAATATGTATTTATATACATATAAAGTATAAATATTAACCTAGGTCTTAAGTTAGTACAAAATATCTTAATATTGTATATTTATCTGAACTAGGCTACGTTTTAGCCTGTATTTCAGACTATTTAAGATCTATTCTACTATTTGATGTCATATAATACAAAGATACAATAAAACTACTCTTACTACGCTATGTTAGACTGCTTCACTACTTGTTAGTTCTAATAAATAATCATGTTGTTAAAGTAGTAAAGTTAAAGCATACCCAAATTAATATTACGTAACTATAGTTGATTGTCCTCTGTGTCAGCATATGTCATGGTTTGAAGGAGATCGCAAAGTTTGACATATGGAAATAAGTATAATTTTGCTTTTAATCTATTATTAAGAGAAGGACAAGAGATGCGAAGAATTTCTTTGCGAATTTGTGCATGCGGCTAGAAGCCTAAGAAGAATGCTGAAAATATCATGGACGGATAGAGTAAGGAACGAGACCGTATTGCAGAGAATACACAAGAAACTGGAATTACTCAAAACCATAAATAGAAGCAAGCTCCAATACTTTGGCGACATTATGCGAGGAGAGATATACATCCTTCTCCAACTAATTCTGCAAGGAGAAGTACAGGGCCGACGAAAACCTGGCCGCAAAAGAACTCAGTGGCTGCAAAATCTCGCTGAAATGGTCCAATTCCAGTACCACTTATTTCGCGCCGCAAACATCATGGACACAGCCAGCCAATATGACTGCCAACCTTCGGTAGGAGATGGCACCAACACAAGAAGATAGTTTTTTAGGGTTCCGTACCCGAAGGGTTCCAAACGGGACCCTATTACTAAGACTCCGCTGTCCGTCCGTCCGTCTGTCACCAGGCTGTATCTCACGAACCGTGATAGTTAGACAGTTGAAATTTTCACAGATGATGTATTTATGTTGCCGCTATAACAACAAATACTAAAAAACAGGATAAAAGAAATATTTAAGGGGGCTCCCATACAACAATTCTTTGAATACCACATACAAACTTATGGATGCACCTGGTTACGTACATGGAGTGTGAAAGTAACCGCACCAATAACTTTGTAAACAATATTTTGCTGTGTAAAATCCAAACTATTCACTACACACCATCGCTTCCATTGAACGGTGGTACGGAACCCTTTGTGCGCGATTTAGACTTGCACTTGACCAGTTTTTTTTCATTCCGCACATCACAGCACATAACTGTTAATATGACGCAAGATAATGATTTTTAAACAGATCAACGTGGAACCTATGTTAACGGCCCCGCGCGCGGTTACACCCACAACACACACATGATGAACACATTTGACATTACACATGATCACCGACTGTGAGCGCGTTAAAAAAAGCGTGTACATAGGCGGTCTCGGTCAGTGTGTGGTAAATATGTGGGAGCGTTATGCCATCATTATGCATCGTCGGGCATATTTTAAGCATGTTCACATTATACCCGTAGCAATGTCAATACAAAAAGCGAGTAGAAATGTTTATTTCTACTCGCATTTTGTATTGACATTGGTCAAGTGCGAATCAGACCCACGCACGAAGGGTTGCGTACCACCGCACTTTTGGTATTCAAGTTTCTTGCACGGGGATTAGGTATTTTTATTTTGTGTGCAAGATGGCAAAATGTTGTTTGCAAAGTTATTGGTACGGCTACCTTCATACTCCATATATGTAACCAGGTGCATTTATAAGTTTGTATTTGTTATTAACATATTTCCCCCCCGCTATTTAAACCATATATTTTTATGTTAATAAAGACCTATTTTACGATTGTAATTTTTCCAAATTTTTAGGATCAGTATAGTTTCGGTAATAAGAAGAGTGGGGAGCGGTTGGCCTTTTTTATCTAGTTTATAATATTTTTTTAACTAAGCATTTCAGATTGCTGAAAAAAAGAAGTGGTTATTTACAATCATTTTACTGCCGCTATTTGAATGCTAAGTTGTTATCCCTCAAAAGGTTTTTCATGGTGAAACAACGGAAAGATATCCTTACACTTACTGTAGAAAGGCAAATAGAGGTATCCTGTATTGAGTTGGATAGCCATATTATTGTTTGTGTCTACAGATCTCCGAAAGATGAAAAAGGCCATGGAAATTTTGAAATATTCGAGAAAATTATGGAGGAAGCCCTCATTAAACTTTGTAATAACAGAAAAAAGTTAATTATTTGTAGCGATGTTAATGTAGATCTGCTTGTAGATACAACACTGAAGCAACGATTCATAACTCTGTTCAAATCATTAAATTTATGTCATATATTTCTAGAGCCGACTAGGATAACACTTACCAGCCAAACTTGCTTAGATAATGTTTTTTGTGACTGTGCATTCACAAGTAAAAATGTAATGAACTATTTACCATCCGATCACAGTGGTAAAACAGTTTAATTCCCAATTACTAGTAAAAATAAGACTGATCCATCATTTTATAGGCCTATTACATCCCATAGACTAGAGACGTATATGAAAAACTTAGATATAAGTTTCCAGTACCGGATTTTGATGAACAGAACCCGAAAAAAATCTATTCTGACTTCTTCAACATTATTCAAACATAATTCAAAACAGTTTTTAAATTAAACTTTAAAGAAAGTCAGTGCCAACAACGGTAAATCTAAATTTAATGACTGGGCAAGATTTGAAATTCGTTTAAAGTAGAGCTATGTTGTACGACCTTTATGAACAAAAAAACCTATAACTTTGATCGAACATTTCACGACTATGTTAAAAAATATTCTAAAACTTTCAAGTTGGTTTGTAGAACTGCAAAAACTTTAGAAATTAATAGAAAAATACAAAATTACAATAATGGAATAAAAATGGTTTGGCAAATCATATCCGTGAAACAGGCAAAGTTATACCAAGGGACAATGACGTCTGCTTAAATATAGGTGATGATGTTGTTAAATCCAACGCTGAGGCAGCTCGAGTTTTTGAAACATTCTTCACCAACGTACCCTTACTCACAACAGAGCGTCTAAATTCATCTCTATATGAAGCAGAGACTTTTTAAAATCTACATCAGTAATGTAGATTTAAAATTTTATCATGTATATCCCCAGGATATTGTCAAAACGTATAGATTACTTAACTTAAAAAATATTGAATACCTGTGGGGTGTTTCAGTCAAAGTCATTGGTTTAATAATACTTGTTATAGCCCCACACCTAGTGCAATATATTTAATAAATGTGTTGATGATGGAGCTTTCCCAGACCTCATGAAACACCTGTTCAAGTCGGGAGACAAGGGTGATCCTTCAAAATTTCAGACCAATATCTGTTCTTCCAGCACTAAGTAAAATTTTTGAAAAGATTATATGCTCTTACACTTTAACCGTACAAAACAACTCCACGCCAAGCAAAACGGTTTCACTAGGGGTAAATCGACTACGGATGCAGGTATTACCCATATATCTCATATTTATTCTGCATGGGAAGCCGCACAGGATGCTATCACTGTTTTTTGCGATCTGTCGAAGGCATTTGATAGTGTTGATCATGATACGCTACTAATGAAATTAAATCATTACGGAGTTAGAAATAAAGCGTTGGATCTACTATGATCATACCTAATCAATATAATTCAATAGGTAACAGTCAACGGTGTTAAATCTGATGGATCTGGAATAAAAATTGGCTTTCTACAAGGTTCCATATTAGGCCCTTTCTTATTTCTGGTATATATTAACGATCTGCCTTTTATGGTGGAGAAATTGACTATCATAGTGTTGTTTGCTGATTATACTTCTCTGTTCTTCAAAATTGAAAGACAAAAAGAAGATTTTTATGGTGTCAATGTAGTATTATCTTTAACCTTGAATT
Source organism: Argyresthia goedartella (assembly GCA_949825045.1). Lineage (NCBI taxonomy): Eukaryota > Metazoa > Arthropoda > Insecta > Lepidoptera > Argyresthiidae > Argyresthia > Argyresthia goedartella. The sequence goes on from OX463822.1 coordinate 3,443,944, forward strand.
GGTTCACATTTATTGTTAAATGCTGGTAAAACCAAATATATCCAATTCTCACTTCCAAATGTCAGGCAAGTTGGGACCAGTTTAGTGTTGGTCAGCAGCACGAAAATGACACGAAGTTTCTTGGGAATAACCATTGATGGCAAATTGCAGGACCCCACATAGAAAAATTAGCTTGTAAATTAAGTTATACGGCTTACGCTGTTTGGAACATCAGACAAAACACGGATGTAGCTACATCTAGGCTAGTATATTTTAATAACTTTCATAGTGTCATGTCCTTTGGTATCTTGTTGTGGGGGAAAGCAGCGGATATTCAAACAATTTTTAATTTACAGAAAAAAGCTTTTTTTTTTTCGTTTATTATAAGCAGAAATTATAAATGTACATCTGACAATAGGTCCACGGAAACCATATAGGTTTGTTTGTGGATCCTTATTACGCTAAAATATATGTACAATGTTTAACACATCTTGTATTTGTTTATGTAAGTACACACAAAATTTTAAAAATAAATTAAAAACATATCAGGTATGTATTCGAGCAATTTATAATTTAAACGAACAGACTTCTTAAGAGAGCTTTTTAAAGAAATTGACATACTAACTGTAGCTAGTCAATTCATTTTCGAAAATATAATGTATGTACGCAAGAACCTTACAAAATTTCCCAAATTCTCCGTTTATGTTAACAATATCTGCAAAATTAATCTACACGGTCATATTTCCCTATATGCAGACGATACCTGTCTATTTTACTTTGGATCATCTATTCACGACTTAATACAACAAGCACAGCAGGATCTTGATAAGCTTTTCGATTGGTTTCAATATAATTTACTAACAATAAATGCTAACAAAACAAGCTACATGATATTTGCAGCAAAGAATAAACCAATTCCGAACCACGATCCACTTCTCCTTAACGGGGAGTCTATATGTATATCCAGCCACGAAAAATATCTGGGTCTTACCCTGGATCCACTGTTGACTTGGCAGTTACAAATTGAACGTATGATTTCCAAAATATCATCGCTCACTGGTATGTTACGACGAATTACTGGATGTCTACATAAAAAAGTTAAGTACAATATCTACAACTCATTAATCCAACCGCAGCTTGAATATCTTATAGAAGTCTGGGGAAGTGCAGCCAGTACACATTTAAAGCAATTACAAATAGCACAAAATAAATCGATAAAAGTACTATTTGGAATGGATTTTTTAACGTCAACAGTGAAAGTGTATAAAGAAACTAAATTAATGCATATAAAACAACTCTATACATACAAAACATGTATCCTGGTTTATAAAATTTTAAATAACTTAACTCACTCTGAAGTAATCTTCACAAAGAAAAATATCACGCACAACCTTAGAGGTGGCAATAAGATACAATTAATAGCACCGAGAACAAACTAAGGCAAAACTAGTATATTGTTTGAGGGAGCGCATATGTTTAACAAACTACCGCAAAACATCACAAATGCAGAATAACTCCCTGGATTTAAATCACTTTTAAAAAAGCATATTTTGTCTAGTATAGTCGATTTTGTTTAAAAGTCATAGTCACGTAAAAAAAGAAAGAAATTATAATATAATAATAGCTCGCATAAGTGTGTTATATATATTTACAAACATTATTTTAATGTATAGATTAATGTTTCTCTATAAGTGAACTACATTATTATTCTTTTGAGAAATAAAATTCTAAAACCTAAAAAAAAAAGTTAGCGATAGCAGTAATATTAACCTAAGAAATAGTCACAGAATCTTGCGCCCCGGTTTAGACTCGCGAAGGTTAGCAATTCTTTCAAGGGTCAATGCATTCTCTACTAGAACAAGATATCTCTGGAGATATATATATATATATATATAAATATATATATATATATATATATATTGTATAAGTTAAGCATAAGCAATTTTTAAAATAGATCTAAAAATCAATCTGTGAGAGTTTCTACGCCCTGCTTCTCCCACAGTGGTCCAGTGTCGAGAAGTGGCATACAATAATGATTACTAAGTATTGAATTTGGAATTTGGTATTAAATAAATATCACACCATATGAATAAAATGTGCAATGATATCAAGAAACATTCCCACTTCACACACGGTTGAGTCAGCATACCACCACGCGACAAACATCAAGACTACACCCTCGCGGGCTTATTAACAGTGTCGGTTACATAGCTAATACACTGTTCGGTGTACTGGGCAAAAGATTCGCGGAACAGTATCAAGAATATATTAAGTTACTACGGGACAATCAACAACACCTGTCTTCTATCATAGAAGCTAAACATAATCTTCTTCCAAGGACGGAAGAGGCAATAAATATCCGGTATGAGTATACCACATTATCGCATTAAGCAATAAATAATTCAAGTTGAAAATTGAGGTCTTACTGGCGATTACAGACTTCAGTTCGGGTGCCCTAATAGCATAGGGACACCATTAAGGAGCATTCAAGGATATTTGTTAGACACGCTAACAGATGTTTATCATGGCAAGTTTAATCTGCATCTCCCCACCCCAGAGTAGTTACGGAGCGAGTTGAGTATAATTTCAAGTCAAGCTTCAAGTGCTCCATTGCTCCTCCAGTGATTGTTAATCGACAACCTACTTCAAGATTTCAGCAAAATATATCAATTCATCAAGATTAAAGCAAGAATGTTACAGGAATATATGGTTTGAAAAACGCATCCCGCTAATTGCAAGAGAACCGTTCGAGTTATTTAAAATCATACCTATACCTACACAGAGCTATAACAAGATGACAAGAATAGTACCGATAACAGAAATAATAGCAATTAATATTCGAAAAGATTCTTATTTACCATTGACGGTGTATAAATTGGGATCATGTTTCACACGAGGGAATATCAAGCATACCTGTTATCTACGAAACCCCGTCTACTAAATGAAGGGAGACCAGAGTTTGTGTGAGTTAGATGACTCATGAAGACGTAAAGTCACCACCAAGAGGTGTAGTAACAAGTGGGCAGAGATTAACAACATGAACAGTTATTTTTATTTTTGTTGCGCAGTGTCAGGCGCAACTCATTTGCGGAGATTAAGTTACCGCAACGCAGCTGACCAATACAGGAAACATTAACCTAGTCTATGGCTGCTTAGTGAAAACAAACGAATTAACTGCATATGCGCTCAGACAAGAGCACAATGTTATGCAATCAGGAGCAGAATTGTTACACAGATGTTGATTGTCAAATAAATGCCTTCGACAGATCGCAAAAAACCCCGATTGCATCCTGTGAATGTTGATTTTTTCACAACTTCAAAAGACAGTGCTGAACAATTGATATTCGTTTCATATTGATACCTCCACCTGTTCCTGAGAAAAAAGGGTCTTGACAGGCAGACACACAGAAATTTTAAGTTTTCGGATTTTCCATTTACCTGTGCTTCAATGATTCTAAATCAACCGGAAGTACCCTTAAGGTTTTGATTCCGTTGCAAGTGTCAAGCAAATTCAGCGAGTTCAGCTTTGGGACATAAGCGTCCGTATTAATTGATTGCGTAGACCTAGAAGTTTGAATTTTGACCCTCCAAGGGTCCACAGACTTGTGTAATTGATATCAATTCCAATTTGATTCCTGAGAAAAAGGGTTGTAACTGACGGAGAGATCCTATAAGGGTTCCTTTTTTTCCTTCTAACGTACGGAACCCTAAAAACGCTAATATGAAACCGTTGACCATAGAAAACAATACAAAAGCCATCGGATCTTAAGTCTAAAGGCGACTGCGACAACGACGCGTCTGAGACTCCCCCTACCTTAGAGTTGCATTGGCGGTGCAAGCAAATTGTTTGATACCTTATTAATGCAGATGGTGTTCGATGCAGACGGGTCGTTGTCGAGTAGCTCCATGTGGGAAGGCTTATAAAGATGGTGTGTTGTGAAAATCATACACCGAAGGAAATTCTTGATGGATGCTAAATCTATGGGTTTTATGGAGCGTCCGTAGTGAATGAGTATAACACACGGTCACAAATATATCACCATTTATTAGCGTGTTCTCTACAATTTCTTTAGGTTGTACGTGCTAGTTAAATCAACTTATATTATAAAATACAATGAGCAATTAAATGGCTAGTCTGACCGAGAGAAAATCTGTCTCACTCTGTGTAACGTGAAATTGACAGTCCTCAGTGTTGCCAACCGTTCCACAGATTATTAATCTAAAAATAGGCATGCCACAGAGTCGCCACACCACCCCCCTACGGAGAGAAATAAACCTACAAAAAAAATATATATAAGACAAATTAGTCAAATGTTTTGAAACGAACACGTCTGCCAGACCTTGTGGTATATGGCTGTTTGGGTTGGGATGACGATGGCGGAGCTGTGGATGGTGCTGTAGATGGTGAAGGTGAAATAGAAGAATGCTGTTGAGAAACAGATGGCATAGCAGAAGGCGGCTGTTGAGGAGAAACAACAGTTGAGGGTGTAGGAACTGGTGTAGGAACATAATCCAAATTCTGCAATGAAGTTTGTTCAATGTAGGCTGGTTTGATCCTATCGACGCTGACAACAACAGACTTACCCTTGATATTAATAGTAACCGTTTTGCCATCTCTGGCTCGGTCAATAACTTGATAGGGGCCAGAGTAAGGAGGCTGCAAGGGGCGTCGAACAGTATCGTCTCGTAAGAAAATGTGTGATGTGGCCAAGTCCTTGAATACAAAAGTTGCAGGTTCGGTGTGACGCGAAGCTGGGACAGGTCGAATGGAAGCCATGTGTCGACGAAGTTTAACGACAAAATCAGCAGGATCCTCGAGCTTGTCCGGTTCGGTTGGAGGAACCAGCAATTCGCCGGGGAGACGCAACGTTTCCCCATACACCATTTCTGCAGAGGTCGCTTTCAAATCTTCTTTGAAAGCTGTGCGCATGCCAAGTAAAACGAGAGGGAGAGCCTTAACCCAAGAGTCGCCGTGGCACATTAACGATGCCTTTAACTGGCGGTGGACACGCTCAATCATCCCGTTCGCACTCGGATGGTATGCCGTTGTGCGAATGCGCTTGGTGGCAAAATTGTGCATAAGTCGGCGAAACAGATCGGACTCGAATTGAGCTCCTTGGTCTGTAGTAGTAACCGAAGGCACGCCAAAGCGCGGGACCCACTCTTTTGTAAAGGTGTCAGCAACTTCTTCAGCTGTGATGGTACGCATAGGCCAAACTTCGGGCCATCTGGTCACTCTGTCAATCGCAGTCAGGCAATAACGATACTCGGAACAAACCGGTAACGGGCCAATGATGTCCGTATGAACATGCGAGAAACGACCAGATGGGGTGTCGAAGGTACCTAAAGGTGCAGAAACGTGTCTCGTCACTTTGCAGCGCTGACACGCTTCACAAGTGAGAGACCACTCTTTGCAATCTTTGTTCATATTAGGCCAGACATACCGTTCGGACACGAGGCGAGTTGTAGCTCGGATGCCCGGGTGACTTAAGCTGTGCAGCTTATCGAACACACTTCGGCGCAATTCTCGTGTGACATATGGTCGAGGTCTGCCAGTCGAAGTGTCGCAGGTCAAATAAATGTCAGTACCTGGGATGGGAACTTCGGTCAATTTGAGGCTAGAGCCTTTAGTCCGAAGAGTTTTAAGTTCCTCATCTGACTGTTGCGACTTTGCAAGGATCTCGTACTCCTGATCTAAGGAGATAGCGTCAACGCGCGACATAGCGTCGGCTACGACGTTGTCTTCTCCCTTAATATATTTGATGTTAGTCGTAAACTGACTAATAAAAGACAGCTGGTTTAGCTGTGCAGGAGGGAGCTTTTCTCGACGTTGTACGAAAGCGTACAACAGAGGTTTATGATCAGTGAAGATTGTGGCCTGCTGAACTTCCAGGATATGACGGAAATGTTGTACACTTTCGTACACCGCCAAGAGCTCTCTGTAATAAGTAGGCCATTCGGACTGGCGAGGGGTCAGTTTTTTACTGAAAAACGCCAGTGGGTACCACTGACCGTTGACTTCCTGTTGCAAGCATGATCCAATATGCGCACTCGAAGCATCAGTAAAAAGGCCAAGTGGTGCATTACATACAGGATGCTGTAGGAGAGTGGCTTCCGAGAGGCTGCGCTTGCAGGCGTCAAATGCTTGGTAAAGGTCATCAGTCCATGGAAAGGGCTTTGCTCCTTTGCCATGGGTTGAGACTACAGCATTTATTAGAGGGGCCTGGAACTTTGCGGCTTGCGGGATAAAACGGCGGTAATAATTTAGCATGCCGAGAAACCGTCTCATGCCATGCACTGTTCCAGGTGGAGGAAAATCTAGGAGGGCTTGTACGCGTTCCTGAGGAGGGCGGGTGCCTTCAGCGTTAATAAGATGGCCTACGAAAACAACCTCTTTGGCACCAAGGACGCACTTTGAAGGATTTATCACAACCCCGTATTCCTGGAACCGCTCGAAGAGCAGATAAAGATGCTTACGGTGAGTATCCTCATCTGGGGAAAATACCAGCACGTCATCGATGTAAGGGAAACAGAAATCGAGACCCCGTGTGACCTCGTCGATAAAACGTTGGAAAGTTTGACCTGCGTTGCGCAAGCCAAACGTCATAAAGGGAAACTCGAAGAGGCCAAACGGGTTAACGATGGCCGTTTTCGGAATATCACCTTCGAAGACGGGCACTTGATGGTAAGCTTTTACCAGGTCGATGGTGCTGAATATTTTAGCCCCAGAGAGGCTATGGGTAAAATCATTTATGTGGCGAACTGGGTACTTGTCCGGGACAGTCCGGGCGTTTAAACCACGGTAGTCGCCGCAAGGACGCCACAATCCATTTTTCTTTAGGACCATCTGTAGGGGAGATGCCCAATCACTTTTGGAAGGTCTGGCCACCCCACAACGTATCATGTCCTCAAATTCCTTCTGGGCTGCAACAAGTTTGTGTGGAGCCAAACGACGAGGACGACATGAAACGGGGGGTCCTTCGGTGGTCTTAATGTAATGCACAGTGTTGTGTTTTACAATGCGAGGTAAACCGGGAGGGCGCGTAGTATCTGGGAACTCAGCAAGCACTTGTGCGAAAGTTGAGTTGCCACAAGAGACGGCCTTGACACTGTCCTGAGAGATGTTGGCTGCAATAGCAGAAACAAACAGGTTAGAATTGCCGTCAACGAGGCGCTTGTTGCGGCAGTCCGGCAAAAGATTATAATGGCTGAGGAAGTCGGAGCCAATAATGGGACTGCTAACATCGGCTATTACAAAGTTCCAAAGAAAATCTCGGCGCAAACCTAAGTTGAGGTGCAAGGAAATATTGCCGTAAGTTTTAATGGAACTGCCATTTGCTGCGTTAAGTTCATAGTCCGTACTGGTAAACCGTCCTTTAAGAAGCCGCCTCGGGAAACAGCAGAGGTCTGAGCCAGTGTCAACTAAATACTGGTACTTGGACTTCTGGTCCGTGACAAAAATTCTTGTCAAGCGGCTAGGTTTAGCCAAATCAGTCGCCGCTACTACTGATTGGTCCTCTCGTTTCCCTGCTGTGAGGGCCAGCTGCAAGGTTTTATGCATTTGGCCGCTTTGGTATTAAATTTTTTATGATACCAGCACAGTTTAGGGGCACCAGGTGTGGAGGTGCGGGAGCGACGGTCAGCAGCAGATGCGGAGCGACTACGTGAACGTCCAGGTCGGTTGTTGGTAGAGAGGGAAGCAACTTGTTTGCTCAATTGATCGACCTGCTGTACCAATGTTTCTAAGATGGTGGATGAAGTTGACGGAGCAGCGCAGGAGAGAACTTGGCTGGGACCAGCTATTTCCATAACCTTGTCAGCCAACTCTGCGAGCTTATCCAGGTCAAGCTCCATCTGTGATGCTAGAATAGCTTGTACTTGTTGAGGGAGGCGGCGCATCCACAGTTGTCGCAGAATATTCTCATCTGACAAGTCATTGCCAGAGAGCGAGCGGAGGTGGCGAAGAAACTGGGATGGTTTTCTATCCCCTAGTTCCTCTTCACCAACGAGCTGACGTACCCGCTGTTCTTGGGACATAGAAAGTCGCCTGATTAATTCCTCCTTCAACTTTTTATATTTGGTGCCATCAGTCGGAGGTGATGTGATTATGTCCTCGATTTCACTGTCCAATTTTTGGTCGAGCTGCGAGATGACATAATTGAACATTGTAGTATCAGCTTTGATACCTGACAACTCAAACTGGGCCTCCACCTGGGCAAACCACACCGCTGGCTTGTTGGGCCAGAATGGTGGTAATTTCACAGAGACTTTGAATGTCTCTGGTTTCTTATCCAATTCCAGCATATTATTGAGAACAGCTTTCTCAGCCTCCAGCTTTTGAATGCGTGCAAGCAATTCTTCAGTCATTGTTAATATTTACAACTTATACTAAAGAACCAGCAGACGTGCATGCAAAAAAAAAAAAAATTCCGGGGTCAGATGGTGAGACGAGGACACAAAAATTAAATAAGTAAGTAACATGTACAATAGGCAATAACACCACAAATAATTGTCAGCCTAGAACTTATAACTAATTAGTAAAAATTAAAATTAAGTTTTATATGTACAAAATTTTTTACAAAATTTAGTTTTAGTGGTTAAGATTAGAACCAAACAAACGAAAATGCACGGTGAGGAGACTTAATTAATATTAAATTAGTATTGCATATGCTCAAAATGCAGAAAATTAACCAACTTATTAACCAAAAAATAAAATTAAATTCAAAATATTCTGGGCAAAATGCAGCACAAATCAGTTAAATTACTGTCCAAAATAGTCTTTAATACACATTTAAATGAAATACCGGTCACCAAGAAAGTTTTGAGAGTACTCACGGACCGACGGACACAGGAGTTTGTCGTAACTTACGAAATGTGTATCCGAACGCAACACCGGTAAAATCGATTTTCGACAAATAAGCCGCGCCGCGCACAACACTATCGGTCTGAAGTTGGAGCGAACTGTCTTTTGTCAGGATAGTTCTGCTACTCGACACAAGGCGGCGGCACCGGTCACGTTTTTTGAATTCGAACTATAAATTCTTGAAATTTTGAGACGAAAAATTGCACTGAATTCGATGAATGCGATATGATTTAGTTTCAGCACGACGAAAAAAAAAAGGAAAATTGTAAACACTGTCCAACTCGATGTTCCCATACGAAGATATCACGAACGAAACAATTCACAAGCGGCGCCGAGGCAAACCTGTTTTATCTTGTTAGCGGGCGGCGGCCGGTATGTAGGTAGGTTTCAGATTTCAACCTTGGATGGTTCGTAGCCGGCTTGGTACACGCAGGATTGATGGAATGTAGTTTGCAATGGTGCAATGACGATCACAAAATCACAAGATTCACTTCAATTGCGTAGAAATAAGTCCGGCGGGAACTCGAATCACGTCGGAGTCACCATTATGGGTTTTATGGAGCGTCCGTAGTGAATGAGTATAACACACGGTCACAAATATATCACCATTTATTAGCGTGTTCTCTACAATTTCTTTAGGTTGTACGTGCTAGTTAAATCAACTTATATTATAAAATACAATAAGCAATTAAATGGCTAGTCTGACCGAGAGAAAATCTGTCTCACTCTGTGTAACGTGAAATTGACAGTCCTCAGTGTTGCCAACCGTTCCACAGATTATTAATCTAAAAATAGGCGTGCCACAGAGTCGCCACAAATCTATGGTCTTACACGTGCTTCGATCCGTGGGAAGTATTTTGTGTAGGTGTAGAGCGCCGGTGACACGAGTCAGAGATTCTCGTAAGAGATTTTCCGACAAGATCCGTTTACAACAAAAAACATGGCATTATCGTCTTTCCTTTGTTTCGGAAAAGGCATACCGTCACGCCACACGGGGTGACAGTCCTCGTATGGCAAGCCCATTGCAGCTGTGGTGATAAAGGTGTCCTCACAATGTTTGCCATCCTCGCTAGGACGTCCGTATAATGAAATTTAGATAAATTATTTTTGTATTTGATAATTTATGAATTCAAAATTACATGAGCCCCTCTTCGATGAGTTTTGTTTTCTGTTAGTAAACACATGTGATAACAAATAAAGACAGCAGTAGACGTCAACTTTTGGAATTTAAGCTACGCTTTAATGTTAAATCAGCAATGTGTGAGCATTTTGTATAAATTTTTATGTTTATGTAAACATAAAAATTTATACAAAATGTTTATGTAAACATAAAAATTTATACAAAATGCTCACACATTGCTTCTGGGGCCCCACACAAAAACCTGTGTTGTGGGAATGAGTAACACCAACATTACATATATCATCTTCAACATTATTTATTGTTTGTTTATTACCTCTTAGCTTATTTCAATATGTCCTAATGAGTAAATCCTACTTACTTTAATTTAGGGTAAATATTAAACTGCACATAAAAATACTGATTTGCACAGCAAATATCAGGGCAACATGCTGCGGTAGCTTAGGTGAAGGGTAAAGGGGGTGAGCGAAGCGAAGCCCCCTTAGTGTTAGGTTGAACATGTAAGAACAACAAAAAATACTTAAAACATAAACTGAAGTACACATAATAGTAGTTTATCTACACACGTATCATAAACCCTCTTTACGGCGTACAAAAACCGCACGTTACGATCAGCATAATATTAAACTACTTGGTAAAAACTCATTTCTTATCTGAAAAATTACACATTATGACCATAATGTGTAATTTTTCTACACATTATGACATTCAAATTTCGAACGCCGACGCCCGCCTGCATGCCGCCCCTAGTTTGTCTGTGAAGTTGGTACTGACATTCAAATTTCGAACGCCGTCGCCCGAAGTTGGTGCTACAGAACAAGCTAAACAACTGCAGAGCCACAATGCCGGTCAAACATGCGGTTCCTGTACACATCAAAGAGAGCTTATGATATGTGTGTAGATAAACTAGTGTATGTAACTGTACATAATTAGGCATTAAAACTCTCGAGTGATATTTTTATGAAACTCGCCTTCGGCTCGTTTCATACACCCACTCTCGAGTATTAATGCCCTCCATTATGTAGCAGTCACATAAACTACTATTATATGACTGCTACATAATGGAGGGCATCAATACTCGAGAGTGGGTTTATCACTCGTATATCACTCCAGAGTTTTAATGCCTAATTATGTACATTTACATACACTAGTTTATCTACAAACATATCATAACCTCTCTTTGATGTGTTCAAGAACCGCATGTTTGACCGGTATTGTGGCATTGTGACATTGTTAATTGCTCTGCAGTTGTTTAGCTTGTTCTTTAGTACCAACTTCACAGACAAACTAGGGGCGGCACGCAGGCGGGCGTCAACGTTCGAAATTTGAATGTCAAAATTTTCAGATAAGAAATGAATTTTTACCAAATAGTTTTAAATTATGCTGGTCTTTACGTGCGGTTTTTAGACGCAGTAAAGAGGGTTTATGATACGTGTGTAGATAAAATATTTAAAACTTAAAGTGCTTTTGTTGATCCTTTTTTGCAGTGCAAATCAGTATTTTTGATGTGCGATTAAATACTAGCCTTAATTTAGTATTCTCACGACGCAATTTACTATTTACCCCTACCTATTTACTATTTACAATCAGCACCAAGAAAAAATATGCTAGTATTATTTCTTTACCCACGCCTCAGATTTTCCCACTTAATTTATAAGAGAGCTGAACAAAACATTAGAAATTCCAAGTAAATATAATCTCTGTTTACAGTTTCTTTAAGAAACTCATTATTCTCGGATCATTAGGATGGTTTTGAATTATTTCTAAAATAAACATCAATGAGTTCTTAGAGATTTTGTATTGGGGCTTCGGAATAAGCGAAATACATAGATGAGTATACGATGATATGAGAATGTATTGAGTTCTAAGGCCCTTTATCGAAAACCGCTGAAAATTACAGCTTTCATTTGGCGTAACCTCAGCTAAACAAAACCCTTTGCTTAAATAGATATAGCTTCAATTTTGGATAACGTACACTTTTGTTGATGGTTTGGTTTCTTTTGGTTTATTCTTGCTCTACAAAATAAGGTAATACTCGCCATGTGTATAGTTTGTCAGACATTAACGAACTCTTCAATTGCATCGAACAGCATATGTTATAGTCATAACATAAACATAGACTGAATATTTCAAATCAAAACTTTTGGGAAACGTTATTTTAATTATAAAAGTGATCTATCAGTGAGATACATTTAAAAAATGCATTAGAAAGTCAATTGCCGTATAGAGTGTTATCATAATGAGTAAAATTTACATGAGAAATCATCAAAACTTAGGCGACATCAACAGCTACCACAGGTAAATATTAATCAATGTTATTCGTAGATTTTCTTGTATTTTATCCATTCTATTGGATACATTAGGATAGCGGAAGATTTACAAAATTATTTCCAGATATATACCAGAAATATAAGAAATATATTTATAGTAGTGTATGAACAATAATTTATCTATTACAAATTTGTCCAAGACATATCGATAGTGATGTGAAACAAATATTATCGATAAATTGTATAGTACGAAGTCTACAGGGGTATGGGGTTTATTTTATTTTTATTTTATTTTATTGTTTAAGGTTCACCAACAGATGATACAATAAGACATTCATTTGTATTAATTATTACATTAGTGCTAGATGTTCATCTACTTAAAGGTAAACACAACATGCACATTCGACATTTGGTATTAACGCTATTATTATAAGTAAGATATCATTTATTTACAATTGTTATTATTTAATTACTATTATTAATAATAATAATAGTAATAATTAATTATACCCCAATAATTAATTATAATTATAATAGTAATAATAATAATATTATTGCTATTATAATTATAATTAATTATTGGGGTACGTGGGATAAATGAGACTCGACCTTGGATCTAAACGAGCCAAGTCTGTCGTTGAATACGTCTATATCCAATTCTGTGTTCTTGTGCATAGTGTTGTAAAGGCGTGTCATTCTGGTCATAGGGGGAATTAAGACCGAGGTTAGTTTTCCAAGGACGCTCTCTGAGGAGTTTGTTGGTACCAAGTCGTGGGAGCCTGTTTGGAACGTTTATGCTGAAGGAACAATTGTGGACACTTTATTTTGCCGTTAGCACCTTGTACATGAATGTCATGTCTAGTGTTTGCCTTCTGACAGCAAGAGATGTCATTTGGAAGTGTGCTAATCTTTCCTTATATGAGCGAAGTTGGAGATCCTTATAGGTAGTGTGTGCAAGATACCATACAAATCTTTTATGAGCTTATTCTATTGTATCCTTGTGAACCTGATAGAATGGGCTCCATGCCCTGTGAGCAGTACTCCAGAACAGATAGAACTAGCGTGTTAAAAAGCAATATCTTCGTTTTGGCATCTCTAAAAGGTTTGGAAGCTCTTAAGATGAAACCTAGTATTTTAGATGCCTTCGTTGTTATACTAGCTATGTGAGGAGTAAAACTAAGTTCGCTGTCAACCAAGATACCAAGGTCTCGAATGATGTTAACCTGTTCTAGTTTTGTGCCGTCAATATTGTATTGAGTCAAAATGATTTTGGTATTACGTGTGAAGTCACATGGTGGCACTTACTCGGATTAAGCTCCATCCCATTAAGAACACACCATTGGTATAGTTTGCTAAGATCTTGTTGTAGATCATGTGCATCCAAATCGTTAGTGACGGCTTTGAGTAGTTTTAGGTCGTCGGCAAACATGTATGGTTCAGCGTGTTGGAAACAATCTACAATATCATTTATAAATATTATAAACAACACTGAACCCAGATGGGACCCCTGTGGGACGCCTGACGTTACGCTGAAAGGTTCCGATTGTGTGCCGTTGACTACAACATATGATTTTCGTTCTGTCAAGTATGATTGTATCCAGTCCAACATAGGGTTAAGCATGCCGTAACGTTTGAGTTTGTGTACTAAGATATCAATGTCCACCTTATCAAATGCTTTGCTGAAATCGGTATATACAGCATCCACTTGTTCACGCTTGTCCACAAACTCAGCTAGTCGATCTACGAATGCGACAATATTAGAGTTGGTTGAGCTGCCTTGAACAAAGCCGTGGTGTCTATTAGAGAGCTGAGGGAAGACATGAAAATTTAGACTTGGGTATATTATAACCTCGAATATCTTTGCAAAGGTAGGAAGAATAGTGATAGGTCTGTATTTACACACATATTTGCTAATACCATCCTTAGGTATGGGTACGATCTTTCCCATTTTCCACCGAGCGGGAAAACCACCTGACCTCAACGAATGGCTATATATTACGGTTAGAGGCCATGAAAGGACATCAGCGCAACGCTTTACACATAAAGGTGGAATATTGTCGGAGCCTGGGCCCTTGTTAGGGTCTAATTTCCTAAGTTTATCTCGTACTATAGACTCTTCAAAAGTTATAGTCGAAAGGGGACTGCAGGCTGAAGAATCTATATAATCATCTTTTGGTGGGCTCTGATTCACTGAACTACTTGTGTATAAGGAAGAAAAGTTTTTGGCGAATAGTTCGCTAATATCCTCGCTATTATTGTCTACCTCAGAACCCAGATACATCGTAGATGGAATTTCACACTTATTTTTCTTTTCTGTTTAATGTAGGTCCTGAAGTACTTAGGGCTGTCCCTTATGCTTTCTTCAATTCTCCTAATATAATTGTTAAAACAGTAAGTCATGAATGTATCGCACTTTTTCCTCAACATTTCGAATGTGAGTTTGTCCATGGGATTGTGGAATTTCTTCACTTTCAATCTAATCTTATGCTTTTATTTGAGCAGCCTAATTAATCCTGATGAGAACCAAGGCGCATAATTTGATTTTCGAGATTTCGTCACCGGGACATGTGTTTTGATTGCCGTGTAAATCTTATCATAAAGCTTATCTAGCATCTCGTTTACATCGGGACAGTTGTGGAACATTTCAGCCCAATCAACCATACCTAGATCGCTGATGATTTTCTCATAGTTTGCCCTGTAAAAGTTTAACCTGGGCAATGAATTTGTCTGCAAGGTAGTATCATTAACTAGGTGTAATTCAAACTCTATGGGAGGATGATGAGGGTCCACTGTACTGAGCCCGATTGGAAAGTGAGTGACTTTTAGTTAATGGACATTGGACAATAATAGGTCAAGGATCCTGTCATTGGCATTTTTGATGGTATTAAACTGATTTAAATTATATAGTGATATGAATTCAGTTAAGCTATCAAACAGGATACTATTACCCAATGGAGACTGCAGTTCTGGGTTGACTGCTGAAGGTACCCATTCCACATCCTTTAGTTAAAGTCTCCCATAATAATGATTTCAGAGAGGTCCGCTCTATCTGAGACAACATTGTTGGCGTGTTCTATAAACAGTTCAAAATCAATCCGTTTAAGTGGCGATGGAATATAAGTAACGCAAAAGCCAAGCTTTTTTAACTGCTTTTCACATCTATATTCAATAATAAACCAAAGAGACTCGAAATTGCTATTGTTACTATGTAACATTTTATACGATTTAATATTATTTTTGATTGCTACAATTACTCCACCGCCACCCAACTTAGCTCCGGGTCGATCTAGATTACGATCGCATCTATATATATTGTATCGATCGTCAAATCGATCGCTGATGTTCATTTGTATCCAAGTTTCAGTCAAAATTATAATATCAAAGTCGTTAAGTAATACATTTTTTAGAAGATCATGTGATTGATGTGTGATGATGTGATCATGTGATTGGTATTCAGTCCTCTAACGTTTTGATAAAGACAATTTAGTTGTAGCTCTTTTTAAAACTAAAATAGTTTGAAGCTTACTAAGAATAAGAATAGTGCACCCGGTTTACAACATCTTATTAATACAGTCCTTGTCTTTGATCCACAATATCTTTGATGTTTCTGTCTTCCTGGTTATAATTCGCCCCCCGCTGATCCAAACGAATTTATAGTTCTGTTCTTTGGCTTTCAGTCTTGTTAGTATTTATAGTTCTCGGTTTGAAGGTTACAAATGCTCGGACACATATACATTCTTCTTGTCTCCGCCGATGCCGAGGTGATGTGAGTTGAGCTTGTCCTGTGGGTTGTTTTTTTTAAAGGTCTTGACAGCGGCCAGCAGGGTGTCGCGCAGAAGAGGAGTAGCCAACCTGGCTATAATAGACCGTGGACGTGAGCTGTCTTGTTTCGCTTTGGCAATTCGGGTGCAAAGATGTATGTCACGTGTGTCGATGTTACAAGATACAGCTTTTCCTAATTGCTGAATTACTGTCACTGGGTTTTCCGCCTTGAATTCTGGCACACATTGAACTTCGATGTTAGCAGCTCGGGCGTGCTGTTCCATCTCTGTAATCATCTCGGGGTTCGCAGGGTAGGGCCTTTTTCAGGGACATTGGGCGCCGCTTGAGGGACCGATGGTTTGACAACCGCTCTGGGGCTTTCCTGGTCCAGAGAATCTCACTCGCTGTGCAGCGCGGGAACGCTGCCAGTGTAATGGGCACCTTTGGGCCGAGAGATTCTTGGGGCGGTTTGTTTGTGTAATTGTTTATGTCAGTTGTTTTTTCACGTTTTTTATTTTAATACGACGAAACTGTTTTTGTGAATTATATAATATGGGTTATGTCAAATTGGCATTTGTTGCATAGTACGAAATAATAGTGCTTAATTGCAATGATTTGATCTGTATTTATGACACCTTTTCCACAAAGTAACATTGATGTGGGAAAAATCATGTGTAATTTAATACTACCCTTTTAATTTTAGATTATTTCGCGGATCCGGCTGGACGGCAAAAACACGCGTGAATTCTCAAGAATATATTACTTCAGAATGAGTTTACCAGCAATAAAACAAATCACAGACTAATAAAAACTACTATAACAACACTTATCTCCCGTTCACATCTGTTATAAGAGCTCATTCACACGGGATCCGACATTCACAATTCGTCAAAATATCCCAATAGTCATTATACTCGTAGATATTGTTGATTTTTTAAATTAATTTTACTGATATTTGACTTCGTCACTGTACGTCAAGGGTATTATTATTGAATCATGAATAGTGATCTATATTAATTATGGATGTGTTAATGTTAATGAATGTTTAATTTGTAAAAATTTGTTTATTATATATTTGTCGATTTAACTGTGTGTTTTTTTAATGATTACATAGTCAGGTCATAAGTTCTGTCACATGTGCAATATGAAATAATTTAGACATGTTTATTATTTATGTAAACATTTATACAGCAAAATGAACTTAATAAAACATAGATTCTTATGGTAATAAAGTTTATTCAAAATGACCCCCGCGATTTTAATAGAGGCCTTTATTCTGCGCGGCCAGTCGTCTATCGCAGCACGAACGAGGTCCATGTCAATATCGGCGGCTGCCTTAATCAAGGATGCCTTGAGTGACTCCAAATCAGGATGAGGCTTTGAGCAGGCCTTTTCCTCCAAGTGTTGCCATATCTTGTAATCTAACGGACTCAAATCTGGACTGGAGGAGGGCCAGTCTTTGTGCCGGATGAAGTCGATTTCACGCGCCGCCAGCCAGTCTTGTGTGCTTTTCGCTCTATGAGCTGGCACAGAATCTTGTTGGAATACCCAGTGCCTGTTATTAAACATGGTATGAGAAACAGGTTCCACAAGGTTCTTGAGGACTGTATTTTGATACACAACTGCATTTGTTTTTACGCCTTTCTCACAACAATGTACCTCAGTTAAGCCCCAATAAGAGACTCCCAACCAAACCATGAGCGAGGATGTAAAATGACCTCGTTGGACACGCGGAATACGGTTGCTCGCTTCTTCACTGCTGTGTGCGTACACCTTATCATTTTGTTTCTTGTAGCTCTCTTCCACGATGAAAATTTTTTCATCCGAAAAAAGAATTTCTCGATGCTTTTTTCCCGCGTACCGCTTCAACAAAGCGCGGCATCTCTTCAGTCTCAGGTCCATTAAACGAGCGTCCAAACGATGTCCTGTTTTTCTTCGATATGCCCTAAGCCCTAAGTCTTCATTTAACACCCTTTTCACCGTGGTCCTGCTTAACCCCATCTGAAGGGCCAACAGTTTCTGCTTACGTATGGGATTTCTTTGAATTCGCGCCTTCACAGCTTTTATTACTGCTGGAGTCCTAACAGAGCGAGGGCGACCACTTCTTGACCTGTCATCTACACCAGAGTCTTCATTGTATCGTTTTATGGTACGATAAACGAATCTTTTGGTTACATTCAAATTTTTCAGTAAGTCGAAAATCTGAATTGGCGCGTAACCGCAACGATGCAACGCAATAACTGCGACACGGACTTCTTTAAGTGTCCACTCCATATTTAAAAATGAGGAAAATTCTAAAAAGTACACATTTTTATTTTCATGAAAAACTCGAAATTCGAATTCAATAAACTTTTTTGTGGCCAGCGTTCTAAATTCAAAAGTTTTTATTGTGTGACAGAACTTATGACCTGACTGTGTATATTGTTTTTAATAATAATAGTATTTTTATTTCGAAGCACAAAAGGATCCATATTTTATTTGTAATATACAAACTACTTAATATTTATTAGTTAATTCATACTACACTCTATTCAATATATTTCATATAAATAGCATGGCATGGCTCAGTATTCCACGCACTATCATAAACAGTCATAACACTCACCCAGTATTTGAGTATTGGGCCGTCGAGCCGACCTGTAATGACCTCTGGAACGCTGTTGGTGCTGCTCACAGATCAGATATCTGGTCTGTGGTGCTGCTGCTCACTAAGTAGGCTGTTCTCTTACGTATGATGGCGTGTAATCGTTATGTGCCGCACACCATTGTGTGTATAGTAACAGAGAAATTAAAGTAGATTATCTGTAAATGGCACATTTGCCATTTACACATAGTCTAATCTAATTAAGGTTTTCAAGTTGCTATATTTAGATTTCTAGTCGCGCAGTTAGTTATTTTCTCAGGCTAAGCCTGTATTTCTAGTCGCGCGCTTTTGTCGCTATCCATTAATTCAGTCAGGCAAAAACAGTATTTATGCCAAGCTAAAACTGGATTTACAGTCATACGTTTGAATACTACCCGTTTACTATTAAGGCCCTAAGATTTCTGAGCACATTAATTCGTTCATAGCTTTATGTTTTTCCCATTCGGAGTGACAAAGGTTCATCTGCGCACACTTTGAGCCAGTTACACAATAATCCATTTTGGGTAAAATCTGACCCTTATAACTTAAATAAACATCAATACACCTATAGGTCCTTCCAGACCTTGCTGTTAGTTTAAAAATCACACGTTAAAAATAACAATTTTTTATAAACGAACCTATGCCAACGGATCCGTTTCTCATAGGATCCGTACGCCAAAACACCCGTTTCTCATTGAATCCATATGCCATAAGATTAGTTTCTTACGACACCCGTTCGCCTAAAAGATCCGTTTCTCATTGCATCCCCATATGCCAAAAGATTCGTTTTTCATATAGAACCATATGCCAAAACATCCGTTTCTCATTGCATCCGTATGCTAAAATATTCGTTTCCTATGACATTATAAAGAGGTAACATACACCTTTCTAGATGATGTAGTGACGGGAACGGAAGTTTTGGGAAAGGGATATCAAGCCAAACGTGTTTCTTAGAGTAAACACTTTCTGGGAAACGGATTATTTAGGAAACGGTAGTGACGGGAACGGCCGTTTCAGGATTAGGACCACAGAGTACATAATTAGTCTTGATATAGAGACATCAGTCTGCCTTTACGGCCAGCGCTGTCTGGCGGCGAGTAGAAGAACCTAGCCTAACAAAAACATACCTATAGCTATACCATAGACTAGCTATACATAGCTGCAGCAGTGTAATGTAAGAAGGAAACCTACAATCCTCAATCTTCAAATTGAGTTTATATGGATGACCACTTAATATTATTTGTGGTAACATCATACAAACTTAATTTGGAGAGAGATGATTGTATGCGTCGTTTATTTTCATTTATTTTAAGTGAACTAAATTAAAAAATGGAGTGATAATTCAATATTTTTTAATTTATGAGTACCACATTTTATATCATTAAAATCAACATATATTGCAATTATAGTTTTACAATAATTATACTGGTGTATGCACTCTTGGGATGGCATTCCGAAAAAGAGTGTTGGATGAAGCTTGATATTTCCCTTCAAAGTGTTTTTCACATACTCTTCGTCGTTTATCGTTTTCGAGTTGCGGCTCTGCTACGTTACGTAAATATCACATTCAAAGTATCTCCGTGATGAAAATTTAATAAAAACAGTATAAGACCAATAAACGAATAAACTTTTGTGTAACAGTATAACTCAAGTGCCACACTATACATGTACTATGAAAAAATATAATAAAAATAAACATTAAGTGAAATATGATACAATAATCCAACGTTGTGAACAGTGTAAAAGTGACAAAACAAAGGTGTTAAACAAAATCAAAACATTCAAATAGCACAATATTACCTAAATATCATTCATATAAACAGAAATCTCAGTGAATAATAACCAATTAACATAACATTAATAACTGTGATTGTTGTGACTAATCGCGTCAGTGCAAAGTCCACTTAACGACAAATGAAAAAACAACATATTTACGTAAACAAAGTAGACTATCTGAACCATAAACTAAAGTGGATTAAAACGAGATATTGATTGTATAAATGTGAGGAGTAGAAGTACTGAATTATCCAAAATAAAGTGTCCAGGGTGACGGTTATTCGGTTACTATTTGTGTTGTGCAAGCTCCATTCGATGACTCATCCTCACCTAGATCGTAAATCGTAACCTTGACATTCTTTATCTATACATAAAAGAAGTGGATTCACAAATTGGCAACAGATAGCAGTAACAGCGGTGGTGGAGTCGGCTATGCGTTCGACTTAATACGCCGTTGAATAAGAAACGTGGGTTCGAGCCCAAGGTGACGTGACCATTTTTTGTTGCTCAATTTTCAACTGAGATCGTACTTCAATCTATAAGTCGAGTAAAAATGCAGAACTTCCTTGAAAACATCACGTTTCGACGCCAGCGCAACCATTCAGAATCAGAGTCAAATAACAGTCATGCAATGGAACGGACATTAGATGGCACAGCAAGTAGCCTACCCAATATATCAGACGACGACGATTACAGCGAGAAATTAAAGCAAATGAAAGGAAGAATTAAAATATTAACTATTGAATTACAAAGCGCGCATGAGGAAATTTCTACGCTAAATCTAGAAAACACTGAATTGCGAGCAAAAACTTATGAACTAACAAGACAAAACCAACTTCTTAAAACGGTTACGTCATCTCCTACATCTCTAAGAACTCCATCAAAAAACAAAAGCCAATCAAACATCACATCGCAAGCTCAAAAACAGCTCCAGGTGGAATCTGAAAACACTAATTCGACTTCTATAATTACAAATGATGCAAAAGAAACTCAAAACGCAAAAGCCAGAGAAATAATAAAACTAACAAAAAAAGCTACATCTTCACAAAAAGCTCATATAAAACAGACTGGATGTAATGCTGATGTGACGAATCAGGCACAAAAACAAAAGCACTCTGAAAAGCAAATACAAACAGACCAATCAAATCAAATAAGAAGAAAACCCAGACTGTGTGTAATTAGCGACAGAAACAGAAACATCCTGCAAAATCTGGAAGACTTATTTGCCGAAAAGTTTTCTTTGTGTCACTTTTCGAAACCATCAGCACATATATCCGAACTTCTAATGGGAATGGAACTCAAATTGTCCAATCTTACAAAGGAAGATTTCTGTATAATTCTCTTAGGTGAATCAGACTTCAGAACAACACAAAACTACATAGAGATTATACAATTACTGAGAAGTGTTTTAGAAAAAATAACACATACAAATGTAATAATTTGCCCACCTACGTACATCTGTGGAGCTCTGCTGTTTAATTATAGAGCTGAACTATTCATAAATCTGCTATACCTTGATGTTGAAACACACAAGCACTGCTGGTTTTTGGACACGAACCTGAATTTGTCACTGGATATGTTTTCTATTACCACAGGCAAACTTAACAAACATGGCATGCGGCAGATCGTAAAGGATATAAAAAAGTTTATTGAGGTGGGCTATTCAATCCACACTAACATACAAGAAAAAGATTATAATTCAACTGGAAAGGACAATAATATATTTTTTCGAGACTAAATTTTTAAACATAATTCATCAAAACATAGCCGGGCTTTTAAATAAATCAGACCTATTGACGATTAACCTAGAGGAACTCAGAGACAAAAACATAAACATAGATGTCATATGTGTAACAGAACATTTTATGATGACAGGACAGGAATTATTTTTAAAAATACCGAACTACGATCTGGCGGCATGTTATAGTAGAAATGAGAGCAAACGAGGCGGATCTTGTGTACTTGTGCATAAGCAATATAAATACAAAGCCCTCCCGGAAATTACAAAAATGTCCTTAATGAACATATTTGAGTGCTGTGCAATGGAGCTAATTGACCTTAAAATCATAGTTATTTGTGTGTACAGAGTTCCAAAGCAAAATAATTTGAACCTATTTTTTAAAAGACTAGAGAAAGTGTTAGACTATCCCTCTAAACTAAAGTCTCATAAAATTGTAATAACTGGAGACTTTAATATTGACGTCCTAAAGAATAATAATATTACTCTCGATCTGGAATGTTTATTCCTCAATCACAATATGAAATTGGCAATCAGGCAGCCTACTCGCCTTGCTAGCAAAACCTGCATAGACAATTTTGCAATTAGTTATAAAAAATGTAAGACTGAGGTGTTAGAATTCGGCGGCCTCTCTGATCATACTGCGCAAATTATAACTATTCCAGTCAAAAAAACACTAAAATTAAAATACTGGCGCCAAATAAACAGAACGGAAAATATTAATAAATTTGTAGATTGCATAAAATCAATTTCCTTCTCAGACGTTTACAGTGCTACTAATCCTACATTGTCATACAATAGATTCATGGACAATTTTAATACTTTCTATGACCTGTGCTTTCCAAAAAATACATGTGTAATAAAGGTTTGTCCCAAACCCAAATGGGTCTCCCGAGGCATCAAAATATGCAGCAAAAAAAAGAAAACTTTGGAAATATAGACTACAACCAAATATTACAAATAAATTAAATCTTAACAACTATACTAAATTATTTAAAAAAATCATATATCTGACAAAAATGGCACAAAACAGTAATAAGATAAAAACATCAGTAAATAAATCAAAAACAACTTGGCAAATAATTAATCAAACGAGGCACAACCTTCCTAAAGAACCAATCTCAAAAATAAAGATCAATGACACACATATAACAGAACCATTAAATATAGCCACAGCTTTTAATGACTATTTTATTCAAAAAATTATACCTGTACCGGATTCAGGGAAAAAAGTGACACGTCTCATAAACAATCAAACAAACTCAATGTTTATGGCACCAAGTTCACCCTATGATATTCATAAAATAATAAAAAATCTAAAAAACACAAATAGTGTGGGTGTAGACGATATATCAACAAAAATAATTAAGGCGGTAGGTGAATATATATGTCACCCGCTAAGCTATATTATAAATCAAAGCATAGAAATGGGCATATTTCCGCAGGATCTCAAGCTCACACTTGTTAAGCCCCTTTTTAAAAAAGAAAATAAAGAATTAATGGAGTACTACAGACCAATTGCCTTGATCTCCATTTTTTCTAAAATATTTGAAAAGTACTATTACAATCAATTAAATACATATTTAGAAAAAAATTACATCCTTTGCGACGAACAAAAAGGTTTCCGTCGAAATAAAACAATTAATATGGCAGTATATGAATTCCTAAAAAATGTTATGTGTCAAATGGATAAAACATCTCCAGTCTGTGCTATATACTGCGACATGACACAAGCGTTTGACTATGTGGACCACAATATCTTAGTAAACAAGCTTGACGCTTACGGGATAAGAGGTAACATTCTGGATTTAATACGCTCATACTTAACAAATAGATTTCAAATTACAGAAATTTCAAAGCTAAACTATAAAACAAAGACAGAAGAATCTTACAGATCCAAAGCACGTAAAACAACTCACGGCGTGCCCCAGGGCAGTGTTTTAGGACCGCTATTATTTATTATATATATTAATGACATGCCAAAATCGATCAATCATCCGATATCTCTATTTGCTGATGACAGCACAGTTACTATCAAGCATAAAGACGGTAACTACAAATTTGACATAAATAATTATCTGACATCTATAATAAAATGGCTTGACAACAATAATTTAAAAATTAATCTTAATAAAACCAACATCATGCACTTCAGCCAAAGGACAAAAAATAATGACATAAAATTAACGTATCAAAACAATACCATAAATGAAGTTGAAAGTACCAAATTTTTGGGGTTGACAATAAACAATAAACTGAACTGGAAAGACCACATTAATGAAATGACAAAAAAAATCAGCAGTTCTTCCTATGTTCTACACAAACTGTCAACAATTGTCAGCATAGAATCATTACTTACGGCATATTACGGACTAGTAGAATCAGTCCTTAGATATGGAATTATATTCTGGGGCAATTCAACGGACAAAGAAATAGCTTTCAAAATACAGAAACGATGCTTACGAGCTATGTTTCATATCAAGACTATCGAATCATGTAAGCCCCTTTTCACCATGCACCGAATTCTTACACTTCCGTCATTGTATATACTCGAAGTAGCAACATTTGTGAAAACTAACCCTCATCTATTTCCACACCTTTCCGAAACGGTGACTCGAAATAGACGTGACGAAGAAAGACTGCGCCTTTTCTCCTCGAAAACGGCATTACTTCACAAAAGCATATTTTGCATGGCGCCTATCATATTTAATAAAATACCGACGAGTTACTAACAATTAAATTCACATCTATTTAAGAAAAAGCTGAAATTACTACTCATTGACAAATGTTATTATAATGTACAAGACTTTTAAGGTGATAAATTGTAATCTATTTTGACATAATCTTTAATTTAAATGACTCAATCATGTAATATAAACGTACTAAGCTAATACAATTTTGACCATCTACCGTAGATGTAATGTCCACATTTAAATGTTTTTGAATTATTTTAAAACTATAAACAAAACCGCGCCCAGACTTTTCCGTCCACTCAAATTTGTACGCTGCTATCAGCAGAACATGTTGGGTCTAATGTATTGTATATCTCTATCAAAAGTTGCATGTTTTTATTTTATGTAACTTGTTTGACACGTGTTCTTAGCAAATAAATGTATCTTTATCTTTATCTTTATCTTTATCTTTAAATACCAGTTCCTCTTTAAGAGCCAATACATTTCCCCCTATGTTAATGGCATGGTGGCATGGGCCAGTAACCTGTCAGGATCCTTAGCAGGATTGGGGAATGTATGCAGTGGTATATATATGATCTTCAACTGTAAATCGTAAAAAGGATATATAATGAACCAAATGAATAAAGATAATGACTGCTTCAAATCAGTTTTTCAAGATAATAATAATAATAATAATAATAATCTTTATTTCAGGCTTACAAAAAACCCATATCTATAAATACCTTACAACTAGAGATACATAATGTAATATAAAATATACACACTAAATATAATCTAACCTAGCTAGGGATTTTCTTCTTCATTCTCGCTTCCCTGTAGCGTCGGTAAACGATGCCCTCCGGCCAGAAATCTTTGGCCAGGAACATCGTCTTGAGGTCCGCCGGCACACGAAGTTTGAAGGAAAGGAACTCCTTGGGTCTCTCTGACTCCAAAACTTCGATCTGTACATTCGCCTCTTTTATACCAGACGGCGGATTTTTCTTCAGCTTTTCCAGGATATGACGTTCAGCGTCCTGGCAGGTCATTTTCACGTCAATCCTGGAAATGTATAACTGAACGGTGGGAGCGGCAGCTTTCAGGCTGCTCTCACCGGCGGGGGCTGTGCCACGCAGATTGCGGCTGCGTCTGGAGCGGCGCTTCCTGTTTTGGACCAGGATAAAGCCTTCCCCATCAACTGTCGCGTTCGGCGGGCCACGGGCGGGCCTAGCCGGCGGCGCGCGCGGCGCAGCCTGCTGCTTCTGTTGTTCGGCGGCGGGCGGTGTGGGGCGCGGGCGGCGGCGGCGGGCTCGGCGGGACACAGCATCATACGTGTCCTTCTGGGGTTCCAGTATTTTGGATGTTCCAGAAGAAACCGCATCCGGTGCTGGTCGACTCAACTTTGTGACGTCACGAGACGGTGCGATATTTATCAACGCCGGCTTGACTCGTGGAACTGGGTCAGCTGCAGTAACCGCATTTTTGCTTACCGGCGTAATGTTGTTGCGCGTGTCGGCTATTCGCTGCGTTGGCAAAGAGGTATCAGCCTGACGCAATACCGACAACTCACGTTTCAGGTCGGCGCAGATGCCTTCGGAAGCCTCCAACTTGCTCCGGATTTCGGTGACGTCAGCCTGCAGCCGCACGATGTCCTTCAGCAGCCGTGTGACGTCGACGTGGTCAAATGTCACCGGTGGCAGCTTGTTCAGGTCGCGGGCCACGTAGGTTGGGACGTCATCGGGTTCGGTCTCCTTGAACACCCGGAAGATGTCCTGGAGATCCTTCTTCCCGCTCGCGTTCCTCCGCGCCACAAGGCGCACGCTGGTGACGGCGGTAAAAGGTAAGGTTTGTTTGTTAAGATAAGGAAGGTTTGTTTGTCACAAAAGGAGAGGTTATCATTTTGTTGGATATCTTGAAGTGAACAGAACAGACAGTGAAAGGCCTTTCTAATAGTACGACACATATTTACGATAGCCTAAGGAACTAGCATCATAACCTAAGTGAGTCTAATCGTTCGGAGTGTAGCTAAGGGGTTCCGCCCTCTTATCGACACTGACCAAATTTCTGTACTTATACTATAGGTACTTGTGGTTACAAGAACAAGCTTTACAATAAAGTATCACTTACTAGGAGTATTGCAGCTAGGAACACAGCATCGTTTCTCATTAGTCATTCTTGAGGCTTGATTCGTACGTACGTCCACAAAAATATTGATAAATTTCCTAAGAATAGCGACAGGCACAATGTCAACACTAGAAATAGGAATAAACTAGCTACCTATACCTACTACTAGGCTCCATAAGGTTAATGTATCTTTTAAAGGGCAAAGCGAATGCTTTTATAATAAAATAACGACTGAGTTACAAGAATTGTCTGTAAATAAATTTAAAAATGTTGTTAAAATCACTTATGTAAAAAAGCTTACTACAAAATATCAGATTATGTAGAAGACAAGAAAGCTTGGGAAGGTGTTTGCACCAGTTCTGTAAAAAATAACGTATAAAGCTGGAGGTTTCTAGTCGCCTCTTTGCCTCCAGCATCTAAAACATTGAGGTGACGGAATTCAAATTGAGTTCTATATTTCCCTGTACCTTATACATGTGTTAGTTTAAGATTTGATATTCTCCAAATGTCACCTATGTGTTTCTTATGGAAATAAACTCTTTTTGAATTTTGAATTTGAATTTTGATGTTAGGGTTAAAATTTCTACCTACTTACCTAATTGGGCAGAAGGTGGCGTTTGTGTTGCCGGACCGAACGGACGTGTCTATAGACCTCCGACATCTTGCAAACGCATTTAAACAAACAATAGTTTACAACCCGGCGCGCGCCTTTGTTCTGTCTCTGGTTTCTCGCGTTTCGGAGATTTTGTATCAGCGAGATGATATGAGAGTGTCTAATATAGCTACAAGTGTGAAAGTAGAGTGCGTAAAGTGTGAATTAGATAGGTTCTGAGCTGCGCCCTACCAGATAATAGGCTACGCCACGCTGCTGTGACAATACGTGTACAATATTGTGTACGACAATAGGTGCACATAGCTGAGACAACTCAACGAGTGTTGCCTGGTGAGCCCGTTCCTATTCAGTGTCCTAACGCATGCAACCAATATTTATCTCCACAGACGAATCTACTAGAAGAGACCCCGAGTTTACGTCTCACGCAATACATAACAGTACTCCCTAATGACACGCCGTTATCCTGGAGTATTAACCGACCCTATCCAGCACATTAGGTGTGTCATGACACTGGGATATCTCCTCAGCAGTAACCTAACCTTATCAATGAATTGCTTTCTCCGGACACACAAACGTTTACATAGGACGTAGAATCTTCATTATTTAAGGTATTTCTTAAGTGAATCAAACCCATAAAATTAAGCTCTCTCAACAGCAACAACCTGGGAAACAGACTTATTTCATTTCATCACAGACATTCGTGGTGCTTGATACATCATCATAAATACTAATTCAATAGAAACTAGAGTTGCGCAACGAGTCGTGGTGTTATCCCACGCCAAGAGGCAGGCCCTTTCATGCACTTCCTGCAGGCACGTGAATAAGGACACTAAAACCCAAACAATACCGGACAGAAAAAGTTAAACAAAAGAGATAAATTACGACAAAAAACATTCCTCAAACTAACACAGCTGCAAAACGGCGAAGCAAATACGTTTTTTTTTGTGCAACAAGCCCTTTCTCTGGACAACGAGCTAAGAAAATACGAATTCCAACGAGCAATAAACAATAGGGCGTTGCACAGGGACTGAACCTCGACCCGTGTCACGGACCTCACTACTACGCACTAATGAAGTGAACTGAAGTAGGTGATGTCAGTGCAGAGAGTCTCACTAGCTGAGCAACAACCTGGTGAGATTGCTCCGATTAAGATAGCCCTGTATCAGATAAAACAGCAAAACTAACTTTATATCTGGCAGGTACAAATAGGTAGGTGATAGGTATACGAAAATACAAAACTAGGCAGGAACCTACCCAAGCACAATAAAACAAAACTAAACTATTTGCCACCATCCGGTCCAACTAGCCCATCTTGACCTGTTACAAAATAAAATAAACAATAATGCAAGCCTACTGCATATTCTGAGAAATAGCGAGTAAAAGCCAACACTTGCACATCATAAAAGGATCATTTTACCATCTTGCAGAAAACAGGCAATTAACGAAAGGCAGCTGAGGAACAATAACAAAATAAAATCAAAGACTCTTTGTCCTAAGCGGGTCTCTCTCACGCCTATTTTATATCTTCCAGGCCCAGCCTCCAATTCTCTTAGAAAATACCAAGAATAAGTGCGCAAAGATACGCACAAACTTTGACAGCCACAACCCGTACCATTAACAATAGGTACGTAGGTAGTTCAAATTAATCAAATTAGCTCTAAGTTCTTTCTTTCAACAACATTCCAAAAAGATGAAAGCCTTATCAATGCCGAGAGATGGTAACTGCCTATTCCACGCAATTGCTGACCAAATTAATCACCTATATCAATTAACACTCGACCATACCCACATTCGTAAGGACCTAGTTAAATATGTAGAATAAAACTGCGATGAACAGAACATAAAGTTTGCAATCGCCGAGCCTGAAGAAACCCTCAATGACTACATTAAAAATCTGCGCAATTACGGCACTTGGGCTGGAGAGGAGATTATAATAGCAGCCGCCGAATACTTTCTAATTAACGTAACAATCCACCAGCAAAATACACCATCGCTCACATACAGGCCCAAGAATCCCGCGGATGCAGTGGGATCTATCAACCTCAACCTCACAGGAAACCACTACGACAGCGTATACTTGCTTGAATCACAAAATTTACCCACGAATCTAGCAACCGACAGCCAAACTGATAACAACATACCTTCCCCGATACTTAAGGCAACACCCATGACCTCCTCAGGGTCAACCATAACATCAATAGATGACATCCCTGACAACACCGGATATACGATGATACGACACAGCCCCATATTTAAACCAAAAGTCACATGCGAGCGTATGCGCATTGCTACTTAGAACGTTAGAGGATGCGCCGAAATACCTAAAAGACTCAACATTGATGCTGAATTGACAAACAGAAACATACATATAGCCTGTATACAGGAAACAAACATGACATCGGGGACATACCTGTCAAAACACTATCTCTGGTATCTATCAGGCACAACCAGCATCGCACACTGTGGCTTAGCTATACTAATTAGAAAGGACCTGAACGTAACGGTCCACAATATAAATCGCTACCTGGAAACCATGGCAGCAACAATAACATCGGCCACTAATACACTATATGTAATAAACGCACATATCCCCAGCTCTTCCACGAGAGCAACCGCAGCGTTTTCTCAACTTATAAAGATTATTCAAAAGAAACCAAACAAAGCCAAAATATTAATGCTAGGTGATTTGAACGCGCATATCGGACTAGGCGATACAAAGGAATACAGGAAAAAGGGAATTATAGGAACAAATATCCTACACAACTCATCAAATATCATCGGAGAAATGCTAATGGTTATCTGTTCCCGCGAAAACTTAAAAGTAGAAACCACCTGGGCTCGCAAGTCATGTCGGGCCACATGGTCTAACAGGAAAACAAAATCACAACTAGACCATATAATTATCTCGAATAATGCGCCACACACATTTAACTGCATCAGAGGAAAATGGAGCTACCTGCATATTTCCGACCACAAGATAATCTGGGGTGAAATAGACCCACTAAACCTGCTTCCAAGAACTGGCGAGACGCAAATGGAATCAACAAAGAGTACAACCCAAACTAAGTACAAAGCGATAACAGCTTTAAAGTTCAACTATAAACAGTGTTCGTACACCGCCCTAGCACGAGATGAAATGAATGACACAAAAGTAAAATACCATAACGGGATTATGGAAGAACTTACGGCGAACAACTACAAATTTATAGAAAATGACGACGAATATACGCCCGACATTCCGTGGGAATCTATTACAGGGGTTATGAAGTCAGTAGCCCAAAAAACACTTTCCGTAAAACCCGCTAGATCGCGGGAACACCGAATTGCTCTGGCAAATTTACAAAAGGCCAAATTCCTTAAAAGACGTCGACCAACCGACCAAACAATCAATAAACAACTCAAAGAATGCCGACGAAGTCTTGAGGAAATTATTGATAATGAAGAAAAACGAGAATGCAGAGCAGTTTTTGAAGGCCTAGGAAAAAAACACCCAAGCAAACGCATGCAAATCGTATACCACTATTACAGACGACACCAGCTTCAATCGAGACGGTGGAAAAAACAACGATTTATCCCAATGTCACGCTGGGAACAGGAATTAAGGAAATCAGAAGGCCCTAAAATTATGGTTATCCCTAACGAAACTTCATTAAACTCTGACTATCTAGAAAATGGTCCAACAATAGCCGACATAAAAACGATAATCAGCCGCATGCGTAACGGAACAGCGCCGGGTACAGATAAGGTAGTCCCGGAACTGTACAAAGGAATACCGCCACAACTGTTCAAGGTTATTACCAAAACAATGCACAAAGCATGGACAGTAAATATAATACCGGAGTCCTGGAATGAAACGGTCCAAGTACCTATCCCCAAAATCAGAAGCCTGCAAGACACCAATGACTATCGCCGTACAACAATGTGTAATACAGGATATCGCATATACGCGACATGCCTGCTCATCAAACTAGACGAGATAACAAAAGAACTCGGGAACTACCAAGCAGCATTTCTCCGCAATAGATCCACCGATAACCACATCTTCACACTACGCAGAGTATTAGACGAAGAATGGCGCGCGGGTAACAGAACATATGTACTGGCGCTAGATATCGCCAAAGCATTTGATACTATAGACCTAAACGTGCTCAAGGATATTCTCCTTTCAAGGACCAATAAGATTTTAACCAATAGGATAATAAAAGCCTGCATGTATGAACGGACCTGCATCAAATGGTTCGGACAGCAAAGTAACTTGATTAACAAAAGAAAAGGAGTAAAACAAGGCTGTCCACTGTCACCAAGACTATTTACAATATTAATGGATGATGTCCTCAAAATACTGGAAGAAGAAATTCCCAACATAAAACTGGACCAAGATGAAGAAATAGTCTTACCACTTATTCTCTCCTTCGCGGATGACCTCATTATCGTTTGTCAAGATTTACAACACCTTGACCAAATCGTCATGCACTTGAAATCACTATTAAAAACAGTAGGGCTCGATACTAACGAAATAAAGACGAAAATTCTTATAAGAGACCCCATAAACACCCAGCGCCCACAAGTGATCGTATTGGACGGAGTTCCAATACGACCCGTAGACGAAATAAAATATCTCGGCACATATATAACGGCAGGACATAGTAGGAGAGACACAATAAAGAAGAGATGCCGGCAAGCCATAGGCAATTCCAAGGCCCTAGTGCATTTTATAAATAAATCCAACATGGACTGGAAAATAGTACGCCTGATTTACAAAATGGTTATAGCACCGTGTATAACATACGGACTTAAAGCGGCAGCGCTCACCAAAGCAAACCGTTCTAGACTAAGAAAATATGAACGCCTGACCAAGACACCACAAAATTCATGACTTACTACAGGGCAAAACAATAACCAAACAAATCAAAAACCATCGGATGTGTTACTATACACATATTCTACGACGCCCACAAAAACACCTACTCCACGCTGCATTGAAATACGAAGCAAAGAAGAAGAAAGTTGGCCGACCCATTTACACCTGGAAAGATTCCCTTAAGCATGACATCAAATACTACGGTAAAGAACACAGTTACTGGACAGAATCAGCACACAACAGGGACGAAGTCAGAAAGGCATCGAGCCAAATATACCATATTCCAGAAACAGACAGCGAAAGCGAAACGGAGACCTTACCGGATAACCCAAACGAACATGACAGGACAGGAAACTCAACCTATAACAATACCTGAAAATAGAAGGAAAACATGAACTTGAAGAAAACAACAGCTGCTCTCCAAATCCTATATCCTCCCCATTCCACATATCCTATATTGGCTTCAGGCTGAAGAGTCGGTCGATTGAATTCACGCTCCTTCCTCTCCTATCGAGCAGGTCATTCCGCCCCCCCTCAAAACTCGTGCTCTCTGGTATGCCGGCCGAAAGACCGGAACAGGTTTAGAACCCTGGCTGGAGAAGCACCATTCATTCATTCATTCATTCATGATGTTAGGGTTAAAATTTCTACCTACTTACCTAATTGGTGGCCTGTGGTTTGCCAAGAGCGCTTATTATTTAATTAAGTATACGGGTGTTTGAAGACGCGCACCCGTAGATATGACCTCAGCTTGTATGATAAATCTTCAAGGAAGTTGTAGGCAGTGCTAAACTTTTAATGGATGAAGTTTGGTAAACCCGTCTGTTAATACGCGCAATTCCTCAACACAATATGATTAGGAATTTTGCGAGTCAATATTTTGTGCAAAATCCAATTACTTAGATATCGGGGTTAAGCGAATCTTGTTGGAAAATATGAATAATGGCTTTTGTTTTACGATTTTCATAACTTTTTAAGACATGGTATTTAAATAAGTCTTAATGATATAAACCTGGCCAAAACAAAAGATATTTGGTGACAGTATTTTAATTTATGGTAATCAAAGAGTTGCTTGGATATTCTATTTAAAAACGAAAGTAAGCTTACTATACTACAAAATTAATTCTTCAAAATGATAAGATTTAAAACAGTTAATACAACCAAACAAAATATCTGCCTTTAAATTCGAGGCGAGATGCTTTAAGGCTCGTGTATTGATAAAATTAGTACGTAAGTGGTCCCAAAAGGAGCCGACCTGTCATATCGATAGCAGTACTGGGTGTTTTTTTTTTATTCGAAAGTTCGAATCTTTTGGCGGTTAAATTTGAAAAAAGAAGAATCTAAGTTCCTTTACCTTGTTTCATAGCCATTAATCAATCATTAATCAACTCGATTCGTGGTGATTGAAATTTTCAACATAACAAAAAAAAGTTTACTATTATTATATCCACTAAAGGCGGTCTAACACATTAGGATAGTATGGTCAATGTTACGTGTTTTTATATATTTCACTGCATTTGGACGGACGGACGACCTTTGGCCCGGAAATTTTTGTTTTGATTTGTTGCTCGCCAGCACTACCCGGGAGAACGTGAAGGTTTGTAGGATCCAAGTATTTCCTTCTGACGTGAGTAACTGCAACTCCAATAAAATTCTTAAGGGCTGAACATAGGCCAATGGCATTGAGAATTAGACAAAGATAGCAAATACCCGTCGCATCGCGTCGAAGCAGACTGACGCATGCCCCCGCGCAGAGCCCCGCGGGGCAGCACGAGCTCTGAGACCGAGAAAATTATAGAAAATATTACTAAACTCCTGTAATAATAACATTAAAAAGAAAATAAAACAATCACAAATTTTCCCTTTTCTTTACCTATTTCTGCGTGTAAGTTTCATATAGGAAACTGATTTCGTCTCCGAGCGCTTATTCATTTAGTTGAATAATAATGCATTGTGAAAAAGATTTTTTAGTATTAAATATAACAGATATTCGGTAATTTTAAAAGTCCATTCTTATCTCTAATAGACTTTTTATAACATATATTTATCCTACATTTTTATGTTGTCTAGTTTAGCCTAGAATTGAAGCTAAAGATGCATTTCTGGCCATATTTAATCCCTTAACAGTCAGTACTGCAAGATGGCTGTTAGGTTCGTGAGTCTCTGCGGCAGATCAGTGCGAAAAATGTGCGTTTTTCTATTTATTTTCCAGAACCACAAATTATTTCTATAATTTCAAACACGAAGTTTTAAGATATTTTAATAACTTTTTTGACACCATTAGAACATCAATACAGTTTTCACTGGCATTGCGATTTACAAATATTATGATTGAAGAAAATTGATGTTTTCGATTTTTTTTCTGGATTTAGAAATTGTCTCTTTAGGGAGGAATAACGATTTAAAGATGAGCATTCGATAATACCCATCGACTTAAATGTAGGTAGTTCTTTCCCTCGAGCACACTTGGGTACTGTAGTACCCAAGTGTGCCCGAGTGTGCCCAAAAACCCGTTATAAGTTTTAAATTTTATTAAAGTAAGGTTTAAAATCGCGACCCCTCAAAAAAATCGAGGGGTTAAAATTCAGAACATTATTATAGAAGTATTGAACAGGATTGTATAGGTTCCCAGCCACAGCCGCAGGTCAACACTTTTATAAATTAAATTCCTTAGCTCAGGTTCGTGCGAAAGTTCTCGCTTGTATTATAATACAACCTCTTTTTGCGGCATGACGAGAGGGCTGACAGTTATGTCACGCGTCGCTCGAGGAGGCAGAAACGCGACAACTATAGCGAGGGCGATGAAAGCGATACAATACTTGCCAACTTCACTAACTTCAAGGAGGAAATGATAAATATGTTCCAAACGTTCATCAATACACAGGGGACTGACGGCATCTACTACGGTGGGTTCCTCATTATGTGAAATACAATAGTCAATACTAAATATTGAGACGTCCATGACTCACTTGAGCGCTCAAAACAACGATATGAAAAATAAACTCGAAACCATGGAGGCGCAGACGATATTGGACTATTGGCAGATAAACTGGAGGATATGCAACGTTCAAGTAGGAAAACATGCATTGAAATAAAAAATGTCCCTTTTAAACAAAACGAGACTACGGAAGACCTGCTGAAGATAACTACTGAACTATCAAGATCAGTTGGATGTCCAGACTTCTCAAAGAGTCTAGTGAAAGATATTTTCCGTATACACAAAAAGGATAACAACAAAACTGTGGTTGTAGAATTGTGCTCAACGTTGTTGAGGACTGACCTGCTTGCTGCCTGCAAAACCCACAATTACAAAAAAAAGTCGGCTAAACTGTGCGTTAGACACCTGGGAATCAGTGAAAACGGAGACTCGCCCATATTTGTATCTGAACAACTGACACCAAGGGCAGCTCGGCTGTACTTTCTTGCTCGAGATCTCTCTAGATCACATGCATTTAAGTACTGTTGGACTGCATTTGGTAAAGTGTTCGTTAGGAAGGAAGACAACTCGCCTAGAATCCTGATTAAAAGTGAAACTCAAATACAGGGCTTATTAAATTCCAAATGACTAGATATTCTTATTTGTTTTCAGTTCTCTTTTAATGCTTGTTAAATATTATGTCTCACTCAAATACACCTTATCATCACGAAACAAATAAAACAACCTTACACACCTTACAAAACACACCCACGCATGCAAATAAACATACATTCCTAAATAACAAAATGGCACCAGTACTGTATTATTTCTACAAAACCCTAATAACGAATTTTACCAAAAGTTGCAAAAACAATATATATATGTTTGATAAGACAAAACTTTACCTTCACCATCAGACTTATAAATAAATTTATCTATGGATAATTCTCATACAAACCTAAATGAAATAGATAATTTTGATATTGCGCGCGTTGTAAAGTGTAACACCGAAAAACTAACTACACATTTAACTATTAAAGATAACGACCTCATAATATTATGTCAAAATATAAGGAGTGTGTACAGTAATATCGACGATCTTAACTTAAACCTTCGAATGATAAAAACACGACCTGATATAATTATCTTGACGGAATGCCGTCTTAACTTTGATAGACCAATTCCGCCCCTGGAAAACTATACATCATGTGCAACAATTCACAATCTTAACCAGAATGACGGAGTGGTAACTTACATTCAAAATTATGTAATTGTGACTGATCTTAGAGAGATAAAACTGGTCCATGCATCGTGTATTCAAATACAAACAATTGGTACCGTCATACTTGCTATATACCGTTCTCCATCAAATACAGATGCGGACCAGTTCATCAACTCCCTTAATTTGCATTTAGACACTTTGAAAGCCTACAAAAATATAATAGTTACCGGGGACATCAGTATAAACCTAATTCGAAAAGAAAATGAGAAAACCTACTTGCGGGAAAACAGGCTCAACTATGTCAACATGTTATCAATGCACGGCATTTTGACAGGACACCAGTTCCCCACTAGGGAAAGTAGTTGTTTAGATCACTTCATGTTAAAGATTTAGATAGACAAAACATCTGCCCAAATCACTGTCTTAACTATAAGTATAACAGATCATTGTTTGATATTTTTAAATTTATCCGGTCAAACTAATAAAAAAGAATGTAATAAAATTAAAACCGTCACAGACTTTCACAACGCACTTATCACTTTAGCAAAATCAAATATAGAAGAAATCCTACTATGTGATTACCCTGGCTCTTTAGTAGAACAATTGATAAACAAAATTACCGAATCCTTGAATGAGAATACAAAAACAATACAAATTCCAAAACCGAAACGTGTTATAAAACCCTGGATAACTCCTGGCATATTACGATGTATAAGAAATAGAAATAAGCTACAAAAGAAATTACGACTAGATCCACATAATGAAGTCTCTAGAATAAGCTACAAAAGGTATTTTAGAAGTTGCGATAGCAACTTCTGCAATAATTTAATAAAGAAACTCAAACGACAGTATCAATGAGAACAATTGGCTAATTCTACAAAAAACTCAAAAACACTATGAAAAGCATTAAGTCCATAACAAACCTTAACAAAACTAAAACAGATAATATTAAACTACTAAATTTAAGACCATCCCCTGCTGAAGCAGCCAATCATGTTAACAGCTACTTTGTGAACATTGGAAATGACCTAGCTGAAAATATTATGTCCAAAACTAACACAACAACTAGCAAATTTTCCACTGATAGACCAGCTGTCCAAATAGATTATCATGCTCTCTTAGAGACTGATGAAGTGGAAGTTCAAGCTGTAATAATGGGCCTAAAAATTGACAGCGCCCCTGGCTGGGACAGTATACCCACACATTTTCTAAAATTGGCTAAATTTGAAATCATCAATCAAGTCATCACTCACTTAACTAATCTATGCTTTAGTCGAGGCATTTTTCCTCAATTGCTTAAACACTCAATAATTACACCAGTGCATAAGGGTGGGGACATTGATGACGTCAACAACTATAGACCCATATCTGTTCTATCCTCAATTTAAAAAGTGTTAGAAAAGTTAATAAATAAAAGGCTAATTTCTTACCTATATAAATACAACATACTATCAGACTCACAGTTTGGCTTTCGAACAGGAAAGTCCACGGAAGACGCTGTAACAGCACTGACCTCACATATCGTTGACCAGGTAGACAATAACAATAAATGTCTTGCAGTGTTTTTAGACCTTAACAAGGCCTTTGATACGGTTTGCATTCCTATACTTGTGCAAAAACATGAAAATGCAGGCATTAGAGATACTCCTCTGGCTCTCTTTCGAGATTATCTTAGTAATAGGAAGCGAAAAGTAAGGAGCGGGCTACACACTAGCGAAGACTCTGAAATTGTCTATTGCGTCCCTCAGGGGAGCGTTCTGGGGCCTACCTTATTTTTAATCTACATAAACGATCTATGCAACCTAAAAATTGACAACGCTAAAATTATATGTTATGCTGATGATACTGCTGTAGTATTTTCTAATAAGGCCTGGGCTGTAGCTCGTATGCAAGCTGAGATAGGCTTACATAAGATTTCACGGTGGCTTAGTTCCAATCTGCTGTCCCTTAAGGCTTTAAAGACAAACTACATGTGCTTTACCAAGACAAATAAGACTCAACCGAAAGATGATTTTACCATCAGGATTCATAATAATTGTGCCAACTATGGCTCTGACTCAAGTTGTGACTCCACAATCATAAACAAAGTAAGTACGATTAAGTACTTAGGGGTCACAATCGATCTAAGACTGAATTGCTTAGCGCTAGAATGAGAAAACTTATTTGGGTCTTCAAAACCTTGCGAAATGTTGCTCCACCTTTATTGCTCAACCAAATATATGTTGCCCTGGATCAATCCGTTCTATGCTATTGTATCACCATCTGGGGGGGATCTGCTAAAACTAAATTAATCGAAGTAGAGAGATCACAAAGAGCACTGTTAAAAGTTATGTACTTCAAGCCATTTAGATTTCCGACTGTAGACTTATACTCACTATGTCAAATGCTGACTGTAAGAAAGCTATACATATTAAAAGCTACCCTAAGAGTCCAAAAAAACCTACGTTTTGACCATAAAATACTTGAAAAAAGGAGAGCTCACACTGCAATTGTAATTAAAGCCAGGCAGTCTAAGTTTGCTATGAAACAATACGAAACACAATCAGCCCGTTTATATAATACACTAAATAGAAATCTAGATATCTACCCCAAACAATACTATGAAGTTAAAAAACTTTTAACTAATTGGCTAAAGACATTAAACTATGACGAGATAGAATTTATCATAGGTACAAACACTTAGGTTTAGGTACCTAATTGTTTGCACCAAACCTAAAAACAATTAAAATAACTTACCTTATTATACCGGTATTAAATTACCGAACCCATAACAGTATCAGTATAACAGTGCTGGACTAACCCCCATACACACACACACACACACACACACACACACACACACACACACACACACACACATACACACACACACACACACACACACACACACACATAACAAACAAACACACACACACAACAAACACACACACACACACACACAAAACAATCATTTTTGTATTTTTAACCTACGAGTGTTTTTCTTTTCTTTTCGTTCTCTTTATTGTCTTATTTTAAATTTTAATTTAATTCATGTTAATAAAAGTAGCAACAATTAAGTTGTTAATCAGTCAAGGACATGAGGGAGCGGGGTCTTCTGATACGGGTATTATTACTTAATAGAAGGCCCCAGCCGAAACTTAAATGTAACATCTGGTTTATGAAATAAATATATTTTATTATTTTGTGATTCTGAAGTACAGCAATTTGAAAAATTCACCATTCATATCGCATAAACAAGCAAAGTTCCAATAAAAGACAGCTCCTGTGCAATGATTTGACGACTTCTGTGGCGCTGCGGTTGTGGCTCTGCCTAAAATGGGAGAGGTCCCGGGTTCGAACCCCGGATGGGGATAAAGATAAAAAAATCTCCAGGTCTCGGATGTTTATATGTGTGTGACGTCGCTGTTTCTGGTTCCCACGATACAGGTTATCCTAGTTTGGAGCCAGAAACAATGTATCTGCCTGTTTGTAAATGTTTTTTTTTTTTTTCATTTTTAGTTTTGCCCCTCAAGGGTTCAGGCAAAGGTCTATTGCCCATGCAGCCATTTCGTAAGTCTTTCGTCCATTTCATAAGTCTGATGTTTAATAAAATCTTGTCCAGTCATATTTAATAGTCTTCAAAGACCAATCTTGGGTTTATATTCATTCATGTTTTCAATTTATGTTTCAGTCCGGGTGTTTCCCATTGGGAAAAATGGCTTTGTTTCAATTCATGTTTCGGTCCGGGTGTTTTCCATTGGGAAAAATGTCTTTGTTTCAATTCATATTTCGGTCCGGGTGTTTTCCATTGGGAAAAATGTCTTTGTTTCAATTCATGTTTCGGTCCGGGTGTTTTCCATTGGGAAAAAATGTCTTTGTTACAGGTTACAGTCTAATCCTTATAATTTCCAATCCTGGATAATTTGTTATAGGTCTTTTTTTTTTTTTTTTTTTTTTATTTATTTATCAAATTACAGAGTTTTAAATACTTATCTAACTTAATGCACTACTTAAACCACTAAGGTTTGTATGTAGCACAAAATTAGTCTAGTGTATTATGTAGGTAGGTCGATAAAAACAATATGTATAAGCATGAAGTCAGTTGCTGGCTAAAAGGCAAAATACAGTTTGTGTACGACTATGGAAGTAATGATATAAAGTGTGATTTTAATTTGTGATTGATATTTTTGGGATGGATTGATGATTTGAGTTCCGGACAGAGAAAGTTAAGAAGACGAGGAATTAGATAGCTAATTCGACGTTTCCCGTAAAAGTTATTTGCTCCTAAAGTCATCAGCTTTTTTTTCGTGTAGCTTCTGGTGCCGATTTTATGTGATAACGGTTTTTGGACGGATAAATTGAAGAATTGTTCTTTTAGTAGTGTGTATTCTACTTTGGTGTGTACTGGTAGTGTTTTACAGTATTTGAACAGTTTGAGCTTATCATTGGAGTACTGGAGTCTGATTTTTGGAGGAACTATATTTTTTAGAATTTTAATTTGTAGACGTAGTATGCATTCTAGGGAAGTTTTATGCGTGAGTCCGTAGCTACTGAGCCCATAGGAGATTACGGAGTCTGCCAAAGCGTTGTACAGCATTAACCTGATGTTAAAGGGCAGGCGATTTTTTATTATGTGCATGTTAGCCAGAAAAGCTCGAAGCTTTGTACACACCCGTTCTATATGACTATTCCAGTTAAACTTGTGATCTATTACCAGACCCAGGTAGACGTGCGAGTTGACGAGTTCTTTATTGGGGCAGTGGCAAGATTTTGTAATATTTTGGTCATGCATACAAGTATGACTGTGTGATATGAGGGGTGTTTCGAGATTGCTTTTCATGTATGGTGATTTAATGAGTATGAGTTTTGTTTTATTGCTGTTTAAAACTAAGCCCGAGTCATGACACCATTGCTTGAGCTTATCGAAGTCAGCTTGAAGCATACACATCGCGGAGTTAACATCGTCAC
The DNA here is from genome assembly GCA_949825045.1 of Argyresthia goedartella. Classification (NCBI taxonomy): domain Eukaryota; kingdom Metazoa; phylum Arthropoda; class Insecta; order Lepidoptera; family Argyresthiidae; genus Argyresthia; species Argyresthia goedartella. The sequence continues at coordinate 3,485,446 of OX463822.1, forward strand.
TGGCAATAATAAAGCATGTGTCATCAGCAAACTGATAAGCTGTGCAGGAGTCAAGGCATGTGCACATATCATTCACATAGGTGAGAAAATGCAAGGGCCCGAGCACCGAGCCCTGGGCGGTTCCTACTGCGGCTGGCCTTTGGTCACTGAGGCTATCATCTATCTTGACACAAGAGGATCTGTTACGGAGATAGCTTTCACACCAGCGCAGTAAGGGTCCCCTGATGCCATTTGCGTCCAACTTACCAATTAGCTTTTTGTGATCAAGAGTATCAAATGCTCTGGAAAAGTCTATAAACAGGGCCAGGACTTGTTTTTTGTTATTTAGGTATGTATTAATATCATCCGTGAATTTGGAAAGTAACATAGTTGTATTTTTTTTGGGCTGAAAGCCAAATTGGCTTTTAGATATAATATTATTTTTTTGGTAGAACGAGTGGATTTGATCACAAACAAATTTTTCTATTATTTTGTCTATTGATGACAGCAATGTGATAGGCCGATAGTCTGAAGCATTTTCGCGCTTTCCCTTTCAAGTCCAAGTCTTCCACAGTATTTCGTACGAACTCAAATAAAGCCATATATGTTAATTTTTTTAATAATTGTATGTTTGGTATTTTTTTCAAAAACGTTTAAAATTCCCAGATTCGGAATTACATGTTAACTCTTCTGGGAAAGTGAAGACTACTCTCTGCCTTTGAAGACCTCTGTGGCGTTGCGGTATGAGCTCTGCCTCCCAAGCGGGAGGTACCGGGTTCGAATTCCAAAAAGCAAATACCCAGTTCTTGGATGTTTATTATATATTTGCAACGTCGCTGTTTCTGGTTCCCACGACACAGGGTATCCTAGTGTGCGGCCAGAAGCAATGATTGTTTTTCATCGAACTAATATTATAAATGTGAAAGTGTGCGATGTTTGAATGTTTGTGTGTTTATGCCACAATCACGCTTAATCGGCTGAACGGATTTGAGTTAAATTTAGCATAGAGATAGTTTATGAGCTAGATTAACATAAAGGATATTTCTTAACCGACTGCACCAGAAGGAGGGTAACGTTATCTCGTTAAATGATACTTCCTAGGAATATGCAGATGAAGTTGCGGGCATCAGCTTGTAATTAATAATTATTTATTGCACATAGATATTTAAAATGTTACAAAAAGAAAACATATTTACAAAGACGAGCTTATCTTTAACAAGAGATTTCTTCCAGAAAACCAAAGCATGATAGGAAAATGTATCATGAAAGAGTGGCAATGCACAATATCTAATATTAATCTAAAGTGTATTCATCCTTATGTGTATTATTAGGCGAGCAAACTATACTTAAAGAAACTCACAAAGTCATAACCAAATAACCACTGAAAAATATAATTTCTAATAAGATTGCATCATCATCAGAGTAACGAACGGATCAGCTCAAAAATATCTGACATTACGATGTCTAGATTGTCTTTGAATCGTATTGTTGGAATGATAACTTATCGATATGGATAAATATGTTTATGAGATACTTTTAGAGCATGGTTATTTTAAAATCCAACAGATGGCGCTATAGACGGCCTGTCCATTATTTGCTTTGGCTCATGATGAATATTGTAAATATGAGTAGAGGACACTTAAACATAAAAAGTGTAATATAATATTTTACCGTAATCATTACGTTCGCGAGATAATTGGAAGTAAAGATAAATATTTGAGAATATTGATTTTTTTATCCCTATTATCTTGCTAACGTGAGTTTTATTAGCTAAGGTGACTAGATTAATTTTTAACAATTATCTTATAAATCGATGAACCCCGGCTGCAGGCAGAAATAAGCATGACTCATTGTCTCGTTCTGCATAAGCCGAGCATGTTAGTAAGAGCGCGGAACAAGAGATATGCCTCTCTATCGCTTGTTGGATTGGTTGTCTTTATAGTCCGTAAACCGACTATAAAGACAATATTTTTTTTTATTTGTTTTAATGTCCTTTACCTATATTTACAATATTCATCTTTCACTTAAACTAAAAAATGGAAAGGCTGTCTACAGCACCATCTGTTGGATTTTGAAAAAAAAGCCTGCTCTGAAAGGATCTAATTAACACTTAATGTGCAAATTTGGAAAAATGCATTGAAATCAATCACATATTTTATCAAATAATTTATCAGAATTGTTGTGGTTGATTTCAATGTTTTTATTTATTAAAACGCTAGACGTCATGTCATATTGAATTAAATGTACACGTCATTCGTCTCGGTACTTCCCTTGATGTCGCCCGTTACGGGTGCTCTTTTTGTGATATTTCTGACGACTACGGAGTTATGTTACCTCTTGTGATTTGGACGGTGATATTATCTGAATTGATAACTATCGGCTACTTTTTAAGGACTTCAATTTGCATACGATCAGATGTATGTCTGTTGGTCTTTTGACCAGGTACGTCTCTAAATATTTTGTAAATGTTTTATAATGAAACAAAAAGTGAAGTTTCAGCAAATTATAGTACAAACTAAATAATTTCGTATAACTTGGTACTCGTTCAGCAATTTTTTTTTGCTTAGAGGGAGCCAGAGTCGTAAAGACATCTGTTTACATTGCTCTTCAAATAAAATTCTAAAACCGTGATTAAAAAAAATAAGTATTGACCTTTTGGCCATTGACCTTGACCTTGAACTCGACCTTTCGTGTATATTTTGCAGAAAATTCTCAGTTTTGTAATTTTTTACGTTCGATATCATGCAAAGTTCATTGGCCTTGATCTTGAAATTGACCTTTTGTGCATTTTTCGGTAAATAATTAGGAGGGGTACCCCTTCACCCTGAGATCCTCCCATGACTTCCAAGCAAAGGTGAGAAGAATAACTTTTTATAATCTTAGATATTATCTCAAGATGTAAAATTATATTGTTCGCCATACTTTGTCTATGAGCCCGTTCACACTGGTGGTATAAATATTAATAACACAATAGAAAAAAAAACATGCAAAACAAAATACATCTTGCTTAAGCTAGTATTATATCCCATAGTTTGTAAGCACATAGTAAGTGTTAGACTTATTGAATTATTTATCTATCTTTCATGCTAAAGACGCTCCGTTTTATAATAAGTACCGTTTTCTTGTCTGTAACGGCAAGAGCGCTTCACAATTTCGGTAAAAGTGAGGGCGGTAGCAACATTCAACACATGTATTTGATACAGTTGCTAATTCAACGCCTTCCTTTAGTCGACAAATTATGTTCAAGTTGAATGATAAAGCTGACGACAGATAAGCAGTGCACCCCACGGAACAAACACTTCAGTAAATCCAATCTAAAGCGACACCATTTACAAAACCGTTTCTCGTATCGGAACAGTCTGGTTACCGAAAAAATCGACGAAGACCCACTTCAAAAATGAAATTCTGATTAAATTTCGAGTGCTCTGGCTTTTCACCAGATCACTTATTTTCCTTTATCTCACGAAGCAGTCATAACGGATGATCCTGTTAAGGAAACTGATACGGAAAAAAAATTACGATAAATATAAAGATGAGGGAACCTGTAAAGGCAACAATTTGTGGCGTTGAATCTTTTCTATTCGACACAAAGTAAGGTTAAGATTAGTAATTGTCTGATATCTCTAGATATATTCCCAACTTATTAAACAAATTTGAAGTTTTCACCTGCCTAATTTCAGAAAAATGGTGAAAGATACTAAAAGTGATACCTAATATATATTTTATATAATTTTGATACATTTGTATCATAACCCCTCCATTTTTTATGTTTTTGGAAGGGTCGCGGTTTCAAACCTTATGCCATGGTACCAAGGGTACAATAACGTTTATTCAAGTATTTTTGTTGCGTAACAAATGGTGAAAAGTATTAAAAGTAAATTTTACCTTTCCGATCGCTGCAGCGGGCTACAACTACAACTAGAAAAATCTCGACTTGGATAATATTTCATGTTAGGAAAGTTGCAACTTGGCACAACACGACACTGCACTAAGAACTCTGTGAAACTCAATAGAGCAGTTATGGCAAAGAACATTCACCGCTGGAACCACAATATCCTCTTACAAAACATGAAAAACAAGTATCAGTAAAGGTAAATATAAAATAAATAAAAAAGGCAATTTAAGTTCAATGGATTGATGGTAATATAATAAAGGCCTTTCACAGTCACAATAAACACTATATTACAGATAAATCATATTTAGGATCTAAAATAGCAGACAAATCTGTTAAATAGAACTTAAAGGGACTTTTTGAAACAACGACCTTCCAGCTATAAACCTCACCATCGAAGCCTTCATGAAAATGAAATTTGACACTACAAAAAAATAGTCACCGTCAAGAAAGTACACCGAAGCAAATAATAAATCCACCTAATTTACTTTGAAGAAGTGCATTAAAAAACAATGTTTAATTTCTCATACATTTTAATACATGTACAGTCGTGTTCAAAATCGTATTTGGGTGAACCCTAATAAACCGGTTCATACGGCTTGAGCTTCGTGGTCTAGTGGTTTCATGCAGAATAAATATTCTAAAAAGAACAATTAAACATACATACTTAGTTTGAATTATCTCACTGTTTTCACTTCGAAACTTCTGGAGTTAGATGATAAGCTGAATCCATATTTCTCAGCAGCCCTCACCACTCTGCCAGAACGTGTGACATATTGAGTATTTTGATTATTCGCAATACTATTTCTAATAGAATTAGAAAGGCCATAAAAGTAATAAAGGGATGTTTTATTGTTTACATATTATTAGATTTATAAAGCTTTAAATGAAAAATTATAATTTAGTAAAAAAAATGTGCCAGATCTCTGCCGCTGTCGCTGGGCAAGATTTCCCAGAAGGCTGGCGGCTTTGCCTCGGCTAGAGCCGTTGCCCGAGATAGGCTCCAGCCCTCTGGTCACTCGAGGCGTCGATCAGGCGTGAGGTCAGTTCCTTGAACAAGGCTAGAGCCTCGCCCTATAGGCCGTGGGTTTCGACTCCAAAGGGCATAAATATGTAGGCCTGTCCGATGGCTGCATATTTGCGCCTCTTGATAGCCCTGCCTTGCGGGTGGTCGCCTGTATAAAGGGCTGCGTCTGCGCCAGTGTAGCGCCAAACATTGCGTCCCAGACAAACTACCACCCATTTTTCCATGAGTTAACTGTCATCCCGTTTGGCCTTAAAAATATATAAAAAAAAAAGTTTGATAACCAGTAGCAGTACTGGTTATCACGCGACTCTTCTTATTAATCTAGTTAAATTGTCTTTTCGACCCAAAGTGCTGACTGTCAACGCTTTGTCAGCAACAATGTTGTAGGTAGAGAACGCTTTCTGGAAGTTACTAGTAGAGACCATGGGAATGATTCATTAGTCATCTTGACTCCGTATAGTAGACATTTCTTAAAACGTCTGAACAATTCTTACAAGTAGGCTAAGTTCTAGTTGTCAGCTCTCAAAACCATAGTCATCATAAAGTCATCATAAGTAGATCTAAGGATTTAATAAAATCTTGTGTAAGGATTTAATAAAGCTTTTGAATACGCTCCAAAACTTTTAAAATACCTATACCTGCCTGCCAAAAAACAATTGTTACCACGAGAATAATACCACCTTTAGGCCCCTCCCGGCCCGGGTTGGTACGTTTTTATTTCGGTACCGCCTCTGTATCGAATGAACTCTCATTTAATAACATGTTCGGTAATTATTATCTAAAGATTCGGTACAGAGCCAGTATTTTAACTGAATACTAGTTTACACTAGTTTATCATCGTACCTACTAGCATAGGAGATAGACGTGTTGCTTTATCCTCTCACTTCTAAATTCAAATTAAGTGTTAAAAAACTAATCTAGTGCTAAATAAACTTTAACAAAACAAAGCAAATACCGCCCGGAACAAAGTGAATAAAAAAGTGCCAAGTGTTTCGTCGTTTTAAGCCGTATTTTGTGCCAAACATCATTCAAATCAGCCGTTTGGATGTGAACGGATAGTGTGAAATAGTCAACAGACCGGTTTCGGATCGTCTAGTCGAGGCGCTACAAGGTCAAGCTGTTGCTGTGCCGACAACAGTGACTCGGCTCAATACGCACCAGATTTTCGCATGAGCTTTTAAGTATCACCGTGGTTCAACTGTACACCGTCTGCTTCGTACGCACTAGACACGAGTTCGATCCCAAGCCTTACCATCGTTTTTTGTTTTTTGTTTGCGTTGCACGTAGTTCGCCACGAGTTCGAGTCCAAGCCACACCATTCATTTTTTTTTTTTTTTTTTTAATTTTTTATTGTTTTTTTTTTTTTTCTTTTTTAACTGAATATATTACTATGCCTGCCAAGTGCGATGCATGTGGTAAATTTATTGCTGCAGCCGAAACTATGGGCTGCTTAACTTGCACTCGAGTTTACCATTATCAGTGCATCAATGTATCGCCAGAGGATTTCAAAAAATTAACTAAAGCTGACCGTACCCAGTCACAATGCGTCTCATGCAAAATCGAGGAGAGGAAACTGCGCCGGACTTCACAAGGCACCCAAGACCCCGCTGTCGTTGGAATCAGAACTACAGTCACCGACTCAGCTGTCACCACACCCAACTTCAAAGATGTTGACTCGGCCGCCACTACAGATGTCGCCTCGGCCGCCACTACAGATGTCGCCTCGGCCGCCTCTACAGATGTCACCCCGGCCCTCAACTCCATGCCGGTCACCAGTACAGCCGATGCTGGCGCCACCAATACGCCGCCGCCCGCTGCGTCTCTACTCCACCCCGAAACCGAGAACTTCAGCAATACGTCCACCTCGAGGAACATCGCAGCTAATGGAGTGTTTCTCGCGGACCTGGAGACACGCCTGGAGAAACTAATTCTTAAGGGTAACGAGACGTTGAAGGCGGAAATACGCGAGATACTCAAGGCAGAGATTGCTACTCACGTGGCAAGTCTTACCGCTGAGCTGGATGGCAGAATAGCGGAGGTGGAATTCCAATGCAGTAAGATCTGTGAGCTCGAGAAGAACCTCCAGGCCTCACAGGAGCGGGTTGCTGTGCTTGAAAACGAGTTCGGCACACATCAGCAGTGGCTCCGAATGAATAACCTGGAGATTTCGGGTGTTCCGGAACTAAACAATGAGTCAGTGTCTAACGTCGCCATTCAAATCGCAAGCCACGCGGGAGTTACGCTGCAGCCTGGCGACATAGAGTTCGCGCACCGCGTTCAGCCAGTGAAGACGGTCCCTGGGCGCCCAAAAAACATCATTGTGAAACTGAGGCAGCGCTTACACAAGGATGAAATAATGTCCGGCCTGCGAAAGACTAAAGGCGTAACAAGTTCGGACATTGGATTTGCTGGAGAAGCCAGAAAAGTCTATGTCCATGATCACCTTACACCGACTAATAAAAACCTGCTTAAGGACTGTAAAGACTGGTGTCAAAAACTTAATTACACTTATGTTTGGGTTAAGCATTGCAATATTTACGTCCGAAAAGCTATTAATTGTCCTCAGATACATATAAGAAGCTCAAGGGATTTTGTCAAAATAGTATGATCAGCTATTTATTTCTAGGTCAAAATATTTCTTTTACCGAAAATTATACCCACCAACTCACTACACTTTCATACACACAACCACCACTCCTTACACATCCTTATACAACACACACAAACCCATCCGTCTCACACCCCTCCCATCTAATTAATTATACTACGACGACAAACGAGTATTTCCAGCAATTACCTGACTCCATCTATACTATAATCTTTGTTCTATATATACCAACTTATATTCAATTCTAATCTCAATATTTACTATCAAAATACTCGTGGACTTAGAAGTAAACTACATACCCTTTACCAAAACATTCTAAGCGATGATTTCGACATTATCTCCATTACCGAGACCTGGTTATTAGATAGCATTCTAGATACAGAAATCTGCGATAGTAGATACGACGTATTTAGAATCGATAGAAACCGCACTCTCTGTGGAAAACGAGATGGAGGCGGAGTTATGATCTTGGTCCGGTCTTCGCTAGGCGCCAAAGCTCGCCCAGAGTGGTCACAGGATGGAGTTGAATGTCTCTGGGTGACGATTCCGGCCGACAACCTGCGAATGCACGCTGGTAGCATCGACTCTGCTATCTCCAATCAGGATCTACACATGTGTACCGCATATGCCCCACCTGATTCGCGGTTCTCTAAAACTTTAGCGAATGATTTACGTCAAATCAATTTACTACTAAATAAGGTTCTCTCTCAATCCCCTAATGCACATATTTTAATAACTGGCGACTTTAATATGCCCAACATTGTGTGGAGCTCGGACGGCTACACCACACAACTTCATCAAGGTTCCGTAGAGATTCAAGATGCCAGTGCCAGTCTTTTAGAGACATTCTCTATCTGGAACCTACAACAATCAAACTTCATTAAAAATTCCAGTGGCAATATCTTGGATCTGATTGTTTCTAGTTTTCCGGCAGATGTCAAGACTTCTCAAAACCCTCTTAGCAGGGTTGATAAATATCACCCGCCACTTGAAATCACAATTAAGGACATCTTTGCTGGACCACTGGTGGAATCGAATTGCACTAAATATAGATTTCGCAAAGGTAACTATGATGAAGTCAACAGGTTGCTAATGGATGTTGACTGGGATAAATCACTCTGTGTTTCTGACTTGGACCACGCTATATCCATTTTTAACGACAAACTTACCGATATTATTACAAAATGTATACCGTTAGACACTCGTCATAAGAAATGTAACTATCCAGTTTGGTATAGCACACCGTTACTTAAAATAATACACGAGAAAAGCAGAGCTCACGCAAAATGGAAACGTTTCGGCAATCCCCGTGATTACGACGAATTCTCTTTGCTTCGGAGTCGACAAAAGTTCTTTCACGATCAATGCTTTAAAAAGTATATCGCATCAATTCAACAGAACATAAAATCCGACCCGAAACAACTATGGGCGTACGTCAGAGCACGTCGTGGCAGTTCGGCCTATCCGAAGAAATTCGAGCACAACAACAGCACTTACGAAAAGGGTGAAGACATATGTGCCGGGTTTAACAATTTCTTCTCTTCAGTATTTATCAAACCTGCAGCCACTTACGTGGATAAAGAGTTAGATCCTCCTTATTGTGATGATGGTAGTATTGTGAGCACCATACAAAGTACACCCGAATCGGTGGTAAAATACTTGTCACTCTTAGATCCCAACGGTGGGGCCGGTAGTGATGGAATCCCCCCATATTTTATTGTCAGGTCCGCCAAGAGTCTCTCCATTCCACTTAACATTCTATTTAACATTTCCATTAAAAAGGGTACATTCCCAACCAAGTGGAAAGAGGCTCTTGTGGTACCTATACATAAGAAAGGTTCTAAGCTACCTATTTCAAATTATCGCCCCATCTCAATTCTTAACATATTCGGTAAGGTGTTTGAGAGAATTGTTTATGACACTATCTATGGAACATTAGCAAAAGGAATTCCCCCGCAACAGCATGGCTTTTTGAAGGGCCGTTCTACCGTCTCGAATCTTGCAGAATTTGTACATTATGTCCTCCGAGCAATGGATGGCAGGATGCAGGTTGACGTGGTCTACACGGACTTTGAAAAAGCTTTTGATCGTGTGGACCACGTCATCCTGCTCCGTAAGCTTTATAGGTTGGGTCTTCGTGGAGATATTTACAGGTGGGTCTCGTCCTATGTGTCTAATAGATGTCAAGCGGTTGTGCTTGGTGGTTTCAGGTCAGATTTTGTGAGCGTTTCTTCTGGTGTTCCACAAGGATCACATCTGGGTCCGTTATTTTATAATGCATACCTATACGATATATATACAGTATTTAAAAATTGCCAATTTATAATGTATGCTGATGACAAAAAGATATTTGCTAAAATACGTAGCGTTAATGACTGCATTGGATTGCAGGACGATCTGGACCGGCTCTCTGAGTATTACTTCAACAATCGCATTAATGTCAACATCTCCAAGTGCCTTCAGATCTCCTTCACTCGCAGTCCAAACCCAATTGTCCATACATACTGCTTTAAGGATCAAGTAATAGCACGCGTTAACACTGTCCGCGACTTGGGCGTGACCCTCGACGCTAAACTTACTTTCGATCAACACATAGACGACATCGCCAACCGCGCCTACAGAAATCTGGGATTTATATTTCGTACGTGTGCTGCGTTCAATGATATTACATGCATAAGGGTCCTCTATTTTGCCTACGTGCGTAGTATTTTGGAATACGCCAGCGCTGTTTGGTGCCCACAATACATTACACACAAAGATCGATTGGAGGGTATCCAGAGAAAATTTGTCCGTTATTTGGACTACCGAACTAAACGTAAAAACTGCGACTACCTTACCTCCTGTAAATATCATCATGTGATGGATCTTAATAATCGTAGAATGGCTCTCGATATGTCTGTCCTGCACGACATTCTCAGCGGTCGTATTGATAGTACCACCCTTGTCGAATTGGTTGGCTATCGCGCTGCCACCACACGCACGCGCCACTCGGTAAACTTAATGTTCCACACACCCAACGTTAATACTAAATACGCCCAAAACTCCCCTTTACTTCGTATCCTAAACTTATACAATAAACGGTTCAGTTCTATTGACCCATTTGATTGTACAAGGAACACATTCAAGAGTCGAACTATGAAGTTACTCAGTCACTCAAGCACTTAATATTATAATCCCCATCCCTTTCCCTCCCCTCCTCCCCTTCCTCAACATTCAAAATCACTAGGGCTACATATCTCACTATCTTTCTCCAATACACCATCACATACACTCCACATATCACACATCACACTCGTCCAACACTCTAATTCTAATCTTACTTAATTATATTTTGTTTTGTTTCTCCTCAATAACCAAATTTATACATTGTTCGTGCTTTCACTATCATTATATAAATACATGTTTAAACCTTTAACCTTATAAATTGCAAACGTTTTAGTTCCTAAACTTATATATATTTGTATATCGGTGGACATCTGTTATTGGCCTGCTTCACTGTACTGTTTTGTATTGTTATATTTTTACTGTAATGTGCTGTTGATGTCCCAAATAAAATAAATAAATAAATAAATAAATAAATAAATAAATACACACCGACTGGTGAGGAAGGGGCCACACTTGAGTATGAAACTACATTCGTAAAGTGGTTTCTGTAATTGATCTGAAAATTGTAATGACGTTCCCATCTTTCGGAGTTTGTACCATTCTCATTTTATAACTCAAAAGGTTTAAAATAGTGATATTTTACTATATTTATAACCGGTTATGCGATATTGGTGTCAGACTTATCCTTTATTATGATTTTCCAAGTTACGAAACAGGAAGATTAAATACCTTTGTGAGCTGCAGACCCGGCGATGCGAGCGACACAGGAAATTTGCGTATTATTTTTCATTATTTTCTATTATCTCGCACCCCCGACCCCTGGAAGATTATTGGATGAACAAATGGAATTGTTAAATTAAACAAATAACCCGACTGTATTTTATTTCAATGCTACATACAAACTTATAAATGCACTTGGATACATTCATGGAGCATGAATGTATCACAATAATTACTTTGAAACCCCACATCGCCGCAATAAAAAAAAAATAAAAAAAAAACTGTTTGAAAAAAATAAGAAACATTATTTATTATCGGTCTTGCTCTCTAAATTTTCCGAGAATGGATTGAGAAATGCGACCTGCAGAAGAGAACAGCCGGCAACCCGGAAATCATACAAAAGCATTTATACCCAATCTCCGTTCATGGAGACGCTTCGCTCGCTCGGTAAATTATAGAATTTGATATCCTTCGTTATTCATAATGAAACTCTTAAAGTATTTTGAATAGTTTCCGATATTATACACAAGCAACAGGCGAAGTTACTATAAATTATAGACGTTGTAACCGAAAACATAACCACTCTGCGGTATAAACCCAAATCACGGATTTCTGTATCGCAGACTAGGCCACAACCGTTTTAAAGCTATAAACTGCATATAATTTACATGATAGATGTACGGTACCTACTCAAGCCGGGTCAGGTCAAAGAATGCTTGTGCACCGAGTGACCTCATAACCTACGGAAGCCGCTTTTGCCTTGATTCGAAAAGGTGTTCCGATATCGTACCAAATATATTTAGCGGGCTGTCGACCAAATATTCTACTTTGTAATAAACATTGCTCTATCAACTACCTGCAAATATCTATTTTGGTAGTTACAATGCTAAGCCAATATCATATTCGCTTACATCAAAACACGGGGATGCTAATAATAACACCATCACTAACCTATACATTATACGGACTATCTAACGGTGAGAAAGTCTTTGTGAGGAAACCTTCAAATCTCCATAGCTGCAGCGATTGGCTAGCCCCCTGTTACGCAAAAAAGAGTATTGCTAACCGTGCTTCTGTTACCCCGTGCACAACTGTGCAACTGCACAGTCTGAGGGCCAGGTAAAAGACAGAGTTTAGGCAGTGAAAGGATAGCGACAGGCCATCGATAGAGCAGTGTATTGCATAAGTCACTAGTAGAATCGCTGGTCCACTTGAACTGGTAATTGGTTCGTTGGCACAGTTTAGCTCCGGATTCGAGAGCTCTTGTGTTGCTAGGGGAGCTCTGTGCAAATTGTTACTTGTGAACTTCGTTAGTTTGCATATTGGAGTTGTGAAATCGCGATTGTAGTATCAGGATACCAGTGTTATAAAAAAAAGGGAAATACTCAATCATGGGAAACAGCTGAATGAATTTGGATTGCATTCAACACACGGATAGTATTCGTTAAAAGTTCGATGTTATGTTAAAAATTGTTTTTATTGTTTGTGTGGATGATATAACAAACATAAGAGACTCAGTATACAGGTGAGTATTTATAAAGTGCACGTATCGAACGAGGTTGAAGAGGTCAAATTTAATCGACAAAAATATAATAAAAATGCCCCTACCTCCGTGTTTTTATAGGCATTTTAAATTAAAAAATCATTCAATTGCGAGTCGGACTAGCCCACGAAGAGTTCCTTAACACCGTACAATGGTCGGGATGGTGTAGAGTCAATAGTTTGGATTTTTCATAGAAAAATGTAGCTTACAAAGTTATTGGTGTGGCCACTTTCATATATTCCATACATTTATAGGTTTCTATGTAGTTAAGACTGTGTCTCTTATAGTTCCTGAAAAGAGTGCCTGTGACCGGACGGACACGCGATCCTCCACTCACCTCCCATGTGTTTCCGTTAAAGGTTTTCAATTTTATTACCATGGCTTAAGGTTCAAAATCGCGATGCCTCACGCATAGCCACGGAAAGTAAGCTGTTAAGGGTCCCTTTTTTACCTTTTGAGGTCATGAACCCTAGAAAACTTTTCATCATCATCATACTCAGCCCACATCGACCCAGTGCTGGTCATAGGCAGCTTCTTCTTCTCTAAAGCACCAATCTCGCCGATCCTGTGCTAATCGCCACTGGGTGTGACTTGATGACAACGTCGGACCATCATTGTCGCTCCCCGTGGCCACCACTCTGTGACTGCTTTGGTCCACCTTCCGTCTTCCCATCTAGTAAGTGTCCCGCACATCACCACTTCAATTTCGATATCCGTTTGCCTACATCTGCGACTTAGTATTCCGCCGAATTTCGACGTTTGACACACGGTCATTGAGAGAGATACTCAACATGGAACGCTCCATCGCTCGTTGTGCTTCTTTTACAGTAAACACATTATGCTTTGTGGGCATCCATGATTTGGCTCCATAGGTAAGGATGAGCAAGACACGTTGGTTATACACCTTTGTCTTCAGGCATTGTGGGAGTGAGAATTTTAAGACATTATTTAGTTTCCCGAAAGCAGCCCACCCTAATCCGACACGTCTTCCGATCTTCTTCACCTGTACATCTCGGTCAAACGATAAACGATGTCCAAGACAGACATACTCGCTAACCACCTGTACAGTGTCATTGCCAATAATTAAGGCCGGCACATTTAGTCGGCGACTCATCATAATCTTGGTCTTGGACATGTTCATCCTGAGTCCGACTTTCAGGGAGGCTTCGTGCAATTCTGCGATCAAATGTTGGAGATCTGAGACGCATTCGGTGACTAAAATGAGGTCATCCGCAAACCTGAGCTGCGACATGCGTGCCACGTTAATATTAAAGCCTGTCTCACTCAAATCCAACGTCTTCATAATGTCCTCCAGAACGTTGGTGAATAGTTTGGGTGAGAGAGTGTCCCCCTGTGGGACAGCCCGGTCTAAAGACACGGAGTCGGTGTTCCTATGCATGCGCACCTGCATTGTCGCGGTCCTGTACAGCTCTCGGAGGGTATCGACGTATCGCATGTCAATGCCGCAGCGATGGAGAGAGTGTAACACGACCCAATGCAGGGTCAACTACCCTTGACGAATACCAGCCTGTCGAACAAGCTGGCTTTCGGAGGGGTTACTCGACAATAGATCACATCCATGCGGTCAAGCAGCTGATGGAAAATGTAAAGAATTCAACCGGCTTGTGTTTCGCCTCTGTCGATTATGAGAAGGCGTTCGACAACGTTGAGCTTGGGCCGTGTTCCTCTCTCTTACTACCGTGAGGCTATGGCACAGGAAAAAACTTTTACTTTATACCAATTGCTCAAAACATATAACTACGTGAAGGGAATGCACCGGGTTTTCCAAGATATGTGCAGGTTATTCAGAAAAAGAATACCCCCCCGGTTCATTTGCAAGTAAGCCGTAAGCGTGTCGTTAAAAATAACGTGGTCACAAATTCAGCAGCTGGCGTCGTGATAGAAGGGTTAGTCGGGTTCAAATTAACTGGATAGTGATGATGAATTACAGTACCTCCAGTATCAAGTAGTCGATAAAAAATGCTAACTGTGAACTAAATAAGGCTTTGTTTAAGAATGAAACCCTATTTTTTGCAGGTTTTCGGTAAATTCGGTAAAATGGCTTTTATTCTCAAACAGAGCGAAATTTTACTTTACAGTTACCAATGTCAGTACCACATATTCTTCAACATGACTATTGAGTTATTTGATCCCGAAAAACTCGATGTTATTTGTATATATTTTTTGCAGGCACGAAAAAATCATCGGTGATTGGTTAATCGATACAAATATTGTGTGGGGTTAAGGATTTCTAGCAAATTTAACCCCGTAATATAATACTCTTTCCAAAAAATAATGTGTTTCGAGTGTAAAAGTTTTTAACTTTTATTTTCTATAATTGGACATACATTTGTTAATAACAAAGTCAAAGTCAAAGGTAATTTCTTTATTACTGTAGATATAAACAAATACTTAGCAAAAGTCATTTTTTGCCTCTTCTCTAGATTGGACCACTATGGGAGCAGAAGGGCATTGAAACTCCCACACATTGATTTTTAGATCTCTTTTAAAAATGTATTGTGCTTAACTAATACAAATATTATAATATAAATTATTATAATTAATAAGCAGGAATAAATAATTACAAAATTAGTTACAGCAAGGTCTGTGTTGAGTTAGATTAACCCCATAAAGTCCCTTCATTTAAGTAAAATTGAACATTGTAATATCCCTTTTTCGACAAAGTCGATTTAACATGCTTTTTAGGGTTCCGTAGATAAACAAGGATCCCTTATGGTTTCGTCATGTCTGTCTGTCTATCTGTCCTGAAACCAAAAAATCTTTTGGACAGTTTTTTCATCAAACCTCTAAGTGTGGGTCTATAGAGGTCTTTAAAAATGAAGTTGTTGTTCCTTTAACAATTTTTCCTCAAAGAAAATCGATAAATAGACAGACCCTACTAAAGTGTGCCCCCCCTCTAACTTTGAAATTAAGAAAGTGAAAAATCTTAAAAACACTTTCTACGAAAATTTGTTTGAACAAACTAAAATAAGCAGTTTTTAAGATATAAAACATTTATTGAAAACCGCAAATATTACTTTGTCATTCTTACAAACACTATGAAAAACAAAGACTTTTGCAGAGTTTCTGTTGAGAAAGTAATAGAACTATCGTGTGTTGAACTTGGTAGATACATTGCAGTAAGCGTATACAGACCCCCTACCAGTGATTGAATATATTTGAATCAGTATTGGAGGATGTCTTGAGAGTAGCTTCTAGTGGTCATTTGCGGTGACTTCAATATAGACTTTCTGGTGGACTCCCCGTTGCATCCTAAATTAATCATAATTTTCAAAACATTCAATTTAGTCAACATCTTCGAAGAGCCCAAAAGAATAACTGAAACTGGTGCAACCTGCCTTGATGACGTCTTCTGCGGTTGCGAAATTTTGAAGAAGTGTACAGTAAATTGCTTAAAGTGTGATCACAGTGGGCAAATTGTCAACTTAGAAGTAGATTCAAAATCACAGCAAGTGTGGGCCAATCACAACAAAAAAATATAATCATTTAAACAAAATTTTCGAAGTAGCTTACCTACTCAAAATAGTACTCAAAAAGCGAATAATCACTATACGGATTTTGTCAACAAACTTTCGGATAGTTTTGAAAACAATTTTAAATTACATAAACTTACAAATAGCGATAGTAAAGTAGAGTTTAGCGAATAGGCAACAAAAGGAATCCGTAAAAGTAGGGATACACTTTATGGCAAAACCACATCTACACATGACTCAATTTTTATTCATCATGTTAAATTATATTCAAAAATATTTAGGGCCATCTGCCATGATGCGAACACATAAAAACGAAGATTCGTCAAATAAAACTAAAACAATTTAGAATATAACAAATAGAGAAGCAGGCAAATAATAATAATAATCCTTATTTCAGGCTTACAAAAACCCATATCTATAAATACCTTACAACTAGAGATACATAATGTAATAAAAAAAACAGGCTAAATATAATCTAACCTAGCTAGGGATTTTCTTCTTCGTTCTCGCTTCCCTGTAGCGTCGGTAAACGATGCCCTCCGGCCAGTAATCTTTGGCCAGGAACATCGTCTTGAGGTCATCCGGCACACGAAGTTTGAAGGAAAGGAACTCCTTGGGTCTTTCTGACTCCAAAACTTCGATCTGCACAATCGCCTCTTTTATACCAGACAGCGGATTTTTCTTCAGCTTTTCCAGGATATGACGTTCAACGTCCTGGCAGGTCATTTTCAAGTCAATCCTATAAATTTATAACTGAACGGTGGGAGAGGCAGCTTTCAGGCTACTCTCACCGGCGGGGGCTGTGCCACGCTGAATGTGGCTGCGTCTGAAGCGGCGCTTCCTGTTTTGGACCAGGATAAAGCCTTCCCCACCAAATGTCGCATTCGGCGGGCCACGGGCGGGCCTAGCCGGTGTCATGTTAGTTTCACATGATATAACCATAGGTATGCAAATTACATTTTAGTACACAAATTAATTACAAGTCAAATGTAGGTTAATAAAATGTGATTGTTATGTCAGTCCATAATAAAATTAAATTATTTATTATTCTCATGTGTAAGTCAAGTATTCGTTGACTGAATAAAAAGTTGCATTAACGAGCAGAGTTTGTAATTTATTTTAAAAGGCATGTAAATGCTTGGTTTCTCTAACATTTTGCGGAAGCTTATTAAATATTCGGGTTGACGTATTTAATAAACTCTTGCCATAGTAAGCACTTCTATGTTGCTCAGCAAAGAGCTTATTTGCATGACGTTTGCTTTCTAACGTTTTATAGAGGTGTAAATTACTCTTTACAAATGCACATGTTTCATATGACGCTGCCTACGAAACCAAGGGTCCCGGGTTCGAGTCCCGGTGGGGGCAAATATTTGTTTGATGAGAACGGATGTTTGTATACCCTAGTCATGGTTGTTTATCTATCTAAGTACAATATTTATCTATTTAAGTATGTGCATCGTTGTCTAGTACCCAAGATACAGGGAATCCTAGTTGGTGCTAGATCAATGTGTGTATAAAGTGTCCAAGGTATTATTATTATTATTATTATTATATATATAGACACGGTAAGGTCAGAAGTTTAAGTTTATTAAAAAAGGGTTTGCAACTATCCGTAGGGACAAGTTTACACACTGCCCTAATACACTTCTTCTGTGCTTTAAATATTTTGTCATTGCCCCAGAAAATTATACCGTATCTCAAGGACGATTCAACAAAGCTGGGGTAGGCGGCAATTACGGCATCATTGTTTACAGTCTTGGCGAGCATGTACAGGGCATACGAACACTGATTAAGATGTTTTTGTAGTTTTTCGATATGCGTGATCCAGGACATGTTGCGATCGATGTGTAAGCCTAAAAACTTAATAGTCTCTGTTTGTTCAATTTTTTTACCTAAATAATTTATATTCAATGTCAATTCTTGTTTACGCCCTAATGCAAATGTGAACAATTTCGTTTTGTCAAGATTAATTATAAGATTAGTTTTATCAAGCCATTCAAGTATAAATTTCAAAGTATTATTTATGTCAATTTCATAGTTGTCAAGATTTTCCCCCTCCAAATGTTACGGTACTGTCGTCAGCAAATAATACCATTGGGTGATGTATGGCTTTGGGGAAATCATTAATGTATATAATAAATAACAGGGGACCTAGTACACTCCCTTGAGGTACACCGTAATGCATATTTCTAATTTCAGAGCTGTATACAAGCTCTGTCTTTGTTTTTGGACATATTCTGTTAACTTGTGTTAATTGCGTGCGTTCGCTCAGGTGTGATTTAAGAAGATTTTGTACATTAACTCGAATGCCATAACTGCTTAGTTTATTTAGCAAAGTGTTGTGATCCACATAGTCAAATGCCTTTGTAAGGTCCATGAATAATGATGTCAAAGGTGTACCTATATCAACATTTTTCATTATTTTGTGTTAAAAGTCATATATCGCCATGTTAATATTTTTGTGTCTCCTAAATCCCTTCTGTTCATTCGTCAATATTTTATTAAATTCTAGATAATGATAAAGTTTGTCATAAATAACCTTTTCAAATATTTTTGAGAAAATAGGTATGAGGGCTATCGGTCTATAAAAATTAATATTTTCCCTATCATATTTTTTAAAGAGTGGCTTTACAACTGTCATTTTCAGAGGTTTAGGAAAAATACCGTTTCTATACTAATATTAACTATGTAGCTGATAACAGGCGCTATTATAGAACTTACAGCCTTAATAACTTTAGTCGAGATTCCATCATTGCCGGTGTTCGATTCAAAATCGATATTCGATCGATGGTTTCGGAACGGCCATTTTGAATTTAACGTTGCTGCCAACCTAGCAGTTTTTGACAACTGACTGACGAAAAAGCCCTCGCAATGTAACGCGTATTGGTATAGGGTATTGAAATTAAATCGCAAGCCATCTGGAATGTATTCGGGTTCCCCTCAGGATTGTCTATATAGCTGAGTGTGTTGTGGTTCCCCGAACCAGATAAAGTTCGCATTTACGTGGCCGATTGGTTTTTCCCACGTAACATAACCTGTGTTGGAACACTGTGTTCGTCGAAGCTGGCCTGCCAGCCATACCTGGTTGGCTGAAGAACCTGTCTACCAAGAAGAGCCTAGGGTGCACCCGGGCCTTGCAGAGAGACAGGAGTTTGACGGGACCGAAGCACAGACCAGGTTAGATCGACTCCATAAGTATTAGCTCGGTGAATCGCCGACGTTCTTACTTCTTGGCATCTGATCGCTACGCTACCTCGTAGCTGATGGGCCCCTGCGAGGTCATTAGGTGCCGAGAAGCCTGAACATTTTTGGTAGCAAGAGCGTGGTTTCCTGAGATTTGCAGCCGTCAAGGGCTCCAGGAACCCACGATTTGGGACTATCAATCTGTAGGTATAGGCGGTTATTAGCTAACTTGGTGTTGTTCCTGTATCCACATAGATTGGTAGTATTGTAAGCTATAAGTCTATTGCTGGTAGTAGACAGACAGATATTACAGTTTTCCCTAAATGACCAGTTGTACTGAGATGGTACTCAACTTAGGTACATTGTAGGTGAATTGAAATTTGCATTGAAGTACCAGTTAGTCAATCTATTAGTGGTCTAGTAATGCTAATGAATGTTTGGTTAACATAGGTAGTTACATCTATTGATAGCAGGCTATTACATTGTTTTCAGTTTATAGCAATTTATAACTTGAACTAATATTGACTATCTGTGTGTGTTATAATGATAAAGGGAAACTAAATTGTATTTACAGAATTTATATAGATATAAAACTCGGTTCCTATTGTTTAAGGAAAACAGCATTGTTTAAGTTGTGGTTTAGGGTTCCCTCGTTTGGGTTATAAACTGGAGGGTCCAATAAAATTGAGTTACTGCAAATTGTGAGTAAGTATCGATCCGATCATGTCGTTATCCGCACACGGTCTGATAGACCGTTTAGATAGGCATGATGTGGTATTAGAGCGGTCTATGGACGTTAAGGAACGTTACAACAGGGTGCTCGAATTGTCCGCGCAGGCGGAATCAGTTGATGGTTGCGCACCTGACAGGCTGTCACGGTTGCTAGGGGATGTCGACCAATGTATGGAGATGGCAGCTGCTATCACGCAGAAGGCTGCGGACATACGTAGACAGCGCGAGTCCAGCCATGGTGGTGACATTGAAGCACCTCTGCCGCTTCAGGGTTCGGGGTCCAGGTTACCTGCCATAACTATGCCTACTTTTGACGGAGTGTCCGGTGAATGGATGAGCTTCATCAATCTGTTCGACAGTTTGGTGCACATGCGATCGGACATTACCAAGTCTGTCAAGATGGTTCAGCTGGTGGCAGCATTGAGGGGTGAGCCTAGGGAGCTGGTCGCTCATTTGACAGTTACGGAGGTTAACTATGAAACGGCCAGACAATTGTTGGTCAGACGTTACCATAACAAACGGAGGTTGGCCGATGCCCAACTGAACCGTTTGTTTAGTATCCCGGTTGTGAACAAGGTCGGGGCCATACAGACGGAGGTTTTGAACCCGTTGTTGTCCGTCACCAAGGCTCTAGAGAATCTTGGACTTCCGGTTGGTGAATGGTCGTACCTACTGTTGTACATTGTACTTTCCCGCCTACCCGCTGACGTGCAGACTCGTTTCGAACAGTCTCACGGGAGGTCGGCCGAGGACCTGCCCGCCTTCTCCGACTTGGTCGGATTCTTGGAAGAGGAGGCTCGACGGGCAGAGAATTTGGGGTTGACGGTCACCCATCCTTCGGAGCCACAGAGAGCTGCCGGGAGCGCTGTGAGTAGGGGCTCTCCGACGAGGAAGGACCGCACCAACCGGCAGTCATATGGGACTGTGAGTGCATTGACCCCACATAGTGAGACCTGCCCATGTTGTAGGCAGATTGGCCATGCTGTGGCCAATTGCAATAAGTTCGGGGAACTTAGGGTTCAGGGACGGCGCCGGATGGCCAAGCAGCGGAGCTGGTGTTTCCTGTGCCTCGGGCCACACATGGCTAGGTACTGCACGCGCACAAAAATGTGCAGATATTGTGGTGGGGCCCACAACAATCTGTTGTGCATGAACCGGTCCGGCCAACAGCCACCACAGGGCCGTACCCAGGGTGATACGGCATGGGGCCCTGAGAATTCGTTTGCGACTCGGAGCGCAACTCAGGGGCCAATGTCCCCACGTGCACAGGGCGGTACTAGGGTGCAGGGCCGCACTCAGGGTCATCACATGGGGGCCCTGAGTTTTCGGTTGCGACTCAGCATCCGACTCAGCGGGCAATGGGGCCACAAGCACGCAGCCACCCAGGGGTGCAGGGCCGCACTCAGGGTCATCACATGGGGGGCCCTGAGTTTTCGGTTGCGACTCAGCATCCGACTCAGCGGGACATTGGGTATGTTGAGCAGGCCGTAACGGGCGGGTGGCATGGGACACCTTCGAGCTATGCGGATGCGGTTCGGACGCCGCCTCAGTTGTCGCCCCGCTCGTCGCCTCGTCCTCGTCGGTCGCATGTGATGTCCCCCCCGCTCATGGAGCGGCCACGGTTGAATTCACGCCCACCCCCCTTCGGGGGGCGTCGTAGGGTGGCAATGGAACCGGCGCGTGGGCCATTTGTACAATGGGACCCTCTGGCATATAGCTGCCTACCTGATCGGTTACAGGCACAGTGGGGCCCCGGGGGTCCTCGCTAGGAATTTGCGGCCCAACCATTGGTTGCCCCCCAACCGGAGACGGTGGTGTTACCGATCGCCTCTGTGCTTGTTTGGGATTTGGCGGGCAACCCAACATACGTTCGCGCCCTATTAGATTCTGGAGCTCAGGGCTGCATTGTATCGAATGATTTAGCAAAATGGTTGGGCCTCATAAATAATGTATCGCTGCCGAGGAAATTGATCCCTGCTGGGGATTACAGGGCAACCCTTCACGGGTTTTGTGATGCCTCTGAACGAGGGTTTGCGGCATCGGTTTATTTGCGAACCGTCACCTCCACCGGGGAGGTCGACGTGCGTTTGGTTTTGGCAAAAAGCAAGGTAGCGCCTATTCGGACAAGGATGACGATTCCAAAACTGGAACTGTCCGGGGCTGCTCTTTTGACCAAACTTTTGAATCACACTCTAACAGTGTTGCGTGGGTCAGTGGTTTTGGAGGATACGGTGTACGCGTGGACGGACAGCCAGATTGTTTTGTGCTGGCTGAAGGCTTCGGTCCATAACTTAGAGGTTTTTGTTGCGAACCGTGTCTCCCAGATTGTGTCGTCTGAGGTCCCACTGACCTGGAGACATGTACCAGGAGAATTGAACCCGTCTGATTGTGCATCCAGGGGATGTCGGGCTCCTGAACTCGTTAGACACCATTTGTGGTGGGGACCACCCTGGCTTGCCAAGAGAGAATCGGACTGGCCCCACAGCTCCACCAAGGCGGTACACCTCGAGCTCGTTGCTGATCTCTCGACAGAGGCTTTCATTGCTTGTTTGGATAGGTTTGTTTCTCGAAGGGGACTTCCAACTTTGATCCGCTCTGATAACGGCACTAACTACATCGGTGCGGAACGATACTTACGAGAGATAGTCAACCTTTTGAATGTAAATAAAGTGGATATTGGAACGGCCCTCTCCCGTCGGGGTGTACAGTGGACCTTCAGCCCACCGAGTTGCCCCCACTGGGGTGGGATTTTTGAGGCCGTAGTTAAGTCAGCTAAGACGCACTTGGGGCGTATAGTAGGTCAGACCGCGCTGACTTTTGAGGAGCTCGCGACATTGTTTTGTAAGATCGAGGCCGTTCTCAATTCGCGACCGTTGTGTCCGCTCAGCTCGGATCCAAATGACCTGGAGGCTCTGACCCCAGGCCATTTCTTGATAGGACAGCCACTTAACGCGTTGCCCGAGCACCCCTTCGAGGGAGTGAAATTGTATCGGTTGTCAAGGTATCAGATGTTGCAGCAGTTTACTCAGAATTTCTGGAAGCGTTGGTCGCTCGAGTATCTGCATATCTTACAACAGCGCCTTAAGTGGACTGACAAAACCAGCCCCCCTAGTGTTGGTGACCTCGTTCTGGTTAAGGATGCTAACCTACCGCCACTACGTTGGCGCAGGGGGCGCATTGTTAACTTGTTCCCTGGCAAGGACGGGACCCCCCGGTCTGCGGAGGTTCTAGTAGGAGGCTCGGTTCTAAAACGAGCGGTAGCAACGTTGTCTCGGCTGCCCGTAGATTAGGGGACAGGTGGGTGCCTGTCCGGGCGGGTGATTGTTCGATTCAAAATCGATATTCGATCGATGGTTTCGGAACGGCCATTTTGAATTTGACGTTGCTGCCAACCTAGCAGTTTTTGACAACTGACTGACGAAAAAGCCCTCGCAATGTAACGCGTATTGGTATAGGGTATTGAAATTAAATCGCAAGCCATCTGGAATGTATTCGGGTTCCCCTCAGGATTGTCTATATAGCTGAGTGTGTTGTGGTTCCCCGAACCAGATAAAGTTCGCATTTACGTGGCCGATTGGTTTTTCCCACGTAACATAACCTGTGTTGGAACACTGTGCTCGTCGAAGCTGGCCTGCCAGCCATACCTGGTTGGCTGAAGAACCTGTCTACCAAGAAGAGCCTAGGGTGCACCCGGGCCTTGCAGAGAGACAGGAGTTTGACGGGACCGAAGCACAGACCAGGTTAGATCGACTCCATATACAATAGCTCGGTGAATCGCCAACGTTCACACTTCTTGGCATCTGATCGCTACGCTACCTCGTAGCTGATGGGCCCCTGCGAGGTCATTAGGTGCCGAGAGGCCTGAACAGCCGGTAATACTTGTGTTTTTAAGAGATAGCAAATAGGTATTTGTGGATCTCATAGGGGTTTGTTGGAGTCATGAACATAGATTTGCTTGAGTTAAATATCAAAGATGTAGTCGAATTATTAGCATTAATTGTATTATGTTTGGAAATTGTAGTTGAGATATTATTATTATTATTGGAATGCATGTCATTATGGGGCTTCACTTGATCTATAAAGTTATTATTGAAAGCTTGTGCTATATCCTTTGGGTCTGTGATTGAAGTTCCGTCATGCCGTATACTTTTTATAAACTCTTTTAGCACATTTATTTTGGACTTATTAGTTATTTTCCATACCGCTTTACATTTGTTTGTAGATGATTTAATTATCTAGTAATTTTGTGATTTCTGTGTAACTTTCATTATCTTTTTTAAGCGTTTGGAATACTGTTTAAATAAATCTCTATTGACAGAATCGGGATGCTTTCTGTATTTCCAAAGAAGTTCCCTTTTTCTTTTACAGCACCGTTTAATACATTTGGAAACCCAATTTGATTTATGAAACGTGTTAATCTTAAATCTTTTGATAGGAAAACATAGATCGTGAAGTAGTGTCAAAATATCATGAAATGAGTTGAATGCTTCATCGGGATTGTTGGTGTCGTAAACGTCGCTAAATTTAAGCTGAGATAGATAATTATTTAATATCGTGATATTTTCATCACTAAAGTCTTGTCTCGCAATAAAGTAATGAGGCATTGAATAGCTCTTTTTTACAGGGCAATGTAGTAGTTGCGCTGTATGGTCAGAGAGTGCGAGCTCTATAACTTCTCCCTTGCATCCACTACAATAAAGTGCGGTTTCATATTGTAACTCCATAATAGTTCTAAAAATTGTTTTTTAGTACTATTTTCTTTAAGTAGGTCGATGTTGAAATCTCCTCCGATTATTAAACGCTTATTCTTGTAGCAGAAAAGTTTGAGAATATCGTCTAATTTAGTGAGGAATACATCAAGAACATTAGCTTTATCTTTTTGTGGAGGTACTCTATATAAACATACAATAATAATATTATGTTCTGTTAGTTCGATGGCACAACCCTCAATTACGTTAGAAATGCTTAGTTTTTGTACCTCGGAAATTGTCTTAAATTTGTGACTTTTTTTCACTAGTATGCATGAACCGCCATTTCTATTTCGTCTTGAAAAGTGGGCTGCTAACACAAAGTTTGGTATATTTAAATGGGCCTCATCGCTTACCATCATATTATGTTCCGTTATACAGATTATGTCCATTTGTTTGTTTTTTTCAGTTAACTCATTTAAGTGAACAGTCAATGGGTCTGATTTGGTAATTAAGCCGTCAATATTTTGATGTATCAATGTTATAGTGTTATACACGAAAAAAAGTATTATTAGTGATAGTTTTGTCAGGTTTCCTATTGTTAGTGTTTACGCTTATGTCATTATTTTCATGTTTATCATCATTATCATCATTATAATTGTTACTGTTTAAATTGTCAATGCTTGCGTTATTTACAACTAATTCAGAGACGGTTTGAGTTCAGTTATTGACCAGTTTTTTCCCTACTGATTTCCTTGACTTGACCGATTTCTGAGAATTATTCTTCATTAGAATAGTGTAATTAATTTTAAGTAACTCTCTTAGAAGATTCCTACTCAGATTCTTTGTAAAGTGGTCCCCTCTTGGGAGAAACCGGCTGTATTCTTAATTTGATCTGCTTGTAGATACAACACTGAAGCGACGATTAATAACTCTGTTCCAATCATTTAATTTATGTCATGTATTTCTAGAGCCGACTAGAATTACACTTACCAGCCAAACTTGCTTAGATAACGTTTTTTGTGACTGTGCATTCACAAGTAAAAGTGTAATTAACTGCTTACCTTCCGATCACAGTGGTCAAACAGTTTCATTCCCAATTGCTATTAAGGATAAGACTGGTCCATCATTTTATAGCCCTATTACATCCCATAGACTAGAGATATATACGAAAAACTTAGGTATAAATTTGCCAGTACCGGATCTTAATGAACAGAACCCAAACAAAATCTACTCAGACTTCTTCAACATTATTCAGACAGAATTCAATAAAGTTTTCAAATTAAAGTAAGTCAGTGACTACAACGGTCAATCTAAATTTAATGACTGGCCAACGTTTGGAATTCGTAAAAGTAGAGTTATCTTGTATGACCTTTATGATCAAAAAAACTTTGATCGAAAATTTCATGACTATGTTAAAAAATATTCCAAAACTTTCAAGTTGGTTTGTAGAACTGCAAAAACTTTACACATTAATAGAAAAATAAAAAATTCAAATAATAGAATGAAAACAGTTTGGCAAATAATAAACCGCGAAACTGGCAAAGTTATACCAAGGGACAATGATTTCTGCCTTAAGATAGGTGATGATGTTGTTAAATCCAATGCTGATGTTGCTCGAGCTTTTGAAACATTCTTCACAAATGTACTCTTACTCACAACAGACCGTCTAAATTCATCTCCATATGAAGCAGAGACTTTATTAAAAAATAACACTAGCGCCAGTAATGTATATTTAAAATTTCATCATGTATATCCCCAGGACATTGACAAAACGTTTAAATTACTTAACTTAAAAAATACGGAAGACCTGTGGGGTATATCAGTCAAAGTTATAGCCCCACACTTAGCTTATATATTCAATAAATGTGTTGACGATGGGGCTTTTCCAGAAACATGAAACACAGTAAACTGATACCTCTGTTCAAGTCAGGAGATAAGGGCGATCCTTCAAATTTCAGACCAATTTTTGTTCTTCCAACACTAAGTAAAATATTTGAAAAGATTATACTCAATCAAATGCTCTCACACTTCAACCGTACAAAACAACTCCACGCTAAACAATATGGTTTCACTAGGGGTAAATCGACTACGGATGCAGGTATTACCCTTATATCGGAGGCAGGACGTCGGGTAGACCGACAAGAAAACGCCTTTAATATCGCTCCGTACAATTTTATTCATAAAATTAGTCCAAAGTGCACCAAATGTACCAATTTTCATACAAAGTGTAGCAGACCAATACATCTTCAAGTATTTTGTAAAATCTTCAACTTTTATATCAGTGAAACAGTGAAATCAGTGCAAAGTGTGACCGAATTCCGCTGAGTGCACACAAAATCGCACATTTCTCCAAACACCTACATCAACGTTATAATAACGCATCAAGCACTCCATAGAGTTCCCCAATTTCGTACGTGTACATAGTGGCTTGATGGCGCACTGCGTTAACGTTTTGGTCTAATAGCTGAGCGCTCAATCGACCCCGGGTTCGATCCTCGCCCGCCGCATTCACCTTTTTCAATTTGTGTGTGCCCAGTGGCGCTCTCTGTGGCCTGCTACCACGAATTAACGACCACTACAATAATAAGACCACTAGCGCTATCAGCGGAACCACCAGACAACAACCCTCATCAAACCAATATGGAGGAGAGCGCTAATAGGAGTGAAAATAATTGTTACGCTTGTCGGGCCGACTTTGAGTTGGAAGAGAGTCGCCTGAGTTGTACGGTCGAGTGTTGCCGTAACAAATTCCATTTTTTATGCACCACTAACACCGAGGATCGTATGAGTCGAGAGGAGATTTGTTCATGGGTCTGTCCGGAGTGTAGGATTTCGATGAAAAAGGGAGGCGACAACACGCTGACACCCGTTGGTACCCCGAAAATACGCCCGTCGTCGTCCGTTACTATAAGGAGCAAGACCCAGCATCTGGTAACCCCCGACCTTGATTTCCGTACGACAGAGTATATGGAGATCAGAGAGGAAATCCGCAAAGTGCAGCAGGATGTAGCCGCAATAGCAGAAATGCTAAAAAGCGTTATTTCGTCTACGACAGGGCTTTCAGCTAAAATGGATGCCATAGTAACTCAGACTGAAAAAGTAGAGTCCAAGTTGACTACCCTAGAGATCAAGCACTCGTCGTCTCTACAACAAGTGCCAATCCGCAGTGTCTCCCAGTCTACTAAAGCTGCACCTGCAAGAAAGAAGAAGACTGAACACGAAAAAGTATCTGCTGTGCGGGATAATGACGTCATGTATCGGGAGAAAATACAAAGATATATACAGGGTGTCCCAAAAATGAGCCGTCGCAGTGACAGCGAGGATGCGCCAAGCCTCCCAAGTCTGCTGAACATTACGGTCGGACCGGTCCCCGAACTAACCCTATCCACCGACCGCCCACGAGAGGCAGATAATGCTCCCGTTGTCGAAGCTGAAGAGGGCTGGACGGAAGTTAAAAAAAAGTCACACCGACGACCGCAATCTCTCTGCTGTTCGGCGGGGCCTAGCGTCACGACCTTGAAAGCTGTAGAGCGTCGCAAATATTTACACCTTTGGAACATGATGTCGGGTCCTGAGGATGTAAAAAAGTATGTAGAGCAACTGTGTGCGCCTGAAGCGGTCAGCGTCGAGCTGCTCTCATCCAGAGGGGACTATAAGTCCTAAAAAATAGGAGTTCCCATGAGCTGTTTCGACGCTTGTTTCAGCATAGATATCTGGCCTGATAATACAAGGGTGAGAGAATGGATGCCCTTTCGGGAATACCTCGAATACATTCCATGAGCATGTGAGCACTTTAGCCAAGGAATGCTTCAGAAGATTTGGGTTTGTGATACGCAATAGTAAGGGATTCCATAACTTGGGTGTGGTCCAGCTTCTATACACGGCCCTAGTGAGAACCAAACTTGAATCTAGCTCGGTTGTTTGGAATCCGCACGAAAGCTCATACGTCCTTATGCTCGAGAAGGTACACAAAGCTTTTCTTAGATACCTATATAAGAGGAAATTTAGATACTACCCTTACCTTTATCCATCCGATTTTATTTTAGGTATGCTTGGATTTAACTCACTAGAGGTGAGACGTAACACCGAACAGCTTCTGACTGTGTGTCGATTATTGCGAGGCGACAGTGACTGCGCAGCGCTTGTCAGTGCCGTATGCGCGCTTTACGTGCCTGACAACTACCTACGCGCTCGTAGGCACCAGCTGCTAGCGGGCGGCTCGCACCGCACGGTGGCGCGCCTGCAGTCTCCGCTGGTCCGGGCACGGAATAGCCTCAATGCACTGTTGGCCGCAGCACCATTAAATGATCTGTTTGGTGATGCATGGAGGGATATTGTGCGAGAATGTGGAAGGTTCTGTGAGAAGATTGCATGATAGTGTAGTCTTGTAATTATTTTCTCCAATGTTTATGGATATAATGATAATATGGTAACTGCATTTATACGATTGAATTGTACTTATTATATTTGACATAATTATGGTAAATTAAAATGTAATAATTGAATTGTATTGTATTTTCTAATTTTGTATATTTGTGTCGACTTGGCTTTGCTGTAATGGCACAAATAGATTATGTAAATAAATAAATAAATAAATAAATAAATCTCATATTTATTCTGCATGGGAGGCCGCACAGGATGCTATCGGAGTTTTTTGCGACCTGTCGAAGGCGTTTGATTGTGTTGATCATAATACGCTATTAATTAAATTAAATCATTACGGAGTTAGAAATAAAGCGTTGGATCTACTAAGATCATACCTAAGCAATAGAATTCAAAAGGCAGAAGTTAATGGCGTAGAATCTGATGGATCGGTTGTTAAAATTGGCGTTCCACAAGGTTCAATATTAGGCCCTTTCTTATTCCTGGTATATATTAATGATCTGCCTTTCATGGTGGAGAAGTTAAATGACATAGTGTTGTTTGCTGATGATACTTCAATGGTCTTCAAAATTGAAAGACAAAAAGGAGATTTTGATGATGTTAATGGTGTATTGTCTTTAACCTTGAATTGGTTCACAGTTAATAATTTATTGTTAAATGCTGGTAAAACCAAGTGTATCAAATTCTGACTTCCAAATGTCAGGCAAGTTGAGACCAGTTTAGTGTTAGACAACAGCACGTTAAAATTGGTAAATGATACGAAGTTTCTTGGAATAACCATTGATAGAAAATTGCAGTGGGGACCCCACATAGATAAATTAGCTGCTAAATTAAGTTCTGCGGCTAACGCTGTCAGGAACATCAGACAAAGCACGGATGTGGCTACATCTAGGCTAGTATATTTTAGTTACTTTCATAGTGTGATGTCCTATGGTATCTTGTTGTGGGGGAAAGCTGCGGATATTCAAACTATTTTTATTTTACAGAAAAGAGCTATTCGAGCAATTTATAATTTAAAACGAACAGACTCCTTAAGAGAGCTTTTTAAAGAAATTGACATACTAACAGTATGTCATACATACATTATATTTGCGTACATACATTATATTTTCGAAAATATAATGTATGTACGCAATAACCTTACAACATTTTCCAAACTTAGCGATAGCTGTAATGTTAACCTAAGAAATAATCACAGACTATGTGTGCCCCGTTTTAGACTCGCGAAGGTTAGCAATTCTTTCAAGGGTCAGTGCATTCTCTACTACAATAGGATACCTCTGGAGATTTTGAAATTGCCATTTGAGCAATTTAAAAAGCATGTTAAAGCGACTTTGTCGAAAAAGGGATATTACAATGTTCAAGATTATCTAAATGACAGGACTGTATGGGGTTAATCTGGCTCAACACAGACCTTGCTGTTAATAGTTTTGTAATTATTTATTCCTGCTTATTAATCATAACAATTAAAATTTGTACATATTTGTATTAGTTAAGCTCAACCTATTTTTAAAAGAGATCTAAAATCAATCTGTGGGAGTTTCTACGCCCTTCTTCTCCCACAGTGGTCCAATGTAGAGAAGAGGCAAAAAATGACGTTTGCTAAGTATATGTAAATATCTACAGTAATAAAGTACTTTGACTTTTTTTTTTTCCATATCCACAAAAGACACATTATCATATTGATTGCAGATAAATTTCAGTTCGTTGTTCAGTTTCCGCTCTCAGAGATTCTTATTATACATAGTCAGGTCATAAGTTCTGTCACATGTGCAATATGAAATAATTTGGACATGTTTATTATTTATGTAAACATTTATATAGCAAAATGAACTTAATAAAACATAGATTCTTATGGTAATAAAGTTTATTCAAAATGACGCCCGCGATTTTGAATACAGGCCTTTATTCAGCGCGGCCAGTCGTCTATCGCAGCACGAACGAGGTCCATGTCAATATCGGCGGCTGCCTTAATCAAGGATGCCTTGAGTGACTCCAAATCAGGATGAGGCTTTGAGCAGGCCTTTCCCTCCAAGTGTTGCCATATCTTGTAATCTAACGGACTCAAATCTGGACTGGAGGAGGGCCAGTCTTCGTGCCGGATGAAGTCGATTTCACGCGCCGCCAGCCAGTCTTGTGTGCTTTTCGCTCTATGAGCTGGCGCAGAATCTTGTTGGAATACCCAGTGCCTGTTATTAAACATGGTATGAGAAACGGGTTCCACAAGGTTCTTGAGGACTGTATTTTGATACACAACTGCATTCGTTTTTACGCCTTTCTCACAAAAATGTACCTCAGTTAAGCCCCAATAAGAGACTCCCAACCAACCCATGAGCGAGGATGGAAAATGACCTCGTTGGACACGCGGAATAAGGTTGCTCGCTTGTTCACTGCTGTGTGCGTACACCTTATCATTTTGTTTGTTGTAGCTCTCTTCCACGGTGAAAATTTTTTCATCCGAAAAAAGAATTTCCCGATGCTTTTTTCCCGCGTACCGCTTCAACAAAGCGCGGCATCTCTTCAGTCTCAGGTCCATTAAACGAGCATCCAAACGATGTCCTGTTTTTCTTCGATATGCCTTAAGCCCTAAGTCTTCATTTAACACCCTTTTCGCCGTGGTCCTGCTTAACCCCATCTGAAGGGCCAACAGTTTCTGCTTACGTATGGGATTTCTTGGAATTCGCGCCTTCACAGCATTTATCACTGCTGGAGTCCTAACAGAGCGAGGGCGACCACTTCTTGACCTGTCATCTACACTAGAGTCTTCATTGCATCGTTTTATGGTACGATAAACGAATCTTTTGGTTATATTCAAATTTTTCAGTAAGTCGAAAAACTGAATTGGCGCGTAACCGCAACGATGCAACGCAATAACTGCGACACGGTCTTCTTTAAGTGTCCACTCCATATTTAAAAATGAGGAAAATTCTAAATAGTACACATTTTTATTTTCATGAAAAATTCGAAATTCGAATTCAATGAACTTTTTTGTGGCCAGCGTTCTAAATTCAAAAGTTTTTATTGTGTGACAGAACTTATGACCTGACTGTGTATGGTATTTCAGTAACTGTGACATTAAAATTCCTGTTTGAATGTAACCAAATAATGGCTTGGGACTTAAACTCGAATGGGTTGACTTTAATAACGCCTCCTATTAGAATCAGAAAATCACTTTTGGTCAGTTCTGATATTTCCTTTTTCGCTATATTTGTCAGGTCACTCAGTTTTGCTCCAGCTCTCCAAAAACAGATAACCAAGTACCTCGGTCCTACAAGAATTTGTAGTGCATGTTGAACTCCTCTTGCCTGTTGGTCACCATTATTAAATGTCTTTGTTCTTGTCTCCTTCTTGTGTAGTGTTTCATTTTTAGCTTTGCTTTTATCTGTCATGCCGTTTTCTGGATGGGTTTCCTTATTCTTCTTTTGGGTTACTTCGCAGAATATCTCCACTTCTTTGTCGTTGCCAATATCTTCTATCTTCTGTTTGTTAGCATTTGTGTCTAGTAATGTGGTTTCAATTGTTGGCTGATGGCCATGGCCTGTCTCTTGTATTTGAATAGTATCTTTGTTGCATGTCTCACTGCCATCACTTTCTTCAGTATTTTCATTAAATTGATTGCTCTTTACACTTTCTATAGTTACTGTATTCATACTATTTATTGTGTGTTCACTTATTTTATTCGCTTCACTTAGCTGTGTTGTCTTTGTCACAGTTTTTCGTGGTGTTATTATCTAAAGGTTGTAGCCTATTTTGGGTGCAGGAATTAGTTGTGTCGTTTTTGGTTTTTTTCTACGTCTTGCTGTTATTGGTGTCATAACAGTGTCGGAAAATTAGATGGTTTTATACGTCTCAATCAATTTGTGAAATTTCTGTAGATTGGCTTTTAGCCTTTCGTTTTCTATGTTTAAATTCTCAATCTCATTTTCTGCCCTTAGCAGTTCATTTCTGAGTTTCTCGAGCTCTTCGTTCGTTATTCGGGTGTTATTGAATGATGTGTTTGGTAAACTCCTGTTTGAATCATCAAACAAGGATGATTTTGATTCATCGCTCAGCGAATTAGATCTGTATCGCCTAAAGTTTATGTTATCTTCCTGATTCATTATTGTATTAGATCAAACAATTCTTATATTAACAATTTTTAATAGAATAGATTAGAAATATTTATTGGCCTCGAAGTAAAATAATTTACAGGCAAGTCATTTACATTTTACACTTACATACTACTTAAATATTTGAAATTCCTATTCTAACTTAAATATTTCAAATTTTACATTACTTAAATATTTGACATTTAAATTACTGCATTTAAATTTTTACAGTGAAATGATAGTTATTTTATTTATAATTTTTCCAAGAACAAAGATTCTACAAGTTCCATTGACATATATTCTTTGACAGTATAAAATGGATTATTTTCAAAAAATATTTTTAGTTTTTGTTTAAACAAGTTAAATTTTAGAGTGGTCAGACTTTTTGGTAATTTATTATACATCAGGATTTTAAAGTAACGACCTTGTTTCTGTACTTTAGCTAATCTTGTTTTAAGTACTATACGGGTTTCATTATTTCTTATTGTTCGTTTTTTATTATCACGGAAAGTATAGGGTAAAGCAGTATCTTACTTTTCCGGAAATTCCCTATCTTCGTGAACCTCTAACAAACTATTGTAAATGTAAAGAGAAATAACTGTCTTAATTTTATCTTTTTTAAAGTGGCTGCGTTTTTTTAAACCATTGATTATTCTGATTGGTCGTTTTTGACATTTTAGGACTCTGTTAATTTCTGTAGCATTACCCCATACAGTAATAGAATATCTAATAATTGAATGTATATACGCATAATAAACAGATAGAAGTGATTTTTTATCTAATAATGGTTTAAGTTTAAAAAGAGCATAATTGCTGCTAGCTAATTTCATACAAATTTTATCAATATGCCCTTTGTGACTAATCGTATTGTCAATAGTATATCCTAAAAATACATTTTCTTGAGAAGTCGAGTTACCAAAAATGCCTAATCTTGATTGATAATACATTACGATACTTTTATTAGAGTTGAGAATAATGCCGTTAGCATCAAACCATTCTTTAAGCAAACTTATGACGTTGTTTATTTTATCATCTAACTGCGACTTACTTTTGTCTCTCAAGCCAATATGTATATCGTCAGCAAATAAGCTCAAATGAGCTTCACTTGGAAGTATATTACAAAGATCATTTATATATATTAAGAACAATACGGGACCCAGGATTGACCCTTGTGGTACCCCGATCGACATCTTTCCTGGATGAGAAGTATGGTTATTTACCGATACAGTTTGTGTGCGGTTATTTAGGTAACTTATCATCATGCTGAGTTCAACGCCTTGAAACCCATAGTACTGCAATTTTAATATTAATATATCGTGACGCAAACAATCGAAAGCTTTTGAAAGGTCACAAAAAATACTGGCACATCTATTTGAAAAATCTAAGGAATCAAGAATGTAATTAATTACTTTTCTAATTGCCATTTCAGTCGATTTACCTTTTCTAAATCCAAACTGTGCTATTGTAAACATGTTATTATCCTCGAAGTATTTTACAATTCTAAATTTTATAGCTGCTTCTAAATTTTTTGATAAAGTTGGTAATACACATACTGGCCTATAATTGCTAAGATCTGTGACATCTCCTTTTTTAAAGAGCGGTACTACCCTACCCGGCTTAAGTACATAAGGGAAAATGCCTTCAGATAAGCAAGAGTTGACAACAAGAAGTACTAATTCAAATAAGTTATTGTTATTTATTACAATATTTCTTAACGTTTTCGTACTCATGTCATAGATAAAAACAAGTAGCTAACGTATAATTATCTAAAGTCATCGCCTGTATCTGGTGGTCCTTCCCCCACGTCTCCGTCAAGCACAGCACGTCGCAGTTTTGTTCTTGTGCTTCATTTTCTATTCGTAAGTATTTATTATGTATGCTTCGAACATTCGCATGTAGAATTATGGTTTTTGACTTATTCTTTGCATTATCGGAAAATTTGTTCTAGTAGTAGTAGTTGAGTGCGGTTCTTTTCTATTTATGAAGCGTAGGGATGAATTACCAATAAATGTGTTCTTTAAGCATGATATGACATGTTCTGTTACAAACTTTTTGAGCGCTAGGTAGTTTTTTGTATTTTCAAATCTAGTATTTGGATCTATGTACTTGACATTTTCATTAACTCTTGCCATATTAGCTATCTGCATATTGATATTGTAGATATCTTCATCATGCATTCCGTTATAACGTAGACCTGTGATTAATACATTGTACTTCCTTTCTGCATCGTTTATTATGGAATTCAAAAGTTAAACGCTGCCGTTGCCGCCGATGACCTCTCAGAGACAAAATCCACTGTCGCTTCTGTTGATATTGTATTCTATGGACGTTCGTCCGGTGAAGATTAGCGGGTGACTCACCACTGTTATTGTTGTCGCTGCTTGCCGCACGCGAAGTTGATCCTTACGTAGCTCGCAATTAAAACGTCACCTTATCACTGGGACGTAGCACTTCGTAGCGCGTAGCACTGGTCAGCGTCGTTGCGTAGCACTGGTAACTGCTGCGGCGGGTGTCTTGAGTCGGTTAATTTTTTAAATTTGTTAATTATAGATGATGCTATCGAAGATATATTCTGTTATTTTGCACTAATCACGATAGGGTTTTCTCCAATTTATTGCTGTTTCACTGGGCACACGGGGATATAGATTACTTTGTGGAAAGTATGGTTTAGACTACTTTTTATGAATTTAGTTTGAGAGCGCGGTTGATACAGGTGTTGTCCCTAAGAGTTCGTACGTCGTCTGTTGTTCGGTGGCGGGCGGTGTGGGGCGCGGGTGGCGGTGGCGGGCACGGTGGGACACAGCAGCATAGGTGTCCTTCTGGGATTATTGGGAGTCTTTTGGATGTTCCAGAAGAAACCGCATCCGTTGCTGGTTGACTCAACTTCGTGACGTCACGAGGCGGTGCGATATTTATCAACGCGAGCTTGACTCGTAGAACTGGGTCGGCTGCAATAACCGCATTTTTGCTTACCGGCGTAATGTTGTCGCGCGTGTCGGCTATTCGCTGCGTCGGAAAAGTCATATCAGCCTGACGCAATAACGACAACTCACGTTTCAGGTCGGCGCAGATGCCTTCGGAAGCCTACAACTTGCTTCGGACTTCGGTGATGTCAGCCTGCAGCCGCACGATGTCGTTCAGCAGCCGGGTGACGTCGACGTGGTCAAATGTCACTGGCGGCAGCTTGTTGAGGTCGCGGGCCACGTAGGGCGGGACGTCATCGGTTCGGTCTCCTTGAACACCCGGAAGATGTCCTGGAGATCCTTCTTCCCGCTTGCGTTCCTTTCCTCCTCGCCACAAGGCGCACGGTGGTGACGGCGGTATCATGCAGCACTTTCTTGGCGGCGGTGATCTCAACCTCCTTGAAGCTGGTCGAGCAGATCTGCTCCAGGCAGAGCTCGTCCATCACGTCCAGCTTCTGTTGCACGAAGGCGAGCAGCTCGTTCACCAAGATGGTGTCCGCGCGCTTGACTGGTACAGTAGTAGCAGTATCAATATTGGGAAAATTAGGTCGACGCTGAGTTATGGGACATTGTTGCGAACGCTGCTAGGAAGCGTCGGTACATGCCAGTGTCGCAGTTGCAACAAAATCAGGAGACCGGAGCTTTTTACTTAAGATTGAAGATAAACTGTTAACTTTTAACGACAACATCGCGGCCGTATTTGAACAGTTCTTTACAAATGTTCCATTTGTTACTACGGCTTCTTAAGACTCATCTCCTGATCATGCTGCGTCATTTTTAAAAGACAATATTCAAAAGTGCAATCAAGATACTTAAAGCATTTATAAGTTGTTAAATTTTAAAAAATCCGAGGATCTCTGGGGCATGTCAGTAAAAATTATAAGCTCTGTGATAGGCGAACTTGCCCCTCATTCAGCTAAAATCTTCAATAAATGTGTAGATGAGAGTACTTTCCCTGATCTCATGAAACACATCAGGCTAGTTACCTTTATTTGAAAGCGGCGATAGGGTTGACCCCACAAATTTCAGACCAGTCTCGGTTCTACCCGTATTAAGAAAAATATTAAGAAGATTATATTGGGTCAGTTGCTGGCGCACTTTAATGAGCATCAAATTCTCCATAGCTAGCAGTTTGGATTTACAAATGGGCGGTTGATAACAGATGCTGGAGTCATGTTAGTGAAACATATTTTTAATGCGTTGGAAGATCGTAGGGACGCTATAGGTGTTTTTTGTGACCTGTCTAAGGCATTTTACTGTGTAGACCACAAAATATTGCCCTTAAAGCTTAAACACTACGGCATAAAAGGCAATAGCTCTAAGCTTATGAGATCATACTTAGAAGGGAGGGTTCAAAAAGCTGACATTAATAGGACAAAATTGTCAGGTTCTCAGATGAAGATCGGACTCCCACAGGGATCTATTTTGGGTCCGTTCCTTTTCTTCGTGTATGTATATGATTTGCCATTAATGGTATAAAACATGTCGGAGATAGTATTATTTGCAGATGACACGTCACAATTTTTTTAAAAAAGGAGACAGGAAAATGACTTTCAAGAAACAAATAATGCTCTCTTGTGAGTGACTGGTTAATTGCCAATAACTTGCTTCTGAATTCAAAAAAGACAAAATGATTAAAATTCACTCTACCTAATGTAAGGCAAATTGAGAGTAACATTGTATTGTGGAAGGACAAACTAAAACTAGTAGATGAAACTGTATTTTTCGGCATCACTTTTGATGCCAAACTACTGTGGGGTCCCCATATTGTAAAATTAGCACATAGACTTAGCTTCGCAGCATATGCAGTTAAAAAAATCAGGGAATTAACTGACGTTGCAACTGCTAGGCTTGTATATTTTAGTTATTTCCATAGCTTTATGCCCTACGGCATACTAATATAGGGACGGGCTGCTGAGATTGAGACTATCTTCATTTTGCAAAAGAGAGCGATCCGATTTATTTATAAGCTAGGTAATAGAGAGACTTTGACAGATTTCTTCAAAGAAACCAACATCCTACCAGTTGCAAGTCAATATATCTATGAAAAAATAATGTATGTGAGGAAAAATATCAGTAGCTTTAAAATTATTGATAACCGCCACAGTGTGCAAACTAGAAATATACATAAACTTTTTTTTTTCAATGTTCAGACTCACAAAAGTTAGTAGTTCTTTTATGGGACACTGAATATACGTATCTACAATAACATTCCGCAAAAAGTACAAAACTTAACTGAAGCTAGATTCAAAAAATGTATAAAGCACACTTTGTGATCAAAGGCCTACTACAAAGTTAATGACTTTTTACAAGACACCGACATCTGGCATTAAACCCGTTCATTACACCCTATATATTATGCTCCTACTAATAATTAGGCACCTTTTTAATGTTTTATTATGCTTGCTTGATTATGTTATGACGTATGGGGTTAATCTAGCTCAACACAGACCTTGCTGTTGATAATTTTGTAATTATATATTCCTGCTTATTAATCATAATAATCAAATTATTCATGTTTGTAATAGTTAGTACAACCAATTTTTAAAAGAGATCTAAAAATCAATCTGTGGGAGTTTCTACGCCCTGCTTCTCCCACAGTGGTCCAATGTAGAGAATAGGCAAAACATTACATTTGCTAAGTATATGTAAATATCTACAGTAATAAAGTACTCGTTCATTAAGTCTAAATTTTTGTGCTATATAGATATAATAAAGATCTTAGAATTGAATTGAAATGAATCTTAAAATGTTTCTTTATAGCAGTATTTTTAATGTTTTCTATGATATAAGGATGTAAACAGTGAATAGAAAAGGAAAAATAATATTGTCTGTAAAGTCGGATCACGGACGATAATTTTACGTGACAACGTCATAAGAAATGCTTAGGCTGATCGTGCCTCTCTATAGCTCGTT
Organism: Argyresthia goedartella; assembly: GCA_949825045.1. Classification (NCBI taxonomy): domain Eukaryota; kingdom Metazoa; phylum Arthropoda; class Insecta; order Lepidoptera; family Argyresthiidae; genus Argyresthia; species Argyresthia goedartella. Next base: position 3,524,770 of record OX463822.1, read on the forward strand.
CCTCGCTCTCGCTTGCACGCTCGGATCAGGCGGAACGTGACAATGGAATATGACACTGTTTCATGCGTGCAGCCGGCGTTCATCGTTCAAAAATACAATATATTCTCTAGATTGATTGCTGATGGGTAATCATTTCACAATTTTGACAGAGCAATCCCAACCCGGCTAAACGAGGATAACCTCCCAAAACGCGTCGCCGTCTAACACCAAAGTGACAGCTCAACATAAAAAAGTTACGTCACAGACCACAAAGGGTGCGTTCCGATTGCACTATAACAAATTCATACTATCATGACGAAATTGCGACTAGGTACCGTTCGTTTCCAAACACTATCTTTAATGGCCGTTACATCCTCTCGTTTTGCGGACTTTATATAAATATATATCTAATACTAGTTGTCTGGAAAACGTAATGTACATCAGTCTCGTATTGTAGAGTAGAGTGTACAGCGGCCATTGATTTTACGCAATTCAGAACGGTAGAAGTTTCTTAATTTGGCGTTTTTTTTTCTTCTACCCCTAAAGGTCCTACCTACTACCTTTGATTAATAACCTTGGTCTGGACGCTATCCTGCATTACAACATTCCCAACATACCGATGACCCTATTTCATATTTCAACAAATAAAAAAAAAAGTGAACTATACAAAATGGCAACTTATAAATTTTTACTGTAGTAGGAAAAAGAGAGTACATCAGTGGCATAGGTATGGAACAATTTTTAATACATACATATTTTATCAAAAAATGTGTTTATGTTAACTTGATTGCAACACTTGCTTTGCTCAGTGGTCTGTAAAAATGGATTAACAACCATTTGTCACCTACGGCTAACAATTTGGCGGGTTAAGTAATAGAAAAAGTGTATTTGCTATGGGGGGTGTCTTACAGTCAAGTTTTAGTCAGGACAGGCTCCATTCCTCTCAAGCTTTAAGCGCACACAGTCCTTTTTCGCATGGCGGACACGACGAGTAAAAAGTAAACTACAAAATCTGTCATGTAGGCGATGATTCAGATGGCTACCAAGTCAAGCAGCAAGTACCTGACGCGAAATAAAATTTTAAATTACAAGCAAGTCTTTGAGGGAGTATCCCCCATTATAGGGACCAGATGGCTCAAACGGCCTCGGAAATAACACATTGCTAGCAATTCTAGTCGTGATCATGGAACACATGTGTCTCTAAATATATTCAAAAACCGGCTAAAGAAGCACTATCTCTCCCTTTCCGTCCTACAACATTACACAACCAATAACAGTAAATATTTGAGGTTTTATAAATAACTTTTTTATTTATTCACGTTTATAATAGTAATTCTGGAGGATTCATAAAAGTAAAAAATACTAAATTAAAAAAAACCGTTCGGTCATATTTTTTTTTGTGGACCTAGGAGATAGCAATTGACCCCTTCTACCCACCATTTCAATTTGGAAAACGATCCATGAAACACCCTGTATAGTGATACGTTGTATTTAAGTAATTGTGTATGCAGGTTATTTTTATCAACTGGGGTTATTAGTTTGTATTGTTTATAGTATATATTACTCGTAGCACTTATAGAGTTTTATTTTACGCGCAGGTCTTTCTCCGCTCAACCATCACCTTAACTACGCATCATGGTTTGCTGGAAGAAATTTCTTGTTAGAGATAAGCTCACCGTTGTACATGTTTTTTTTTTCTATTATAAGATAAGTTCAATGGCACACTTGAAGAGGTCTTCAAAACCTTGGCAGCATCATGGCAAAATAAGGGGATTGTCGTTGGCGAGAGAAGGCTACACAACATCCGCTTCGCCGACGATATTGTCCTGTTTGCTCCATCGGCTGCGGAACTTTTGCTGCTAAAGACTTTGCTACAGGAACTGAGCACGGCAAGCCTTGAGGTTGGACTAATGATGAATCGGTCAAAAACTCAACTGATGACCAACGGCGCAAAGCGTAAGGTAGTTATTTCTGGGCGTGAGATTCACTATGTCGACGAGTACATCTACTTGGGCCAGATAGTATCCTTCGAATACAGACAGGACAAGGAAATCGAAAGACGTACTTCGAATGCCTGGAAGAGCTTCTGTTCCATGAAAGAGCTAATGAAGGGCAGCCTTCCTCTGTCCCTGAAGCGCTAACTCGTCGACATGTGCATCCTGCCCATCCTAACCTACGGCGCACAAACATGGTCGATGACCGAGCAATCGAAGTCCAAACTCAAGGTTTGCCAGCGAGCGATGGAGCGCAGTATTTAAGGTGTAAAACGAATAGAACACCGTACTGCGCTCCATAACTGGCATCGCAGATGTGGGTGTGCAGAACGCCAAACTGAAGTGGAGCAAGGCAGGCCATGTGTGTCGAATGCACCCAGACAGGTGGGCGAGGATAGCCACTGAATGGGTGCCTATAGACGGATACCGGCGCAGAGGAAGGCCCAGAAGGAGATGGCGGGACGACCTGGACACGTTCCAACCAGAGTGGGTCGATCTAGCTCTGACTAGAGATGTGTGGGCTCAAAATGGGGAGGCCTTTGCCCAGCAGAGGGACACAATATAGGCTATGTAAACAAAAAAAAAAAAGTTATCTGTATGTCTGTTTTGTGTAGCACAATAAAGAAATTACTCGGCCCCGGGGCTTGGTCCTACCTGACTAGCATTACCATTAGCAGGTGCCTTCTGCAAGCTGGTCGTAGTGTGGGCCACTGAACTAAATTTTGTGAAAGTTTATGATGTAAATCCCTTAACATAATCTTACCAATATACTTGTAAAATTGTAACTTGTTGATTTGTGAAACAAGCTTCGGAAATGACTGGGATCTAGGCTGCACGAGCAGGAATTTAACCTGTCCTGTCCTTTGTACGATACAGTCAATATCGTGCGCAAAGTAGTGAGCTATTGTGGATAAACTCAATAATCCCTTCATGCATGTAAATAAAGGGAATTAAAACAAGAAAACTTTTGGGTGGTATTGGTGCCTTCATCGTCTGGTGTTAACACGCTTGCCATGCAGTAAATGCTGTTTTAGGTACCGGTTGACCAAGTACAGTCTCGGTAATGCACTATGGGCGAAAATTTAGTAACTAAAATGTAAATAAATTATTAAATGTCAAAACCTTAACAATAACTCACGAAACTTTTTGTTCACTAAATAACTCCATGATCAAAGCAGGCATTTTTGGCAGGAAATGCACGAAAATCAATGATCTTAATATTTACAGACTACTGCGTGGTTTTTTAATGAAATATTTGGTTTGACGATTAGTACTCTCAATAGTTCGCTAATATGTCACTTATGTTGCCATTTTTTATAGAATTTCTAGATACCTTTGATAGCGAACATTTTTGCAAAAAAAAGTTTATGCTTAGCTTTAACCAATGATATAAAAGTATATCAACACGTGATGAACAATATCGTGAGGAACTCATCATATCTCCATAGGTGATGGGGATTAGATGCAATGCAATAGACGTTTCGGAATTGTACTTTTCCCCGATATTTTAAACCTGATTAGTCATAAAATTCTAATGAAAAAACAAACTCCTTGTTCAGTTAAAGAATAAATTATATCGCTTTACTTAATTGACCGAGCGAGCGAAGCATCCAGTTTCGAGATTGGCCGAAAATGCCTTTGCCCGTCTGTCTGTACTCGCCTACAGGTCGCATTTTTCATCAAAATGGGCATACAAGTTGCTTGGTTTATTTATTTTTTTAGTCGATCGCGATTTTTATTGGGTGGAAAATAGGGGGTAAGGGGGTAAGTTTGCTGTAGCGTTATTTATAGAAGCATTGGAATCAAATTTGAGAGGCATACTAAGGACTTCATTTTACACAAGAAGTTGCGAAAAAATATACAAAAGGAGGAGTGGATGGGGAAGCACTTCCAGGTATTTTCGACCCCCCTGTAACTATGACGTTGTTAAAGCTAGACACTTGAATTTTCTGTGACTAATATGCCACATTTAAAAAGGTTAATTCAGTTAGAAACGTCAGCCGTTCAAAACTTTGTCAATGTGTCACTGACTGACTCATCATCAATCATTAAAATTCTAATGTACTGGTACTAGTGTACCGGCACCAGGCTAAGGTCGTAGCCGCCGCTATCAGTAGCTATGATCGTCTATTCTATCTATCCCAAAATGAGAGGACCCGATTCAGCTGCAAGATTTGTAAGTAAGAATGATAAGTCTGAATTTCTCGTTCGTTGAGAAATCCGTTAGGCGTACAATAGTCGAACGAAGTTTGGTTCAGGAAGTTACAGTTTCAAGTTAGACAGAGAAAGCATATATGTCCGCGAGCCGGTAATTCACATCAGTCAGCGGTGTATTGCGCCAGAACGATCGTTGTTATATTTTATGTGATGGCACCATCTGGTTTTTGTATATATGAGCGCATTGGAACATCTTTTGTTTTAGTTTTAGTTTTAGTTTTAGTGATCGACCACAGTTTATAATATTTGTTTGTGATATCGTATAGATATCCGTCGTAGTTTTACGACGTGAGTACTCAATGATATTTCATGTGCTCGCTAGTAGCGGCTTGTGGTGGTTCCAATTATATATTTGGTTCACGGCAATAACGATCCGAAAAGACCGGTTTACACAATTGCGATTTGAGTTCCGAAATGGGTTCTGAACTAGCGGTTACCTCAAAAGGTCCGTAACGTTTTGAAACCTTCAACTCTGCGCAATTTGAGCTGGATGTTATCGAAACGCAAGCATTATTGTTTTAGGATATCTAACCCACACCATAGCGAAGTGCATAGTTCGATAAATACCGAACTATGAATTCCACTAGCCGCAGCACGTCCTGGGCTGAGCCAAATCATATATACCGACTCAACTTACACATTAGACATCCAGCGAAATTTACATTTAATTTAAAAATGCAACTTGAATCCAATCTGACCCAAGGCAATGCAAAACACCTACCCGGACCTAAACAATGAACTTTAGACTGTAAATTGATCTCTTCGCGCGTCCCCGATAACACTCAAATGTCAAAATATCAACAGGATATGTTATCTGTGTTGACACCGGTTTAACTTTGTTCTGAATTTGTTATTTCCATCCGCGGAACCTCATCGATCAAACAGTCTCCCTATGCCCTGACAACCTAGGTTTAGCCGCAACTAAACTCCTGTCTAGCCTAGTCTAAAAACCTAGTGTTATACCACGTCCATTATCGACACCACTCGAAAATGGTTGAGTTTGATTTGAATGTGCTTGAATGTTTAACGACTGTGTGTGTGGGAATTACAAAACTCGCTACCCGAAAGAATGAGGAGAGGATTAGCCCGCGAATATCCTAAGAGCCAATCCAGGAACCCTATGGTGAAGGAAAAAGGAATTTAGGGTCGCTCCAAGCCCAGACTCAGACTCAGATAAATTGACTTAAAAGTTCTTTCCTAACGACCCAAGGATAGTTTTGGAATTAGGGGGTAGGTTGATATAAAGGTAGGAACCGAGGTATATCTCGGCGCTTCAGACACTCACGAAAACCCACTGAAACTCCGCAATCACAAATTCGTATAGTTCTGACGCGTAACACGGCAGACAAAACTGTTTAGAACTCGTGAAGACGACTGTCACAGTAGCTAGACGCTGAGACTGAATGCCCTCCCCTCTCAAACTCTGGTATTTATACGCCTCACATGTCTGAAAAAATGGCGTCCTTTGCGAATACGCTCTGCCCAAGCGAAGCTTCTTATCACTAACTACACAGGGTCCAATTTCAACCATGCCATGCAGATCCGCCGTTCTACAAATTGTGTGTACGCATATTCACTATGATCAACCGTAGGTTATCACTCAAATCATTTGGTACTGCCGATACACAGAATCTGTTGATCGCTGACCAATAAAAGCTTGTTGCGATTAATTAAGCATACCCGACCGCTAGCTGCGCGTAGCAAAGACCTACCAGAATGATATTCAAACCAGCGGTGTCAGACCCTCCATCTCATACCTCAATCGCAATTGTATATTTGCAATCTACATAATAGCTTTCTCCGTATCGTTCCATAATAACCTTTCATTATTTAGTTATTCATAATTTTATTCAACGCGCAGCCAAATCGGCTCTGATCTCTACACATCTCGCAGGAATGCGACAAAAAACTTGACCTGAACTGAAATTCCACGAATGAACCCACGCGTCTTTTTTTTTGCGAACTTTGCCAGTAAGCAACGCAAAACCCCCAAACGTTATCTGAACCGATTCTCGTATTCAAAACAGCGCGGCGTTGGGCTAGCCCTCTATCACGCAGAATGAAGTATCTAATGTACCGACTCTCGTGTACCATTACACTAGCATTACTAAAAAGCCTGGAATTTTAAACAAGCGAGGTCTACTATTCTCTCAGAACCACTGGTACTAATACGACCATTATACTTTTTGATGAAAATGTCACATTGCGGCATAAATTTAAAGAAAATAATTGAATACGTTGTTTAATAAGGTAGTCCAATAAATCTAGAAAAGTGTCTTAAGCTGAGCCTATTTCAACAAAAACGTTGGACAAATCAGAATTGTATTTTATAAAATCAATTTTGTGTAAAAAGTCACATTAATATAAGTATTTGATAGATCTCGCGATAATAAAGCTCTGTTCCTCACCCTTCGCGACAAAAACGTCAACCATAGCTCACAGTAACATCGAAAGATAACTGTTTCACAATATCATCTTGTTGTTTTTACACAAGGTTGTTTTTAGTCCGAATACTACACCAGCTGATGCCCGCTTAATGTGTAGGGACACGGACATAGCAGGAAGGTCTGACTCTTGGGCATGGGTGACTCCATTTTTTTTCCCCTCCAAAAAAAACGATAAGCCCCCCGGTGCTCGGCATGCTATGGGTGCTGGTGAGGCCTCACGAATGGTGGACATATCGCTCTTCTTCGTGAACATTCGAGAATAGCACTGTGGCGTGGTTACTGATTTGGAGCGCGCTCCTAATACTTTGTGAACGCCCAAATACTAAGCATTGAACAAACTGTGAATATTTAGAACCATGTTTAGAATATACAGGTAGCAACCACCACCCTCTACAAGGGCTGCATCAGCAAAACGGGCAAAACATCGGTAATTTTCCTGCCCCATCGTCGTAAAGCTGACCAGACGATCGAAGCGGGAAGAATTAGTAAAAGAGGCGAAGACAAGGAAAAACTTATTCATAAACGAACGCCTTACACGAGAAAACCGGCAGTTATTTCGTGAAAGCCGAGAAAGAGCTAAAAACAACGGATTTCAATTTTGCTGGCTTAAAAACGGCATCATATCCGTTCGAAAATATGAAAAGGCTCCAGTGCACCAGATCCGTTCGTTCGCTGACATCGACGAAACAATGGGACCAGCCATCAAGACCCGCACCATCGCACCAACAGAAGAGATCCCACAGAACAACAACTCAACCTCCGTCATCACCCCAAATGAATCCATCGAACTGGCTCAGCATGACGAAAAAGTCCCTTTGTCGATATTTCCCTATGAATGTACAAACTCCCGCATGTCATTTTTTACCTACATAATAATCTATAATTTATGTATTCTTATATTTATTGAAGGCGCTTCACGTAGACATCATCACTGCTCATTAGACACATACATAATACTCCCTTTAATTATTTAATTAATAACCAAAGCTCATCTTTACCAATTACAACAACACATAAATAACTTAAACACCCCTGTGGCACTTATGTACAAGTACAACCGACTATTCCCACCAGATATTACCTCATGGAGAGCCTTTCATACGATCTAGATAACACTCACGAGACACCGTACCACTTTGTAGAGTTACCAGAAAGTTGTAAAAACCTATTAAGCGAGCATACTAATCTAAAAATCCTAAACTTTAACATAAGAAGCATCAATCACAACATTAATTATTTCAGTGTTTTGCTTGGTCGCTTGAATACTTACTTTGACGTCATAATTCTCACAGAATGCTGGCTCAATGAAAACACCATTATTCCCACGATCGAAACAACAGCTTCACCAGCTCAACTAACCACATAAACCAGGCCAGCGGTGTGGTGGTGTACTACCGTAATGACCGCGAGACCCACGTACAAGAACCGAAATTTCGAGAGGCTAACTGCGTGATTCTAGAAATAAAAAACTGCGCGACAATTCTGGCTGTTTACAGATCACCGAGCTACAAAAAATTTCAATGCTTCAACGTAGATCTAGAAAATACGCTTCATGGACTGGGCAGCAAACAAAACGTCATTCTTGCAGGTGATATCAATATCAACACGATAATGGGCTCCGTTACGACCGACGACGAGGGCCCCACCAACTACCTGTGTTTGTTATCTGAGTTTGGTCTAAAACCCTCAATAACAAAGCCGACTAGAGGAAACTCATGCTTAGATCATGTCTTTGTCCTCACGAGTACGAATGCTGTAGGATTGATTTGTAACTCAGATATAACGGACCACATGGTAGTGATAGTCGCAATAGCAGGCAAGCGTCCCGACAAGAGCCAAAACCGTATAAAAACTAGGCTAGACCACGATGCCATACTCTGTGAACTACAGAAAGCTGAATGGACCCGAATAACTGAGTCGTCGTCAACATCCGTGGCTGCAGAATTATACACGAAAACCCTGGAAAACATCGTTGCCAATCATACCGAAAAATTCACAGTCAGCAGATCGAGATTCAATATGAAACCGTGGATTACACCGGGACTGATGAGGTGCATTAAACACCGAGATGCACTACACCTAAAAACAAAAAAAAAACCCAAAGATGAGACAGCAAAGCTCATATACAGTAGATACAGAAACTACTGCAACGATCTTCTGCATAGAACAAAGCACGACTACGAACAGCAACAACTAAACCAAAACACAGTCAACCCAAAAAAACTCTGGGAAACAATCAAAAATATATGCTACACATGCAAAGGAAACCCCCCACCCTCGGAACTTCTAAAAATAGACGACGACGCCACAATTCCTCTCAATAAATGTAACGAATACATTACTTCCGTCGGCTCCTCTCTAACGAACACTATACTAAACAACACAGGTGAGACTGAAAACTCCTTAACCTCAAAAACAAAGACAGAAAAAGGACCAAAGGGCTCCTTATTTCTCAAACCGACAGACGAGAACGAAATTTGAGCAATCATTGCAGGACTGGCGGACAACAAAGCACCGGGAATGGATGGTATTGGAATAAGCCTAACAAAAGCTACTGGATTGTGCGTTGCTACACCTCTAGAACACATATACAATCTCAGTCTCTCATCAGGGCAGTTTCCAGAGGTTTGGAAATCAGCGGTAGTCGCACCCATACATAAAAGCGGTCATAAAAACAACCCCGCCAACTATCGCCCGATTTCCTTACTATCGGTGTTTGCAAAATTGTTCGAACGAATAGTAAACAAAAGACTAGTCGACTATCTGGAAACAAACAATTTTCTCTTCCAGCAACAATTTGGTTTCAGGAGAGGCATGTCCACCGCAGACGCTGTCAGTGCACTGACCAAACGGGTCACCAACTTCCTAGACAGGGGCGAGCGATGCATTGGAGTCTTCCTAGACTTCGCTAAAGCGTTCGATACCGTGTCCGTCCCTGTCTTACTTAAGAAACTGGAAGAACTTTGTGTGAGAGGCGTGGCCTAGAGTGGTTCGAGAGCTATCTGACTAGCAGAACTCAACAAGCCAAAATTGGAGACCTGAAAAGCGACCTGAAGGGCATCTCTTTTGGGGTCCCACAGGGCAGCATTCTGGGTCCAACACTGTTCTTAGTGTACCTGAACGACATAGGAGTTCTAAATAGTAATAATGTCCACCTTCTCTGCTACGCCGATGACACGGCCCTGATAATTAACGACAAAGACTGGAGAGGTGCGTACGCTAGGACAGAGACAGCCATGAGAAACGTTCACTCTTGGTTTAACCAAAACCTGCTAACACTAAATGCCGAAAAAACAAAATACATCTGCTTTTATAAAACAAGAGCATCAGCTCCGCCTTCGACACCAACCATCTCCATACACCACTGTAGGATGACGGGCAACAATCAGTAAAATGAGGCAACCTGCTCATGTCCTGCTATACACAGAACTCAATCTATGCGATATCTAGGCGTATCTAAGCCCCGGGGCTGAGTAATTTCTTTATTGTGCTACACAAAACAGACATACAGATAACTTATCTTTTATTTTTATTTTTACATAGCCTATATTGTGTCGCACTGCTGGGCAAAGGCCTCCCCATTGCGAGTCCACACATCTCTAGTCAGAGCTAGATCGACCCACTCTGGTTGGAACGTGTCCAGGTCGTCCCGCCATCTCCTTCTGGGCCTTTCTCTGCGCCGGTGTCCGTCTATAGGCACCCATTCAGTGGCTATCCTCGCCCACCTGTCTGGGTGCATTCGACACACATGGCCTGCCTTGCTCCACTTCAGTTTGGTGTTCTGCACACCCACATCTGCGATGCCAGTTATGGAGCACAGTACGGTGTTCTATTCGTTTTACACCTAAAATATCCAATGCTCGCTGGCAAACTTTGAGTTTGGACTTCTGTTGCTCGGTCAACGGCCAAGTTTGTGCGCCGTAGGTGAGGATGGGCAGGATGCACATGTCGACGAGTTTGCGCTTCAAGGACAGAGGAAGGCTGCCCTTCATTAGCTCTTTCATGGACCAGAAGCTCTTCCAGGCATTCGAAGTACGTCTTTCGATTTCCTTGTCCTGTCTGTATTCGAAGGATACTTTCTGGCCCAAGTAGATGTACTCGTCGACATAGTGAATCTCCCGCCCATCAATAACTACCTTACGGTTTGCGCCGTTGGTCATCAGTTGAGTTTTTGACCGATTCATCATTAGTCCAACCTCAAGGCTTGCCGTGCTCGGTTCCTGTAGCAAAGTCTTTAGCAGCAAAAGTTCCGCAGCCGATGGAGCAAACAGGACAATATCGTCGGCGAAGCGGATATTGTGTAGCCTTCTCTCGCCAACGACAATCCCCTTATTTTGCCATGATGCTTCCAAGGTTTTGAAGACCTCTTCAAGTGTGCCATTGAACTTATCTTATAATAGAAAAAAAAAACATGTACAACGGTGAGCTTATAATATATACTATAAACAATACATGTATTGTTTATAGTATATATTACTCGTAGCACTTATAGAGTTTTATTTTACGGGCAGGTCTTTCTCCGCTCAACCATCACCTTAACTACGCATCATGGTTTGCTAGAAGAAATTTCTTGTTAGAGATAAGCTCACCGTTGTACATGTTTTTTTTTTCTACGGCTGCGGAACTTTTGCTGCTAAAGACTTTGCTACAGGAACCGAGCACGGCAAGCCTTGAGGTTGGACTAATGATGAATCGGTCAAAAACTCAACTGATGACCAACGGCGCAAACCGTAAGGTAGTTATTGATGGGCGGGAGATTCACTATGTCGACGAGTACATCTACTTGGGCCAGAAAGTATCCTTCGAATACAGACAGGACAAGGAAATCGAAAGACGTACTTCGAATGCCTGGAAGAGCTTCTGGTCCATGAAAGAGCTAATGAAGGGCAGCCTTCCTCTGTCCTTGAAGCGCAAACTCGTCGAAATGTGCATCCTGCCCATCCTCACCTACGGCGCACAAACTTGGCCGTTGACCGAGCAACAGAAGTCCAAACTCAAAGTTTGCCAGCGAGCGATGGATATTTTAGGTGTAAAACGAATAGAACACCGTACTGCGCTCCATAACTGGCATCGCAGATGTGGGTGTGCAGAACGCCAAACTGAAGTGGAGCTGGGCAGGCCATGTGTGTCGAATGCACCCAGACAGGTGGGCGAGGATAGCCACTGAATGGGTGCCTATAGACGGACACCGGCGCAGAGGAAGGCCCAGAAGGAGATGGCGGGACGACCTGGACACGTTCCAACCAGAGTGGGTCGATCTAGCTCTGACTAGAGATGTGTGGGCTCGCAATGGGGAGGCCTTTGCCCAGCAGTGCGACACAATATAGGCTATGTAAAAATAAAAATAAAAGATAAGTTATCTGTATGTCTGTTTTGTGTAGCACAATAAAGAAATTACTCAGCCCCGGGGCTTGGTCCTACCTGACTAGCATTACCATTAGCAGGTGCCTTCTGCAAGCTGGTCGTAGTGTGGGCCACTGAACTAAATTTTGTGAAAGTTTATGATGTAAATCCCTTAACATAATCTTACCAATATACTTGTAAAATTGTAACTTGTTGATTTGTGAAACAAGCTTCGGAAATGACTGGGATCTAGGCTGCACGAGCGGGAATTTAACCTGTCCTGTCCTTTGTACGATACAGTCAATATCGTGCGCAAAGTAGTGCGCTATTGTAGATGAACCAATAATCCCATAATGCACGTAAATAAAAGGAATTAAAACAAGAAAACTTTTAGGTGGTAATGGTGCGTTCATCGTCTGGTGGTAACACGCTTGCCATGCAGAAAATGCTGTTTTAGGTACCGGTTGACCAAGTACGGGCGAAAATTTAGTAACTAAAATGTAAATAAATTATTAAATGTCAAAACCTTAACAATAACTCACGAAACTTTTTGTTCACTAAATAACTCCATGATCAAAGCAGGCATTTTTGGCAGGAAATGCACGAAAATCAATGATCTTAATATTTACAGACTACTGCGTGGTTTTTTAATGAAATATTTGGTTTGACGATTAGTACTCCCAATAGTTCGCTAATATGTCACTTATGTTGCCATTTTTTATAGAATTTCTAGATACCTTTGATAGCGAACATTTTTGCAAAAAAAAGTTTATGCTTAGCTTTAACCAATGATATAAAAGTATATCAACACGTGATGAACAATATCGTGAGGAACTCATCATATCTCCATAGGTGATGGGGATTAGATGCAATGCAATAGACGTTTCGGAATTGTACTTTTCCCCGATATTTCAAAATTCTATTGAAAAAACAAACTCCTTGTTTAGTTAAAGAATAAATTATATCGCTTTACTTAATTGACCGAGCGAGCGAAGCATCCAGTTTCGAGATTGGCCGAAAATGCCTTTGCCCGTCTGTCTGTACTCGCCTACAGGTCGCATATTTCATCAAAATGGGCATAAAAGTTCCTTGGTATATTTATTTTTTTAGTCGATCGCGATTTTTATTGGGTGGAAAATAGGGGGTAAGGGGGTAAGTTTGCTGTAGCGTTATTTATAGAAGGATTGGAATATAATTTGAGAGGCATAATAAGGACTTCATTCTTCACAAGAAGTTGCGAAAAAATATACAAACGGAGGAGTGGATGGGGAAGCACTTCCAGGTATTTTCGACCCCCCTGTAACTATGATGTTGTTAAAGCTAGACACTTGAATTTTCTGTGACTAATATGCCACATTTAAAAAGGAAAATTCAGTCAGAAAACGTCAGCCGTTCAAAACTTTGTCAATGTGTCACTGACTGACTCATCATCAATCATTAAAATTCTAATGTACTGGTACTAGCATTACTAAAAAGCTTGAAATTTTAAACAAGCGAGGTCTACTATTCTCTCAGAACCACTGGTACTAATACGACCATTATACTTTTTGATGAAAATGTCACATTGCGGCATAAATTTAAAGAAAATAATTGAATACGTTGTTTAATAAGATAGTCCAATAAATCTAGAAACGTGTCTTAAGCTGAGCCTATTTCAACAAAAACGTTGGACAATATCAGAATTGTATTTTATAAAATCAATTTTGTGTTAAAAAGTCACATTAATATAAGTATTTGATAGATCTCGCGATAATAAAGCTCTGTCCCTCACCCTTCGCGACAAAAACGTCAACCATAGCTCACAGTAACATCGAAAGATAACTGTTTCACAACACAGAGGTTGTTTTTAGTCCGAATACTACACCAGCTGATGCCCGCTCAATTTATAGGGACACGGACATAGCAGGAAGGTCTGACTCTTGGGCATGGGTGACTCCATTTTTTTCCCCTCCAAAAAAAACGATAAGCCCCCCGGTGCTCGGCATGCTATGGGTGCTGGTGAGGCCTCACGAATGGTGGACATATCGCTCTTCTTCGTGAACATTCGAGAATAGCACTGTGGCGTGGTTACTGATTTGGAGCGCGCTCCTAATACTGTGCGAACGCCCAAATAAACCCAACGCATTGAAAAAACTGTGAATATTTAGAACCACGTTTAGAATATACAGGTAGTATTAAGGGTTTATTAGTTCATTAGATCTTGGAAAGCACTAACAAATTCCCAGTAATACCTAATAAATCTAATTTACAATTCCACAAAGAGTACCAATTTAAACTTGAACTTTTTGGAGAACAGTATATTTGATCAGCAAAACTAGTACTTTCTGTAACGCTGTTTGCCTCACTGTCAACGCAAAGCCTAAACTGGTGGACGTGGTCATGAAACTTTGTACAGGGGTTCCTTATGTAGCGTAGGGTAACACCAAGAAGGGATTTAGCGAAATTTATTACCTAAAGGGGGAAATGCAGCGATATTGTTTGTATGCAAATCGAAACGAACTTATCTTAAGAAGCTGCAAATTTGCTGATAGATATTTTCTACGTGCAAGACGTCAGTTACCAAGAGCCTTTACAAATAAACCCCACACTTCATATATTAAAAAAATAACTTGGGCTATGAATATGAAATTTGGGAGATAGGAAGCTTAAAACACAAGGCCCTTGATACGGCCCTGTCGCTATATACTTTTGTAGTCGTTTACACTCATCACTTACTTACCTCAAAACTATACCTACCTGCCTTTCGGCTACAAAACGAAATACTTCATTAAAAGTCAAGTACGAAGAAACGTGCTTCTTTCGAAATTTTCAGATATGCTGTGGTTAGCAGGTAAATAGATACATTTTGGTATGCCTCTGGTTTGTATGTATTTTGCCTATGATATGCCTATGTATATGAGGTAGCCGCGGACAATGGCTAGTTGTACCACAAAGGAGCATTAAGACCTTATTTTTAAATTTTAAAAGTAGGAAGGGCTCAAAGTCTTTGTAGTAGGTAATACATTAGTATATCAGCGATACAAGCTGGTTGTCATTTCAAATCCCACACCACAGTATATTACAACGATTCTATATAGTAAACTTAGAAAAATCTCTCCATTTACTCACAACTTCCATACGTTTAACAAAACTCCGCATCCCTGTTAAAACCTTATCTCCTGAAAAATGTCTAATGAAATTGAATTCGGTCAGCAAAACCGCGGAACACTTTTTTCCTCTCCTTTTTAAATAGAAAAAGGTCTGAGATAAAGTGAGACAGATAGCTCTTTAAATGAAAGAGTTGGCTTTGGTCACGTTTCAGAGATCCGGGCAAATGCCTCATTTCCGTGGTGATTTCAACTTGGGGAATTCG
Organism: Argyresthia goedartella; assembly: GCA_949825045.1. Lineage (NCBI taxonomy): Eukaryota > Metazoa > Arthropoda > Insecta > Lepidoptera > Argyresthiidae > Argyresthia > Argyresthia goedartella. The sequence goes on from OX463822.1 coordinate 3,540,102, forward strand.
GGTTGGAAAATAGAACCCCCGATACCTGCTTCTGCAAAAAAACTTCGGTTTGCCTGTGTTAATAACAATTTACTTTACCCGGTTAATATCCGGCTCGAGAGGACCAAAAAGTAATGGAGCCTGTATATTTGTTGGCCCCGACGAAAATGAAGGATGATATAAGTTTGAAGTGTCTGACCGTGTGTGTGACTGTCCTTGGCACTCTAGCGCTCAAACAGGTGGACGGATTTTGATGCTTTTTTTTCAACTTATAGTGGATTTGACTGCAATGTTTCTATAGGTTTGTTTATTTTGATGCTTTTTTTCAACTTATAGTGGAATTGACTGCGATGTTTCTATAGTTTTTTTTTTAAATACATGTTTCTTAGATATATTTTATTGACATCGGTTTAACAATGCAAAAGTTATCAGCCAAAATAGTTGTTTTTAAATTTTATAGTTATTTAAATAACAACTCCTTTTTAGCATATTTTAGTGATTGACAAATAAGAATGTTGTGGTATTCCTTTCGGGTGATATGACATGTCCTATTTCGGAATATACCGACAAAGTTTGTTATCAAACTTCAAGTAGTTATTGTCACAGAGAGATAGGTATAAAAACAGGTGCTATTTCACCTGCCCAAATTTGGTGTGTTCGATTTATCTGTAGGTTGTAGTTATGAAGTAAAGGGGCCAGATATTGAGGTAGTTTCTAAAGTAAATGTCCGAAACTTAAAGGCTTCGGCACACTGCAGGCGGGATAGGGACGGGGCGGTTGAAAATGTTGCCTAATGCATGGTCAAATGGCCGCCACACCAGCGCGGGCCTGCTTCCGAATTTGGTGTGAGATGACACAGAGTATCTTGTATTTGATACCCACCACGCGCCCCGCTACCGACGGGACAGCAGCAGTCCTGTCCCGTCTGTGGTGTGCCGAAACATTTTTTATTTCATTTTTCTAATAATAATAATACCTTGGACACTATTTACATATTTGATCTAGCCCCAATCTAGGATTCCCTGTATCTTGGGTACTAGACAACGATACACATACTTATATAGATACATATTATACTTAGATAGATAAACAACCATGACTAGGGTACAAACATCCGTTCTCGTCAAACAAATATTTGCCCCACCGGGACTCGAACTCGGGACCCTTGGCTTCATTGGCAGGTTCACTGCCGCCTCGGCCATTCGGGTCGTTTATCATCCACGAGCGACTTTGATGACTTAAACTTGTGTGCGCCGCTTGCTAGACTGCATGTCTGCGATTCCCAGATATTTAGTAACATAAAAGAAAGGCTAATTCCAGAGGCGTGACTGCTAAACAAACTAAACATAACAAAAACAAAGCGTCACACCTTTTCCTTTGTGGGGTAGCGGGGGCACAGTTACACCTTTAGCTAGATATTCAATATTCCATACTCACTGATCGCACATACAGGATTTGTTTTATAAAGTTACGTCAAACTGGGGAGGGTTATTTACACGACACTGGAACAAACATATATAAATATATTTGTTCCATATTAAAAAAACAGTTTTTGTTTTATAAAGTTAAGTCCGACTCAGGGGTGGTTATTTACACGACACTGGAACAAATATATGTAAATATGTTCCATATTAAAAAACAGTGAAAAATACCAAAGTCAAAGTCAAAGTCGAAGTCAAAGTACTTTATTACTGTAGATATTTACATATACTTAGCAAACGTAATTTTTTGCCTCTTCTCTACATTGGACCACTGTGGGAGAAGAAGGGCGTAGAAACTCCCACAGATTGATTTTTAGATCTCTTTTAAAAATAGGTTGTGCTTAACTAATACAATTATGATTTTTTATATTTAATAAGCAGGCAATAATAAATAATTACAAAATTATTAACAGCGAGGTCTGTGTTGAACTTGATTAACCCCATACAGTCCTGTCATTTAAGTAATCTCGAACATTGTAATATCCCTTTTTCGACAAAGTCGCTTTAACATGCTTTTTAATTTGCTCAAATGGCAATTTCAAAATCTCCAGAGGTATCTTATTACAGTAGAGAATGCACGGACCGTTGAAAGAATTGCTAACCTTCGCGAGTCTAAATCGGGGCGCACACAGTCTGTGATTATTTCTTAGGTTAACATTGCAGCTATCGCTAAGTTTGGTAAATCTTGTAAGGTTCTTGCGTACATACATTATATTTTCGAAAATAAATTGACTAGCTACAGTTAATATGTCAATTTCTTTAAAAAGCTCTCTTAAGGAGTCTGTTCGTTTTAAATTATAAATTGCTCGAATAGCTCTTTTCTGTTACTGTACTTTTCTTTTCTTGTACCTAACAAACATTCAATTGTGGACTTGTTTCTATCGCTTGCTAACGCGCTCGCATTATCCGCACTTTGCGGTTTTTTGACAAATTTAACACCGCAAAATATGAATCACAAACATGCGAGGGACAAATAAAACATATTTTTGCTTTACAAGCAATACGTAAACTATCGTCTATGTTTCGAGCGTAGCTTAAGAAAACAACATCCTGTATAAGCAGACCTGCCAATACTATGGTGAGAGTAACTATGGTAAAAGAATACATACAAAACAACTCCACGCCAAGCAATACGGTTTCACTAGGGGTAAATCGACTACGGATGCAGGTATTACCCTTATATCTCATATTTATTCTGCATGGGAAGCCGCACAGGATGCTATCGGTGTTTTTTGCGATCTGTCGAAGGCATTTGATTGGTTTGATCATGACACGTTACTAATGAAATTAAATCATTACGAAGTTATAAATAAAGCGTTGGATCTACTAAGATCATACCTAAGCAATAGAATTCAAAAGGCAGAAGTCAACGGCGTTAAATCTGATGGATCGGGGGTAAAAATTGGCGTTCCACAAGGTTCCATATTAGGCCCTTTCTTATTCCTGGTATATATTAACGATCTGCCATTTATGGTGGAGAAATTGACTAACATAGTGTTGTTTGCTGATGATACTTCACTGGTCTTCAAAATTGAAAGACAAAAAGAAGATTTTGATGATGTCAATAGAGATCTTTAACCTTGAATTGGTTCACAGTTAACAATTTATTGTTAAATGCTGGTAAAACCAAATGTATCAAATTCTCACTTCCAAATGTCAGGCAAGTTGGGACCAGTTTAGTGTTGGACAGCATTACGTTAGAATTAGTAAATGACACGAAGTTTCTTGGAATAACCATTGATAACAAATTTCAGTGGGGACCCTACATAGAAAAATTGGCTGGTAAATTAAGTTCTGCGGCTTACGCTGTTAGGAACATCAGACAAAGCACGGATGTGGCTACATCTAGGCTAGTATATTTTAGTTACTTTCATAGTGTCATGTCCTATGGTATCTTGTTGTGGGGGAAAGCAGCGGATATTCAAACTATTTTTATTTTACAGAAAAGAGCTATTCGAGCAATTTATAATTTAAAACGCACAGACTCCTTAAGACAGCTTTTTAAAGAAATTGACATACTAACTGTAGCTAGTCAATTCATTTTCGAAAATATAATGTATGTACGCAAGAACCTTACAAAATTTCCCAAACTTAGCGATAGCTGTAATGTTAACCTAAGAAATAATCACAGACTACTTGCGCCCCGGTTTAGATTCGCGAAGGTTAGCAATTCTTTCAAGGGTCAATGCATTCTATACTACAACAAGATACCTCTGGAGATCTTGAAATTGCCATTTGAGCAATTTAAAATCCATGTTAAAGCGATTTTGTCGAAAAAGGGATATTACAATGTTCAAGATTACTGAAATGATGGATCTTTATGGGGTTAATCTGGCTCAACACAGACCTTGCTGTTAATAATTTTGTAATTATTTATACCTGCTTATTAATTATGATAATGACTAAATATTATATTTTGTATTGGTTAAGCATAAACAATTTTTAAAAAGAGATCTAAAAATCAATCTGTGGGAGTTTCTACGCCCTTCTTCTCCCACAGTGGTCCAATGTAGAGAAGTGGCATAAAATGACGATTGCTATGTATATGTAAATATTTACAGTAATAAAGACTTTTGGAATTTGGAATTTGGAATAAGAGCAGTCGTTTTTCCTAAACTGTCATTTTAGTAAGTTAGTTTTGAAGCCTCTGGAATCATCATCATTATCGGAAAACCTAATATTTGAATGAAACTTACGGTAGCAGGTGCACTGTTACCTTAAGATAGTTTTGATTCATGATTCTATCCAAGTGAACGTGAACCAGGCGACAAAGTTAAGGCTTTAGTTTACCTGTTAACAAAATTGAATCGTTTTCATCCCAAATTAACGAAATTTTGGTAAACATTGAACATATTTCGGAGTCAAAACTAATATCAGTAAACAATATATTTATTGCTTTAGATTTATGCTTATGGAAGCAATCTTTAAAACAGCTCATGCAACATACAAATGCGTTCGTGACCTAGCGGTATTAGCGTGCGGGTAGCAACATCTGGCCAAGACGGGCACTGGATGGGTGCCCGTTTTATAAGGCATTTTTTAGACACGTTAAGCTGTAGGTCCTGGCTACTCGGTGGTAGTAGTCATAAAGCTGTGTCAGAGGCCTTAATAGGGCAGGTTGATTCTGACAGTCGGGTGGGGTACAAGCCCGACAACCCTCCATCAACCATTACCGAGCCAGCATGGTGGAGTATGGCTCAATCTTAGTCGAATCCGGGTAAAGTGCCTCTCGGTGGGGACATTAATGGGTTACATTTATTACATCTTAATAATATGAGTGATTTATTTTAATTATAACTTGATATTTAACTAAAATCCAACTTTTCAGTCAAATTATCATTTGTCACTCTCACGGTCTCAAAAAATCCGTGACACCTCATTTGTCGAAATCTGTCAAGCCATCTGGGCTAAAACTGTCTACCATATTTATCCGCCATTTTTGAAAATTTACAAACACTGAATCGACGAAAAATCCATACAATTATCAAACCTGATCACAAAATTTCACGAAAATCACTTGAGAAACGCGGCCTGTACAACAGGCTCGTAGAACATTTGTAAATACAATAAACGGAAGCAATTTTGCCGAAGCTGTAATTCTAATTCTAATTCGAAATTATTTACTTTCTATAAATATTAAAATATGTTTACCGAACATATTTTTTGCCTCTTCTCCACATTGGACCACTGTGGGTAAAGAAGGCCAAGGAAACTCCACAGATAAATTTTTAGATCTCTTTTGAATTGAAAATAAAGTTGCAGAACCATTCTTTTGAATGAAACTTGCTATTTTTAGCTTGTTTTATTTCTCGAATAGCAAATGTAACGTAGCGAGGTTTGTATTTGCAGGTTACCGTACTATTCTCTGGTTCTGTGCCACTGTGCTGGTTAAATATGAAAGTTCGAATGACCTTCCGCCCGAAATAGAGCACTATTCCAGTATCGTTAAGGCTCTTTTTTTCGTACAAGTACGTTGTGTATTTCTAACTGCATCATTCGTACACCACAGAAGACCTACGTTCAGTTTTAAATCACATTTACTCTCTCGAGATCTTACCAGTTGATCTTACTCCGCTTCCTCAAATATGAGGTTAGTTGTAACTTTTCAGTAGAATGCCATTGAACTGCATTGACCTGAGGTCAGCATGTACATGCTTTGCTTTTCACTGATTGCCAGGTTAAGTTAACTGGCTTTATTTGGGTGCAAAAGTGCGATCCCCTGTGGAAATGTATTTTTTTTTGTTTCCAGTACCTATATGAGTAAAGACTGTAACAGAGCTGTGTTGTAGGGACATCATTCTAAATAACTTTAAATTTAAGATACTGTGTTAAATCGGTTGGTGAAAGAATGTTCAGAATTATATCCAATAAAAACACACTTGCAATTTTACTACTTAAGTCTATCATAGTGTTCTCTTAACTATTCTGTTACAAAATGAAATCAATGTTTCGTAAGAATCACCTTTATTAGGTATAAAACTGTTGGCTGAAAGCACAGACATCTGCTCTAATTAAGTGACGCTTAAATGTCAAACTGGCGCTGAAGTTTGCAAAGCAGGAGACAGTGACACAAAGAACATATAACCCACCAAAAACGTGAATGTGAAAATGGCAGCCAAGTTCAATATGAACAATATGGTGGCGACAGCCACGACAGTCTTCGCCGACAAAAGATTTGAGATCTAAATGAACGCCATATTCTGTGCCTATGATAATCCTAGAATTCTAACGTTAGACAAAGTAGATAACTTAACACAAATTAAAGTTAAATATTTAACTTACCTAGTTTTTACCGGCAAATCAAATTTTAGAAGGGACGATACATTGACCACACTAATATACAATGACGTAAGAAGGCTATAAACACTATAACACAGACAAGTTAGTTATTAGCCAAATTTAAGACAATTGTATTTAAAAAATAGCCAAGGCAAATCTTTAACTTATATGTAGTTATCTAGTTTGAGTAACGTTAGAATTTCAGGATTATCATAGGTATTTGATTAGAATTCATTTAGAACTAAAGTCTTTTGTCGGCGAAGTCGACAGCTACAATATTGTTAATATTGAAATTGCTCCCATTTTCACATTTATGTTTTTGGTGGGATATCATACTTTTTGTAACTAAATGTTCATAATTTTAATTGAAATTAATTAAATTTTAAAGGAATACAAGTCTCCTGCAGATTTTAATTCAAAAACCACTCCATAAGTTTGCGAATGAAGCATACTTACGCGGTATTCTTCTTCTGAGTCGTATGGTTCACTGTTTTGGGCGCAAGTGCACGTGCAGTTAAGTTTTGACGGTTGCGACAACAAACTCTACTATGGACTCACTCAGCCTATTGGTTTGTTGTATGTATATCAACGGAATAAAATAAAGAAAACGCAATAGAATGATATAAGCACGGCTCACTGTGTTACAAAAAATATACCCAAGTAATCAAAATTTACGAATGTTAATCTATTTATTTCCGAAAGGAAAATTACAATCTAATTACAACCTCTGTAGAGAAAAACACATTGAGTACTTTCATATATTTTTATAAATAAATCTGGATAAATTAATATATAATGTATTAGTGGTGTCTGAGAAATCCTGGAGCCGGAAATGTGACTTTTTCCGCATGTGTCATCATTCCTGAACCAGGATTTTATGAGAAGCTTCAATGTTGTGTCCATTGCAACGGTCATTATAATACGATCTCTTTCTTATCTAATTAAAAATACACATGAAAGAACGGGCTACCTAATGAATGAATAATTTTATACTTTAAGGTAACTGATTGCCAACTTTACTCATTCAAAATACGCTATTGTCAGTACCAGAGGTCGAGTGCATTTTGGTGTTTAAACTAAATGTACTAGGACTATCTTTGTTTGAGTTGACAAGATAACGCATAAATAAAACCAAACTGTAAGACCCAATCTTGCTTTATTTAAGTTGTACTTAATTTTATTGAGAAAATTACGTACAACCTAGGGTCCTTGATATTGAATAACACATATTAGCTGTATTCAAATTGGAATAAAGGGCCTATTGGGAGAAAAGGGTAAAGAATTCTGATTAGAATATTATTCTTATAAGAATTAACCTTAACTCTATCAAGAATAGGAGAAATTCATCTAAAACTAAACATCGGCGCCCAAAAGTCCCGATGTGTGAGGAATCCTGGAGCAGGATTCACCGATACGGAGAAAGTAACGAAATGGACACCACTGCCAACTGAATATTTAATGATAATATGCAGGTATTATGAATAAAGCTGTTATCGCATAATTATTAGCAGTCAAGGTGACCAAGTAGATCGTGACCCGTCATTTTTATAACTGGAGTAAGGATGTGTTACGATCTATTTTGCCTCTTTTGCTGCTACTACCTACATGACTCATAATGTTATAATATTATTTGAACCGGTGGCTAGCTCTTACTCTAGTTGATTTCATAACTGAAAGTAATTTTTGCTATAGCAAATTCGATAGGTGCTTTGTGTGTACAATGATTTCTGCGTAAAGATAGGTGATGATGTTGTTAAATCCAGCGCTGATGTTGCTCGAGCTTTTGAAACATTCTTCACCAATGTACCCTCACTCACAACAGATCGTCTAAATTCATCTCCATATGAGCAGAGACTTTATTAAAAAATAACACTAGCGTCAGTAAGGTATATTTAAAATTTCATCATGTATATCTCCAGGACATTGTCAAAACTTTTAGATTACTTAACTTAAAAAATACATTGGTTAAATACAAAGTCATTGGTTCAGTAATTCTAGTTATAGCCCCACAATTAGCTTATATATTCAATAAACGTGTTGACGATGGGGTTTCTCATACTTCAACTTCACGCCAAACAATACGGTTTCACTAGCGGTAAATCGACTACGGATGCAGGTATTACCCTTATATCTCATATTTATTCTGCATGGGAGGTCGCACAGGATGTTATCGGAGTTTTTGCGACCTGTCGAAGGCGTTTGTTTGTGTTAATCATAATACGCTATTAATTAAATTAAATCATTACGGAGTAAGAAATAAAGCGTTGGATCTACTAAGATCATACCTAAGCAATATAATTCAAAAGGCAGAAGTCAACGGCGTTAAATCTGATGGATCAGGTGTTAAAATTCGCGTTCCACAAGGTTCCATATTAGGCCCTTGCTTATTCCTGGTATATATTAAAGATCTGCCTTTCATGGTGGATAAATTAACTGACATAGTGTTGTTTGCTGATGATACTTCAATGGTCTTCAAAATTTAAAGACAAAAAGGAGATTTTGATGATGTAAATGGTGTATTGTCTTTAACCTTGAATTGGTTCACAGTTAATAATTTATTGTTAAACGATGGTAAAACCAAGTGTACCAAATTCTCACTTCCAAATGTCAGGCAAGTTGAGACTAGTTTAGTCTTAGACAACAGCACCTTAGAATTAGTAAATGATACAAAGTTTCTTGAAATAACCATTGATAGCAAATTGCAGTGGAGACCCCACATAGATAAATTAGCTGGTAAATTAAGTTCTGCGGCTTACGCTGTTAGGAACATCAGACAAAGCACGGATGTGGCTACATCTAGGCTAGTATATTTTAGTTACTTTCATAGTGTCATGTCCTATAGTATCTTGTTGTGCGGGAAAGCAGCGGATATTCAAACTATTTTTATTTTACAGAAAAGAGCTATTCGAGCAATTTATAATTTAAAACGAACAGACTCCTTAAGAGAGCTTTTTAAAGAAATTGACATACTAACAGTAGCTACTCAATTTATTTTCGAAAATATAATGTATGTACGCAAGAACCTGACAACATTTTCCAAACTTAGCGATAGCTGTAATGTTATCTTAAGAAATAATCGCATACTATGTGCGCCCCGAATTAGACTCGCGAAGGTTAGTAATTCTTTCAAGGGTCAGTGCATTCTCTACTATAGTAAGATACCTCTGGAGATTTTGAAATTGCCATTTGAGCAATTTAAAAAGCATGTTAAAGCGACTTTGTCGAAAAAGGCATATTACAATGTTCAAGATTACTTAAATGGCAGCACCGTATAGGGTTAATCTGTTTAACACAGACCTTACTGTTAATAATTTTGTAATTATTTATTCCTGCTTATTAATCATAACAGTTATTTTTTTCATATTTGTATTAGTTAAGCACAACCTATGTGTATTTTTAAAAGAGATCTTAAAATCAATCTGTAGTAGTTTCTACGCCCTTCTTCTCCCACAGTGGTCCAATGTAGAGAAGAGGCAAAAAATGACGTTTGCTATGTATATTTTTTGTGACTGTGCGTTCACAAGTAAAAATGTAATTAACTGTTTACCATCCGATCACATGGTCAAACAGTTTCATTCCAAATTACTAGTGAAAATAAGACTGATCCATCATTTTATAGGCCTATTACATCCCATAGACTAGAGATGTATATGAAAAACTTAGATATGGGTTTGCCAGTACCGGATTTTGATGAACAGAACCCGAACAAAATCTATTCTGACTTCTTCAACATTATTCAAACAGAATTCAATACAGTTTTTAAATAATCAATTATTGTTTATTCAAAAAAAATACAAGTATCATGCACTATTACAAATTAATAATAATATTCTATCAACAATAAAATAATATATCTATATGCCAAAAACTAACTAAACAATCCGCCCCAGGACATCTCCCTGCCAAAGGTTCCCAAGACACTGGCAGCGTTACCCCGCTGCACAGCCAAGGAAATCCTCTGCATGAGAAATGCCCCGGAGCGGTGGTCAAAACCTCTGTCTCTGAGGCGTCGGCCCAACTCTTTCACAAATAGTCTGCCTTGTATCCCCCACACCCCAGTCGTCTCGACAGCAAGCGGCACGAAAATGTAGCTGTTAGCTAGAGCGGCATACTTTTGATACTTCAGCCTAGCGGCTGATTCAGCCGCAGCACCTGCAGTGGCTGTTGTGGAAACCACATGGGAGGCTGCGAACGTGCAGACACAAGTTGCATCCCACAAAAGAGACCGCCCTCTCTCCCATGGCACCAATGTCAGTCCGTCAGGACGCTTCCCATCCGAACGGCACAGACCAGGCGGCTCCAGCACACTGGGAACGTTGGCCGAAATCAAAGCCCTACGGACAATGTCATTAATTGCGTGGTGCCGAGAAAACCTGCCAGCGCTCCTGACGCAGTGAAGGCCATGGCGACCCAAACCATCCACCCATGCCCCACAAACGCAATGATGCGGCTGACAGATTGTGCATCCCAAACGCAAGGCAACTGCCACACGCAATGAATCATTGTCCAAGAGAGTGCCTAGCTGTGGAGAAGGTAATGCGTGCAGCCACATGCCCGAGTCGGGCTGAGAAACCGCGCGCAACCGCGCCAACTCAGGTCCCACAGACTGAGCAAGCAGCTCGTCCCGAGTCACCTCACACATGGCCTCGTCCCACGCGCGCTGACTATCCAACCTCTCCGGCAGATCCCTTCCAGGACAACGAGCCTTCCATAAGCCCTCCACCTCCTCCGCAAAAGGGATGCAAAACCCGTCACCATTAATACCCAAGATATGAGTTAAGAGTTCCACAACACCATGCGAAGAAGCCAAAAAGGCTGGAAGCTCGGTGTCCTGTAAGCGTCGCACACCTAAACCCCCATGCCGGATCGGCAGCGCAGCCTGCGCCCACTGAGTCGAGGACATTTCCACATTAATGATGCACTCCAGTAAATCCTTTAGTACCGCATCATAACTTAGAGTTGCCTGTCTATGCAACCAAACCGGAGCAGTCCTAACGGAATAAGTTAGTCTCGGAAAAGAGAGACAACTTTTTAAAATAGTCAGGGCAACATGGGCGGAGAGCTGCTTGAGGTGCTTTTTGGAAGCCGCGAAAATATCTATCTTTGTCCTAATAACCCGCGGTATACCCTCCGGGAAAATAGGGGCTCCCAGAAGTGTAAAATCCTCCCTGGCTACATGGACAACACCCGGCACAACCGCATGGATGTCAGCGCTCAACTCCTGCGTGAATTGCCCAGAACAGGAGTACACCTCACACTTCTGAGTATTAAGGCTAAGTCCCAGGTTAGAAAATCCCTGTATTAGCCTTCCCAAATCCTCCATGACCACGTCCGGACTTCCACCAATCGTGCCGTCGTCCAGGTACCACACGTTCAGCGAAGAACGCAACGAGGCCACAACCTCCTGAATTGCCAGGCTAAAAAGCATGGGACCCAAAGGATCACCCTGTTGTACACCAACCCGCGATTGGATCAAATTTCCACCATAAAACAAATTAGTTGGGTCACTATAGCACTGGTGCAGGAAAGGGTACAAAGACGGACAGCAGGCCAACACCTTGCTCAAAATGACATCTCGCTCAACGGTATTAAAAGCGTTTTTCACGTCAACTTTTATTATGATGTCGTCTGAGGCGTCTCTACACATAGCAAAAGTCCTGGTTGCATGAATGGCAGCCTCACAACCAAGAGCTACACCAAACCCCAACTGCACGGGTTGAAACAGCGATGCCAGGGCATCCCTCGCCGCACCACAGCTCAATTTCGCCACCAAACGGCGAATAACGCTCCCCACAGCAATAGGGCGAATGCCCCCATCCTTCTTCTTTAAGGCACACAGAGAGGCACCGTAAAGAAAAGGGCACACCTCCCTATTAACCATGCCCTTTAACATAAAGTTTGCCAGGCTGCATAACGAACCCAGAAGTGCAACCCCACCGTCACCAGCCCCCACCGAAGTCAACTCCTTTAGGTGCTCCGGACGCAAGCCATCCAAACCACCAGCAGATCCGTTCTTAAAAGAGGCTATGGCCTGCGCCACTTCACCCACCTCCACAGAAAGGCACTCTGACGAAAGATCTGGCCCCCGAGGAGAGTCCAAAGGTCGGCCAGGTAAGGGATGTTTATCTCTCAAGGCACACAACGTTTCGTCATTATCGTCTGCAATGGTGCAGTCCGACAATAAAACCCGGACCGCACCACTGAGGTCTCCATCATGCACCTTGGATTCAACAATCCTGTACAATGACCTCTGTCCAAAGGGAACCCCCCCAGGAGCCAAAAGTGACGCTAGTGCGTCACCCGAACCTTCATTGGCAACATTGTCCTTCACCTTTGACGTGAGAGAGCGCCTACGGTCTTCCGAAGACGGAACCCTGAGCGCAGAATAAGAAAAAGTTAACAGGCTTTGCCAATCCAGAAGATTATTGGACTGGATGCATCGCCCGATCACCTGCGATAACTTCGTAGCAGCTATACACCTAGCGCCCTTCGGAATGTGCTTTAGCACCCGCACACTTTTTCTCAGAGAAGACAAATTCGCCAATGAAGATGAAGACGCAACTACCTCCTGAGCGGCACTTGGAGCAGCCTGAGCGGCACTCGGAACAACCTGAGCGGCACTCGGAGCATCTTGAGCGGGCAACTGGGACTGCGCGGGTTGCCCGCGACGCGACTGGCTACTCCCGTGAATGCGGCTAATATGCACACTCAAGCCACGAGGTACGACATACTGCTTCAACGAGCCGGGGCAGTGGGGACACAGAGCTGTAGGCGCGCTCATAATTAAAACACACAATCATAATTACATGATATAAGTCCCTCAATAAAAAGTCATTACTCACTTAAAATAAATAACCAATTAATTTAAATAAATGATTAACAAATTACTAAAAATCTATGTTCTTAGCGCAGTCACTGGTCGTGGCGGTGTGCTACGTCGTCGTAGCACTCGATGACGACAAGCCTCGAAGAACTCGTTGAATGTTTTTTGAATAATTGAGCTAGATGCAGTAGCGTGATGACGCGCTCCCGGTGTAGACTAATGCCGTCTCATCGTTGATGAGAGGTATTTCTCTGGCAATCGGAATGTGCAGTCCTGGCTAAGCTTATATCGTAGTATTGAACACTGACTGATCCTATTATTCAAATGGCACAGGTCATTCAAGGTACCACCAAGAACACTAGACCAACTTTTTATTGTACACTGCAGACTTAAATTAAAGAAAGTCAGTGCCAACAACGGTAAATCTAAATTTAATGACTGGGCAACATTTGGAAAACGTAAAAGTAGAGCTATCTTGTATGATCTTTATAAACAAAAAACCTATAACTTTGATATAAAATTTCATGAATATGTTAAAAAATATTCCAAAACTTTCAAGTTGGATTGTAGAACTGCAAAAAATTTCACATAAATAAAAAAACACAAAATTCAAATAACAGAATGAAAACGGTTTGGCAAATCATAAACCGTGAAACTGGCAAAGTTATACCGAGGGATAATGATTTCTGCTTAAAGATAGGTGATGATGTTGTTAAATCCAACGCTGAGGTAGCTCGAGCTTTTGAAACATTCTTCTCCAATGCACCCTTACTCACAACAGAGCGTCTAAATTCATCTCAATATGAAGCAGAGACTTTGTTAAAAAACAGCACTAGCATCAGTAATGTAGATTTTAAATTTTATCATGTATGTCCCCAGGATATTGTCAAAACATATAGATTACTTAACTTAAAAAATACTGAAGACCTGTGGGGTATGTCAGTCAAAGTCATTGGTTCAATAATACTTGTTATAGCCCCACACCTAGCTTATATATTTAATAAATGTGTTGATGATGGAGCTTTTCCAGACCTCATGAAACACAGTAAACTTATACCTCTGTTCAAGTCGGGGGACAAGGGTGATCCGTCAAATTTCAGACCAATATAGGTTCTTCCAGCACTAAGTAAAAATTTTTGAAAAGATTATACTCAATCAAATGCTCTCACACTTCAACAGTTCAAAACAACTCCACGCCAAGCAATACGGTTTCACTAGGGGTAAATCGACTACGGATGCAGGTATTACCCTTATATCTCATATTTATTCTGCATGGGAAGTCGCACAGGATGCTATCGGTGTTTTTTGCGATCTGTCGAAGGCATTTGATTGTGTTGATCATAACACGTTACTAATGAAATTAAATCATTACGGAGTTAGAAATAAAGCGTTGGATCTACTAAGATCATACCTAAGCAATAGAATTCAAAAGGCAGAAGTCAACGGCGTTAAATCTGATGGATCGGGGTTAAAAATTGGGGTTCCACAAGGTTCCATATTAGGCCCTTTCTTATTCCTGGTATATATTAACGATCTGCCTTTTATGGTGGAGAAATTGACTAACATAGTGTTGTTTGCTGATGACAGTTCACTGGTCTTCAAAATTGAAAGACAAAAAGAAGATTTTGATGATGTCAATAGAGTATTATCTTTAACCTTGAATTGGTTCACAGTTAACAATTTATTGTTAAATGCTGGTAAAACCAAATGTATCAAATTCTCACTTCCAAATGTCAGGCAAGTTGGAACCAGTTTAGTGTTGGACAGCAATACGTTAGAATTAGTAAATGATACGAATTTTCTTGGAATAACCATTGATAACAAATTGCAGTGGGGACCCCACATAGAAAAATTGGCTGGTAAATTAAGTTCTGTGGCTTACGCTGTTAGGAACATCAGACAAAACACGGATGTGGCTACATCTAGGCTAGTATATTTTAGTTACTTTCATAGTGTCATGTCCTATGGTATCTTGTTGTGGGGAAAAGCAGCGGATATTCAAACTATTTATATTTTACAGAAAAGAGCTATTCGAGCAATTTATAATTTAAAACGCACAAACTCCTTAAGACAGCTTTTTAAAGAAATTGATATACTAACTGTAGCTAGTCAAGTTATTTTCGAAAATATAATGTACGTACGCAAGAACCTTATAAAATTTTCCAAACTTAGCGATAGCTGTAATGTTAACCTAAGAAATAATCACAGACTACTTGCGCCTCGGTTTAGACTCGCGAAGGTTAGCAATTCTTTCAAGGGTCAATGCATTCTATACTACAACAAGATACCTCTGGAGATCTTGACATTGCCTTTTGAGCAATTTAAAATCCATGTTAAAGCGACTTTGTCGAAAAAGGGATATTACAATCTTCAAGATTACTTAAATGATGGGTCTGTATGGGGTTAATCTGGCTCAACACAGACCTTGCTGCTAATTATTTTGTAATTATTTATTCCTGCTTATTAATTATGATAATGACTAAATATTATATTTTGTATTAGTTAAGCATAAGCAATTATTAAAAAGAGATCTAAAAATCAATCTGTGGGAGTTTCTACGCCCTTCTTCTCCCACAGTGGTCCAATGTAGAGAAGTGGCAAAAAATGACGATTGCTAAGTATATGTAAATATCTACAGTAATAAAGACATTTGGTATTTGGTATTTGGTATATGTAAATATCTACAGTAATAAAGTACTTTGTCTTTGACTTTGACTTTGTAAATAAACATTATTTATTTTAGAAAATGTTACAAATCTTTAAAACACTGTTTTTCAATCTTTACATCGTCACTATATCATAACCCAGCTTTCAACTTGCTAGGTCATCTGGAAGTGGGTTAGGTTTTGATGTTAGGTCAGTCAGTCAGTGAAAAAAATCCCGATTTTTAGATGTTTGTATCTTAATTACTTCTAGTTTCTAGTTAGCCCTAAGGATCTCAATAAATGAACTAAATTTTATGTTTATGTTTAAAGATTTTGAGTTACGTAAGTGTTAAAAACGGCTCCAATGGTTTGGGTAATGTCACGCAAGGTTGCTGCGTCGCCAGTTACCTTCTTTTAAACTTGGTTTTGACACGCTGCCGAGTGTGTAGATCACTGTGACACCATGAACTTGTGTAGCCGTCAAACTTTGAGTTGTCACTTGAGCACCCGGGCCTATACAGGGTATTTAGAAGACCGATGCATAGTAGGTAAAACATAACGTAAATAGTACAGATAATATGTGGATGATGTCGCTGTTTCTGGTTCCCACGATACATGGTATCTTAGTGTGGGGACAGCAGCAATGTATGTGCCATTATATATATTTTTTGTCTTTGTTTATAATTTTAATCCATTTGGGCTGAATTTGCTTTAGCAGAATTCTTACGGTTTCAATTGATCGATATTTCATTATTTTTGACGAAAAAACTCAGAATTTTTGTAATTTTCGAGATTTTGAAAAATAATAAATTTATTGTTCAATCATTTCTAACTAAGTAAGTACTATTCAAGTAATCTAAAAAAACTTGTTTAAGGCATCTATGACTAAGACTTGGTTTTTACAAACCTTTGAAACGCATGTTTAACACTTTGGTTTTAAACAAGTATTTTTTACTGCATTTAAAAAATATCGGAGGAGTGTGCTAACCTTTTTTTAAACAAGCTTGGCTAATGATCTATCTTTTGAGATAGCATTATAAAGGTATCAGAAACAAATTGAGGAAGAAAATTACTACTTTTAATTTTTCTTCACGTTTGGTGGTGCATAAAGTTACATACATCGACGGAAGACCATCAACCGAATTAAAAATGTTCTAAATTGTCACGTTAAGGAAAAATTAAGATTAATAAAAAAATGGGACTTTTGTTGTGAATTTGTGGCATATAAAATCTCAAAATATAGAATATGTTTTTTTACTTGACACACAAACACATGCTGTCTTTTTCTTTTTCAAAAAAAATGTGGTCAATAAAACCTTACTTAACAGAAAAGGAAATTTTCTATCACTTCAAAGGTATTTAAAAACCAAATCTCAGCTACAGATGCCATAATATAATAAGTGTTGTTATATTACATATACAGTACTTAATTAGGAAAGATTGAAAAATAATTGTTTTATTTTTAATTAATAGAAATTGTATGTAAAATGTAAAAACAATAAATCACCAATAAGAACGAAACGGTAAGACTTTGGCTGACATGAGTTTGGTCTTAAATGTTGTTAATGGTCTGTTATATCATTGTTTTGGGGCTTTGTATCGATCTACCAAACATCCTGTATATTCTATGTTATCCCAGAGTTATTCGTATTATATATCAGGTATATGGTTTGTTTCTCAGTGAGTGCGGATATAACATAGTACATCCTTTTTCATTCTGTAAAGGCCTGTCCCTTCCCTTTGTGTTATCGTGTATTCAGGGGAGCAGCGTTTGCTAACAAATGTCAAAGGTATTGAGTTGTTTGAAGTAGGGACTTTATTCTGAATGCGATGTTTTATAAAGGTTTCCGCTTGGTAAGTGACACCTGCCAAACTTACAGTAACTACGGTAGAGCAAAAGAGATATCAAGGTGTTTTAAAGAATGTTAACAAACAAAATCTATCAACTTGTTGGTAGGTGCAGTTTTGAATGCCGGGGGCTGACAAATTACCAATGAGATAATTAATCTTAAGTAAATTATGTGGATGTTCTAACAGTGATGGAAAACATCGTGAGGAACCTTTATTATTCCATAGCTGCGGCGATGGGCTAGCCCCCTGTCACGCAAAATGGAGTATTGAAAAACTGCCTAAAAGTGGCACAGTTATGCCTCTGGTACCCCGTATGGGGAAAGGCGATACGCTATTCATTGTTTTGTTATTATATTACTCAGCTTGCAGTTATCAAGCCAGGGCTTGTCATGTTGAAGACCTCTGTGGCACTGCGGTTGTATCACTGCTTCCTTTCGAGAGGTCCTGGGTTCGATCCCCGGCTGGGGATAAAAAAAAACAAAAATCCACTGCTTGGATGTTATATGTGTGAGATGTCGCTGTTTCTGGTTCCCACGACACAGGGTATCCTAGTGTGGGGTTAGAAGTAATGTATATTTTGTACCTACATGGTTTTACTACACCAACTTCTCACTGTTAGTTCTATCTTCTTGTACTTGTATTGATTCCAAGCTAATATAGCTGACCTAACTAAATTATTCCGCGGCCTATCTGGCTTCTGGAGTTGTCAAATAAATTTCAAGATTTTTTAAGATTTTTTTTTTATTGAATATAAATAAATTAATTATCTTATTCAACGTCAAAATTATACTTACTTATAAATACAAGTAAATTTTTTTTTATTAAAAAAAAGACCACCGTTTCGGAAGGTGGGCCTCGGGGTTAAGAAGAAACGGCAAGAAACTTCCCCATATCTTCTTTTTTTTAAAGTGACTTCACAACACGCACTGGTTTCGGTCTAAGGAAATTCGCCGGCGAGTGATAGACTTGATCCATCGCCCCTCGTCGAATTTCTGTACGCTGAGATGGTATGGACCATGCAGTTTTGTCATCTAAGTATTCCTTAATACTATAATAGGACTTTCTTATCAGCTCGTTTCCAACATAGTTTTTTAACCTCTTTTCAGGAAGGATCAATGATTCCTGTGGTATTTTATTGTAGAAGCGAATACAGTGTCACATGAATGATGTGCCTACTTTACTTAGTCTAAATAATGGTAGTGCTAACCTATTTTTATTTCTAGTGTTAATTGTATGGCTATCACCTACAGTTTTAAATATAGCTATGTTTTTTCTTACATGCAAGATATTCTCGTATATATATTGACAGGTAACCGTAAGTTTGTTAATTTCTTTGAATTTTTCTCTTAATGATTCTCTAGCATCTAATTGATATATCGCCCTGATCGCCTTTTTTTGTAAATAAATATCGTATTTATATCTGCTGCCCTCCCCCAGAGCAATGCTCATTTCAGTGCAGCATATTTCCTTATTTATTAAGCAGCCTTAAGGGTTCCTCCTGCTGAAAAATTCAGGGATATTCAACTAAGCGGCGCGAATGGCGTCCGATCAAACGGCGAATTCCCGATATTCGCCGGAGCGCAATTCCGAATATACATACATGTATTTGAATGAACGGTATCGCTCTAGCGGAGGAAATATTTGGTCGCACATGTTATGAAGCGTTTACACCTTTCGCGTTAGGCACAAGGTTTGTGACGCGAGCTAGCAAATAAGGATTTTGATATTCTATTATCAAAACTAGAGATAAATACGAGCATGAATCAACTCCCAATGCCTAGCAAAATCGACACAGTTTGTCATAATTTTAGTTTAGTGTCACTTTTTCATTATTTTCGGTCAATTTGAGTCAGCTTTACTAGGATTTTATATTTGAGGCCAGAAATGTGAACAAGCAACTGTAATTTTCTAGAACAAAACCGTTGACTTTGACATTCATACTATAATTTTTGTACTGGAAATACTTGTTTAATAAAGGAGCATCGGAAAACTATACGTCAAAGTCAAGTAACGTATATCTACAATAACCGTTATTTTTTTTATTTGACTTTGACAGACAGAACGGACGAGTGAAAGTTTATTTTACAATTCAAATACTGCTAGGTATTATACATTTCACTAATCCAAGGTTAATGAAGATAAAACCAATATTTACCAGAAAACACGCCTTATTAAATATGCAAACACCTTTACTCTATTACAGGGGACTCCACAGGATAGAAATGTTTGTCATCTCTGAGTATACCTGTTACTTCTTGTTCAATGTTCATGTATTGTCTTTTAATATATATTTGAGTGAGTTTTTCAAGGGCATATCTTTTGCGGCGTGGCAGAAAAACAGGGTTTAAAATGTGATTTAACCGTGGTGATACATTTTTTTACGTGCCAAGCCAATATTAAATTGTTTAGTGATTTAAATTATATAATATAAAATAAAATACCTTGCGTTTCTATTTTAGTTGTGCTTCCAGAAACCTTGTCAGTGGATATTTTCTGACACTCACACAAAATTCAAGAAATTAATTATCAACTAAATTAACAGTTGTAATAAGCATTGATAGTTCTATCCAACGATAGTTTTGTTTTTATGTTTGGCTTCGTAACTTATCTAGGATATTGACGAAAAGGTACCCGCGCGCGCTCACCCAAGTTTTGGTGCATTTTGGTGGTATTCATAAAATAGCCCTAAATATTTGGTTATCGATTAAGTCTGATCTAAGACCCTGTCATCCGATTAATTCAAATGAGAGCTCTAACGTAACCCCAGCATACCTGCCGCTGGTTGAGCGTCGAAGCAGCCGCAGCTGTAGCAGGAGTCGTAGCAACCGCTGCCGGTTTCTGAGCAGGGATGTGGGTCGCTACGGGCAACGGCAGAGCTGAAGGAGCAAACTTAGTGATGTGGAGCTCCCGCTCCGACTTCTGCCTGCTTTTTTGAGAAGCAATTGTCAATTGTCAATTGTAAGACGGGCTGGTTTCCGCAACTCGACGACGAAAGCGCCTATTTTGCGTGTGGGTGGGAATGCGACATCATTCGAGCCAACCCAACTCCTCCAGGAACGCCAGTAGGCCCTTTACGTTACCGACTATCCCTGGAAGGTCCCTCGATTGACCGAGGTGTTTAGCCCTGTAGTCCGCTACTCCTGTGCACTCCATGAGGACGTGAGCAGCCGTTTCTTCTGCCTCCAAGCAGGCTCTGCAAAGGGGGCTGTCGGTAACACCTAGGACATATAGATGTTTATTAAAGAAACCATGGCCAGTAAGTGCTGCAGTTACCAGTCGCATGCGCGGCCTACTAAGTCGAAGCAAGGTCTTAGCCAGCCTAGCGCTAGGGGACGGCAAGGCCAGCTTAGCCTGCCTGCACTCCTCATGGTTTGTCCAAAGAGTGGCATGATCATTCCTGGTCGACTCTCTCAGAAATGAGCGTACCATCTTGAAGGGAAGAGGGATGATAGGTTCGGGACCATACGCTGTCACGCTAGATCCTTTACGCGCCAACTCATCCGCTGCATCGTTACCTCTTGATCCGCTGTGTCCTTTTATCCATTGAAGGATTACGCGGTTGTGTTGACATACCTCCATTAGTCGTTTGTGACACTCGTAGATTAGCCCTGAGTTAATAGTGTTGCTATTTAGGGCTTGTAGGACGGCCATGCTATCCGAGAGGATTCGAATGGAGGAATCTCTTACCTTTCTCGATGCTATGGCATTAGCGGCCGAGATGATGCCCATGCATTCAGCTTGAAAGACAGTATTATGGGCACCCAGTGGAATGGCTATCTTGATGTTTAGGTCCTCCGAGAAGGTGCCTGAACCAGTGCCTGCTTCAGTTTTTGAACCATCGGTAAAAATTCTGAGCTCTTTAACGTCGAGCCCCTCAACCCGATGGTCTTCATGTAACTGTATATTGTATTTTTTGTCAAAAACAAATTGTTTAGGGATTCTGTCACTGCAAGCCATAGAGATGGGAAATTTTTTGTAAACTTCCCCTAGGATGGCGGTGTGTGAGGTCCTGTTTTTCCTCCAAAGTCCTAAGGTGTTGAGTCTCACCGCAGATGACGCGGCCTCCTGCTTAATATACAGCTGGAGTGGCGGAAGACACAGCATGGCCTCCATTGCTGCTGTTGGAGTAGTTCTCATACTACCTGTGATAACCATGCAGGCCAGCCTTTGGAAGCTTTGGAGTTTGCTTACCATTGTGGTTAGTTTGGTCCTGGTCCACCACACCACAGCTCCGCAGCAGACAAGAGGACGGATCACCGTTACGTACAGCCAAAGAATGATGTTGGGAGAAAGTCCCCACTTTTTCCCCACCATTCTCCGACACTGCCAGAAAGCAATACTCGCCTTCTTTAGTTTGTTGTCGATGTGGCTACTCCAGTTGAGCTTGCTGTCCAAGGTTATGCCCAGGTACTTCACCTCAGTTGCTAGCTGGAGTTCCGTTCCAAAGAGCTTAGGTAGGGTATACCTACCAAGAGCCCTATTGTTAGTGAACATGACCATTACCGTTTTTGTTGGGTTAACCGCCAGGTCATATTCTAAACACCAGCGCTCCACGGTGCGAAGAGCTGTTTGTTTAAGGTTGCATACTGTGCTCGCAAATTTACCTGTGATGAGGATTACCAAATCGTCGGCGTATCCTACGGTGTAGTATCCATTAGCGTTAAGCTTGGTAATCAGGTCGTTAATGACCAGATTCCACAGAAGCGGGGAGAGCACTCCTCCCTGCGGGCATCCCCGCACTACCTCCGCCGATAGGGACTCTCCAGCTAGACGCACGATACGTTTGTTAAGCATGTTTGTGACCCAGTTGTTTACAGCTGTTGACACCCCATGCCTTGTTAGAGATGCACTTATACTGCTATACTGCGTCTTGTCAAAGGCACCTTCTATATCAATAAAAGTTCCAAGACAGATGCATTTGTTTTGAATCGCCTCTTCAATTGTGGATACAACTGCATGGAGAGCCGATTCAGTAGACTTACCCAAACTATATGCATGCTGATTCTTGTGTAAGGGTATATGTTTTAACGCTCCATCTCCCAGGTGTCTCTCGCACAAACGTTCGAGAGTTTTAAGCAAGAACGAGGTGAGACTAATCGGCCTGAAAGATTTAGCGTTAGTGTAGTCGCTCCTTCCTGGCTTCGGTATGAAAATTACGTTTACTATTGGGAACGTATCCGAATCTAAGACATGCTTTCATGATTCGGACCATTATATTGATGACGGGTTCCCCACCCCACTGTAGTAGTGCTGGGAAGATTCCATCTGGTCCTGCTGATTTAAAAGGTTTAAAGCTATTAATGGCCCATCTCACCTTGTCAGCAGTGATAATATTATTAGTTATGTCTAAGTGGTCGACAGCTTTATGGTGAACCTCTTCCGGCCACACAATCTCTTGAATAGTTCTACTTCCGGGAAAGTGAGTTTCCAACAAGAGACTGTGTGTTTCTGTGGTGGAAGAGGTATATGTTCCATCGGGTTTTTTAAAGCGACCCTAGCCTGGAGTTGCCTTGTTGAGCTAGTATTTGCCTTACCCGATTTGCTTGATCAACGGTTTCAATGTCGCTGCAGAATTTCCTCCATGAGTTGCTGCTTTTGAACCGTAGTCGTTTCTTGTACTTGGATTTGGCATCTTTATAGTTGTCCCAATCCTCATCAGCACTGGTGTTCATCGCCCTGTTTAGCAGTCTTCTGATCTTAGCACGCATCCTATCTAGATCAGGACCCCACCAAGGCTGCCCCTTGATGTTGGTAGGCGCTGGTGTGCTAAGCGGGCAAGTTGAATGGTAGCAGTCTATTGAATTGAAGTATTTGTAAAATCTGTTACCTGTTGTTCGATTTGTTCGGGTCCCTCCGGATCTGGTAGAGTCTCAGCCCAAGCAAGTCTTTCACCTAGGATAGCTCTGTACCTGGTTCTGTCAGTCTTGCGTGGGTTTCTCTTAGGGACAGTTGGGGAGAACGCTGCGTTGATCTCGAAGCGTATCCATCGATGATCAGAGCATGACGCCTCGTTGGACACATGCCAGCCCCCAACGTCGTCGGATATGTCCGCCGTTGCCAGGGTAATATCAACGATAGTTCTGCTCCGCTTGGTAACAAAAGTTGGTTCAGAACCTATGTTAAGCACATTGAGGTTTGTAGTAAATAGGTATTCAACAAGTGTCTTACCTCTGCTGTTCATATCTGGCATGCCCCACAGTGGGTGATGCGCGTTCGAGTCGGCCCCAACGATGAGCTGGAGGCCCGACTTCTCGCAGTGGTCCACCAGCCGGCACAGGTCGTGTGGAGGCGGGTTGTCCTCCGCAGGCATGTAGGCGGAGGCCACCACGAGCTCGCGGCACCTAGCTGTGTCGGGCAGTTGCAGCCTTATGGCACACAGGTCCCTGGAACAGAACTCTGTTAATGGCTGTGCTGGGATGTTGTTAGTAGATATGATGCACGTTCTAGGGTTATCGTGATCAGTTGTACCGAAAAGCTTACCTCTCAAATTGGCGAGCATTCGAATGCTACCGCGGTTGATCCACGGCTCCTGGATCAGAGCCACGGCAGTGCTGTTTGCCCCCAACCAGCGTCTTAACTGGGCCGTTGCAGTTTGGCTGTGTTTTGAGAAGCAACAATACGATCCTACCCTCCGTTGTTCAGCAATTCTGCACACCGAAGAGCTTTCGAGCGGTGGTTATTTCACACGAGCTGTTATTTAAAGCGACTGTCATTTGAAATTGAAAGGAATCGCAATATTTCAAAAGATACCTAATCGAGTAACAGAAACAGCGACGTCACAAACAAATAGATTTTGATAAACGCCCAAATGGCAGGAAATTGAGCGCCACAAGGCTGAGCATCGACCACTAAACTATAGTAAAGAGTACTTATACACATAATTTCAAATTTCCATCCGTCGTCGGTTCGCTTAAAATATAAAGTCACTTGAAATATAGTGCAAACTCATGCCTCGTACGTAACACCACTTAAAAGGTACCTTCACATGAAAGTTTCTCCCATTTTCCTCGTTCAAGGTGCTTTATTCCATGCGTTCTGTGGACTACGGTCGTACTGCGATGAGATAGTGACCCTTGCATCCGACAGTACATTACGAGAAGAAATCCTATTTCCTCTTCACAGGCTCAATGCGACCTACTTTTTCATTTTAAAGGTTTTTCTCTAATTCAATTGCGCAACTTTCCTGGTTATTCATTCTAGAGATAACCTAAGTGTTTTCTGTGTGTTTTAAAAAATGTTTTAAAAGCATGTAGTTACAGGGTTACTGGTTAGTCGACCTACAAACGTTGGAAGATGCTAGCATGAGTCAAAACTAACCATTGTTACTATGAAGCACCCTACCCAAAAAACTACCGTTTTCAAATTATAGGACGTTTAATAATTATTTAGAAATACATAACTTTTATACATATTTCGCACCAATTTTCTTTTTGTTGGTGATTCAGTTCAGTTATTTTGCTGATTTTATATTAAAATGGAAAAGATTAGATGGGATTGGAATAGACCAACCACTACAAAAAACTACATTATATATTAGAGATAACAATATATTACATGTTGACTTAATTTTTGACTTTATAGCAGTGTCACCAAAAATCTAGTAACTGTTTGTACAAACAGTACCAAGAATATCTCCACTTCTCTAGCTATTCAAAAAGGTTCAATATCAATAGTCAAATAAAATGTTTATTATTATTGGAAAACTTAGTATGTAGTAGTAGTTAAACTTAGTAGTTCAGGTAGCAGACTCTAAGAGAAGCAGTGATTTAAACAAAAGTATAATTAAGATGTTTTAAAGCGACAAAACATGTGAGTAAGAACTAAATATTGTATTTCTCGACTTCAGAATCACGGTATTCGGTTTATCTTCGACTGCGCAATTTCAACCATGATTCTCAATATCGCAAAGAGTTGGAGTGCCTTCCGATTCGTCGTCACCGAGGCTCTCACATTCTTTATTATCTGTTCAATATCTTGTAACATCCGAGCTACCCCAACTACCTTCCAGACCGTTTTGAGTATCTCTTTTCGGAAGATCGGCACCGGAGATCTCTCACTGTCTCACTTTTAGCTACTCCGCGGCATAACAACGCTACGTATAAACACCCTTTCAGGTTGCGGGCGGTCCGCACTTAATCACCTAGAAAAGGAAAATTGGTATGAAATATGTGTAAAAGTGATTTTTTTCTTCAAAAATCCTCAAAATTCGAAAACAGTAAATTTATGGGGAGGGTGTTTCATAGTAACAATTGTTACTTTTGCATCTCCAGGTTAATTGAGATTATAAAACGGCAGTATTTCGGACATATTATGCGAAGCGACAAATATAACCTGCTCTAACTAATCACGCAAGGCAAGATCCAGGGACGCAGAAGACCTGGTCGTCCACGACTATCTCCTGTCTCCAAAACCTCCGAGAATGGGATTCGGGATGACCGACCACAACGTCCCTATTCCGGGCCGCAGCATCCAGTTTGCAGATTTCCTTAATGATCGCCAACCTCCGATAGGAGATGGTACGAGAAGAAGAAGAAAAGGCTTCTCCCAACGTTTGTAGGTTGACTTATTAGTATTCCTTAACACATATTGTTCTTTTCATATATATGTTAATATATCTTCTCTCAACACGCATGGGAAAAGCTGCATCAAAGTAAGCAAGCGCGTATGAGTTTGTGTGTACAAAGTTTGTTTCTTTTGTTATTGCTTATATAATTTCCATCATACTTTCTAAATTATAATTAAGGCATGTATGGTAATTCTGCTGGTGGTGTTCTTATTGCAAAAGTTATTCAGATTTATTTCCCTAACAACCCCTTGAAATATGACTACACCTCGTTGCTACACTCTGCACAACTCATTGTAAGCTGAATATATTTTGTTTTACCGTATGCTTCAATTAGAGCGTGGAAACCAACAGCCTGACCACTTTGTTCCTATTAGTGAAAGTACATACTTACACTAGCACACCTTTACAGTACGATTTCAGTTCTTATTTGGGATGAAATAAAAGCGATATAAATTCCAAAATAGTGGTTTTTCATGTGATGTAAAGTGGGTTGCGCAATACACTCAATCCTAAATTAACTTTTTATGTAACGCTCTAATCTAATGAAGTTACCCATTGTCCTTTTTATTTTTTAGGTACGAAACCCTCAATACAACATTCCCCTTACATTCAGTCGGTTATGGAATGAATAAATAATAAATATAGCCCATCAATGTCCCCCCCGAGGGGCATTGGACTTTACCCGGATACGAGTAAAATTAAGCCTTATTCCACCACGCTGGCTCAGTGCGGATTGATGGAGGGGTGTCGGGCTAGTGGTCAATCCGACTGTTAGAAGTTATCAAGGTATCTATTAGGTTCATGACACAGCTTTGCGACTATTGCCACCGAGTCAGAGTCAGTATATAAGGCAAACCACGGTTTCATCAAACTATTTTAAACTACAGAAAAGAGCTATTCGAGCAATTGATGATTTGAAATGCACATTAGGGGAACGGCGGCAGCAGGGATGCTGTTAATGGCCGTACAAGTTATTATATGTCTGTGGTACAAGGAAATATATTTACAACAGCAAGACATAAGATAGACATACGGAGTATTTTTTTATATGTCTGTGGAGTTGACTACCAGAGTAACAAACGGGACCTTGCTACGAAACGCCCGGAAACGGAGGTCAGGCCAAAGAGGTTCACCGCCACACATAGACTCTCTGAGAGAACTTTTTAAAGAAATTGATATTAACGGTACCAATTCAATTTATTTTCGAAAATATAAAAGTACATATACAAGAACTTTACAACACTTTTCCAAATTTAGCGATAGCTGTAATGTTAACCTAGACTAGCTGCGCCTGGTTTAGACACGCGAAGGTTATCAATTCTCTCAAGGGTCAGTGCATTCTCTTAAACAAGATACTCGAAATTTAGAAATTGCCATTTGAGCAATTTATTAACCATGTAAAAACGACTTATATTACAATGTTCAAGATTATTTAAATGACAAGACTGGATGGGGTTAATCTAACTCAACACAGAACTCGCTGTTAATAATTTTGTAATTATGTATTCCTTTTAATTATTTATAATAACTAATATTGTATTATTTGCATTAGTTAAACACATTTTTTTTTATTGATGTAAAAATCAATCAGCAGGATTTATTCGCCCTATTTCTCCCACAGTGGTCCAATGGGGCCAAAAATTAAGTATATGTAAAATCTACGGTAATAAAGATATTTTGACTTCTACTTTGACTTTGAGTAGTGATAGTAGCCGAGACCAAAAGCTTAGCGTGTCATCCGAAACACGGAACCCGATATAAATGCCACATAGCAACGGAAACCCACTCAGTACCGTAACGGAATACTCAATTATAATTCGATTTTCCATGGCATGGGACGTGTTGCCGCAGTTATGCAGAATGAGCTTTTCCTCTTACGATGCTTATCATCATCTCTTAAAGTACTTGTTAAGTAAGCATCTCATTGGTACATTGTCCATACCTACATTCCTCTTCATCATTATCATCATCAGCCTGTCAGGGTACCCACCGTAGTTCTCCATGGACGCGCCATGTCTGTGCAACCCTTTTAGCGCCGTCCTTCAATCTGAATTCAAGGACTGAGTACCCGAAAGGGCAAACGCGGCCTTTTTTCAGATCAGGGTCAAGCATGTCATATAGGTGGGCACGGTGCCCTAGAGTTTTTTGCTTCCTGTTCCACACTTTATCTCCAAAACTAACAAAAGTCTTCGTCCATTTCATAAATTATGAATCGACCCTAT
Source organism: Argyresthia goedartella (assembly GCA_949825045.1). Lineage (NCBI taxonomy): Eukaryota > Metazoa > Arthropoda > Insecta > Lepidoptera > Argyresthiidae > Argyresthia > Argyresthia goedartella. The sequence goes on from OX463822.1 coordinate 3,568,448, forward strand.
CACCCTGTGACACTGCGGTAATAAATTCATAATAGCCCAGTCACCACTAACCAAATGGTTTAACTGCAATTAGTTCCGGCGCCATGAGGATGAGTTCACATAATAAATACTGCAAGCATGATACAAGGGAAGTTTATAAAACGCTTACGTACCAGTAGCCTAAAAATTTATTTCTGTCATAAATCGAAATACCAGCCAAATTGATATATCAATCAGAACACGATTATTTTACACTAGCTGTCTTTTCTTGCGATAATAAAATTAAAAATCCAGGTCTTGGATGTTTATTTGTGTGTGACTTCGCTGTTTCTGGTTCCCACGATACAGGGTACCCTAGTGTAGGCCCAGAAACAATGTACGAGTCTTTAAATGTTCACGTTTGTGATTGGTTAATTTCGAAATTTCAGAGCAATGCGAATCTCAGTTATCTTATGAGGCAGAGCCTCAGGCCTTTTCCTATTCAGGGAAGCAGTTCAACAATCACGGTCTCTTTTTTCTCCATTTCGCATGACAAGGGACTAGCCATTTGCCGCAGCTACGGAGATAAACTAAACTCTTTGATAATTTTGATTATTCGACGCCGAACATATACATATTCGCAAAATAAGTAGTTGAACCTCTTAAATACCACCAGCGTTAGATAACGCCACTTTTCCGTAAAATGTTCCGGTTCCGTAAAAAAACCGGTTTTAAATTTTATTACCATGGCATAAGCTACAAAATCGCGACCCGTCCTAATTACCCTCGGTTTTGAGAGGTTAATAGGGAAGATTAAGCAAAACATTTTATATAGGGGGCTCTGTAAATGTTTTAACACAAAGAGTTTCAGTCATATGAGCTGTTGGAACTATATAAACATTGTCTATAGCAACAAAGGGTTCATTTATCTAAAGTTCTATGAATATTTGAATATTGACGATTCATTTCTCTGAATAACGAAACTTTTAGCATAAATTTGCTTTACTTACTTTTACTCTGTGATTCATTTGTTAGTAACTGATTACTTATAACTAGTTAGTTACTTACTCTGTTTTGTATATTTTATTTAAACTTTTAGGGCCCTCTACGTGGAAATAATTTGACAGGTTGCCCCCAGTAGACCCCATTGGTGGTTTACTACTCGTGCTAACTTCACACCCGAGTGCAGTAATTCATTAAAGCTAAATTGCAGGGAGGCTGCACTATAAAGATAAATTAGTGAACGTTTTATGAGTGGGACGTTTTTGCACAGACTTTATACAGAATGTGAATAGAATGACTAATATAAATAAGCTTTTCACCATTAATTGGACCGAAGGATTAACCATCCCACAAGATTTTCAACATTATAAATAATAATTTATATAGCCTATAATAAAATAAAATAATAATAATATTGTCCCCATCGAGAGGTGCAAGCCTTTATTCGGATACGAGTCCAAAATTCCAAAATTCCAAATGTCTTTATTACTGTAGATATTTACATATATACTTAGCATTCGTCTTTTTTTCCACCTCTCTACATTGGACCACTGTGGGAGAAGAACGGCGTAGAAACTCCCACAGATTGATTTTTGGATCTCTTTTAAAAATTGCTTATGCGTAACTAATACGGGTCGTCCCGGGTTCGATCCCCGACTGGGGATAACGAAAAATAAAACCTAGGTCTTGGATGTTTATAGGTGCATGATGTCGCTGTTTCTGGTTTCCACGACACAGGGTATCCTAGTGTGGGGCCATATATATATATATATATATATATATATATATATATATATATATATATGTATATTTTAAAGGCCAAACGTCGGCGTACACTATAAATAAATACAAACATGCAGAGCGTCATCCATATCCCCATACGACGTGGCAGAGGCAAACTCTTGGCCATCTTCTATTTTGAGTGACAGGGCCCTAGCCCGTCACCGCAGTTATAGCTATATAGAGGTTTCCTCACCATGTTTTCCAGCATCGTTGTTATATGTCAATTCGCATGTCAAGTGCAACTCAAAATCACCGAAATACTTATCATAACAATTACATTTAAGCACATACATTGCTTCTGGCCCCAAACTAGGATACAATGTGTCGTGAAAACTAGAAACAGCGACGACACATAATTCCCAGGTAATGTTACATCTAAACATCCAAGACCCCGGGTTTTTTTTTCCGTCTTCCCCTGTCGGGACTCGATCCCGGGATCGACAAGACCAGGACCAGGATCTCTCAAAAGAAGGATTTTTTTTCTTAGTAGGAGCAATAAAAAAAAACAACAAAATATAGCAATACGCCATGTTATGATGAACACCATCAGAGTGAGAATTACGTCAGACAGTTGTGCTTCTTCTATTGAGTATGTAGAAGCTTCGTTAATCGTTTTTAAGCTAAAACTTTAAAAAAACTTAAGCGACACCATGACCTCTGTAGCGTTTTCGGCGGAAGTTGAAACTTGAATACAAAATTCATTATTTTTCTAACAAACCTACTTTGCCCTAATATGATTGAAAGGGCTTTTAGGAAACAGTATTTCAAAATCGCTTGCCAGGCGAAGTCACATCAAATCAGTATATATCTCTATAACCTGTTTATACACGTATCTCCGTGTCTGCCCCACTAGGAATATTTTCCTCCCAAATTACCCTAGTAGGCAATGTTTGGGAATGAAATTAGGCAAACTTGTTGCCTCACGGAAATTTGTGTGCAAAGCGAGCAACCAAGAGCAAACAAAAACACGTAAGTCTTCCTATTACCGTGGGTACAAAATAACGGCGTATTCCTGAGGGCTCCCAACAAAATATCGATGTTGCGTGAGATGTTGAATTGTGGATCAGCAAGTGGTATGTGATCCAACGATGTTTTTATTAAGTCATGGCGGATTTAATCTGCGAAAATGGGCGAGTAACGCACCCCAACTTGTAGAAGACCTACCCAAAGAGATGAGAAACCCGCTCAATTTCAACTTCACTGAAACAGATTCTTCAAAAACATTAGGACTGGGTTGGAATCCGAAAAACGACCACTTCCTTTTTTCACCGGTACTAAAACCAAAAATTTATAACAATATTCCAAAATGTATCAGAGAAATAGAATCATTTCATTTATTTAAATTAAAGCTTAAAGAACATTTGCTTAATAAAGCCTACTATAGCGTACAAGATTTCCTCAATGGTGACTGAAAGATTGCTTAATGGGTGGGTGGTAGCGTATGTTTATTAAGGATCTATGTAATTTGTAGTATTTGAATAATCAAACGGACATGTAATATAATGTATTGTTTTGTAATTTAAATTTAATCTAAATATAATTTAATTTAAATTAATATTTGTACGCCTTTAAGGTAGAGTGTGGCAAGAACAATATTTATTTAACAACCCTGTAACCCACATTCACAAATAAAATATCTTTATCTTTAACATAAATAAACAAGAACAATCACCAAACGACAAATACTGAGCGATGTGTCATCGTTATTCGATCCCCTTGGCTGGCTCGCGCCGATTACAGTCAAATCAAAAATCATGTTTCAACAGGTGTGGAAGACTAGCCTAGGGTGGGACGAAGCTGTGCCTGAAAACATACAAAAAGAATGGAGGACGCTAAGTTCGGAGCTAATAACAATGGATCAGTTTAAAATAAAACGCTGGCTCGGATTTACGCCAGAAACAACACATAAAACACAACTATGCGGGTTCTGTGACGCTTCTGAAAAAGCAATAGCTTGCGTCGTGTACAGTACAGTGGCAAACCCTGATGGAATATACATGGTCAACATGGTCGCAGCCAAAACCAAGCTAGCTCCGATACGCAAAAAACAATCCCTACCGCGGCTCGAGCTATGCGGCGCCCAGCTATTAGCAAAACTCGTGCATAAAGTAAAACAGTGCATAAACAATCCCGAGATAAAAGTCACAGCATGGACAGACTCCATGGTGGTCTTGGGATGGCTTAAGGGCGAAGAAACACGCTGGAAGAGCTACGTTGCGAACAGAGTGCAATCAACAAAACGAATAATTCCAGCTGAAAATTGGAACTATATAAACACAAAAAACAATCCAGCGGACTGTGCATCCCGAGGTTTACTGCCGACTCAGCTAAGCACGCACTCGCTGTGGTGGCAAGGGCCAGAATGGCTCAAAACTAACAACGTGCCAAAAAATAGTGACTAACAAGGGATAACATTAAAGGAAGAAACGAAAGTATTCACCGCAGCGGTACAACGTAAAGAGCCTAACGTCATACCAAAGCATTAAACAATTGCAACTCTATTTTTATTATTTTTATGACCTTACTCACTACAATCCTGTTTTAGTGGTTAGATTGTCCGTGGCAGGTGGCATCACCGACCGGCTCTGACGGAAGACCAGCGTTGGTTGCAAACCAGCCAGCATTATGCTGAGTCAGGGTCCGTTTTGCGACACACAAGCTTGTTGTAGAAATTTTGTATTATATATTAGTGTAAGTGCCTGTCTCGCAAATAAATTATTATTCTATTCTATTATTCTATTGCAAAGGCCGTCGGCGTTATCAGCTGGGTATCGCGTTTCATAGCTAAGGCGCATGCCCAAAGCGCCGCATGCTCTAAGCATATCACAATGCATTTTACTTGCGACTAGGTACTAATGTACGTAACCGTACACCAAGGTTCCCGAGTTCGAGTCCCGGTGGGGGCAAATAGTTGTTTGATGAGAACAGATGTTTGTACTCTGATCATAGTTATTTATCTATCTAAGTTTAATATTTATCTATGTAAGTATGTGTATCGTTGTCTGGTACCGAAGATACAGGGAATCCTAGTTTGGGACTAGATCAATGTGTGTAAATAGGGTCCAAGGTATTATTATTATTATTATTTGAGAATCAGTCTGTGCATTCGGCAATAACTACTTCTGTCTTGTTCACTCCTAGGTAACTTTTTTGTAAGTCTGAAGTCTAATTTAGGACCTACTCTTGAGTAAGATAGAAAAACACCACGTGCACAAATATACCGCCTTTTCACTTACAGGGTTATAAAGAAACAGCTGGGGCCATGTTCAGCTGGTAATTTAATACTGTATTTTGAGTAATAGGGGGCTAGCTTATTGCCGCAGCTAACCATGAGATTGCGGCAATGTAAGTCACAAAATTCTGACTTATCGATGTATTTTCAGAACGCATCCGTAGACGATGCGGTGTGCTGTGCAGTGATGCCAACTTAGCAACTTTATAGCTAGATTTAGCTATAATTTGGTGACAGACAGCTACAAATTAATGAAACTTGTAGCTATCCTTTTTAGCTACTTTTTCATTTCATCATGAGCCGTGAGTCTATCGGGATTCGTAGAGAAGGACGGCGTTGGCCGGGAATTCCCCGTTTCCTGCTGTGCTACGACTGAATACTTAGTAAACCAAAATATTGCTTTAACTTGACTTTTCGTGTCACATTCTTATACAGAGGTAGAGAGATTATTCTCTCAAATGAATTTGGTCAAAAATAAGCAAAGAAACCTAATGAGTTTGATAACTCTGAACTCAATCGCTGCATTAGAGAATCCTTCAGGAAATATGGTAAATGCTGCTTTTGCCTAATACTAATACTGCATAACATGGGCACCGCTGAAAATATTCAAAATCAACAAAAGATACTGTACTTATGGAAATCTTCCTCTTCAATTGTATATTTATTTTTTAATTTTAATCAATGACGTACAGAAGACATTTTAACTCTCTTTTTGGAATTAATGAAAATAAAAATGATTGTCAGAAATTTACATTTTATTGTAACCTTTCTACCTACTGTAACATTTAGCTATTCTAGCAACTTTTAGGGGTAAAAAAAACTGGCAATCTAGCAACATTTTAAATAATGTCTAGCAACTGCGTAAAGCCTGCAGTTGGCAACACTGGCGGTGTGTTGGGCTTGCATTTGTCAGTTTGTTAGTATAATTAGCAAATTTAAATCATTTCTTTTTGGTGGACTACGTCGTCGAATTGATTAAAAGTTATTTTTCTTACATTTGTCTCACAATTAACGAAAAAAAATTGATGTCTAAAGTTTAATGTGTTCAGGATGAGTAATCTGACGAGATTTCTGGAACTAAAAGTTATCTAAAGCTGCAAAAAGTCGCCATCTTACTGACACTTTGAATCGTCTTGAGAGTCTCTCTGTGTCCTTTAAATTGATTTCAAACAAGGCAGCTATCGACATTAAAGTAAGTATTTACTTGATTCGGGAGTGAATATAATAAAGCTTTGCATATTACATTGAAAAGAAGTCAATATGACTTACAGATTCATCTGTAAGTCACATTGACTTCAGTCAAGTCCCTGCCGCTGACGTGCATTAGTAATATCATTCTAGGAATGCTGTTTTCCCATCTTGAGTGAGTAACGAGGCATCGAAGAATACTCGTCTTCAAGTAGTGACTGTATCCTCGATTCCATAAAACAGACGTAAACCATTGTGCCGGCCCTCATAATTGCAGATACCAGGTCCAACGCACTACACGTGGCCGTCCCATAATTTACAGACATGAAATTATGGGACGCTTAAGGCATGGTGAGACCTATTTTAAAGTCCCATTCAATGGTGTAATACTTTTTTTGCTTAGCTGGGTATAAAGAAAGTAAACTACAAAGTTACCTGTACACTTTATTTAAACTAAATTTAAAAACTATTTAAATTTAAGGTCGGGTTTTTGTTGTGCTTATTCTTATTTATGGTAAGTTTAGATCGATTAGCTGCGGGTGTGTCGAGCCCAGGGGCGAAAGGCTACGCTCGCACGTTGACACCTCGACGGATGAACTGGCGCGGTCTATTGCTAGGCCCGTACAAAGCAACTCCTGGAATAGTCCGGGAGTAGGTGTAAGCGACCAGTACGCAGGCTATGCAGAAGTTAATTGATAGGGTTAATTTAGGAAAATGCTGTATGCAGATTTTGAAGATGACTCAGCAATTCGCTAGGCATAAAGAGTCCTCATGGTTCATAGCCTATGCAGGAAGGCGTTAAGGGTCCAAACGGAGGTTTTATTTATGAAAACACCATTAACTCTTCGCAGAATAACTTAAATAGTTTACAGTGAACGTTCCACGGAGGTTTTGCTGGATATGTTTTGCAAAGTGACAGAATTGTGAAGCAGACCTCTGGCACATAAGCTATAACCTCAAAACCTTTGAAAAATACGTAGAGAATGTGGCCTTTTGGAGGAAAATGGCCTTGTTTACAGTCTGCAGTTACCAATGTCGACTCCGGAACGCCGACAGATTCTTGTAAGACGTAACATTAGGGTTTCTTAGCGCACTCCGCTGATATTCAACATAAGCGAAAATATGAATATTACTTTTAGCTAAACACTCGACACACAACCCGGCTTTGAAAGCGAAAGGGTCAAGTACTTACCGTTGCTGTGATTACAGCCACGTAGGTTATTATTTATACGTATACGTAGTTTATGTAGGAACAGCTAATTGGACTGTCGGTCGAAGGGAAGGAGTAAGTAATAAAATACGAAGCAAGTCAGTAAGTAATAGAATACGTAATTATATTTAACAATAGGAAATATCGACGTAATTTTAATTTGGCTGGAATAATATGTTTTTGAATATCTGGGGGCAAAGCAGTGCCTCGGCCAGATGAGCCAAGAGAAGCGCAAGGGCACTAATACCTTTTCTCGAAGAGCTTTGTCGTTTTTTTAATCCTCACAACTGGGTTTGAATTATAGCAGATAAACAAAATTTTCGGGATATGATGTCAACAGAAAACTTATTAAACATATTTGACAACCCGAATGGCCGAGTCGGCAGTGACCCTGCCTACGAAACCAAGGGTCCCGGGTTCGAGTCCCGGTGGGGGCAAATATTTGTTTGATGATAACGGATACTTGTACCCTAGTCATGGTTGTTTATCTATCTAAGTATAATATTTATCTATATAAGTATGTGTATCGTTGTCTAGCACCCAAGATACAGGGAATCCTAGTTTGGGGCTAGATCAATGTGTGTAAATAGTGTCCAAGGTATTATTGTTATATATATAAAGTTTCAAAAGCACAACTCTTATATAATATGCTGTAGTCTACCAATGCAAGATAGAGAGAAGCGATACTCTTGGTGGTTTTCTAAAATCTGGTTTAGAGCTTGTAGTGGTCGCTGGAGAACATGCCTGGTGTAAATCCTGCCTACTCCGGAGATTGTGCTTGATCGAGCAGCTCAGATATTTGGCGTTCAATCACTTTAATGAAAGCGTTGTATAGATGTGGTAATAACAATAATATTAATGCCTTGGACACTATTTACACACATTGATCTAGCCCCGAACTAGGATTCCCTGTATCTTGGGTACTAGACAACGATACACATACTTATATAGATAAATATTATACTTAGATAGAAAAACAACCATGACTAGGGTAAAAACATCCGTTCTCATCAAACAAATATTTTCCTCCACCGTGACTCGAACCCGGGACCCTTGGAAGTGATGTTTACAATAATACAAACATGATGTTGGCGATACTTCAACGTTTCTCATTATTTTACTCCATTGTGTTTTTCTGAACTCTGTGAACTTGAAAAAACACTTTATCTGGTGCATTCTAATTGTGTTATTGCACTTTGGCACGATGCAATAAATCAAAAAGGTATTTTAGCTTCTTCCATTGTCTCACCAAAATAAAACTCACTAGAATTACTAATCGGCACCGGTAATTAACAAAACAAACATGGAGTGTGGCGGGTGGCGTAGCATATGACATCATCCACCGCCGCCGAGAAATGGCGGCGTTTTAGCCTCTAAAATTCACGCCGTGATTTTAAATGTGATTTTCATATTAAGTATCAATTATGATTTTACCAGTATTTTTATTGTTTTCTATGTATGACATTAGGGTGTAAACAGTGAATAGAAAAGGAAAAAAAAACAATGTCTCTATTGAACTCAGAGAAGAATCATATGGTTAATAACTTGAAAGTAAACGGCATGTATCATATTTCAGGGCACCTACGGGGTTCTGATCCTTCTTACTGCGGTGTAAATGGCGAGGAACCAGTAACCAGCCCATGTATCATACACAGGATGATTCCGTAGCGTGGAATAATTTCTAAACGCTTTGGTAGCAGCTCGTAGCTCTCATCATAATCCGTATCTTCGGTTTGCGCCTGCAGTTGTTTCTACTTACCTATATATTGCGTTTCCTTATTTCCTATGTCAACTTTTGTGAACAGTAAATTGGAAGTGGATATACCTTTACTTCAGGTACTTCAGCTAGTGTGTATATAAATGAAGGCAGTCACTGATATATATCGCGCCGCAACATCACGGTCAGAAATAGACAGAATGAAAGCTGATCTCCGTAGGAGATGGCATCGCACCCGAAACAAAAGAAGTTATTGAAAAAATAAATTGTTTCACCTACATTTAATGTGGGTGAAAAGGCTGTTGCTTTGAAATCGATTGCTTTTAAGAACCACCCAAAATTAAAATACCGTGAAGAATGGCGCTATTGAGAACAGCTCTATGCCCAGCAGTAAGTCCTTGTAGGCTGAGCATGATATTAATTACAATATAAGCACTCTCAGCGCCAACTTCCATTTATTATATTACTTTGTATTAAATGTGCGATCACATTTCCCTGCACCGAAGTAATCTGGCCCTCGCAGCATTTCGCTTCTTTTGTTCGGTGGAATTACATTCCCCTGCCGACTGCTATTTATAAAGTATAACATACATGTAGACACACGTAGAAATGCCACTATTTAACTCTGGCGCTGAGCTTGGCCAAATGAGAGAGAGGGAAATATATAAATAATGAACGCGAAAGAGACGCACCGCCAAGGTCAGCGCTAGAGTTTTGTGCCGCTGCTTATACTGAAGTTGTCTTCTCATTGCTCACTCAGTGAGCGGCCGACTGTCACACTTTCATATATTTGACACTAGTAATGTTTTTATTTAGCCGGCGGCTGATACTCAGACAAATTACGCGTGCACTGTGTGTAAATTTTCAGAATATATAATGAAATTCTATGCCTAGTTTTGTCTCATAGGAGCTATGCTTGCTTTAGGTAAGCGTTAATTTCCTTTTCTCTTTCTGAGCGAAACAAGCAACTGATAACTATAAATTTCAAAATGAAAGCACTCCCGACACAAATAATGAAACCTTAAGTCTAAAATTTGTCTGACTTGTTTCCTTATTAAGCTGAAAATATTTAAACTATCAAACCGATTTTAATAGAACAGAATAGCGAAGAACCATTATTGGTAAGTCTCATACCATTTACCAAAGAACCGCATCGAATTTAATTTGGCCGTTTGAGCGTTAGCGTGCCACAGTCAGATTCAGAGACAGACAGACAGACTCTTTTCTAAATTTCTTAGACTAGAATTACAGACCTATAAACCCCCTGTAACGTGACAGTTTTCGCGCCCATCGGGTTTTTATATTACACAGTTTTTCCTACTCTCTAAATTCTAAAACTCACTCTCACAAGTGACTAAATCTGATCTCTTTGGCCAACCCTTCCGACCTTGGTTTAATTTTCTCTCTTTCTTGATTACTACCTAAATATATTACCGCAATGGCTCGCCCCTTAAAGGTGTCTCATTTGAACAAAGTGGAACTTGAATAATGAGGTGCAGATCAGGTTGGAAACTCCCGCCGATTTCCTCATTAACCTCAAAGAGCTGATCGATCCTTTAATTAGAGACAATGCTGCCTCTGAAATCGTAATCTTAGTCCTTCCTCCTGATGAAGATGTGGAACAAGCTGAAGTTACCTTATATTACTTAGAACCACATTGAAAACCGATGACGTGACTATGCCAGACAAACCTAGAATATTGATTATAGCCGATCAACAAGGGAGAGATCTTCGTAACATCCTACAAGAATTAGTTGGAGAAAAATATAGAGTAATATGTTATAGTAAGCCAGGTGCAACAATGACAGAAGTAGTCAAATCGGGAAGACAGGATATTTCAACATTGACCAAAAAATACTATATAATACTAGTTGGAGGAACCAACGATGTTAACCCGTACAGATTCCAGTTCGACTTCTAATGCTAGATTAACACGGTAACTGAAACAATTGTCATAGTATGCAACATCCCCTATAACAAGTACCTAAACAGAAAGAAGCTGAACTATGAATTGAGTTTCATATGCAGCCAGCGCACGAACCTATCTTTCATCAAAATAGACCGCAGCACAAGACCGAATCCGATAATGTACAACATGCAACTATATAGATTAATTTTAAGAGAAACATCACTTCTAGATCATATTAACTCCGCAATTAACACTATCAACATGACCCACAGCAAGCATATTGACCAATATACCCAGACAGAACCTAAGCACATAGAGTGCCGCCCTGAACTGGTTGAAGATATCAACCTTACCTGTCAATATATATATACGAGAATATCATGCAAGAAAAAACATAGCTTTATTTAAAATTGTAGGTGATAGCCATACAATTAACACTAGAAATATAAATAATATACTACCATAGAATGCTATACGCTGACAATAAATGTAAAGAAACTTGGAACGTAATATAAAAATCTGAGACAAACATTCCGAAGGAATTAATTGAAAAAATCACCAAAGATGGTCAAAATATCTCAAATCCAATGGGAAATAGCCGAGCATTTAATATTTTTTTTATTGACATATCCAATAGTGATGAATCAATTGACAAGAGCACGAATAATAATAATAATGAATTCTTGACATGTAATAATAAAAATGAATCTAACTTGACATCTAACAATAATTTATACCCAATTAATTCACTTAATTCAATATTTTTAAACCCAGTGACATCCTTTGACATTTTCCAAATAATTAAATCATTAAGGAACACGAACAGCATTGGTTATGATGAAATAACAACTTAGGTTTTAAAATATGTGGTTCTCATAATCTTCCCGATCCTGTGTCATATAATAAATAAATGTATAGAACATGGCAAGTTTCCAAATGAATTGAAAATTTCAATTGTTAAGCCTTTATTTAAAAAAGAAGACAAACACAATATGAATTTTTATCGGCCTACAGCATTAATTCCCATTCTTGCAAAAATATTTTAAAATGTGATTTACAGAAATATATATAATAACTTCGAAAATCAGAATCTATTTGCGCCAGAACAAAAAGGGTTTAGAAAAAATAAAACCATAAATATGGCTATCTATGATTTTCTGAGTAAGATTATTTCTAACATAGAGAAAAGAATTCATAATTCATAATTTCTTTATTGCACACAACTAATATATGGACAACAAGACTTACATAAAAATAGTGTACAAAGGCGAGCTTATCTCTAATAAGAGATCTCTTCCAGCAAACCAAATTAGGATGGAAATGGTCGATTGCTGAGCAGGGGTGACAATGTGTACAACAATATAATTTAATACATATCTAAATAAGTCAATATTGCCTCGGTTGCAAATCCTAAAATTTAAAGTACCATTCAACATATTGAGAATGTTGTACCTATCACTTGCAGACTCCATTATAAATTATTGCTTAAGTAGTTATGGCCGCACATTCAAAACTAACATAAATAAAATTTACGATTTGCAACACAGACTTTTAAAGACCATAGTACCTCTAAAGATAAAACAAAAATTCAACCAGAACGAGCCAGGTTTGTTTCACTATTGTAATAAACTAACTGTATACGATAAACTGGAATCGTCCATTCTGTGTGAGGAATATGGTCGTATAGATTCATTAACTAGAAAAATTAGACCTAAAAACCTACGAACTTTGTCCTATTTGCCTACCTATGTTATTCCCCGCTATAACAATACATATGGCCAACGGACCTGGGAATACATGCTTCCCAGTATTTTAAATAAGATACCTAAAATAACTATAGACAATTTACTAAATAATATATTCAAGAGAAAATTTATCTTAAAATCATATTATTTCCCGTTATGTTTAAAATAAAGTGTAATTGTAGCAATGTATACATAGAAAATAAGTACAGAGAATATAAATAAGATATTCATTCTAGTTCAAGACGTGTGGGACTGCCGCTCCATCCCCATATAGGCCTGTGCGATTCCACCTATGGCGGGTGCCGCGGATGCACATGCTGCTAGCCCTGATGATGGCGGTTTGAATTCTTGCTCGTAGCCAGCCCATTATTGTGGCAGGAGTCCGGTTCCAGCGGTCCGCCAGCGTTTCGGCGAGGTGTTTAGTGAATGATATCATTTGTGGAGCAAAAACTCCGTCGACAGAGGTTACTAAAGGGGTGAAGGTGGTGTGGCGCGTCTCGCATGGGTCGCAGTACTTCCTTTTCTTTTCTTCTTCAGCTGAACGAAGGACAGCCGCTACGGGGAGTGATGCGTGGGAGGTAGCGTCGGTGTCTATGACACGGATATCAAATAACGCCTCCCTCTGGGCAATCCATACCCCCCGACAAGCCAAGTCTCCGCGCAGCCCAGCCATCGCCTTCGGAGATGACTGGCTCTTTCGTGACGTTTCCCCAGGCTTGCTGGCACAGTTCACAGAAAAGATCCCTTATTTCGTTATGTCTGCGTGTGATAAGGTCACCTGTTTTGCAGCACAAGGCGTGGTCCACGTTGAAGTTGTCATTGCCGCAGCCGTCGCAAGTCGCAGGCATGGAGATTGGTGTGCGGTGGTATCTTATGGCCAGGGCATCAGTAGTGAAGAATTGTTACTTTTGGATCACCCCCCTCGCCTTGCTCGGGGGTGATCCAAAAGTAACAATCCTCCAATGGTAAATGTTCTTATGCAAAATAAAATATCATCGTTTCGCTTCGTGTGTAATCCGCGCGTCCGCGATTGCACATCTACACCGATCTGCGATCAAACCTCATACCTTTTATGCATTATAAATACAGCGCCGCCGCATGCACGTCTGTTCGTATCATTTACGAGTATGTAGAGACATAGTTAAACAGACAACTGGGCGCATAATACAGAAATGGCTACAACATGATCGCATCATCGCTTCCCAATGCTCATACCTTATATCATTAAGAAGTAATTTATCTTACACACGTTACCTACACAGATTTTCTTACGTATGTTAGGTACTACGACAATGGTCTAGCCTCCTACCGCATTAATCGGAATATGAATTATATTATTGGAATGATAGCGTGCCCCGCGGGTTTATGCAATTGGGGATGTCTAATGACGTCGATTTAGAACGTATCAACGTAAACAAAGCAACTAAACCTTTAGTTTGCAGTATCCTTAGATCCCATTTACAAAATCTCTTTTTAAATTAGTTAGTTTAGTTTATCATGTATAGAATCATGAACTCAATGTCTCTCTTTATTGTACAATATGATTTTTCATACAGGATGTTACAGAAGAAGTGTATTAACTCAACGAGGTAGGCGAGGTACATCATTCCAAACAACTTCCGTTATGAAATTGATTTCATCGGATTAACTATTATTTTTTTCTCCTATACAGGGTGTAACAGTATATTTTTACTTTCATATTTTAGGAGGTTGTCTTGTACATCGTTCTGATCAACTTTCAATATGAAACCGATTTGAACAGAACAACTTTATTTTTCACTTCTCCATACAAATCAGCTGATAGCCCGATACAAAACGTGTAGAGAAGTGAAAAATAAAGTTGCTCTGATCAAATCGGTTTCATAGTAAAAGTTGATCAGAATGATGTTCCTAACAACCCCCCTAAAATATGAATACATCTTTCTGTTACATCTTGTATAATTTGAGCTGGGTGGTCTGATGATTTACAGGGTGTTGTTGGTAATAGAAAGGGGATTTTAATCAGAAAGGGGGAAATGTGTCGAATGTTGTTCAGAATGATGTCCCTAAGAACATCTATCATATTATCATACCCTTTCTGTTACATGCTGTATATGCGTTTATAGCAACGTAAAAATAAAGTTGTTTTGACTAAATCGATGTTTATTACACCCTGTATTATTGTAGAGAAAGTGTTATGTACCTGATGCTGGCGTCTATATCGACTGAAATCTCCAAAATCCTGATTCTTTAGTATAAAATAAGTAAGTTTTTTCTCATGATATGTATAACGATGGGCTTGCCCCCTAACCATCATGCAACTAATGGGGAACCATGGTGGCTAAACACATGCAAATATTTATGCCCTAGCTACCTCATCATGGAATAAACCATGAAACACAAACGAATACCGAATCACACCTTTTCCCATGTGGAGTGGCAGAGGCATAATTATTGCGTCCGCGTTCAGTTGAATCCATACTTAATGTTGTGTGACAGAGGGGCTAGCTCATCGATGCGCTATAAAACTATAGCATTATGTCTTTTACAGTTTGGGGTGGCAGATGCACAACTGAGCCCTAGTTCAGCCGGTATTCATTTTGAATGACAAGAGGGGATAGCCCAGCATTAGCCAAGTATGTTGTCAAGTCCTCACTATGCAGGACATAATGCCTCAGCAACCTCATCTGGGAAAAAAGGCACGAGGGTTTAACTTAAACTGGTTTTTAGATATTATTCAATACCATAGTATCATCATCATATGATATTCAACCAGTCTAACATGACCCCTTATATTTCACCTCTCTCTTGAGTCAGGTACATAGCATGACCATAAGTGATCATCATCTCCTATTGCTTTAAGAAGGAAAGGAATGTAACAACATATTCCAATTTGGTAACTATAAGGTAGCGAGCAAATTGTTGACAAATAGATAATTGTAAAGGGACTTTTATACATCTATTAAGTAAGGTTGAAAATTGTATGAAAAACGCGTTGGCAATTTCATGAGAAAGGCGAATTTACACAAAGATCTCACCTTTATATAATTGGCCTATATAAGAGCGATCTGGATACATTGTGCATCATAATATTTTTTAACCGTCTGCAGTTGAAGACTTAAAACTCCGCAAGTATGTAAGTACTTATAACTATACATACATACATACATAGCGTCACGCCTTTTCCCATACGGGGTGGCAGAGGCAAACCTGTGCCCACTTTCAGCCAGTGTTTCAATACTCCATTTTGCGTGACAGGGGGCTAGCCCATCGCCGCAGCTATGGAGTAATGAAGGTTTCCTCACGATGTTTTCCATCACCGTTAGTGTCCGTATAACGTACTTAAGATAAATGACTTATCTCATTGGTCATGGTCAGCACCGGGATTCGAACCTGCATCTCCTGCGTGAGAGGCAAGCATGAAACCCACTAGACCACGGAGCTCTTATAACTATATTTTTGCAAATTAGTTTTATCATTGATCGTTTTGTTTTTACAGGTCGTCTCTGAATCCCTTTGACTCCGATGTAGAGGACATCCCGCCGACACAACCAGCGCCTAAGAAATCAACCAGCAAACCTAAGGCCTCCGCTGCTAAGAAGAGTAAGCCGAAAGCCAGTAAGGCGTCTACAGCGGCGGTGGCTGCAAGCAAGTCACTATTTGGGAGCGATTCGGAATCAGAGACTGAGCCTCCACCAAAGAAGAAGTCTAAGAGCCCTCGAGTATTTCCGGATTCTGATGTGAGTTAAATTATATTTTACCAACTACCTACGGCTATCCAGTGATGCAATCTTTATCATTAGTATATTTATTTCATGAAGGTGATATAAACAAGGCTAGCATGCATTCCACCGCAGAGAAATAAGCTATCCCTATTTTCGTATTTTTCTAGCCCAATCAGCATTCCTGTTTTTTAGGTACATTACATTACATCTCAACTTAATCTAGTAGGTAGCGGATATGTCATTAAACATTTATTTTAATTGTGTTGTGTCTTATTTACAGGATGAGGAAGATCGAACCCAGCCTATCCGAGCAGCAGCTCTACGCAGTTTCCTGAGCAGACGCGTTGGATCCGGCTACACGTTCCAGAAGGATCTGACTAAACAGGGGGCCTACTATGTGGAGCTGACTATCCACAACAGCAAGGATGCTGAGCGGCATGGTAACAATCGTTATAAAAATGCTCTTATCACATACAAGTCCACCATAGATGATGATTCAGATGTTTGGAAAGTTATCACGAGAGCTGTCACAGCGGCCAAAGCAGACTTTAGGCACATCCAGCCAGTTCTTTACCCATCTAATGTTTTTTAAATAGTAATTTATTTCAGCCAATGAAAAATTCCAAAAATCTAAAATACAAAACCGAAAGAATATATTATTCAGTCATAACAACATAACACTTTAAGCACATCCAACCAATTCTTTACACATTTAATGTTTTTTAAATAGTAATTTATTTCAGCTAATGAAAAATTCCAAAAATCTAAAATACAAAACCGAAAGAATATATTATTCCATCATAACAACATAACACTTTAAGCACATCCAGCCAGTTCTTTACCCATCTAATGTTTTTTTAAATAGTAATTTATTTCAGCCAATGAAAAATTCCAAATATCTAAAATACAAAACCGAAAGAATATATTATTCAGTCATAACAACATAACACTTTAAGCACATCCAACCAATTCTTTACACATTTAATGTTTTTTAAATAGTAATTTATTTCAGCTAATGAAAAATTCCAAAAATCTAAAATACAAAACCGAAAGAATATATTATTCCATCATAACAACATAACACTTTAAGCACATCCAACCAATTCTTTACCCATCTAATGTTTTTTAAATAGTAATTTATTTCAGCTAATGAAAAATTCCAAAAATCTGAAATACAAAACCGAAAGAATATAATATTCCATCATAACAACATAACACTTTAAGCACATCCAACCAATTCTTTACCCGTCTAATGTTTTTTTAAATAGTAATTTATTTCAGCTAATGAAAAATTCCAAAAATCTAAAATACAAAACCGAAAGAATATATTATTCCATCATAACAACATAACACTTTAAGCACATCCAACCAATTCTTTAACCTTCTAATGTTTTTTAAATAGTAATTTATTTCAGCTAATGAAAAATTCCAAAAATCTAAAATACAAAACCGAAAGAATATAATATTCCATCATAACAACATAACACTTTAAGCACATCCAACCAATTCTTTACCCATCTAATGTTTTTTAAATAGTAATTTTTTTCAGCTAATGAAAAATTCCAAAAATCTAAAATACAAAACTAAAAGAATATATTATTCCATCATAACAACACAACATCATTTTACTTCGAGTACACACTTATAATTAAAGTTAAAATCTGTAATTGAAGCAGACACAATGGTTTACTGTAAAGCATGCAGTTTGAATGTTTCCAACATATCTGCACATAAAAGGACTAATATTCATAAATCTAACTGTTTAATTCAAACAAGTTATGAAAATGTTCAAATACTAGCCAGTGCATTTAAGAATAAAATTGTAAGTTATCGAATAAATGCTACAGAAGGTATAATCTCGCCTGAAGTGTTTCTGCAAGAAATAACTGATACTACTATTTCCTTGATAAGCGAGTGTTTGAAAGTTCATAAGTCGGTAAAAATTGGTTTCGAGCTTTTCATATCATTTATCCTACTGAAAAATGAGCAAACGTCTTTAAAATCATTTAATACATCATACAACATCGTTTACCAAAGTACTGATATTTTGAAACTATTACAGATGTGTTATGATAGAATGATTTCCAAATGCTCTGAGTTTGAATCATCAGAATCTGGATGGTCTGTAGAGTTTGTGAGTCATTTAGAAGTGAATATTGTTAAATATAATCCTTTACGTGCTGGGTCTCATATACCACTTCCACCAAGAATAAGAAATACTAAATCATGTATAAACATCTGCAATGATGATGAATTTTGTTTCGCATGGTGTATTATTGCTCATATTTATCCTGTACAACGAAATAAGAATAGAGTATCATCATATCCCCATTACTCAACAATATTAAATGTTGATGGTATTACATTCCCTCCAAGCGTAGACGATATAAGAAAATTTGAGAAAAATAATCCCACCATTAGCGTAAATGTTTATGGTTTAGAAAAGCATGACACAGTCGTTGGTCCTTTGTACAAAACAGCTAAACGCAAGCTCTTTCATGTCAACTTACTATACATTAGCAGAAATGGTAAAAATCATTTCTGTTTAATTTCCAATTTTGAACGATTGGTACATAAACAGATAACAAAAAATAGAAAAAAGATGTTTTTATGTGATGAATGCTTCTCGTATTTTGATAGTGAGGATAAATTAAATAATCATGATTGTGCAAGAGTAAAAACTATTCTACCTGAAGAGAACTCAAAACTAAGGTTTTCTCATTACGAAAGAACACAGAGAATACCCATTGTAATATACGGTGATTTTGAAAGTTTATTACGAGAGTGTTCTGATAAAAGTAAATCAGCTTATACAGAGAACATTCAAATACATGAGGCTTCTTGTTTTGCCTATTTTATTTGTTGCGATTCAAATCCTGAACTAAATAACTTTGTTTCATACAGAGGACCAGATTGCTCGAAGAAATTTGTAGAATCATTAGTACATGATTTACAAACTTTATATGAAATACTAGCAGTTAAAAGGGTAATCAATCCATTGAGTGAGTCACAACAACTTTCTTTTGAAAATGCAAAAGAATGTTATATCTGTGAAAATGTTTTTTCCGACAATGATGTAAAAGTAAAAGATCATGACCATTTCACAGGTCAATATAGAGGGGCTGCCCACAATAAATGTAACTTGGAAGTTGTAGATTGTCCATTCATCCCAATCATATTTCACAATTTATCAGGATACGATTGCCATCTATTTATTAATGAGCTATCAAATGTTTTTGGTAGAATTAACTTAATACCCAAAACCAAGGAAAAGTATATCTCATTCACAAAATTTATCCCAATAAATGCAGAAAACATTATTCAGATGAAATTTATTGACTCATTTAATTTCTTGAGTTCAAGCTTAGATAGTTTAGTACGAACTATGAAGTCTGAAGATTTTAAACAGTTAAAATCTTTTTTTAATGATGAGAAATTATTTAATTTGGCATGTCAGAAAGGGGTTTATTGCTATGACTATGTGGACAAGTGGGATCGGTATGATGAAATACAGCTGCCTGAGAAGTCAAAGTTTTATAACAAACTGACATCTCAAAATATTACTGATGATGATTACAAACATGCTTTGACTGTTTGGAAAGCTTTTGGGATTGAAACCCTTGGTGAATATACTGATCTATATTTAAAGTGTGACGTTTTGTTGTTATGTGATGTATTCGAAAAGTTCCGAAATATGAGTTTAAAATTTTACAAGCTTGACCCATGTCACTATGTATCATCACCTTCATTAAGTTGGGATGCCATGCTTTTATACACAAATGTGGTACTGGATTTAATTTCGGATATAGAAATATATCAGCTAATAGAGAAGGGTATACGTGGAGGTCTTGCTCAATGTTCTCTGAGATATGCTAAAGCGAATAATAAATATCTTCCGAATTACAACTCTAATGAAACAGACAGTTTTTTGGTTTATCTAGATTGTGTCAATTTATATGGATACACTATGATGCAGAAACTCCCAATGAAAAATTTTCGATTCTTAGAAACTTGTGAAGTTGAAATGTTTGACCTAAGTAACTTATCAAAAGATGACAAAACGGGATACATTCTGGAGGTAGATTTGCATTATCCATCTGAATTGCATGATGACCATTCGGATCTACCCTTTGCATCTGAAAAGTTTACTCCTTTTGGTAGTAAAAACACAAAATTGATAGCAAGTGTTTATGATAAACATAAGTACATTATACATTATACACACTTAAAGGAATGTCTTGAACATGGTCTGATATTATTAAAAATACATAGAATTTTATCGTTTGAGCAAGATAACTTCTTGAAGCCGTATATAATGCTAAATACATTTCTCAGACAGCAGGCGAATTCTGATTTTGAAAGAGATTTTTTCAAAAAACAGAACAATTCAATTTTTGGAAAAACAATAGAAAATAAGAGAAAGCATGTTGATGTTAAATTGGTTAACATTTGGAAAGATAATTCAAATATCACGAATAAGATCATTGGGGCTGAAAAGTATGTAAGTCTTCCAAATTTTAAAGATATTTCGATTTTTTCACAAACTTTAGTAGCCATTCAATTGCATAAATCAAAAGTAATTCTAGATCGCCCAATTTATGTTGGATTCACCATCTTGGAATTAGCGAAATGTCATATATATAATTTTCACTATAATGTGATGAAAGGTCTCTATAAAGATAACATTCAACTTTGTTACACTGACACTGATAGTTTGTTGTATTTGATCAAAACTAGAGACTTTTACAGCGATCTCCGCAATAATATCAAACATTTTGACACCAGTAATTTTGAAAAAAATAATATATATAATATACCCTCCAATAATGCTAAAATACCCGGTTACTTTAAAGATGAGATGGGTGGTGAGATAGTGACAGAGTTTGTAGGTCTAAGAGCTAAACTTTACTGTATTAAATCGCAAAAAGCTATAATAACTAAAGCTAAGGGAATAAAAAAGTGTGTAACCCGAAAACTTAATTTTAAGAAATATAAGGATGCTTTACTTTATAATGAATGTATTAGAGATAATATGTTTATAATCAAATCTCGAAAACATAAAATTTATACACAAAGAATAAATAAATTAGTTTTGTCGAGAGATGATGATAAGCGTGTCATTTTAGATGATAATATTTCTACTTTACCTTGGGGACACTGTGAAACTATATTTTAACCTTATAACCTTGTCTTCATATACCCTTTAATTAATAGATATAACCTATTACATAAGCAACTAATGGATTGTATGACAAATGTTTATCATGTTTATCAGAATAAATATCAAATTATGTTATAAAAAAATGTTTTATTTTTTCTTACTTTAGTAGTCCTAATTCACGATTGCATTGAGGTAATACGAATTTTGTCCAGCCTTTTATTTTCAAACATTTAAAATTATAACATCTAATTACTTGGTAAGTTCAAGCTATAAAAAATTAAAAACGCAATCGTTAATTAGTGCTAATCACCTAATAGAAATCTTTGTTAAAATAAAAAAGAATATTTCATTTCAGAAGAATTTTTTATTTGAAATAGGTAATTTGTCATGCTTATATTTTAGAGACAATACATATTTATCGGAAACTTAATAAGGAACATCGTAACAACCACTTCCTTCCCCTAGTTCTTTAGAAATCTTAGAAACAAGGGATTCCGCCAATCTTAGCACTTCATCATAGTGCTGGTTTGCTATATACTGCACACTCACAGTAGGATTGTCATCACTATCTTCTTTATCACTTAAGTCATGTATTTGAATTTTTATCATTCGATGTCCCTTTTGCTTTGATTTCTTCATAACAAACGAGGAATTAGCAGGAGTATGAGTGACACGTGTAAAGCGTCTTATAACTTTCTTTTTTTTTGCTGCTGCTTCATTTCCGCTCTCCTTATTAACATCTGGGTTTTTTTCATCAGCTTGTGAATGGAATAGCGTGGGATAATTTTTGCTGATGTAGTCGTCAACATTTTGCACATAATAGTAAGGATTGGTGATCGGCGTGTCTTCTTCAAGATCAATTGTAAGCTCTGCCATTATCTGAAAACACAAAAGTATGCAACAATTAGAAAAAAGCTATGAAATCAAAACATGAATAGCTGAAACTGTTATCTATTAGGAAATCAGAAATGGTAGGAGTTAGACTAGGTACATAGTAATCATACTTACTTATTTTAATTTAATATGACTGCTCAGATGAGGTGTGCTTTGGACTGGAGCTGTGAAACTTGTATGATGTAATTGGATGTCATACTCCCTCTTACTAAGGCCATAAGTAGGCAGCACCTTTTAAAGAATGTAAACAAATCTAAAAACTTCTTATCCAATTACAACACAGTTTTGATGAATTTGGATAATTCGGAATCATGTTGCAACTTCTAATCCCATGTATTGAATGCTTATAAATCATGTGATATATTGAAAGCAGATATCATACCTAATAATGAAGTTGGTCAAGCAAGCCGTATCTTTAGAAATTAAGCAAATCAATGCTGGTGCTCCATCCAGATCTTACAGACATGGTGTACTGCTTCCTAATACAATTCGATCCATAATATGCGGTCCTTCTAACTGTGGAAAAACAAACATCATGATAACTTTACTAATACATGAAAATGGTCTCAAGTTTCATAATGTCTATCTTTATAGCAAAACAGCCTTTCAACCTAAATATTGTTTTCTGAAAGATGTCTTTAGTTTAATTCCTAGTATACATTTCTTTATATTTAAGACCGATAAGGATCTTATTTCCCCAACTGATGCAAAAAGCAATTCCATCTTCATATTTGATGATGTAACTTGTGAAAATCAGATAAATATTAGAAATCACTACTCGATGGGTAGGCATAAACAAATAGATTATTTCTATTTATCACAAACTTATTCAAAAATACCGAAACAGCTCATAAGAGACAATGTTAATTTCCTAATTATATTCAGGCAGGATGATATAAACTTGAAGCATATTTATGATGAACATGTTAATTCTGATATGAGCTGGATTGACTTTAAAAAACTATGTGCTGAGATATGGAAGGAATTATATATGTTTTTGTTAATAAACAAAGACTGTAGTTTAAAAAATGGTCGGTATAGAAAAGGGTTTGATGTTTTTGTAGAGTTTGATTAAAAGGCTGACTTTAAAAAAAAAACAATTCAAAAATCAACTTTTTATACATAAATAGAAACCCTGGATAACATTTAAATCATTCCACATCAATAGCTGGAAGACTTAACCAGATTACATAAAATGAATTCTAAATTGAACTCAAATGTTAAAAAACAGTTAATAGAGTCTGTAAAAGCAATTAAAAGTAAAGCAAAACGGTTACGTGAAGAGGAAAATAACTATGATATGAGAACACGAAAAATGTTCAAAGCTATAGTTGATCCTTTAGATACATTGGTTACACTTGGTAGCAATACAAAGTCTATAAGAGAATGTAGTAAAGGGCACATCAATAAGATAGTTTCATCGATAATACCTGAAAATGATGAAATGTCTCTAGAACTAGCCGACCAAGACTGTAGTAATGAATGTATTAGTAAAATGGATTACCCAGCAGAAAGCTGTGTTACACCTGTTAAACATAATGATTTTTCTAACGATTTAAGTTTTAGTACCCCAGAACCATTGAGTGAAAATAATAGTGAATATAGGGAATTGAATATTCCTTTTGGAATACGAAGCGAGAACAATTTGTTATTGATTGGGAATACCGTAGTATCGATTTCAGGGCCGCAAGATGGTACAAGAATGATTAGAGTGGGTGATAAGAAATATATGATAACACCAGGAATAGAGCAGTTATTATTAAAGAGTAAACCTGAATTAAAGACCATTACTGAGAGTGATAAAATTGCTTATAAAGAGATATTACGTTCAACAAATGCTCACAAAAGGGATTTCAATCCTTCTGCACAAATCAAAGGCGATAAGGGTATAAAGTATTGTAAAATCATTAGACCATTATTCTCTGATAAAAATGTTGAGGATATTAAGCAAGGAGGATATTTAAGACCTCTAAAAAAATATAAAAAAAACACTGACTATGTTTATTGGGATGATCCAAATGAGCTAATAGAAAGATTGAAAATTTTAATTGCATCTAAAGATGCTGGAAACACAAGCCATAATAATGAAATAATATCAATTATTGAAGAACTAAAAGAAGCCGGCATCATAAAAAAATAAATAAAAGCGAATGTTCGTTAAACTATAGCTTAGTTATATTCTTTCAGTTAAACATGAATGTTGATAAATTTGGCCATCATGTTCACAAAAGAATTATAAATACTAAACAACTTGAAAATAGATTTGATCTCCAACATAAAACCTTAAAGCATATTGGGGAACCAATTGATCCTGCTGACTGCGCCACTAAAAACTATGTTGATAAATTACTTTGTGAACTTACAAAAAAAATAAAAACAGTTGAACAGTTACTTTCTCAATTGAATAACGATGTTAATAAAGTAGATAGAAAATTAGATGATATTGCACAAAAACAAAAAAGAAAATGAGCAAACAAACGGTGGTAAATGAAATACATAAAAATGCTCGAAAACATTTTCCGCGAAGAAGTGTCATATTAAAAGATATCGATGATTTATGGCAAGCTGATTTAATAGATATGCAATCTTTTTCAAACGAGAACTCAAAAAATAAATTTATTTTAGCAGTCATCGATTCATTCTCAAAATATGCTTGGGCATATCCACTTAAGCAGAAGAACAAAGAATCTGTTGCTGAAGCATTTCAAATGTTAATAGATAAGGGACGTATTCCAAAAAACCTACAAACTGATTTGGGTACAGAATTTTATAACACAAGTTTTCATAGTTTAATAAAAAAATATGGCATAAACCATTATTCCACATATTCTACTAAGAAGGCATCTATAGTAGAAAGATTTATAAGGACGTTGAAAAACAAATTGTATAAGCATTTTAGTATGAATGGGAATTATAAATGGGCTGATGGTATATTAGATACCGCATTGAGGTCGTATAATGCTTCCTTTCACAGAACTATTGGATTAGCTCCAGATAAAGTTAATATATATAATAAAAAACAAATTCTGAATAGATACAAAGCACAGCAGAGCAAATTGCAGACCATGAGTCCTCCTAGCAAATTAAAAGTTGGAGATTTTGTTAGAATAAGCAAATACAAAGGAACGTTTGAAAAAGGATATACTCCCAATTGGTCAACAGAGGTGTTTAAAATAATAAAAGTTAACAATACAGCTCCTCCCACATACCTCTTAATTGATGCAAAAAGCCAGCCAATATTAGGGGCATTTTATAAACAAGAACTTCAAATAACTCCGCACCCCGATATTTATTTAGTTGAAAAAGTATTAAAAACTAAAGGCAATCGTCTATTGGTTAAGTGGCTAGGCTTTTCTTCTAACGAGAACAGTTGGATAGATAAATCTAAAGTTTTATAACCAGGTCCTATCGTAATAAGTTATCATTCCATTCCAGAGTTCGTTCGAGGATAGTTAACAGCTAAACTATTTTCCTGGTATACCTTTTTTATAATCATGAACAAAAAGAAATCATCGTTAAAACCCAGAGAGAAAATCTCAAAAAGAAGGATCGTTATTAAAAAATCGGGTGCAGGATTCAAAAAGACGTTCAAAAATATGATCAATCATGCTAAAAAACATGTTCAGAAACTTAAACCTAAATGCAAAAAAGCAGCAATCGAGCTAGCTATCGCAGCAGCTAAAGAGTTTGCTTCAGATTTACCTATGGGCATACCACGAATCATACCAGTACCGAAAACTGGCGGATTTTTACCTCTGATCCCGATATTTGCTGGATTGTCGACAGTAGGTAGTTTAGCAGGTGGAGCAGCAGGTATTGCTAAAGCAGTCAACACAATAAAATCGGCAAAAAAACGTTTATCTGAACTAAAACGATTCAATGAGAAAATGAATGATGTATGTATCGGTCAAGGTTTACAGCTCAAGCAGCATGGAAGCGGGTTAGGTATATATACAACTCAAAAAAACTAAGTAAACGGCTACCTAACAGAGCTCTCAGCAACATTGATATATTAAATAATTCGAATGATATACCATATTTTCGAGGGGTATTCATGAGAAACGAATTACCGAAAAAACCTTTAAGAAATGAGTGTGGTATAATTAATTTAGACAGTTCTGAGAATTCTGGAACACATTGGGTAGCCTATGCCAAAATGAAGGATAAAATTGAATATTTTGACAGTTATGGAAACTTAAGACCCCCGAGAGAGTTTTTAAATTATATGGGATCCTGCATTAACTATAATTATGAGAATTTTCAAAAACATAATACTTTTAACTGTGGCCATCTTTGTTTGAAATATCTTAAGAAGTTTTGGGAAAATGTGGGAAGATAAATATTACCTAGTTGTAATTTATAATTCAGTCCTCCATAATGTCTCTAACGCTCACTATCACCGGTGATAAATCTATGCTGGAGTCAAGATATATGCCTTCTCTTACGTTAGATGGTCTTTACGAATGTGGTTTAATATATTTTTCAGCATTTAATTCAATACCAAATATAGATCATAATAACAATGTTTTCTCATATGGAAGAGAAAAAAATGAAATAAAAATACCTACTGGCTTGTATGATTTATATGATATAAATGAGTACCTCGCAGACAGAATTGAAAATTGTGAGTTTCAGATAAGACCGAATAACAACACCATGAAATGTGCAATATTTTGTAGTAAACCCATTAATTTTGATGTTGAAAATAGTATTGGATCTTTACTAGGGTTTGAAAAGGTGACATTAGAAGCAAATAAATGGCATGAGTCGGCTAAAGTTGTTAACATTCTGCCGACAACTGTTATAAGGATTGAATGTGATTTAGTTCAAGGCTCATATACGAACGGTGCTCTCACACATATTATTTATGAATTTGTTCCAAATGTTCCTCCAGGTCATAGATTTGTGGAAACTCCTAGTACTATGATTTATTTTCCTGTTAAACAAAGCGTTATTTCAGAAATACATATAAACATTTTAGACTTGGATGGTAATCAAATCAATTTCAGAGGTGAAAGTATCCAATTGTGTCTTCACTTGAGAAAAAGACGATGATTGTTTTCTACAATAACAATAATTATAAAGTCCCTAACATGTGAGTCAAGTGTGTTATTAGAAGGAATGTTGTTAAGCGATTAACACGTACTCCCGCAAAAAATAAAAATATCACTAAAAATAACATAGATTTTCTGAAAGCACTTGGTTTCAAGCTATGAATATTCTTCATATAAACAATGTGGCGCAGTTTGATAACTCTATAGAGAGTTATGAAGTTCATACATACAACCCATACAACAATAGTTTCAATGAAAATGATGAAATAAGAATTCCTATTCACCAGCAGGATATCTATATTCTCCCTTCAGCCAGTTGTATTTACATAGAAGGCTGTGTTGTTATTTCTCATAAGGATGCAACTGGTAAAATTGTGAAAAAAGATGTTAATTTTTGCAATAATGCAATAACATTTCTTTTCCAAGATATAAGGTATGAGATCAATGGGGTTGAAATAGATCGTGTAAGAAATGCTGGCATAACAACAACGTTAAAATCTTATATTTCAATGAATGAAGGTGAAAACAAGGCAGCTGCAGTTTGGGGGTGGAACACTAATGGATTGAAAAATCATGGTGGAAATTTCAGTGCTCTTTTACCGTTAAATAAAGTTTTAGGATTTGCAGAAGACTATAATAAAGTAATCATTAATTGTAAACATGAGCTCATTCTTAATAGAGGTAGCTCAAATCTAAACAGCGTCATAACGGATGCAGATAATTCTGTAACCATTGATATTCAACGAATACAATGGCGAATGCCGCATGTGAAGGTTTCAGATAAGCAAAGGCTAATATTGCTGAAGCATTTAGAAAAAGACATTCCCATACAAATTCCATTCAGAAATTGGGATCTATATGAATATCCACTTTTGCCTAAAACAACAAAGCATACATGGGCAGTTAAAACAGCATCTCAATTAGAAAAACCTCGGTATGTCATATTTGGTCTGCAAACCGATAAAAAAAATAGTAAAATTAATGATAGTTCTATTTTTGATCACTGTGCTCTAAAAAATGTGACGCTATATTTAAATTCACATTATTACCCGTACGATGCTCTTAACCTTAAATTTGATGAGAATAAGTACTATATATTATACGAAATGTATGCTAAATTCCGTCAGTTGTTCTACAACCTTCCGATCGACCCATTACTTAATCTTCAAACTTTCAAGGAGAAAGCCCCTCTAGTCGTCATTGACTGTTCGAGGCAAAATGAAATTCTAAAAACTGGTCCAGTTGATGTAAGACTAGAAATTGAAACTTCGAAGGAATTTCCAGACAAAACAAGTGCTTATTGTTTAATCATTAACGACCGTCTTATTGAATATAAACCACTGAGCAACATTGTGCGTAAATTATCATGAAAGTGTTTGTAGATGTTCAGGGATTTAAATCAGAAAAAAATTGTTTTATACTAAAAGAATTGGCTGTACTATATGATGACAAAGTACAAGTGTTTTTATTTAAGCCCCCGTGTCCATACTCTGATTTAACAGCCATGGAAAAAAAACATGTTACTTGGATAGAGAGGAATAGGAAAATTTCATGGTGTGAAGGAATCGTACCTTACGAATATCATACATCATATTTTTTATCTTTCTTTAAAAATAAAGAAATTTATTGTAAGGGTCTTGAAAAAGTGTCATGGTTGAAAAATATTTTAGATAATAATAATATTTATAATGTTGAGGAATATGGATGTCCTAATTTATTGAATTTGTATAAAGAGTATAATTTATGTTCTGATATTTATAGCTGTATTTATCACCCAACAATATGTGCGTTGAAAAACGTAATGTGTATAAAAAAATGGTGTGTTTTAAATAATAAAGTATTCAATAACTAATTTACAGTATGGTTATTTATTTCAATTACTTAATTTATGGAGATCCTATTATTTAGATATTTTTAGCAGAAGTGAGTATTTTTATCATCATCTGTTGATCACATAACATTAAAACTAATTTAGACATGATGAGTTCAAGCATACATATTACCAAGACAGAAATATCGAACTAGACTATCGATATGAGACAGGCATTAGAATACTAAGTAGTTAAGCTTAGAAACATAGTTGGATCTGTCGTAGTAGTTAACTCTAACTTTAACTTAATCATTGAACAATGGGCCACGAATGCGCCATGGGCCATGATCAATGGATCATGCTCGAGCAAAGCGGGGTTCAAAATAAAATAGGCATACTTTTGCTCGATTGAGTACTAGAAAAACTACAAATGATCAGAATGATATGGGTTCTGAATTAGAATTTTATTTAGCGTGAGAATACTAACCATCGGAGAATTGTTACGCATGGATCACCCCCGAGCAAGGCGAGGGGGTGATCCAAAAGTAACAATTCTTCACTACTGGCATCTCTAAATTCGTGGGGTGATAAGTCGAAGTTGTCTTTTCTTGTCGGTATTACTGAAAGCCATGTTGATGTTTTTGTTTTTATTTTTGTCGCTATTGATCTTTCTATTGCTCTTTTCTTTTTGGATGGTAATTTTGTTAGAATGCTTTCTAGAGTTTCGTTCTCATATGTTTCTTTTTCCTTGTTTCCTTCCTTTCTTGCGTCACGCAAAGAATTGTAGTGTTCAGCAAGGTTTATGTCTTTTATCTCGGTTAGGGCTGTTGAAAGTATTGTAGATCCCTGTTTTGAGATTTGGTATGCACGGTTTGGTATGTTGAAGGGGTCAGAAAGGGCAAGTCCGCCTTTGTGGAATGGGAGGGTAAATAGCTGGGTTTCAAGTTTTGTGATTTCGCCTCCGATTAGTGTTGGTATGAATTTGTCGTGTAATGTGTTAGTTAAGGGTTCAAAAAGTTCTTCTGAATTTTTTAAGACACGTAGTAGGAAGGACCATTTAAACTGAGCTGCTTTAGTTAGGGCAGTGTAAGCGGCTTGAGGTGAGTTTTTGCAGATTGTTGTGAGTTTCTCGATGATAGATATCCATTCGGTTACATTCTTTTTTACGAAGTCGTCCCCTCCTGTCCCTATGTAGCCCCCTAGGAAGCGGGAGCCGGTAACTATGGAGACGTTGGTACCGGAGAACGTCTTGTCTGCGGTAGACTTATCAGTTTCTGACACTATTAGAAATGATTTTTTACCTTGTGGTAAGTATCCGTATGCTGGGCCTGTTTTATTTAAGTTGTCCCACCATTGTCGTAGGCTTTGGAAAGTGCCTTGCGCGGAGGAGTCATCGGCGTACCAGCATTGTGTGACTGTATTTTCGGTTTTAAGTTTGTTAATTATTGGTAGTGTTGCAAGCGCGTACAGTGGCATTGCGAGTGGGTCTCCTTGGGTTACGCCTTCTCTGCTATATAGTCTTGTATCAGAATCGCGAAATACCAATTCAGCGTATTCTCTGTACTTATTTTCAAGAATCTTTTGCTTAATAAATTTCTTATCGTTTTAGGTACAACGTATACATAGATAGACATAGTCATAGATAGTAGATATGTAGATATGTATGTAGATATTATGTAGACATTGTTTCTATTATATCCAAAGTACTTACCGTCGAGTAGTTAAGCGATCTCACCATGTCGCACTTAAATCTAGTGGTTTCAGCGCATGGTTACTGTACTAACTAATGTAATTTATTTATTTATTGAATAAACAAAGTTAAAAAAAAAGTAACATATGGTTAGATATATGTTATATCTAAATAACTAATATAAAACAATATTAACTAAATATGCGAGGGCTTACATAAATATCATATAATATACTCGTACATGCTAAACATAAATACTATATAAATATATATATATTTTCAATAAATATACTAATGAATACATACATACTACCTATATTTCTAAAGTGAAAGGTAATGCTTCTTCACGCGACTTTTAAATATATTAAGAGAAGGACAGTCCCTGATAGTGCAGGGGAGTGCATTCCACAATTGAATGGCCCGGAATCTAAACCCATGCTCATAGGACGCGGTGTTATGCTGTGGGGTTGTGAGCATTGAAAGCGCGTGAGTTCTCCGAGGCCTGCTGGAAGAAAGAAATGGAAAACGGTCTCGTAAGAAGGTTGGATAGCGTGGATTGTTGAAATGTTGTAGAGGATGTTGAGGATGTGAGAATCCCGACGAAGACGTATTGGCAGCCACTTCAGCTCTTTGCGATGCTGTGATATATGGTCGTATTTGCGCAGCCCAAAGATAAACCGAATCCCGAGATTTTGAAGTCGTTCGAGTTTGTTCAGTAATTCTTCGTTAGCACTGACCCAGCAGACATCAGCATAATCGATGAGGGGTAGAAGGAGAGACTGAGCGAGAGTGATTTTGGTCTGTCGAGGCAAAAAGTAGCAAATACTCGTCGACTGACCTCATTGACATGCGATTACTAGGACAGCTGGTTGTCGAAGATAAGACCCAGGTTTTTAGCTTTATCGCTATACACGATTGTGGTACCATTAAAAGTGACAGGTGGAATGGGCTGTTGCTGCAACAAGTTAAGAGATTGTCTGGTACCTATAATCATGGCCTGGGACTTGCTCGGGTTAACCAGGAGTCCGAAGGACGAAGCCCAGCTTCTCACCCCCTCCAGATCAGCATTCAATGCCTCCACAGCAGAGTTGACATCTTTATGAGAGAAGTGGCGATAAATCTGGAGATCATCAGCATAAAGATCATATGAAGAAGACAGGATGTCCGAGATGGAGTTTATGAAAATCGAGAATAGAAGAGGAGAAAGAATACCACCTTGAGGGACGCCTGAAAGGAGGTCACACCATTCAGTGGATGTCTCTTCCGTCCTGATACGCTGTTGCCGATCCCTCAAATAAGAGTCGAACCAGCCGGCAGAGAAGGAAGAGACGTTCAGGGATCTGAGAAGCTCAACGAGAATGTCGAAATCTACGCTGTTGAAGGCACTACTGAAATCAAGTAAAGCCTACACGGAAAGCTGTTTGCGGTCCATGGCTAGCTGTATGTCATCTGTGACTTTCAGCAGAGCCGTGACGGTGCTATGACCCGGTCGGAATCCCGACTGGAACGTGTTTAGCAGATTGTTTGAGGAGAGGTAGTAGGAAAGCTGGTTATGGACAATGGTCTCAGGGACTTTGGAGAGGATGGGCAGGATTAAAATGGGACGGTACTCTTTGAAAGACTGATTGAAAGACTGGAGGTTTTGGGTAGTGGGATGACTAGTGCATTCTTCCACACTGTGGGGAAGGCACCATTAGCTAAAGAAAAGTTTATAACGTGTGTTATTGCTGGTAATAGTTCGTCAAGGATTGTCAGTAGCATTTTAAGGCAAATTTTGTCATCGCCTACAGCTTTCGAATTGACTGCCAATAGCGCCTTCTTGACCGCATCGATTCCAACATTACTCAAGTTGAATGGTGTGGTGTTGGGTAAGGACTAAGAGCGCAGGCTCTGAAGCGTGGCTTGTTTGACAGTGGGATCCATCACAACAGGCGGGGCAGAAAGAAACTGGTTGAGACCGTTGAGATCTACATTACCAGCATGTAGGTCCCGGGCCTTACCTACACCAAGCGTTCTCAGGAATTTCCACACCTGAGCTGGAGTGTAGTTCTCAATGTATTCGTGTATGTGCCGACGTTTATCATCGCGACAGAGACGGTTACAACGGTTGCGAAGACATTTGTAAGAGAGTAAATTATCATCTGTCGGATTGCTGCGGTATCTACACTTGGTTCTATTCCTCTTAGCCATTAGGCACTTAATAGTGTATGTTAGCCAAGGGGCAGGGTGGTGTTTAACCCTCACTTTTTTGTAGGTGCGTGCTTGTCATAGAGACCCAAGACTATAGAATTAAAACTGGCGATTTTATTATCAGAAGAAGAAGAAGACTTATCACGAACACAGCATGGCAATATATATATATATTTATTTAACAAACAAACAAGACCAAGAATGGGACCAAAACGCAACCAATGGCCGCGGCCGTCCGGTCCGTACATCCGAAAATGAAAAGACACAAACCACGAACCGCACGTCTTTGCTTCAAAGTGACAGATGACAACTGATGAAATAAAAACCACAGAGAATGTAATCACTACGTTTGATCAGAGTGTCGAAACAAAAACTTTACACACACCGATAGAAATGGATTGGTTGGACAATGGATATTGCGAACTATCTCACAGTTGTCGGATAAAATAGTCGCCTCGTGGAATGATACCTGTGATAAGTGGTCTTGTGAAGATGCGACCACTTCACTTAGCTTGAGCACTCTTCCTGGTCGTGACGGTCTTGATGGCGGTGGAGTTCACGCTCGCTGCAGGCTTCTTTGCCTTGTCGGATGATGGCGGCAGGACGTCCTTACTCGGATACCTAGACGTCAGCGGCTGTAGGTTACCCATGCACTCAACTTTGTGACGTGACTTGTCTGGCAGCGCAACGATGATCCTGCCTTCGGAGGTCCAGACGCTGCTCATCCTGAAGTGCCTGCGCGCCGCTGCGAAGACTTCGTGGCGCGTTTTTGTCAGAAATTCCGTCACAGTCAGAGTCAGAGTCAGAGTCATTTTTTTATTGAATATAAATAAATAAATTATCTTATTCAACGTCAAAATTAAACTTACTTATAACTACAATTCATTTTTTTTTTATATAAAAAAGACTACACCATTTCGGAAGGTGGGCCTCGGGGTTAAGAAGAAAAGGCAAGAAACTCCCCCATACCTTTTTTTTTTAAAAGTGACTTTACAACAGGTACTGGTTTCGGTCTAAGGAAATTCGCCGGCGAGTGATAGACTTGATCCATCGCCCCTCGTCGAATTTCTGTGCGCTGAGATAGTAACATGGTGACAGTTGTGCCCGAACCCTTGAGCGCCTTTTTCAGTCCCCACACCTTGCTACGGGCTGCCACTGTTGAGAAGCGAACAAGTAGGGGTCTGGTTTTCGCCCCCTAGGACCTAGCCGGTGGACCACACTGACAGCACCAATGCACTCGTCCGACACCTTAAGTTGGTCAGTGAGTAATAACCTCAAAACAGCTCCTGGCTCTTCATCAGCTACTTCAGGCACATCATGCACCAACAGCACCTTCCACCTAGAGGCTGTCTCATGCCGGTCCAATCCCAGTATCAAGAGCGCCAACTGTGATTTTAGCATGGCAAGGCACTTCCAAATGAGGACTTTGAAATTTGAAAACTCACTTGCCAGGCTAGCCATGTTCTTCGGGGCAGGAGCAGGTGTAGCTGCATGCAGCTCATTTTCATATCTTTCCATCCGCTTTCCGAAGGACTTTACAATGTTTTCCATGTTTTTTGCCAGCTCAGCATGCAGATCCATTGTTGCAAGGATGTTTGTGTTATTTAAGTGTTAATGTGAGATAAATAATTGAAAATGTGATTGGTGAGAGTCAAGGTCAATATTCAATTAATAAATATTCATACAGATTACTTATTGTATTTTTATTGAATTTAAAATTAGGGAGCTACTAAATATGACTTGTAGTTAGAACTACCCTCCTAGTGAGTTGAAAAAAAGAAATCCAGTAGTAACTATATTCATGGACATGAGTAAGGCCTTTGATTTTGTAAGCAATGCCATCCTTATAAGTAAATTACAAAAATATGGAATAAGGGGAAACGCGATAGAACTTTTAAAATCATACCTACGTAAATACAGCAAATGACACAGATAAATAGGATATGTACGATCACAAAAATAGAACAAACTTATAGATCAAAACCTAGAGAGATAGAGCAGGGAGTACCACAAGGTATAGTAATGGGTCCATTGCTCTTCTTAGCATACATCAACGATCTACCTAAGGTTGTAGAACATCCTATGGTGCTATAGACATCCTATGGAGCTATAGACACCGCGGTTATTATACCATGCGACGATCCAAACAAATTCGAATACGAAATTAATAATCATCTACATAAAAATATTTCCTGGCTTGATCAAAATAATCTTATTATTAGCATTAACAAAACCAAAATAATAAATTTTCAAAACAATAATAATAATACAATAAAAAAATTGGACATAAATTACTCCGGACAAAGTATTGAGCAAACTGAGGTAACAAAGTTTTAAGGAATCTACATTGATCGTAATCTCAAGTGGAAAACACAGGTTGATAAAGTTTGTAACAAATTACATACATTTTCATATACCCTATACAAGCTATCAAAAACTGTATGTGAGGAAGCGGTACTGATGGCATATAAAGGTTATTTGGGCTCAACACTAAGATTTGGGATCATTTTTTGGGGTAACTCAGTAGGCAAAGCATTTATTTTAATTGCACAAAAAAAATGTATCAGGGCCAAATGTGGACTCTCCCGTAGAGATAGCACTAAACCACAATTTAAGAGGCTCAATATTCCGACAGTGCCATCCCTGTTGTAGATTCTTGAGGTAGCTATATTTATCAAGACGAACATGCATCTCTTCACTAAATTTACATTCTTACTCAACCCCTCATCTCCGCCATTTTGAAAATACAAAAACTGAATCGACGAAAATAAACCATATACTTAATTGTCGAAATTTCTCAAAAAGCAAACGACACCTAAACAAAATTTGTGTGCCCCAACATCATACAGCTTTATTTAAAAATAGTATCTTTGGTATGGCACCAACAATATTTAACAAACTACCAGATTATATACGTAATATAGAAAATATATTGCAATTTGAAATGGCATTGCGTAAGCTTTTAATAAACAAAGAATACTACTCTATAACTGAATACCTCCTTGATAATAACTTGTGACCTATGGTGATACGACTTTACATACCTAGTTAGTTTCTGAAGTTGATGTTTTGATTTGGTGTGATGTGACTCCAAGTGATTTAGTCTTGATAAACTATTGTTAGACCCGTACCTACTTATCTATAAAATGTGTGTGAAATATTTGTATGCCCTGAGGCTAAACATAGAGATACTTATTTTATTCTACCAACATAATATGAAAAACAACCTACCTATGTTTCACAAATAAATTATTTGATTTGATTTGATTTGAAAAAAGAAGGAAAAATCTGTCTGCTTGAACAGAAATTTTCTTCCTTACTTTCTAAAAAGGTTGAGTCTTATCTGAGTCACCTCTATTATCGGCTAGAACGAATCTAAATAAAGTCAGAGCCTTTACGCAAGGAGCGGCTGATGAAGTCACAAACTAAATTCTACTTTTTTGATATAATATATGAGATCCTTTTCGTTATAGCTGAGTCGTCTGCTCGAAACACTCAACTAACAACAACTAACACAAAGTTACTCAAAACTCTATTGCTGTGAACAAATATGTCATAAACTCGAATCCAACACCTATCACTACACCTACACCCGTTACAGTCTCTAAAATTCCACATAATAATCTGATAACTGAACTTAAAAGGATGTCTTACGATGGCACTACTTGCCCGAAATCCTTTCTGATGAAAATTAACGAATTCAGCACCTCTAGGCAAGTTCCTAAGGTTGTTTTTTTTAGATCAGGCCTCTTCTATAACAAAGCTCTTTATTAGTTGAGGTTCCCAAAGAACCGATACCCTGAATTGACTTGGACTAAACTTTGTGACTCACTAATAAAAACCTTTCGTGAGTTTAACTTCACTTGCACTTACGTACCCAAGGCGTGTTCGAGACCATCATAATTTATGTTATTATCATGTTCGGGATGTTTTCCCGCCTAGAAAATAAACTCAGCGACGAGAAGCAACTCTTTTTTTTAGGAGCAACATTTTGCTTTGGAACATTCATCAAATTTACTCCATGTTTGTTGCACTAAATAATGTTACTTCCATTAACGCACTCATACTATCCTCTGCCTGCCAAGGTTATGTACGCATTTTGGACAAAGACTTTTGTTTTCAGATACCAAAGCCAGCTGACAATCATCTAGCAAAATAATTTCACTACACATCATCTACTCCTTCATCTACTAAGGTCACTGATGGTTCTACTTTTTAACCATCTTCTACTACTAAACCAAACTATATCCCTAATTTTATTCCCCAGCAGTACAAACAAGTGAATTCTGTCTCTAATAATTCATTTTATTTTCGTTGCCGCACTAATGATCACTCATTACGATCACTCTTGACAACCTCTGTGGCGCAGTGGTTGTGTTCATCAACTAAAAGAAGCTAAATATTATTCTAGTATTGATATTGCTAAAGCATTTTGGACAATGCTTTTAAATCCTTCTTATAGGGCAAAAACTGCATTTTATGTACCTGATAGAGGTATGTGAAAGTTTTTCGTTTTGCATTTTGGCTTGACCAATGCTCCTGCTACTCATCAAAGACTCCTTTGCTTATTGCTGTATTTGAGAATAAAGTATTTTGTTATATTTATGACATTGTAACCTGCTTATTTATTTTTACAACTCTCTTTTTGATGTCCCTGAAGTTATTTACAGGCCGCCCAACCAACATCCAAGGTTTCCTTAGGTGGCCAAAGTAATTGAACCCCGTGGCCACAGTTGACCCCCGTTGGACAAAGTTGTTAGTTGGGTGTTGGTTGGTTTGCCGTCTCAGAGGGGTCAAAGAAAGAATTAAACTCGTTGGTCAAGGTTTATTCTTAAAAAAATGAACAAGGGGGTCTTTCTCCTGGCGGCCAATCAACTTAACCTACACAAAAGCTTCTTTTTTATGCTCATATTTAGTGTGTAAAAAATCATTTATTATACACATAATTACTATGTAGATAGACAATATAAATTATAATGAAAATAATCCATGTTCAGCATTCAAAGTCTCTTAATTCTAAACTTATCTTAACCAACAGTCGAATGACTTGCTTATTGGTTACCACCAACGATCGGTAGCTCCGGCTACAACCGAAGCGTTTCTGCAGTGGGACGACGCACTTCACAATCCGGTGCCATTGCTACACCAAACCAGGCGCCATGCTAGGTCTCAAACTGAAATTAGGAGAAAATCTACTTGACTTTCAGTCCTAACATACAATTGTAAAAAGGGAGCCCCCAGGGCTTCTTGACACAAAATTACACAGAAGTACTAAAGTGGCTACTCATTCTTTACATACAAAGTTCTAATCTTACTACAGAGGAAGGTTCCCTCCCCAATATTCCTCGCAATGCAGCGACTTAATCAACAATTCAATCTATTTGAAATCGCATCGCTTCCACAGATTACATAAATCAAATGCAGTTAGCATCTAAATCTCACATTCAGTCTTTAGGCTTGGGTAATGTTTAAATGGGTGAACTACTTAAGTAATACATTTGGACCAGTGAGCAATATGGCTTCACTAAAGGGCGTTCCACTACAGATGCAGGGATAATGTTCTTAAAGCCTATCTTTGATACTTGGGAGAGGTCATAAGATGCAATTGGTGTCTTCTGTGACCTTCCCAAAGCATTAGATTGCATAAGCCACGAAACGTTTATTTGTAAATTACAGTATTACGGAGTTCAGGGGAAAGCTCTCGAACTTGTCTTCTCTTATATTAGTAATAGCATGCAGAAAGTTGATGTGAATGGAGAGAGGTCATCTGGATTTTTCATTTCAATGGGTGTCCCTCAAGGTTCAATATTGTGCTCGTTTTTATTTTTGGTGTATATTAACGATCTTGCCTTTTTTAAGAAAAACTTATGTGATATAGTTTTGTGTGCTAATTTTTAAGATTGACAGAACCCAGAACAATTTTTACGATGTTAAAAAAGCAATCACGCTAGTTCTTAAGTGGTTTACTACCAATAATTTAGTGTTAAACTCTAAAAAAACAAATGTGTGAAAATCTCGCCCAAGGTCAGAAAAGTATTTTAGTATTTTAATGAATGACAAGCTTTTAGACCTGGTACATTCGTCTGAATTATCGGGTATTAATCTAGATTCACAATTGCAGTGGGGTCCTCATAATCAAATTATTCATTTGGGCCTTCAGCTAGCTATAGCTTGATGTGCAAGAGTACTTACGTGGGGTATCTATGCAAATCAAATTATGGTTTACTGAAATGAATATGATAACAATCGATTCGTGTGAGATACTTACCATGGGTCGGATCGCGAATAATGGTTTTAAAATCAGACAGGAATATCCCCTCTAACGTGACACCCGCCATTAACTCGCACTGAGCCAGTATGGTGGTGTATGACTCAATCTTACTCAAATTCAAGCAAAATCCTGTGTCGCCGACATAAAAGGCTTCGGCACATCGACGGAAGGTCAATAGCTGGGCGGTTGTCAATTTAATTGTCAAACTAATGTTCAAAGAGCCGCGGCACTGACACAACAGCGCGGACCCGCTTTCGAACCGCCGCCGTTCGCTTGGTGTGACATGCTTCATAGAGTTTCTTTGATTTGGCACCCGCCTCACTACCGCTCGCCGCCAGCGATGTGCCGAAGCCTTTATAGGCACCATTTAGGTAGGACCTAAGTGTTGGGCAGTATAGTGAAAGGCATATGAAAGGGAAGTGTGACCAATTACACACACTAGAATCAACAACTTGTACGTGCCTGTACAAACCACTTTTCGTCCACTTTGTAACTGCGTTTCTGGTACTTTCTGAAAGAAACGCTGACCCTTGTTGAGTGCGGCTGGCTTACTCTAGTGTTGGGAAATGTTGTAGAACGTTAGCGATAGATGGTGGCTAATGGTATTCTTATGTTTTTTTAGAAACGTACACCTTATCCAATACGGGGTGGCAGAGATACAGTTGTACCATTGCCATTTTGCCTGACAGGGGGCAAGCTCATCACCGCAGCTTTGTGTAAAGAAAAGAACATTTAGTGATATGTTTCTATGGATCGCTTTTTATTACGATATTATTTTTATTTCAATTGTACAATTTACAATTTTTTAGATCTAGGTGACGATAATTCCATCCAGCCGTATGGTTAAGCAACATGCAATGCTATATTAATTCCAGCCGATAAGCCTATAAACAAATATATAATGCACAAATGCACTCCCTTTTCATCATAACTCCATGGCTGTGGCGATGGGCTAGCCCCATTCTGTGTTGATAATATTGACAACCCGAATGGCCGAGTCGGCAGTGACCCTGCCTACGAAGCCAATGGTCCCGGGTGCGAGTCCCGGTGGGGGCAAATATTTGTTTGATTAGAACGGAGTTTGTACCCTTGTCATGGCTGTTTATCTATCTAAGTATAATATTTATCTATATAAGTATGTGTATCGTTGTCTAGTACCCAAGATGCAGGGAATCCTAGTTTTTGGCTAGATCAATCTGTGTAAATAGTGTCCAAGGTATTATTATTATTTCTGTGAAAAACCTTGACGTTGTATTCTTTCCCATCACTTTATCACATTATTTTACAAGTTCCTGATTTTGTGGATTTTGTGTTGAGTGAGGAGGGGAGGGTAAAGGATCCCTCGTTGTTCGGGAAACATGCTCCGTTCTTTGTCCTTAGAAAATATTTTTGAATTGAAGTTAGTTTTTTTAAGTTCTTATTATACCTATAGTATAATATTCTTATTTGTTTCCGTAACGTACTCCTTATCCTTTTCGGGGTGGAGTGATGTAACTGATGAACTTCTCTGCGACTTTTATTCTATACACTGCTTTCTGTTCCCAATTGCTGTCTAGGATATTATGAGCAGTGAACGGAATAGGTACAACTAATGTACCTAAAGTTTGTGGAACAGAGGCGAAAAGTGGAGACGTTTATAATAATAACAATACCTTGGACACTATTTACTCATATTCATCTAGCCCCAAACTAGGATTCCCTGTATCTTGGGTACTAGACAACGAATACACATACTTATATAGATAAATATTATACTTATATAGATAAAAAACTATGACTAGGGTACAAACCTCAGTTCTCATCAAACAAATATTTGTTCCCACCGGGACTCGAACCCGGGACCATTGACTCGGCCATTCGGGTCGTCAATAATATAATATAACATGATTTTTTCGGTAAAATTGTTCGGTTAAGCAAAACTATTATTAAAGATATCATTCATTATTGTTACAGCAAGAATCGAAACATAAAGAGAAAAAATAACTCACTCGCTCCTTTAAGTACCTAGGTACTTACATTTATTGTTATCTACAAACTCAGGCTCAAGCACGGCATTTATTTTAATACATTTAAACGATAGACCAAAACCAGGACAAATTGTTCCGAAAAAATATAGTTCTGAGGAAGTCTCCACTTTTGTCTCTTTTCCTCAAACTTTAGCTACATTAGTCCTATTTTACATACATTTACCATACTCATACTTCTACATTAGTACCTTTATCCTACCCATGAAAGTATTGAAAAATATTTATATGCAATGTATTTATTTATTTCCACATAAACACTTGTAAGTATATATCTCATTCTGACACATTTTTTTATTCACATTCACTGTCGGATGTAACCGCTGCGTCTCCGCGTCTCCAAGGCGAGGGCTGAAAACCAGTGCTGCTCTTAATTAGCAATAAACATTGAGATTTGACCTTTTCGCGTCAGTGCAGCGCGCCTACATACCTACCTACCCAATTTTTTCTTTTATTGTTTTATGTAAGAACTTTAAATGTGTTTTTGTATTTATTATTTTGCTATTATTAAAGTTCTCTTGTAGTTGCATCTCTTTATCACGTTTAATTTGTATGGGTGCTGCTTTGATGGAATACACGTTTATTTATCAAATCAAATCAAATATTTATTTATTTCACAAAAAGCAAACAATTTTAACTATAATTTAAATATTATGTGACGACTTATGTGTAAAATTAAGATTAAACAAAAACAGTACTTGTGATCCCCACACTAGGCAAGCCTGTATCGTGGGGTAAATTTATCTATCTATTTATCTATTTACTTAGCTATTATTAAATTCTTCATTGTCCTGCGTGACAGAGGGCTAACCCATAGCCGCAGTAGATTACGGAGAGGAGTCTTCTTTCAAAATTAGTTTAGTAATAGATCTAAATATACTCGAGGACTTGTCAGTCTCAACCAATAAAGTACTATAAAGCCAGACGGGATATAAAGACTAATGGAGCTGTACAGAAAAGCACTCTTAGTGCGAAGGATATAAATGGACTTTCGTAAAGAAGTAACATAGTATAGTAAAGGAGATTAGTATGTATAGGTACTGGCCGAATGCAAACTGCTGCACAAATAAAGTGACGCTTAAAAGTAGTAAGATATCCAGTTTCTTAGCAAACAGAAACAGCGTTGTCTTAAATGTGATATACAATCCGGTGAAATTCGGTATGTCGCACTGATGGCGTCACTGTCCTACTTACGCGTTGAGGGCGGGAGCGAGCGAGAGAGAGTCGGGAAATGCATTCGTTGCATACCAAGTTAACTTTATAAATGTAGCCCATTAATGTCCCTACCGAGGATATGGGCTTTTACTCCAGGTAAAAGAAAGATTAAGCCATATTCCACCACGCTGGCCCGGTGTGGATTGATAGAGGGATTTCGGGCTTGTGGCTAACCCGACTGACAGAAGTTATCAAGCTGCACTATTAGGGGCCTCTTACAGAGCTTTACAACAACTACCACCAAGTAGCGATAGTAGCCGGGACGCGTCTTCGGAAAAGCCCGTGGGGTACAACGCTGGGCTGCGTTGTGCCCCATGAGCTTTTCAGAATTTCGAACCGCTTGAAAAGCCAGAGTGCTACGGCGCGACGCTGCGTTGTACCACACGGGGTTTTCCAGCGCTAACATTGACAATTCATCGTCTGAATAGCCCGTGAGATAAAACGCTGTGATCCATGCATGCACTAGGCGTGAAAGAGAAAGTGGATTAGCTCAACAAGTGCGGTGCAAGGTAACAACTTCTCACCGGTGATTTGTGGTCATTTTGTTTTGATACAGTGTTTTCAGAAAAGAATATGTGTGTCGAAATGCACATCTAAACAACAACAACCTATAATTTTACTGTTATTTGTATGTTTCACTTGTTTTTGTTTATATAGCTCTATCTATTTCCTGTGCCTATTTCTTTATGTTTCAATGGAAAACTACGATAGCTTGGCACGTAAATAACAGTAAAAATGTCTCCTATGATCAATCACACAAAGTTCATTTTTGTAATTACCTAATATATATATACCTAGATAGAGATTCGCAATTTTCACAGAATGTCCTATTTCGGTTGCCGCATTAGGAAGCACCAAATAATTAACTAGGT
This sequence comes from Argyresthia goedartella, assembly GCA_949825045.1. Taxonomy (NCBI): domain Eukaryota; kingdom Metazoa; phylum Arthropoda; class Insecta; order Lepidoptera; family Argyresthiidae; genus Argyresthia; species Argyresthia goedartella. Next base: position 3,612,077 of record OX463822.1, read on the forward strand.
AGGTGGGTAGGTAAATGAGATTTTATAAATTTAAGGGCGGGAGACCATTACAAAATGACGTTTTGCCCATTCCAAATCACCATTATTGAAATATCTACCTACCTAACATAGCGCCTCTGCAACCCCATATATGGGCCCATATATGGGGTTGCAGAGGCACAATTGTGCCCACTTTTAGCCAGTTATTCAATACTCAATATTGTGTGACAGGGGGCTATCCCATCACCGCAGCTATCATCGCAAACGTTGCCAATCACGTCTTAAATATTTAAGATCTAGTTTCGAATCCAAGATTGGATCAGATATGATATTATTTTCCTTTAACATAACATAACATAGCATCACGCCTTTTACCTGTGGCAAAGGCGCAATTGTGCCCACTTTTAGCCAGTTTATCGTTACTCCATTTTGCAAGACAAGAGCCGTAGCGATGGGGTAATGAAGATTTTCCATCACCGTTAAATTAAATAAAGAATGTCTAAGGATTGGAAAATCGGCCGTAACTTGAACGAACTTGATCTATAAGAAGCACAAATTTGAAATTACTAAAATTTGAAATTAGGAAATACATGAGCGCGTTGTTGTCGATTTTTAACCAGAAGCCAATTCACGAAAAGCAGTCTCTGTACCCCACGGGCTGTTCAGACGATGAATTGTCAATGTGATCGCTGAAAACCCGGTTTGGTACAACGCAGCGTGGCGCTGTAGCGCTCTGGCTTTTTAAGAGGTTCAAAATTCTGAAAAGCCCATGGGGCACAACGCGGCCCAGCGTTGTACCCCACGGGATTTTCAGAAGACGCTGCCGGTTAATACAGCTTTATGATTTATCCGAAATACGGAAGTGTCCGAAACAAATGCCGCATAGAACGGACACCCATTCAGTGCCCGTCTCGGCCAGATTCTGCTACCCGCACGATCGTTTCCGATGTGCGAATACCGGCTAGGCCACGGACGCGTTAACTTTGGCTGGCAGTAAATACCCAAGTCCTCGAGATCCCCGGTTCGAACCCGTGGCCAATCGCTTGCAAGGCAGAGCCCGATCACTACACCAGAGAGGTCATCGAGAATAATATATACCTTTGAATTTGTGTAAAGACACTAACCGAAGTTATATATTTATTGTCTTTTGCTAGTCTTTCCGGGCTTGCATGGCGTTAGCGGGTATTGACTCCTGTCTACCACTGTATGCTGGTGGTTGCATTAGCGATACTAACTTATTACGTGCAACGTTCGAAATCACTGTCGCTTAGCTTATCATGCTAGCATTCGATATATACCATGGTCACCGACCGCTACCTTGGTTACCATGTAATAACGTTCGTAGTAATAGGGCAGCTTGTTAACCCGGGAAAATCTTAAGCCATGATTATGGGTACACGGCACTCAATTAACACAATACAAAATATGCCCGTCGATCCTGTGATGTATGAGGGTACGATAATCACTTACAGCGAGAAAGCTAAGAATCTTGGGGTTATGAAATGAAATGAAATGAAAAGAAATGAAATGAAATGAAAACGTTTTATTTGCCTACTTAGTTTACATTTTTGGTTCCTGGCTCCCAAACTAGGATACCCTGTGCTATGGGTAGCCAGGCATCTTTCGTATACTTGGTTGGCAATAAAATAAAATTTAACATAAGTTAAGTACGTATGAACTATTAAAAATTACTTGTTAACCCCTTGTGTGTGAAAATTCCCGCTCCGGTACTGTCATTCTGGCGCCTGTGTGTGGCGCGACCGTCTCCGGTACTGCTGTAAAGGATTTTATTTTGCTTCCGTTGCAGCATTCATGTTAGTCCGATCTCTTTCTAACCTATTAAAATTGCACAAGAAAGAACAGGCTATCTAATTAATGAATGGTTTTATACTCTGTGGTCACTGTTTGCACAATAAAACTCACTCAAAGACGCCATCCCAACCGCTACTTCGCGTTTGTGTCTCTCAGTGTTCACATAGATATTTTAATTATTTGTGCTAAGTGGAGTGCCTGCTGCTGATTATCCAATATGCAACGGTAAGTAAAGTTTAATTTTAACTAATACTAATGTCGATTATCTATACCATTGTGAGTAAAAAACTGTCCAAAACAACTTCACCTCGCTCTTCTCAACGGAACATGATTTTGGTTTTCATCTGAATAGACAAATTTCATTAGAGAAACCGAACGTGCTTATCATCCTAGGACTCTACATATTGTTTATTTCCTATTGGTTACTATTCAAAACATGTATTCATTCAGAAATATGCGAAATTTCATCAAAACAAATGCGGGGGAGTCCCAGTACCGCAGACGGAATTTCACACATCGGGCAATTGCGGTTGGTCATGGCCGACACAATGGTGTGGATATGTCGACAAGCTTTTCCGTGTTTTGATATAATCTTACCTTTTTACTTTTATTTTGTTTTGAGCTTGATTGGTTTGATGTTTTTTAATTAACACGGGTGATTTTTTGCATATTTTAACAACAGTGTGTGCATGACGATAGCCGGACAAAAACGAAACATTTTTGTTATTTCGTATATTTGTTCTTTTGTTGATGGGACTTTATTATGGGTCGTAAATAAATAATAAATAACAGTGGATTTTTAAAGATCAATAAATAAAATAAGTTCTAGTCATATAAACTTTTCTTTCAAGTCAATAATTTTGCCGAAATTATTTTACCAAATCAGCCCTAGATTTAAATTATTTCAGGAAATAAAGAAAAAATAATTTTCAAATAAACAATTATGTCAAAGAAACACTCGAATATGTGATTGTATTTTTAATGTTTCTGTGCAATAAAGAATATGAAAATGAAACACGGGAAAGAGTTAATTTCACAAAATATGTTTGTATTAATTAACGCAATGCACCCTTCACTGATTTCATAAAAAATAAATGTTGATGCTGCATACACTGCTCGAGCTTGTTTATGTGTTGTGTGTTTTTATATATTATGGTTTGCACTATTTGGTTGGCATTTTTTGCATGCTTTTTCTTTCTTTCTGTAAGTGCTGCAAGAACTGGAAGAGGCCGAGGGCGTGTGAACGCGGAGGATGAGAGTGGTGCTGATGGTTTGGGCGTTCGTGGTGGCGGCGTGGGCAATCGTGGAGCCGCTGTACGATCGCGTGGCAGCGGCGGGCGCACGCGTGGCGGCGGCGCACGAGCGCGGGGCGGAGTCCGCACTCGCGGTGGGGCCGTGGAGAGGCCATCTGCATCTTCTTTGTAAATAACAGCTTTTACTAACAACTAACTTTACTAATAATTGCATGTTTTCAAATGAAATAAAACTAATGTAGGATCATGTATTTCAGATCAATGAGAAATATTACCGACTTGCCGGTTCAAGTGCAGTCGCTGGAGCGCAGCCTTCATACAAGGAAGACCAGAGAGTTGCCTCCCGATGCCAGGCAGTCACCAGGGTAAATATTTTCAAAATATTGTTAGCTCTACCACCCCATATTGATTTTCTTAGGTTTTGGACTCTACTTCCAAGGCATAAGGTTAAAATATCAATTTTTATTTGTTTTTAGATCTCTACTACTCTGGTCTTCCTTGTTTGAAGAGCTGCCAATCGAGGTCACCCATGAGGAGGGAGACAGGCTTTTAAACATGTCCCCGTGCTCAGCACCTCCGTCACCTTCTGTGTAAGTATTGAAATGAGTACTTTGTGTCTTTAACGTATTGATTTAATTGACTTAATTAAAATTTGACACAGGCCTTCCTCATATCATACCATATTTTATGTCCATTGATACCTAATAAACCATAATTAAAATGTTTTTTTTTTTAGATTTTTAGAATGTGGCGGCAGTAGCGGGGCTTCAACGCCTACCCCACGCAGGGGCCTCAAGAGACCTGAGTGAGTATACTTAATTTCGAGATAACTTGCATTGTAGTATTTCTTTATTTATTTACGTAATACAATTTACTATGTTTTTACAGGCAGATAGAAGAAGGTATCTTGCCGCTGTGCCCGCCTCCCAGGGCAAAACGTTGCCTGTAAGTATATTATTTTTAGATTTTTCCATTATTTCATACTTTTTGAGGATGATAACATTATTATATTTTACAGTATCCCATCGTCATCGTCGTCGTCGGCGAACGTGCGTCCTCTTCGTGAGAAAGAAATTGAAAACCTACTCTGTTACGGTAAGTGAAATAAACCTCGCTAAATACCAGGGTTCGCAGATATATTACGATATATGTTTCAATCAGGGTTCGCTGATAAATATCACGATATATGTTTCAATGGATATATATCAATGGATTTTTATTTTATTTTTTTATGAAGAAATGGATAAATCTGTCTAAAAATTTGCACAATTTTGCCTCTGCTACCCCGTTTAGGAAGAGGTCCATATGTCATGATATTTGTGTTTGCTCTGGGCTATAAATTTAGCAGATTGTAAGGGCTTTACTACACAAAAATAACTTATTACCTAAACAAAAATGTATGGGATTTGACGATTTTTTGACTCAGTCATATCGATTTCGACACTTATTGTTGTATTTTTTTTATTATGACAATATCGTATTGCTTTTCTTTTTTTTATTATGACAATATCGTGTTGCTTTTCTTGATAAAAAAATAAACATTAAATTATAAACCTTCATATTTGATGGAAAACATAGTAAGGCTAGCCTCCTGTCTCGCTGATTGGAGTGTTGGCCACTGTTGGCTCTGAATAACTAGCTAAAAGTGGGCATGATTCTGCTTCTGCCACTCCGTATGGGAAAAGGTGTGACGCTATGTTATAAATGTATCATTTAACCTGTTCACTTTGTCAGTATAAACTAATTATGTGATGTTAAAAGATAATTTTTTCATTGTATATATATCTGATAAAAAAATCGGATTTTTACGAAAAAAAAATACAGTCTTTAAAAGAATATTCCTTTACATGCGTTTACTGAATACCTATATCATAAGTCATAACTCAACGTCAAACCTTTTCCTCCATACCTCAGACGAGTAAGAATAAAAATATATATCTCCATCGGATACGAGTAATACTCACACCTCAGACGTCTAACTCTATTTTAACCATTCAAATCAGGTAGCGAAGAGGACTCCGACGTCGACAATGACGATGACGATGTGGAAAGGCAAAAGGACCCAAAGGCCACGCGGCGGTTCGAGGACGATGACAATGAAGGGGCGCCAGATGCTCGGGCTCTGGCTCTGGCTCAGGCTGTGAACCTTGACGGTCTGTCAGTGATCATGCCTGAGCCCCTGCCTGAACCCGAGCCCCTGCCTCGTCCCGAGCCGCAAACTGAGCCCGAGTTCCAGACCCCGAGCGAAAATATAGATAAATTTAAGTTTAACTGGAGAGAATTCCCAACAACTCAGATTCCACCTGAACTGAGGAGGGAACCCTTCTCCGAAAATAACTGTGGTCCGCAGGTTTCATGTGCGACCCCATATGATGCATTTACTGCCATATGGGATCGCCCGATTATGGAGCACATTGCAGTGGAGACAAACCGGTATGCTCAGCAGACGGCAGCGAGGATGCTGGAGGACGGATCGATCTGTCCCTCCAGCAGAATTACCAAATGGGTTGATACGACGGTAGATGAGCTCTACGTGTATTTTGCCATAATTCTGGCGGTAGGAGTTGTGGCAAAATCACGGCTAGAGGAATATTGGAATAAATGCGTCGATATCTTCAGCACCCCGGGGTTCACAAAAGTGATGAGGTATGACCGCTTCCGGCTGCTGAGCACATGTCTCCACTTCGAGGACAATGTAAATTGCGATCCGGCAACAATGACACGATCCGAAGCTAAGATTTTTAAGGTACGTCCCATTTTGGACCACCTGAATGCTAAATTCTCACAATTATATAAATTGTCTCAAAACATTGCGCTCGATGAAAGTCTCACAATGTGGAAGGGCTGGTTAGATATTAACCAGTTCATCCAGAATAAAGCAGCTGGCGTAGGAATAAAAACTTACGAAGTCTGTGAATCAAAGACCGGCTACTTGTGGCGCTTTGAGGTCCATGCTGGCCACGATGTCACAGACGAACATGAAGTAAGTCCAATAACTGGAATCGTGCCTGCCCTTGTACTCAGACTTTTGACTGGTCTCGAGCATAAAGGATATACCATTTGGATGGACAATTTTTACAACTCCCCCGCCCTTGCACGCGAGTTGAAATGCCGGGGTTTCGACTGTGTGGGGACGCTTCGGACCAACCGCAAGTTCGTTCCGACCAATGTGGCGCAGTTGAAGAAGAATGAAATGGTGGTTGGTCAGGTGGTGGGCTGCACATCAGGCGATGTAGATATCCTGGTATGGAGAGATAAGAACCGCGTCGCTCTTATCTCCACTTACCACGGACTCTGCTCTGTGAATTGCGGCCAAACACTGAAGCCGTCCATGGTCCCCGATTATAACGTGTGCATGGGCGGGGTAGACAAGAAAGACCAAATGCTGTCTATGTACCCCCTGGAACGCCGCCGTAACAGGGTCTGGTACAAGAAGCTGTTTCGAAGACTTTTGAATGCTAGCACACTCAACGCATTCATACTGCACAAAGAAACATCCGCCAATCCAATGGTTCACCGGAGTTTTCGCAAAACTCTGGTGACACAGTTGATTGAAACCCACGCTCGCATAGTCGAAACACCTGATACACCACACAACGAAACTCTCTACCATATCCCGATACTTTACAAGCTCTTGCCAATAGTCAGCGCGAAAAACCGTACCCGCAAAGTGTGTGTGGTCTGCCGCAAACGGTCAATCACATACTGTGAAAAGTGTGAGATTCCGGTATGTGGCTACACGTGCTTCAGGCCGCACATTAGTTCTCTCCGCCAATAATACTTCACAAAACACATACACTACATACAGTAACACGACACACACACGCTAGTATTCAAAAGCTCTATCTATTTTCAATTCCATTTAAATTCACAATTTACAATAACAATAACATCCAAATGGTATCGGCATACATTTGTTGTTTTTTTGTTTCTCTAATTGTCTTTTAGTTTGTCTTTATGTTTTCTTTGTTTCTTATTCCAGCGGAAGATAGACCTTTGCCCACAGTGGTATGAAGACTTTCATACTTAATTCAAAGAATAAGCCTTTACCTACAGTGGAATGAGACAGTTATTTAATTGTGAGAATGTATCATACAGGGTAGAGTAGTAGTAGTAGTATAGGCCTAAACATGCGTCAATTTGTATTTTTGTTTCCTTATATTTGTTATGTGAAAACCTTGTTTGTGTTTTTTTATCTTTTCTATCCTAGGTTTGCTGGAAGAAATCTCTTGTTAGAGATAAGCTCACTATATTTTTTTTGTGTAAGAAAGTATCAAGTAAAGTAAAGTACTTTCTGATGCATTATTTTCTCATACCTATATGGGTATATTTTTTTCTGTATTTTGACGGAATTTTGCCTCGTTTTATTTTATGTCTTAGGCAATTGGCGCATGTAAGGCCTTTAAAGCTTCATCTGGATCGCAATTTATTTGTTCTTTGTAGCCTTAATGTGTATGTCTGCATATCGATAGCAATACCTGTCGAAATTCGCTATTTGACAAGAGCTGATTTTTGTATAATGTTAAATCGAAAAAAATACCATTCAGAATACTCTCTCTCTCTCTCTCTCTCTTTTAATACGACAATGCCCTGCTTTGCTGGATTATGCGACTGGGACTGCGAGATAAACAATAAGGCTACTTTCTTTAGTTTTTAATGTAGCTTTGTGTTTTTTTTATGCCGCTTGGAACACTTCTTATTAATGTTTTGTATTGTTCACTAATTTTATCACTAGTAAAATTACAAACCAACAATTTTCCTCCACGATCCCGTATGTTGATATGTATAATTGCTCATATAGTTGTTTTTTTTTATATTACATGGCAAATAATGAAAATAACATTAATCGATGAACAAATAAACAAAAAAATGTACTTACACAAACAAACATAATAAAATGTGTTAATGTCTTTGTATGCTGTGTATAATACCTACCAATTGATTTCATTTTAATTTAATATCGGTGTTGTCTGATTGATTGTGTTTTTATAATTGTAAAATTTGTATTTTTATCTCAAAATAAATTAATAATATTAATAAAGTTATTTAATTTAATATCTTACATTGCATTTGACCCCGTAAGGCACTATGTCTAATGACAGATTTTGTTGAGCCGTATTAATTTCATCTAATTTGAACATATTTTAAATATCCTTTGTGGGCCCATTGTGCCACTGCCACCGGAATGGGAAAAGGCGTTACGCTTTTTATATTAGGTACCTATGTTATTTTAACAAAATATAATATAAAAGTTTTGTCCCGAGAAAAATCACAAGGCTCATCCATATTATCTTCACCTCCATGGCACAAAAGTGGATGATTATTTGCAATGTTTATCATCATGGTACTCTAAATATTTGTATGAAAGGTCTTGGGTTTATGTATAAATCCAATACTTTGTTCTATGTAGTTATTAGATAATGTATATTTAATAAGATAACTACTACCTTTCAACCATAACCTAAGATTTACTTACCTACTATTTTTTGTGTCATATTACAGTGGTATTTTAGTAGATTCTCTGCTCGTTATTTATTTATCTTACAAGTTTGAGGCTTTGGTTACTGATAGCTCATATGCTTTAGTTTCTGTAAACCGAAGAATATTGGTCAATATTGCCAAGGGTGCTTTGAAACAGTCCTAAATTGTATACCTAATATTGGCTGACATTTATGAGGCCCTATTTTTGTAACTTTTGAAAAAGTTTTATTTTGATAAATAAATGTATGAAGACTATATGTGTTTGTGTTTATTAGAGTTCTATACAATATAACGCATTAATAAAATCAAACATTAGGCCTAAATCTTGCTTTGTTATTAAAATAATACAGAAATAAGTACAACTTAGGGAGCTTCATATTATGTAACACATATTAGCTGTAATTAAACTGAAATAAAGGCGTTGTGGAAAGGAAAAAGGGTAAAGAATTCCAATTAGAGTAATATTCTAATTAGAACTAATCTTAATTCTAACTAGAATAGGAGAAATTCATCAAAAACTAAACATCGGCGCTCAGAATTCCTGATGTGTGGGATTCCCGCTCCGGTACCCACCGACACGGCGAAAGTTACAAAATGGCCGCCACAGGCGACTGGTTAAGTTACATATAAGTTAATATTTTATAAAAAATAATACTGTAATAAGTAAGTAGGTACATTAAACAATTAAGTACAACTTGTTTATCGCAGTCAGTTAGATAGGTTTTACAAATTACGTGAATTAAGTGAGTAACGATTAAGTTTAAACAACAGAAATGTTAGGGTAGGTAGTGAAACATTTCAACATTACGATTGATAAGTGTTCAAATGGCTAATGAATGAGGAATGTTTTCTGAATGTGAATTTTTTTTCTGTTTTCTTATTATAATAAGGACCAATATTGAAGCAAACATCGTATGCCTGCAGCTTAGGGTTGTGAAGTATATTTGTTAGTACCACGTGATCGTTTCCAAGCTATGTGAGTGTGCGTGATGGATAAATATGTATGTGGTTATTGCAGATTAATTTATGCCGAGTTATAGTTTAATTATGTTCTGGTAGGAAAGTATTGTATTTAGGTAAGTAAGTATTTGTTTGCATTGTTTTTATCGTTTTTTTATTTATTTGGAATTTAGAAAGGTATTCGTTTTAGTGCTATAGTTGTAAATTTTTATTTGTTTTGAATTTTGGTAAGTAAGTATTTGATTGTATTTTTTATTTGGAATTTAGATAGGTATTCGTCTTTAGTGTTTTACATGTAAATCTTTATTTGTTTTGAATTTTGGTAAGTAAGTATTTGATTGTATTGTTTTAATTGTAAATTTTTATTTATTTAGTTTTCGTTAGAGAATATCTTCGGTTTCATCATAGTTTATTTGCAATAGCCATTTAGTTAGGATTTTTTTACATTTATAGGGATTTAAATTGACAATCTGAAGTGTGTTGTTAATTTTAGAGCACAATATGGGGCCTTTAAATTTGTAAAAATGACTTGCAAACTTTGTCTTAATTTGAGGTACGTGCCAGCGGTCATACCTCGTGGGCCGAATACATACTAAGCGGGTTGCTGCAGAGTTTTTGTGAAATCTTAAGATGGTTTTTATTATGTAAATTTGTCTAGTTGTGAGTACCTTACTTTCTTGATAAAGTTCTTTTGTAGAGAAACGATATGGCTTGGAGTGAAGAACTTTTAGCGCTGCTCTTTGTGCGCGTTCGAGTTTGATTAGTGTCGTTTTGTGAGTTCCCCCCACACCACAATGCAGTAGCTGATTATTGACTGACACAGAGCTTAGAATACTGACTTCAAAACAGTGAAGTAATTTTCTGACTCTAGGCACTAGTGCAGCGATTTGGTAAGACCAGTTTAATTTTTCGTCAATTATGACACCCAGGTATCTTATATTTGTTGTGCGTTCGATGTGACTGCATGAACAGGGTTGATTAGGGCGAGGATTATTACAAGAGTGAATTTTGATCATGAAGTCTTCAGGTTTAGTTGCATCGGTTATGTGAAAACATAGGAATTTTGTTTTAGAGGTGTTTAATGTCAGAAGATTTAACTGTAGCCATTGTGAGACCTGTGTTAGGCCTTCTTCAGTTTTAGCTTTGACCGTTTCCCATGTCCCCCCCCTAAACCTGAGCCGACACTGCTTCCATTTTACATATATCGATTATGTAAGCTAGAAACAGCGTCGGCCCAAGCACACTTCCCTGCAGGACCCCAAAAAGTGTGTACATAGTGTCGCTTTTTGAGTTGTTTAGTTTGACATACAGTCGCCTTGTTGTCAGATAGCTTGTGAACCATGCGAGAGCCGTTCCAGTCACTCCAAGTGCCTCTAGCTTTTTTAAGAGAAGGGGAATTGACACTGTGTCAAATGCTTTTTTAAGGTCCAGGAAGACACCAATACACCTCTCTCCTTTGTCGAGTGAGCTAGCTATGGAGTCTGTAAGTAGGGTGACGGCGTCCTCCGTGGACCTCTTGGCTCTGAAGCCAAATTGATTTTTGGCAAGCAGTATGTTAGACTCTAGGTACTTGGTTAAGCGATGGTTAATTACTTTCTTTAGTATTTTTGCTGTTACAGTCAGTAGAGAGATTGGTATGTAGTTACAGGGATCAGTTGTGTCACCATCTTTGTAGATAGGGCAAACTTCGGACAATTTCAGCAGTTCAGGAACAATGCCCGATGATATGCTCAGGTTAATAATGTGTGATATGGGTTCTGTTTTAAATTTTGTGTGGGAGTCAATAGTCAATAGTCAAAGTACTTTATTACTGTAGATATTTACATATACTTAGCAAACGTCATTTTTTGCCTCTTCTCTACATTGGACCACTGTGGGAGAAGAAGGGCGTAGAAACTCCCACAGGATGATTTTTAGATCTCTTTTAAAAATAGGTTGTGCTCTTAACTAATACAAATATGAAAAATTTAATTGTTATGATTAATAAGCAGGAATAAACAATTACAAAACTATCAACAGCAAGGTCTGTGTTGAGCCAGATTAACCCCATACAGTCCTGTCATTTAAGTAATCTTGAACATTGTAATATCCCTTTTTCGACAAAGTCGCTTTAACATGCTTTTTAAATTGCTAAAATGGCAATTTCAAAATCTCCAGAGGTATCCTATTGTAGTAGAGAATGCACTAACCTTGAAAGAATTGCTAACCTTCGCGAGTCTAAAACGGGGCAAACATAGTCTGTGATTATTTCTTAGGTTAACATTACAGCTATCGCTAAGTTTGGAAAATGTTGTAAGGTTCTTGCGTACATACATTATATTTTCGAAAATAAATTGACTAGCTACTGTTAGTATGTCAATTTCTTTAAAAAGCTCTCTTAAGGAGTCTGTTCGTTTTAAATTATAAATTGCTCGAATAGCTCTTTTCTGTAAAATAAAAATAGTTTGAATATCCGCTGCTTTCCCCCACAACAAGATACCATAGGACATCACACTATGAAAGTAACTAAAATATACTAGCCTAGATGTAGCCACATCCGTGCTTTGTCTGATGTTTCTAACAGCGTAAGCCGCAGAACTTAATTTACCAGCCAATTTATCTATGTGGGGTCCCCACTGCAATTTGCTATCAATGGTTATTCCAAGAAACTTCGTATCATTTACTAATTCTAACGTGCTGTTGTCTAACACTAAACTGGTCTCAACTTGCCTGACATTTAAAAGTGAGAATTTGATACACTTGGTTTTACCAGCGTTTAACAATAAATTATTAACTGTGAACCAATTCAAGGTTAAAGACAACACACCATTAACATCATCAAAATCTCCTTTTTGTCTTTCAATTTTGAAGACCATTGAAGTATCATCAGCAAACAACACTATGTCAGTTAATTTCTCCACCATGAAAGGCAGATCATTAATATGTACCAGGAATAAGAAAGGGCCTAATATGGAACCTTGTGGAACGCCAATTTTAACACCCGATCCATCAGATTTTATGCCGTTAACTTCTGCCTTTTGAATTCTATTGCTTAGGTATGATCTTAGTAGATCCAACGCTTTATTTCTAACTCCGTAATGGTTTAATTTATGTAATAGCGTATTATGATCAACACAATCAAACGCCTTCGACAGGTCGCAAAAAACTCCGATAGCATTCTGTGCGGCCTCCCATGCAGAATAAATATGAGATATAAGGGTAATACCTGCATCCGTAGTCGATTTACCCTTAGTGAAACCGTATTGTTTGGCGTGGAGTTGTTTTGTACGGTTGAAGTGTGAGAGCATTTGATTGAGTATAATCTTTTCAAATATTTCACTTAGTGTTGGAAGAACAGATATTGGTCTGAAATTTGAAGGATCACCCTTATCTCCCGACTTGAACAGAGGTATCAGTTTACTGTGTTTCATGAGGTCTGGGAAAGCCCCATCGTCAACACATTTATTGAATATATAAGCTAAGTGTGGGGCTATAACTAGAATTACTGAACCAATGACTTTGACTGATATACCCCACAGGTCTTCCGTATTTTTTAAGTTAAGTAATTTAAACGTTTTGACAATGTCCTGGGGATATACATGATGAAATTTTAAATATACATTACTGACGCTAGTGTTATTTTTTAATAAAGTCTCTGCTTCATATGGAGATGAATTTAGACGGTCTGTTGTGAGTAAGGGTACATTGGTGAAGAATGTTTTAAAAGCTCGAGCAACATCAGCGCTGGATTTAACAATATCATCACCTATCTTAAGGCAGAAATCATTGTCCCTTGGTATAACTTTGCCAGTTCCGCGGTTTATTATTTGCCAACCTGTTTTCATTCTATTATTTGAATTTTGAATTTTTCTATTAATGTGTAAAGTTTTTGCAGTTCTACAAACCAACTTGAAAGTTTTGGAATATTTTTTAACATAGTCATGAAATTTTCGATCAAAGTTATAGGTTTTTTGTTCATAAAGGTCATATAAGATAACTCTACTTTTACGAATTCCAAATGTTGCCCAGTCATTAAATTTAGATTTACCGTTGTAGTCACTGACTTTCTTTAATTTAAAAACTTTATTGAATTCTGTCTGTATAATGTTGAAGAAGTCTGAGTAGATTTTGTTTGGGTTCTGTTCATCAAAACTGGCAAATTTATATCTAACTTTTTCATATACGTCTCTAGTCTATGGGATGTAATAGGCCTATAAAATGATGGATCAGTCCTATTTTAACTGGCAATTGGGAATGAAACTGTTTGACCACTGTGATCGGAGGGTAGGCAGTTAATTACATTTTTACTTGTGAATGCACAGTCACAAAATACGTTATCTAAGCAAGTTTGGCTGGTAAGTGTAATTCTAGTCGGCTCTAGAAAAATACGACATAAATTTAATGATTTGAACAGAGTTATTAATCGTTGTTTCAATGTTGTATCTACAAGCAAATCTACATTAAAATCGCCACAAATAATTAACTTTTTTCTGCTATTACAAAGTTTAATGAGGGCATCCTCCATAATTTTCTCGAACATTTCAAAATTGCCATAGCCGTTTTCATCTCTCGGAGGTCTGTAGACACAAACAATAATATGGCTATCCAACTCAACACAGGATACCTCTATTTGTCTTTCTACAGTAAGTGCAAGAATATCTTTCGGTTGTTTCACCTTAATATTATTTTTTACTAAGATTAAAGAACCACCTCTATCAGCAGTCTTTCTATTGTAACAACTGACAATTTTGTAATTATTTATGTTAAAAGACATCATATTTTCCTTTAACCAGTATTCTGTAATACAGATAACATCGGTGTCTGAATGATTAAGAAATAATTCTAATACAAGTTCTTTGCCAGGTAGCCCCTGCATGTTTTGATGGGAAATATTTAAGTGGGGCTTACCCTTTGTCCTAGTATTTTTCATTTGATTGCCAGAAAACCCCTGCTTATTTTTTATTTTATTTTTATGTTTTGAGGGGTCCTCTTTTGTCGAACTAGTTCGGAGTAACGGAGTTCATCCCAGCCGGGCGAACCGTCTGATTTGAGACTCATTATAAACTTGGAGGTTTCTACGGTATCAGTCGGGGTCAGAAAGAGTGAGAAAGAGTTGAATCTAGGGGTTATTTCTATCCTTGATTTGAGTTGTTTCTCTGTTAGGTTAGATGAGGTGAGTATGTCGTTAGCCAGATTACTGCCAACTGAAGTGAAGTAGTCGTTCACCAAGTTTAGAGCTGAAGATGGTGTGTCACCATTTTCAAGGAGGTCGGTGCATGTTTTTTTCCCAGCGTCTATGTGGCAGATTGATTTAATTGCCTGCCAGGTTTTTTTTGGGCAACGTATGTTTTTGCGGATAAGTTCTTCGTCATGTTGGGTTTTTAATTTTTGAAGAATAAAGTGTGATTCGATATTTATGGTACGTTGTTCTTAGGTTATCATTATTTGGGTATTTGTTCAGTTTGTTGTGCAAAATGTCACGTTTTTTCATGTATTTTATCAGGCTGGGGGTTATCCAGGGTTTCATACTGTAAACTCTGTGGGGTATTTTATGAGTAGTTTTGTATTCATTATAAAGAGTTGTAAGAAGTTTAATAAAGTGATCGCAAGCAATGTTTGGATCTTTAATTTGGTAGAAAGGGTCCCAGTTGGTTTCAAGTAGTTTTTTTTCAAGAGCTTCATAGTTAATTTTTGTTATAGACCTAGGCAAAGGTGAGATTCCAGCTAGTTGCATTTCGATGGACACCATTGCTATCGAGTGATCAGTAACACTAGTCTGACATACAACTGCTGTACTAGGCTTGTCAGTTTTGAGAAGTATATGGTCGAGACAGTTCGCCTCACGAGTAGGTAGTAAGTGAGCAGGGTAGTAACCGTGCAGGGCTATCAGGTCTAGGTATCTGTCACTGTACCTGTTGTCATTGTTTGTTTTGATGTCTATGTTAATGTCCCCTATCATTATGTTTGTCTTAGCAGATGAGTATTTTGCCAGAGTAAGGTCGAGGGAGTTAATAAATTTGTCTGTATTTTCAAAACGAGAAGATCTGTAGATAGATGTTATAATTATATCTTTTCCAATTTTAAGAATAAAGCAGTTAGATTCTTCGAATAAAGGTTCATCAACTGTGACTTTTATGTTGTTTCTACAGTAAGCAACAATACCGTCGTTCTGGTTTAAATATGTTTTAGAATAAAATAGGTTGTACCCAGTCAACGGGAATTGTGGTGGAGCGTCTTTGGTGAGTCTACACTCAGTGAGTATTATAATGTCTGGTGTAAATTTTAACCATGTAAGATGTACTAAAAAATTATTAAAGTTTTTGTTAATACTGCGTATGTTTTGCGTAATAACAGTGAGATTACCATGTTTTAAGTTAAGTTTAGATTTGCATAATTCTGGTTCGGTTTCCAAAAAACTGCTGGATATTGATGTGCTGTCTATGTCATCTATTAGGTTTTTAACTGTGAATTTGAAAAGCATTCGGGTAGAGCCTGTGCTCAGGACTTGGAATTGGAGGAACTCGAGTAGATAATGTTGGTTTGTTTGTGTTGTATGGTGTTGTGTTGTGTTTTTCATGATTGATAGTTTGTGTAGTGTATGTAAGTTTAGTTATAATCGGGTCAAGGTGGTTGGTTTTGGTTCTTTTGTGGTAGTTTTTTTGTAGTGATTTTGGCATAGTTAAGCTTATATTAATGTTTTTAGAGAGACAAGGTGGGTTGGTTTTTGTTTTGCAGGTGTTATGCTGTTTTTTTGATGTAATTGATGTATTTTTGTGATTGTAGGATTTGTTTGTAGTTTTTAATCTGATGAGTTGGGTGTGGTCATGTGTGGCGTTTAACTTACTTACTTGGTCTGTAATTGAAGAGATATTAACAAGAATAAGGTTAGGTATACTGTTGCTTATGGTTATGGCTAGTCAGTTACTCCGCGGTGCTTGCTCAATCAGTAAAAACTGCTTTTCATGTTTCAGCTCGATGGCAGGTGACTCCTCATTTTTCTTTATGAAGATCTTTCCTGTGTTTGACCAGCAGAACTTAAAGTTATGATTGCGTTTGAGCATTCAGGAAGTATAGCTTGGCCGCTTTTTTAGTAAGGTGATCAGACGCATATATTGATGTTTTGTTGCCTGTTAGTCCCAGGGTTATGGTGTTCAATGGTTCTTGCCTGTTTTGAAGATTATACGATTTTATAGCACCCAGTAGTACGGCTTTTGAATTGTTACTGTCCATCTCCAAGATTAGTGGCTTAGTTGCGATGTCTTTGCTGGGCAATCGATAAACATCCTTAATGTCGTGCTCATCGAAAGGCAGGGATAGTACCTGGTAAATAGTCCTTATCATGTTTGTAAGGTTCTCCCCTTTGTGAAATGGTATGTTCCTCACCTCAATGCTTTTTGAGCGAAGTTTTCGCTGGAGATCTTCGATATTGTCTTTCAGTTCATTTATGTAAAGCTGATTCTCATCCTTTTCTGGTTTTATTTTGGCATCAATTTTTGTTTCCAGGCCGTCCACTTGTTGCTTAAGTTGGTCATATTGCGAGGATATAAAGTTTACAGATGCCTCGAGTTGAGCTTGTTGTTCGAGTATCTTTGTGTGTTGTTCGTTAATCTTGCTTATTTGGGCACTGAGCACTCCAAATTGTTCCGTATGTTCCCGCTTCATTTCTGCCAAGTTATATTTGATAACTTGCTGTCCTGGTCGCCCCATGTTTGTGGGGTCAGAGTCTTTGCGTCATTTTACTCCCTCCGGAGATTGCAGTACTTCCTGCCACGGCAGACTAAAATCACCCTTGCTCAGTCCCTTCCAATACCTTTAATAGACTACGCGGATGCTTGTTGGGTCAGCGCGAACGAAGAACAACTGAATAAACTCGAGCGACTTCAAAACCTTGGGATTCGGTTTGACTACGGGCTGCGCAAGTATGACCATGTCTCTCAGTATCGCAAGGAGCTGGGATGGCTTCCGATCCGTTTTCGCCGTGATATGCACATTCTCTCTTATCTATTCAATATTATGCGAAATCCCCGCTACCTAGCCCACATATCTTCGAGAACGTTTTGAGTTTCTTTTCCCCAGGGATAGTAATCGGAGATCCCACATGCTGTCTATCCTGTCAAAACTTAGGCATAATACTGCCGCATACAAACACTCTTTTAGGTTAAGGGCAATCCGACTGTGGAACGCACTTACCTGCACGGAACCCTTCCCGATTACGGAAGAGAAAAGCGTATTTCTCTTCCGTATTCGGGATCATATTTATGTAAGTATATGTAAGATATTTTGTAGTTTATATATGTGCATGCTATCTAGTGTATTTTATATAGTTGTTTTTTTTATTAGGTATATTTTATTTATATTTTAAAAGTAATTTTCGTACGTATGTATACATTTTTATTGCGCACTAGGACTGTCCTGTTTCATAAACACTCCTGTCTTGCCTAGGTTTGCTGGAAGAAATCTCTTTTTAGAGATCAGCTCGCCTTTTCCTATAAAATTTATTGTAACTGTCTGTTTACCTATGTTTTCTGTGTAATAAAATATAGAATATGAATATAATAGTCGGGACAATGACTACAATCGCAGTGCTGACCCTTACACAATAGAACAACATTACATATCATGACGCTTTTCCCCATGCAGGCCTAAAAATGGAAGCCTTTAATTGGCCTATGATTAGATTAAGTTGTTGGTTTATGCCAATACTTGAATTGTGCTGCAGGCTTTGTTAAATAAATAAAGGGTAGCGTAGCATAATTGTGCCCACGTTTCGCCAGTTATTCATTACTCCACTTTGCGTGACAGGGGGCTAGCCCATCGTCGCAGCATTGGAAATTAGTTAGCCCCACGTTTTTCTCCACCACCGTTATAACGTCCGTTGTACTCAAGATAAATTATTCATAATTCTTAATTGCATATACACATGTTATATTTAAAAGGTTACATAAGGAGAAATCATATGTATAAAGGCGAGTTTATCTCTGAAAAGAGATTTCTTCCAGCAAACCAAGGCATAAAATGAAATGTATCATGAAAGGGTAGGCAGTGCACAATATCTTATATCTACTCTATACTAAAATACATATAATATAAAATATGGAAAATAAAATACTTATATACCAGACTACTAAATACAATACATACAGGAATATGTATATAGTATATAGTTTTTATATATTAATGATATACATACCATAACTCTCACTAAAGAGAGAGGAAGTGCTCTTTTACCCGGTTTTCGAAGAGACAAGAGTGGGATAGTCTCTTTTAGTGCAAGGTAGTGCGTTCCACAGCCAGCTGCCTGCAACCCAAATAAGTGCTCATATGCCGAGGTGCTATACCTTGGAGTGGCTAAGAGTGAGACCGTGTGAGATCTCCGGTGCCGATCTCCTGAAAAGAGATACTCAAAGCTTAAAGAAATTACTTATCTCATTGATACATGTCAGCACCGGGTTTGGTTTGCTTTCTATTATATTCAATTCATTTTGGTATTGTGTGACGTAATAACATCTCAGAATCAAACTGAACTGAACCGCGTGATATTGTATCCAATAACTGTGCACTTGTATGGAAAAATAGGGAAATAAGATGCGGGGCGGTGAGACGTATGCAGGGTGGGGCAAGGGAAGTAGCTGCTGACATCAACATTACGTTTGAACTAAAGTGGATTTTTTTATTTGAGGCCATAAATGTAAACAATGAACTGTCATTTTCCAGTACAAAAATATAACATGAACGTCAATGGTTTTGCTCTAGAAAATGACAGTTGTTTGTATACATTTCTGGTCTCAAATTAAAAATAGTACTTTAGCTCATAATGGCTAAATATGGACTGTCTGGGTGAAGTGGTGGGTCAGGGTACGTGAAATATAAATGTTTCCTTTATCCTTAGTTTACCATATAAGAACAACAAAATCCAACGCTCGTTTTGTATTTTATGTTACTCGAATTTTGGTTTTCACTTATTATTTTCGCATAGGAGCGCAGTTCAGTAATTTTGTAAAAATCTGTATTTTCATCAATCATAAACTGGATTTACGGACATGCGCCCCATAAAAGTTCTAACAACGCCATCCACATGACGACCTCTGTGGCGCTGTGGTTAAGGCTCCACCTACCGTCTGGGAAAGCCCCATCGTCAACACATTTATTGAATATATAAGCTAAGTGTGGGGCTATAACTAGAATTACTGAACCAATGACTTTAACTGATATACCCCACAGGTCTTCCGTATTTTTTAAGTTAAGTAATTTAAACGTTTTGACAATGTCCTGGGGATATACATGATGAAATTTTAAATATACATTACTGACGCTGGTGTTATTTTTTAATAAAGTCTCTGCTTCATATGGAGATGAATTTAGACGGTCTGTTGTGAGTAAGGGTACATTGGTGAAGAATGTTTTAAAAGCTCGAGCAACATCAGCGCTGGATTTAACAATATCATCACCTATCTTAAGGCAGAAATCATTGTCCATTGGTATAACTTTGCCAGTTTCGCGGTTTATTATTTGCCAACCTGTTTTCATTCTATTATTTGAATTTTGAATTTTTCTATTAATGTGTAAAGTTTTTGCAGTTCTACAAACCAACTTGAAAGTTTTGGAATATTTTTTAACATAGTCATGAAATTTTCGATCAAAGTTATAGGTTTTTTGTTCATAAAGGTCATATAAGATAACTCTACTTTTACGAATTCCAAATGTTGCCCAGTCATTAAATTTAGATTTACCGTTGTAGTCACTGACTTTCTTTAATTTAAAAACATTATTGAATTCTGTCTGGATAATGTTGAAGAAGTCTGAGTAGATTTTGTTTGGGTTCTGTTCATCAAAACTGGCAAATTTATATCTAACTTTTTCATATACGTCTCTAGTCTATGGGATGTAATAGGCCTATAAAATGATGGATCAGTCCTATTTTTACTGGCAATTGGGAATGAAACTGTTTGACCACTGTGATCGGAGGGTAAGCAGTTAATTACATTTTTACTTGTGAATGCACAGTCACAAAATACGTTATCTAAGCAAGTTTGGCTGGTAAGTGTAATTCTAGTCGGCTCTAAAAATATATGACATAAATTAAATGATTTGAACAGAGTTATTAATCGTTGTTTCAATGTTGTATCTACAAGCAAATCTACATTAAAATCGCCACAAATAATTAACTTTTTTCTGCTATTACAAAGTTTAATGAGGGCATCCTCCATAATTTTCTCGAACATTTCAAAATTGCCATAGCCGTTTTCATCTCTCGGAGGTCTGTAGACACAAACAATAATATGGCTATCCAACTCAACACAGGATATCTTTCGGTTGTTTCACCTTAATATTATTTTTTACTAAGATTAAAGAACCACCTCTATCAGCAGTCTTTCTATTGTAACAACTGACAATTTTGTAATTATTTATGTTAAAAGACATCATATTTTCCTTTAACCAGTATTCTGTAATACAGATAACATCGGTGTCTGAATGATTAAGAAATAATTCTAATACAAGTTCTTTGCCAGGTAGCCCCTGCATGTTTTGATGGGAAATATTTAAGTGGGGCTTACCCTTTGTCCTAGTATTTTTCATTTGATTGCCAGAAAACCCCTGCTTATTTTTTATTTTTTTTTTATGTTTTGAGGGGTCCTCTTTTGTCGAACTAGTTCGGAGTAACGGAGTTCATCCCAGCCGGGCGAACCGTCTGATTTGAGACTCATTATAAACTTGGAGGTTTCTACGGTATCAGTCGGGGTCAGAAAGAGTGAGAAAGAGTTGAATCTAGGGGTTATTTCTATCCTTGATTTGAGTTGTTTCTCTGTTAGGTTAGATGAGGTGAGTATGTCGTTAGCCAGATTACTGCCAACTGAAGTGAAGTAGTCGTTCACCAAGTTTAGAGCTGAAGATGGTGTGTCACCATTTTCAAGGAGGTCGGTGCATGTTTTTTTCCCAGCGTCTATGTGGCAGATTGATTTAATTGCCTGCCAGGTTTTTTTTGGGCAACGTATGTTTTTGCGGATAAGTTCTTCGTCATGTTGGGTTTTTAATTTTTGAAGAATAAAGTGTGATTCGATATTTATGGTACGTTGTTCTTAGGTTATCATTATTTGGGTATTTGTTCAGTTTGTTGTGCAAAATGTCACGTTTTTTCATGTATTTTATCAGGCTGGGGGTTATCCAGGGTTTCATACTGTAAACTCTGTGGGGTATTTTATGAGTAGTTTTGTATTCATTATAAAGAGTTGTAAGAAGTTTAATAAAGTGATCGCAAGCAATGTTTGGATCTTTAATTTGGTAGAAAGGGTCCCAGTTGGTTTCAAGTAGTTTTTTTTCAAGAGCTTCATAGTTAATTTTTGTTATAGACCTAGGCAAAGGTGAGATTCCAGCTAGTTGCATTTCGATGGACACCATTGCTATCGAGTGATCAGTAACACTAGTCTGACATACAACTGCTGTACTAGGCTTGTCAGTTTTGAGAAGTATATGGTCGAGACAGTTCGCCTCACGAGTAGGTAGTAAGTGAGCAGGGTAGTAACCGTGCAGGGCTATCAGGTCTAGGTATCTGTCACTGTACCTGTTGTCATTGTTTGTTTTGATGTCTATGTTAATGTCCCCTATCATTATGTTTGTCTTAGCAGATGAGTATTTTGCCAGAGTAAGGTCGAGGGAGTTAATAAATTTGTCTGTATTTTCAAAACGAGAAGATCTGTAGATAGATGTTATAATTATATCTTTTCCAATTTTAAGAATAAAGCAGTTAGATTCTTCGAATAAAGGTTCATCAACTGTGACTTTTATGTTGTTTCTACAGTAAGCAACAATACCGTCGTTCTGGTTTAAATATGTTTTAGAATAAAATAGGTTGTACCCAGTCAACGGGAATTGTGGTGGAGCGTCTTTGGTGAGTCTACACTCAGTGAGTATTATAATGTCTGGTGTAAATTTTAACCATGTAAGATGTACTAAAAAATTATTAAAGTTTTTGTTAATACTGCGTATGTTTTGCGTAATAACAGTGAGATTACCATGTTTTAAGTTAAGTTTAGATTTGCATAATTCTGGTTCGGTTTCCAAAAAACTGCTGGATATTGATGTGCTGTCTATGTCATCTATTAGGTTTTTAACTGTGAATTTGAAAAGCATTCGGGTAGAGCCTGTGCTCAGGACTTGGAATTGGAGGAACTCGAGTAGATAATGTTGGTTTGTTTGTGTTGTATGGTGTTGTGTTGTGTTTTTCATGATTGATAGTTTGTGTAGTGTATGTAAGTTTAGTTATAATCGGGTCAAGGTGGTTGGTTTTGGTTCTTTTGTGGTAGTTTTTTTGTAGTGATTTTGGCATAGTTAAGCTTATATTAATGTTTTTAGAGAGACAAGGTGGGTTGGTTTTTGTTTTGCAGGTGTTATGCTGTTTTTTTGATGTAATTGATGTATTTTTGTGATTGTAGGATTTGTTTGTAGTTTTTAATCTGATGAGTTGGGTGTGGTCATGTGTGGCGTTTAACTTACTTACTTGGTCTGTAATTGAAGAGATATTAACAAGAATAAGGTTAGGTATACTGTTGCTTATGGTTATGGCTAGTCAGTTACTCCGCGGTGTTTGCTCAATCAGTAAAACCTGCTTTTCATGTTTCAGCTCGATGGCAGGTGACTCCTCATTTTTCTTTATGAAGATCTTTCCTGTGTTTGACCAGCAGAACTTAAAGTTATGATTGCGTTTGAGCATTCAGGAAGTATAGCTTGGCCGCTTTTTTAGTAAGGTGATCAGACGCATATATTGATGTTTTGTTGCCTGTTAGTCCCAGGGTTATGGTGTTCAATGGTTCTTGCCTGTTTTGAAGATTATACGATTTTATAGCACCCAGTAGTACGGCTTTTGAATTGTTACTGTCCATCTCCAAGATCAGTGGCTTAGTTGCGATGTCTTTGCTGGGCAATCGATAAACATCCTTAATGTCGTGCTCATCGAAAGGCAGGGATAGTACCTGGTAAATAGTCCTTATCATGTTTTTAAGGTTCTCCCCTTTGTGAAATGGTATGTTCCTCACCTCAATGCTTTTTGAGCGAAGTTTTCGCCGGAGATCTTCGATATTGTCTTTCAGTTCATTTATGTAATGCTGATTCTCATCCTTTTCTGGTTTTATTTTGGCATCAATTTTTGTTTCCAGGCCGTCCACTTGTTGCTTAAGTTGGTCATGTTGCGAGGATATAAAGTTTACAGATGCCTCGAGTTGAGCTTGTTGTTCGAGTATCTTTGTGTGTTGTTCGTTAATCTTGCTTATTTGGGCACTGAGCACTCCAAATTGTTCCGTATGTTCCCGCTTCATTTCTGCCAAGTTATATTTGATAACTTGCTGTCCTGGTCGCCCCATGTTTGTGGGGTCAGAGTCTTTGCGTCATTTTACTCCCTCCGGAGATTGCAGTACTTCCTGCCACGGCAGACTAAAATCACCCTTGCTCAGTCCCTTCTAATACCTTTAATAGACTACGCGGATGCTTGTTGGGTCAGCGCGAACGAAGAACAACTAAATAAACTCGAGCGACTTCAAAACCTTGGGATTCGGTTTGACTACGGGCTGCGCAAGTATGACCATGTGTCTCAGTATCGCAAGGAGCTGGGATGGCTTCCGATCCGTCTTCGCCGTGATATGCACATTCTCTCTTATCTATTCAATATTTTGCGAAATCCCCGCTACCTAGCCCACATATCTTCGAGAACGTTTTGAGTTTCTTTTCCCCAGGGATAGTAATCGGAGATCCCACATGCTGTCTATCCTGTCAAACCTTAGGCATAATACTGCCGCATACAAACACTCTTTTAGGTTAAGGGCAATCCGACTGTGGAACGCACTTACCTGCACGGAACCCTTCCCGATTACGGAAGAGAAAAGCGTATTTCTCTTCCGTAATCGGAATCATATTTATGTAAGTATATGTAAGATATTTTGTAGTTTATATATGTGCATGCTATCTAGTGTATTTTATATAGTTGTTTTTTTTTATTAGGTATATTTTATTTATATTTTAAAAGTAATTTTCGTACGTATGTATACATTTTTATTGCGCACTAGGACTGTCCTGTTTCATAAACACTCCTGTCTTGCCTAGGTTTGCTGGAAGAAATCTCTTTTTAGAGATCCGCTCGCCTTTTCCTATAAAATTTATTGTAACTGTCTGTTTACCTATGTTTTCTGTGTAATAAAATATAGAATATGAATATAATAGTCGGGACAATGACTACAATCGCAGTGCTGACCCTTACACAATAGAACAACATTACATATCATGACGCTTTTCCCCATGCAGGCCTAAAAATGGAAGCCTTTAATTGGCCTATGATTAGATTAAGTTGTTGGTTTATGCCAATACTTGAATTGTGCTGCAGGCTTTGTTAAATAAATAAAGGGTAGCGTAGCATAATTGTGCCCACGTTTCGCCAGTTATTCATTACTCCACTTTGCGTGACAGGGGGCTAGCCCATCGTCGCAGCATTGGAAATTAGTTAGCCCCACGTTTTTCTCCACCACCGTTATAACGTCCGTTGTACTCAAGATAAATTATTCATAATTCTTAATTGCATATACACATGTTATATTTAAAAGGTTACATAAGGAGAAATCATATGCATAAAGGCGAGTTTATCTCTGAAAAGAGATTTCTTCCAGCAAACCAAGGCATGAAATGAAATGTATCATGAAAGGGTAGGCAGTGCACAATATCTTATATCTACTCTATACTAAAATACATATAATATAAAATATGGAAAATAAAATACTTATATACCAGACTACTAAATACAATACATACAGGAATATGTATATAGTATATAGTTTTTATATATTAATGATATACATACCATAACTCTCACTAAAGAGAGAGGAAGTGCTCTTTTACCCGGTTTTCGAAGAGACAAGAGTGGGATAGTCTCTTTTAGTGCAAGGTAGTGCGTTCCACAGCCAGCTGCCTGCAACCCAAATAAGTGCTCATATGCCGAGGTGCTATACCTTGGAGTGGCTAAGAGTGAGACCGTGTGAGATCTCCGGTGCCGATCTCCTGAAAAGAGATACTCAAAGCTTAAAGAAATTACTTATCTCATTGATACATGTCAGCACCGGGTTTGGTTTGCTTTCTATTATATTCAATTCATTTTGGTATTGTGTGACGTAATACCATCTCAGAATCAAACTGAACTGAACCGCGTGATATTGTATCCAATAACTGTGCACTTGTATGGAAAAATAGGGAAATAAGATGCGGGGCGGTGAGACGTATGCAGGGTGGGGTAAGGGAAGTAGCTGCTGACATCAACATTACGTTTGAACTAAAGTGGATTTTTTTATTTGAGGCCATAAATGTAAACAATGAACTGTCATTTTCCAGTACAAAAATATAACATGAACGTCAATGGTTTTGCTCTAGAAAATGACAGTTGTTTGTTTACATTTCTGGTCTCAAATTAAAAATAGTACTTTAGCTCATAATGGCTAAATATGGACTGTCTGGGTGAAGTGGTGGGTCAGGGTATGTGAAATATAATTGTTTCCTTTATCCTTAGTTTACCATATAAGAACAACAAAATCCAACGCTCGTTTTGTATTTTATGTTACTCGAATTTTTGTTTTCACTTAGTATTTTCGCATAGGAGCGCAGTTCAGTAATTTTGTAAAAATCTGTATTTTCATCAATCATAAACTGGATTTACGGACATGCGCCCCATAAAAGTTCTAACAACGCCATCCACATGACGACCTCTGTGGCGCTGTGGTTGAGGCTCCACCTACCTTGCAAAAGGCTCGGGTTCGATCCCCGGCTGGGGATAAAGAAATGAAGATCCGCAGGTCTTGGATGTTAATATTTCTGTTATGTTGTTTACACTGTTACCGTTTCCCAAGACACAGGGTATATCCTAGTGTGGGGCGAGAAGCAATTTATGTGCCTGCAAGTAAGAGAAAATCTTTAAATATTTAAACATTCATCCATTGCTGGTTATAGAGACCTCATTAGCTACTGAGCCATCCTCTGCCTACCAGCTATATATAGATAATGCTACTAAGGGTCAAAAGTCAGAAAGCCCTAATATTAGATCAATGTCAAAATTGACTCGAGTTTATCGAGCCGCACACGAGCCATGCCACAATCAAACTACGACTACGGTCGACATATTTTATGGAAAGCAGAACAAAAGCTTAACTTAAAAAATACTGAAGACCTGTGGGGTATGTCAGTCAAAGTCATTGGTTCAATAATACTTGTTATAGCCCCACACCTAGCTTATATATTTAATAAATGTGTTGATGATGGAGCTTTTCCAGACCTCATGAAACACAGTAAACGTATACCTCTGTTCAAGTCGGGAGACAAGGGTGATCCGTCAAATTTCAGACTAATATCGGTTCTTCCAGCACTAAGTAAAATTTTTGAAAAGATTATACTCAATCAAATGCTCTCACACTTCAACAGTACAAAACAACTCCACGCCAAGCAATACGGTTTCACTAGGGGTAAATCGACTACGGATGCAGGTATTACCTTTATATCTCATATTTATTCTGCATGGGAAGCCGCACAGGATGCTATCGGTGTTTTTTGCGATCTGTCGAAGGCATTTGATTGTGTTGATCATAACACGTTACTAATGAAATTAAATCATTACGGAGTTAGAAATAAAGCGTTGGATCTACTAAGATCATACCTAAGCAATATAATTCAAAAGGCAGAAGTCAACGGCGTTAAATCTGATGGATCGGGGGTAAAAATTGGCGTTCCACAAGGTTCCATATTAGGCCCTTTCTTATTCCTGGTATATATTAACGATCTGCCTTTTATGGTGGAGAAATTGACTAACATAGTGTTGTTTGCTGATGACACTTCACTGGTCTTCAAAATTTAAAGACAAAAAGAAGATTTTGATGATGTCAATAGAGTATTATCTTTAACCTTGAATTGGTTCACAGTTAACAATTTATTGTTAAATGCTGGTAAAACCAAATGTATCAAATTCTCACTTCCAAATGTCAGGCAAGTTGGAACCAGTTTAGTGTTGGACAGCAATACGTTAGAATTAGTAAATGACACGAAGTTTCTTGGAATAACCATTGATAACAAATTGCAGCGGGGACCCCACATAGAAAAATTGGCTGGTAAATTAAGTTCTGCGGCTTACGCTGTTAGGAACATCAGACAAAACACGGATGTGGCTACATCTAGGCTAGTATATTTTAGTTACTTTCATAGTGTCATGTCCTATGGTATCTTGTTGTGGGAAAAAGCTCCGCTGCTTTTTCCCACAGCAAGATACTACAAGATATTCAAACTATTTTTTATTTTACAGAAAAGAGCTATTCGAGCAATTTATAATTTAAAACGCACAGACTCCTTAAGACAGCTTTCTAAAGAAATTGACATACTAACTGTAGCTAGTCAATTTATTTTCGAAAATATAATGTACGTACGCAACAACCTTACAAAATTTCCCAAACTTAGCGATAGCTGTAATGTTAACCTAAGAAATAATCACAGACTACTTGCGCCCCGGTTTAGACTCGCGAAGGTTAGCAATTCTTTCAAGGGTCAATGCATTCTCTACTACAACAAGATACCTCTGGAGATCTTGACATTGCCATTTGAGCAATTTAAAATCCATGTTAAAGCGACTTTGTCGAAAAGGGGATATTACAATGTTCAAGATTACTTAAATGATGGGTCTGTATGGGGTTAATCTGGCTCAACACAGACCTTGCTGTTAATAATTTTGTAATTATTTATTCCTGCTTATTAATTATGATAATGACTAAATATTGTATTTTGTATTAGTTAAGCATAAGCAGTTTTTAAAAAGAGATCTAAAAATCAATCTGTGGGAGTTTCTACGCCCTTCTCCTCCCACAGTGGTCCAATGTAGAGAAGTGGCAAAAAATTACGATCGCTAAGTATATGTAAATATCTACAGTAATAAAGACATTTGGTATTTGGTATTTGGTATTTGGTAGTGGCTGAAATGCGCTTCACCCCGCCGCACATAAACGACAAAAAGGCGTTACATGCCACGCCATAGCAATTATTATATGACACTAGCTGATGCCCGCAACTTCATCTGCGTGTTCCTAGGAATGTAGGAATTTCACAGTTAGTCATCCCCATCCTGGTAACACTGTTACAAACTGGGAAAAAAACCGGTTGGTAACACTGTTACCAACTGCGGGTCAAAATATGATGTAAAAATAGAATGTGATTCCCATTTTGTCACACCCTTGTGTAACAGTGTTACAAACTGGGAAGGAAATAGTGCCGGGTTGTTACACTGTTATAAACTGGCTTTATTACTTTCCCACTTTGTCATTCCATTCGTAACATTTTCAAATATAAAAACAGCAGCTGTTTATCAATATTGAAAACAGTCCACAAATAATAGTTGGTATATAAGGGCCAAACAAAGTTATAATTTTGGTTAATGATCTAGAATATTAACATTAGGTTTTATAATTATAATTTAGAAATAAGATGCACCACAAGTAATTATCATATCGAAAGTAAGTACATACTTAACTATACAAGTTTATTAACTTACTTTTTTAAAGAAATTGGCTAGTTATGACAGTTAATCATTTATGACAGCTTACAACATGAACATGTTCTGCCAAGAGACCAATAACAATATTAATTATGTTATTAAGCAGATGTTTTATGAATTATAAAAAAAATAATAATAGTCTTCTAGGTTTACATCAGTCAACCATAAACATGTATAATTATAGTCACTTATTTTAAAGAAATTGGCTAGAAAAGGAGTTACCTACATTTGAAATTGTTACGAATTCCAAATTACAGTTCTTTTCTTCTACTTCTGACTTTAAGTTGCTATATTGAAATAAAACATTTTATTTTCGACAATCCTGTTTTTTTATATATCTACTTAAGACAATCCTTGATCAATAGTGTGACAAAGTGGGAAGGAAATAGTGCCAGTTTGTAACACTGTTTGCAAAAGGTGTTGACAAAATGGGAACCACATTCTTTTTTTATTCCCAGTTAGTAACAGTGTTACAAACGGGGACTTCTATTCCAGTGTGACAAACTGGGAACATATGAAAGACTCGGGTTAACTTTGTTATTCCATAGATAGCTTCCTCCCAAATCAAGCATAAACATAAACATTAATAGGCACATACATTAATTCTGGCCCCCCACACTGGAATATCAGGCGTTGTCATCGTTCCGCGGCCCAAAGCTCGTAAAAAGGAAGTGATTCACGGAGCAATTTCCGACAGATTGTTGTGGGGGCGAACATGCCATTTCATATCATCTGTCGTATCTCTTCAAGTAGCTTTCCACTCCACCTGTATATTGCACTGAGACAACGAAACGAAAAGAGCAAAGGGCTTACCTTAAGGTAAACCGGTTTTTTAAAAAGCCGGTGAATATTGAAATTTCTATACAAACTTAATAATTTTTAATTCGAGAATATTTCAAAGCATTTATGCTGTTATTCTTATTAATACAGTGTTTACTTGGTTATAAGTTTACCTAGGTTTTCCCTGGTATTTCTTTTGCAATTCACGTTTAAACCAGTTCACAATTTAATGGTTTTAGTATAAACTAACGCGTCACATCGTAAGCAGTACGGTACAGTTTACAATTTATCGATAGTTTGTAAACTAACGAGAAAAAAAAGTTAGATTTTAAACAACGTCTTTGACAATCATACGGTGACATACGTAAGAAGTTTACAAAGTATTATTTGATTTTCGTTACCCATTCACATCACCTACCATAACGCTTAACGAACTAGGTTCTAGGAGGGGATTGTATGGCACGTTCGTCTGTACGGCACGAGACTTCAGGCGGGCTCGACGTTGCATGTCATGTCACCCCCCCCCCCCCCCGCACCCCTCCACTACTGTAGGGACCTATTTAGTTAACCCTTTATAGGTTCCCCTTACCCGAAATAGTTCGCGATTTTCAACCTTATCGCTCTGGTAATAAAGTTCGAAACCTATGAAACCCATTTATGGGTTAGTATGTGGTAAAGGGTTAAGGCCAAAAAACCCTTTTTATATCTTACATTATGTAAAATAATGATTATTAAGCAATGTTTTCTTCATACTAACTTGTTGATTACGTCAGCATCCATTCAATTACACATAAACGTAATTTGAGGATTTTCGCTCGTTATCAAAGTCTCCCGAAATGGTCGAAAAATCGGTTTAGCACAATATTTTTTTATAATTTCATACCACATTTGTACTTAAGCACTTTTCATTTATTTCATCGTTATGAAAATTATCAAGTTATGTCACTCAGTTACCCTCCTATATACCAATTATTAGGTTTTTAACATTTTCACGCCTGCTTCTCACACAGGGCCTGTCATGATATGGTACTGTTTGCTGATGACACCTCACTTATTTTTAAAACAAAGCGAAACCAACACGCTACTGATGATCACGTGAACAATACCATATCAAGAGTGGTAAATTGGTTTAATGTTAATAATTTGCTATTAAATGAGAAAAAGACTAAATGTGTTAAGTTTCTTACTACTAACGTTAAAAATAATCAGACATGTATAACAATTAAAAATGAGGAATTGGAATTGGTAACCAGCACAGTGTTTCTAGGTATAACGTTGGATTCCAAACTCCAATGGGGTCCACATATTGATAAGCTATCGAACAGACTGAGCTCTGCAGCTTTTGCATGCAGGAAAATCCGTCACTTGACAGATTTAAAAACAGCCAGATTAGTTTATTTTAGTTATTTTCATAGTATTATGTCCTACGGTATTCTGCTCTGGGGCAGTGCTGCTGACATAAATACTATTTTTGTGCTGCAAAAGCGGGCTGTTCGTGCGATTTATAAAATGAATAATAGAGATTCTCTTAGAAATAAGTTTAAAGAAGTAAATATATTGACAGTCCATAGTCAATATATTTACGAGAATATTATGTATGTCCATAAGAACATTGTTAACTTTCGAAGAAACTGTGATATACATAACTTTAATACTAGAAACAAGGACAAACTTGCAGTGCCCACTACTCGGCTCCATAAAATAAAAAACTCGTTCAAGGGTAATTGTGTAAGATTTTACAATAAACTCCCAAGCACTTTGACAGATCTATCAATTAATAAGTTCAAGAAATACATCAAGCAAAGGCTTATTTCTAAAGCTTACTACAGTATTAAAGAGTACATAGACGATAAAAATGCTTGGGACTGAATTGTTCTAATTAATTGTGAGCATCCTCACTGCCAGAGTTTCTTTTACTGGACACTTGGAGGCCTTTTACACCTCCAGAGATTAATTTAATTATACAACTCTTGACTGTGGGGACCATTTACATCTCCTATTATCATTGTATTATTGACTAAAGAGACTATACATCTCTGTTATTTATATTTAAATTATTTTATTATGACATTTGAGACTCTTTACATCTCTCAGAAACAATAATTGAGTACTTTTTTTTTCTGATAATATGATAATAATACCAAATGTTCTGTAAAAAATGAAATGAAATGACATGTGAAAGTGCCCTTGTGGCCTATTTACAGAATAAACGTTTTGAGTTTTGAGTTTTTGAGTTTTCAGGAGATACAGTTTCGAAACCTGACCATCTACTAAGGATAACTACTTTATCTTAAGTACATTATCGGACGTTCAGTGTTACAGAAGACACGTTAAGCAGTAGGTCCCGGCTACTATCGCTATGTGATTACACTAAGCCAGCGTGGTGGAGTATGGCTTAATCTTACTCGTATCCGGGTAAAGGCCTGTGCCCCTCGGTGTTGACATTAATGGGCTACATTTATATGTTAACTCTTATTCCTCTAAAATTAAGCTAAAGGTCAAATTCTAAGTTCCGCTGTCGGAGTGCCCAGCCTTAAGCTCGACGACAGGATCTCAGACTTCAGATTCTACTATTTAATGACTCTATCGCCTTTTAGTTCTCATAAACTAGAAAGCGCTTCCGAATCTTGCCAAACAATTCTGAGCTTTTGGGGCTAACAGAATCAAAGTTGCATGTACATAAATAAAACTTTGTATTATTCCGAATCAGTTAGTAGTAGAATACCACTAGTATTCTACGTTATCACGAAAACTATGCAACTTTCACATAAGTCATGTTAGGTCTAAACGATGCACGAAAGGCAAGATTACAACCGTCAACAGAATGACGTTGTCATTTTGGGACTAACAGGAAATATGATCAAACGGTAAAGTGTAATTTTAGGTCAGTCCACAACAATAATAACTACAGTAAAACAATATTTTTTAACATTAACGCTGTTTTATGAACGCCCGGACCAGACGACACAAATCAATATGGTAAAGTAGGTGCCCACTGACCTAGTTTCTTCAGGTCGGATGTCTGTTCGTAAGAAATTAACTGATGTGGGTTACTACAATTAGGGGATCCTGATATTGTTCCCTTGTTATTCGGCTTAATTGTTCCGCCTGTCAATCGATGTGATGGTTACTAGTAAAGTATTACCAGCGGTACAACTTGGTAGGACGATAAAGCTGAGTAAAATTGAGAATAGTTTAAGGTCTGGAAAGTGCGGCGGTATAAAAAGAATGTACAGAGACTATAAAGCATTTTTATAAAAAAAAATACAGATGTTCGACTTTCCACCAGGGCCGGACTCAGACAAGGGCCCATGGGCTAGAATTAAACAACGTTCAGACGTGGGGGAAGTTTACTCTGATAACACTCAAGATGGCCAGCTGTTTCGGGCGCGCGCATTCAGATGTAGAAATCCATGAGGATGTGGTACAGTTATTTTTGGTAAGGCGCAAGCAAGGTCACGCAAATGTCTTTTCACTAAATACTTACAATAACTTGGTTGTTCACCGTACACAAACACTTATCACACGCGGATTATTCCAACACGCATGATTTGAACCAGCCAAGCTAGCGTAGGATAGTGTGTGACGAACAAACACTATCCACGAGGATATAACAACTCGATACAATTCAAACAATTCAATAACTATTCTAATGAGAATACTCGCGGCGGCGGCGTTGCGGAATCACCTTTTGATCAACTATTCCTGCGGTTGGAGAACTGATGGCTACAATATTATTCGATCCAAATACAAGCACCCAAAACCCAAGCCCACCATATACGAGGCAATTGAAATCTGTCTTTTACAATTATCACAAAAAAGTTACGTCTGACTTCCGGTCACAGACCAAAAAGGTTGCATTTACACCTCCTACGGCAGATTGCCGGATCAATAAAGTATTCACGCACAAATGCGTTCGGAATCGAACAACATGCTTTAATAGTAGTGTAACGTCAATCAAAGGCAGGAGCGGTAAACTGGTTTATTAGAGACGTACACCTAGTACACCACATTTTCTCCTCTTATTATACAACTTAATATAATCATTATACTTAACTATAATAGGAACCACCATTTAACAATAAATGAAGTGCAACTCTGAAGATGTCGGAAACCAATAGAATTTTAGTTAACGTTAAGTCGAGTCGCCTCCAGAATTGCTCCCACAAACCGATAAACCACACCAAATCTAAATCTACTCACTATACCTATTACTTTATTATTTTAATTTGTTCTCTGTTGTGAGTCATAACTTATGACATATGAGATCAAAAACAACTGGATAATAACTACATTTATTTTCCTATTTGAGCCTTAGTTCTTTGGCTCCGTTTTAAAGCACGTATTGCACGGGCTGTTGCGTCAGAGGGTAGTGACGGCGGCTGCATATTTCCGCTCGGACCCGCGTCCGTTCCGTGCCCCTCTGTGAGGCTCCCGGGTACTCCTACGCCGTTATCTCCATCTGACGCATCTTGGAACGCGTCATCGGCATCATCGACCTGCAGAGGTACCGGCGGAGGCACCGGTTCGATCGTCCCACTATTACTAGCAGTGGGTACTAGACTCACGCGGGACAACGAGTAGCGGTTTTGGTTAGCACCTAGCGGTATCACCTGATCCTGATGTCTACGCCATTCTACCCCACTTCCTATATCCACTTTGTACGAGACTGGACCCGTTAATTCGACTACTTTGCCTTGGGCCCATTTCACCCCTATAACAGTATAGTCTCGCGCTAGAACCTCCTCACCGGGCGCGAGGGGTGGCGCGTGCCACGGCTGCCACGTCGGGGCGCAGCGCGTCCAGGCGCCAGAGGAGGCGCCGCCCCAGCAGCGCCACTGCTGGGGATACACCGTGGTAGCGGGAATATCTCGTGGTAGCGGCAGGCGAGACAGAGCATCGGCGAAGTTCTGGGTAAGCAAGTCATAACTTGTAATTTGTTATTTTTTACAATACTCTGTCCTGTGTGTCCTGTCTGTCTGTAGTAATTCAATGATGATGGTGTAAAAAGGCGGGTACGGCGCGGATGTTTTATTAAGTATTTTAAGACGTTGTTGTCTAAATTTTTTTTATTTATTTTTATTTATTGAATTATAGGTAAGAAATACATAACACATTCACAATCTATAAGATACTACATAATCCTCGTGGGATTGTGCGCAGCACCTTCATTCTGCGTTATACAGTAGGTAGGTATTACATTATTCAAATTAAATTAGTTATTTTACATTTGATTTATAAGTATATAACAAAATTCTTTATTTAATATGTTAGTAGGTAATAAACTATTATTTATTATTTAAGTACATAACAGAATTTAACATAAAATAAAAAATATTAATCTAGGCTCTAAGCAGGGTTTTCATTTTTGGTCGGTTAGGTAGGTTAGGTAATACATAATGATATGACAAATTTCATTTCAACCGTATAATTAGAATAGGTAATAATTTATAGCTACAATTCATAGGTAGTTCAGTCAATTCATTCATAGGTAGGTAGGTAATTATTAATAAAATATTATAATTTAAGGCAGCAATATATATGTAGTTACTAGGTATAATAAGTAACAACAACTAGAATCAGTTGGTTGTAGGTAAGATGGAAACAATGGCATAGCTCTAAACTAAAGCATCGCTAGAAAATAGTATTTTAGTTTGATTTTAATATTTAATTGGGTCAGTGATTGTCTAGTTACGGTGGGTAGGTTGTTGACAAGTCGCGGTACAAGATAAGAGCTGGTTCGCTCGCCGTAAAAGTTATTTGCCCGTGTTGTAACCAGTTTATTTTGTGTGATGCGTCGAGTTTGTACAGGATGATTTATTTCTTGTTGTAGTTTAGCGTTGAAGAACTGTTCTTTGAGAAGCATATAGTTGACGTTAGTGTGTATCGGAAGGGTTTGACAGTACTTAAAGAGTTTTCCTTCATCATTTTTAAAACTATTTTTTATTTTAAAAGGTACTATTAGTTTTAGAAGTTGTAGTTGTAGTTTAAAAATGGAGTCAAGATACGTTTTAAATGTGCGACCATAGCTCGTTAATCCATAATTTATAGTGGATTCACAAAATGACTTGTAAAGTAGAATTCTTGTTTTTTGAGGAATTCTGTTTTTGATAACATAGAAGTTAGCGAGCAGGGCGCGTAGCTTGTCGCAGACACGTTGTATATGTGGTCCCCAGCTGAATCTGTTGTCAATGACCAGGCCAAGGTATGTATGGGCCTTCACAATCTCAATTTGTGGGCAGTCGCACGTATCACGACTGTCATGCAGATGCGTGAGTATGGGCGATTAGTTTAGGTACAATTTCGGCGCTTTTGAGGTATGGTGATCGAATATTAATTAATTTTGTATTAATAGAGTTAAGAACGAGACCAGTATCATGACACCATTTACTAATATTGTTGAAGTCCTCCTGTAATTTATTTAGTGCAACATCAATATTGTGGTCTGAGGATAAAAGGCACGTGTCATCTGCAAACTGGTAGAGCGGACAATTATTTGAAAAGTGACTCATATTATTGACGTAGGCCAAAAAGTGTAAAGGTCCCAAAACTGATCCTTGGGCAGTTCCCTGCGTGATTTCGATGGACTCACTCAGCTCATCCCCCACTCTCACGCGATACGATCTATTCGTTAGGTAATCATGACACCATGTTAGTAGAGGGCCACGAATTCCTGTAAAACTAAGTGATTTTAATAGTTTTTTATGATCTAACGTGTCGAAAGCTCGAGAAAAGTCAATAAAGAGTGCAAGGACATTCTTTTTCTCGTTTAGTGCACTATTAATATCATCTGTGAACTTTGAAAGAAGGGATGTGGCGCTCTTTTTTGGTTGAAAGCCATATTGGGTTTCATTGATGATATTATTTTTCGCATAGAATGAGTGAATTTGATCACTAATAAATCTTTCTACAATTTTATCAATCGATGAAAGTAGGGTAATTGGTCTATAGTCACCAGGATTTGTTTTCTTCCCTTTTTTAAATATCGGTTTAACGCATCCTTGTTTCAGTTTATCAGGATATTTACCGGTTTGGATGCTGGTGTTTATTAGATTAACAAGAGCAATTGTTATGTTATCACTGATAGATTGGATATCTTTAACTTTAATGTTGTCTAGACCGTTCGATTTTCGGTTATTAAGCTTAGTAATCAATGTTTTTATTTTAAGATTTGTAGCTTTTTTAAATCGCATGCTTAAATTTGATTCGAATTCCGAAGAAGGCTGAATTTTTAAAAGATAATTATTACAGTTAGAATTTTTAAAAGATAATATCTTCCTGACAGAGGAATCAAATTCATCTGCGAATTTGTTTGCTATTTCAGAGATCGTAATATTTGCAGAACTAAATGCATCAATGATTTATTGGTCGATAGATGAAGATATTCGGCCACAGATTGTGTTTATGATTTTCCAAAGATTTTTAGGATTGGAGTAGTTATTTATTATTTGATTTTTGTAATATTCATTTCTGCAGTACTCAATTGCTTTGTTGGATTTATTCCGGGTTTTGATATATAGCAGTCGATTTTGGTAGTTATTTGTGTCTTTTCGCCATAACGCGTGTAGTTCGTCCCTTTTGGTACATAGATTTATCAAATTATTGTTAATCCATGGTGCATGACTACGTTTTTTTTGACGAAAGTTTATCATATGTGAAGATTTTTTTAATGCTTGATCAAATGTATCTTTAATAAACTTATATATATCCTCCGGCTCGTCCATTTCATTTGTTTGAGCCCAGTTTGCAATTTTTAAATTCTTAATCAAAACATTTCTATCAATCACGGGCTTTGTACGATTTAGCAATCGCACAATGTGCACACTCCCAAGAAAGCATTAAAAGACGCCTGGAAGCTCTAGAATTATATTGGAAGAAGTATAGTGAAAATTACAACAAGCTTCTACCAGTTTTGCCACAGGACCATGACTACCTAGTAGGAAAGTACTTCGAAAAAACAAGGCGAACGTACCTAGAGACCAGGGAGTACATCGAAAAAGTTTGCTGCCAACAACGAGTGTATCAAGAAGTAACTAACGACAACATCGACAAGGATGAGCAGTTAAAAGCCACTACCAGCACAAATCAAGATCAACAAACATCAACCATTGCGAGCAAGACAAGTGCGAGCAAGATTAGTGTTGGGAGTAACAGCAAGCTGGACGAGATGTTGAAAAAGCAACTCAGCAATTTCAAGGCCTTTGCAAGAACAGTCTCCAGCATAAACATAGAAATCATGAAAGAAAAATGGGAATTCGAGGACCCCTTGAAAACACTGCACGAGCGATGGACAGCTATCGACTCCAATCATTGGTCAATCGATAGTGAGTTGAACGGTTCAGACAAGATATACGAGGACCGTTTCACAGAACATGAACAGAAATACTTTGACATGAAAAAAGCCATAAATAGCAAGTTATGGTCAGTCTCTCATCGGGAAAAATCAACCCCTAAACTCGACATCCCTGTTTTCAACGGCAATTACCAACAATGGGTGTCATTCAAGGATTTATTTTGTGAAGCTATCCACGTCAATCCGTCGATATCAAACGCCCAGAAATTACAGTTCCTTAAGAGCAAGCTTAAAGGAGAAGCAGAGCGTTTGATCCAACATCTTCAGATCAGCTCAGAGAATTATCTTACCGCGTGGGAAATTCTAAACCACCGGTACAATAACAAGAAATTGATTTTCTCTACCCATATGAGTACTTTGATGAATCTTCAAACCATGCAGCATCCATCATCGCACAACATCAAACGCATCCATGACGTCACCACAGAATGTCTAAATGCAATAAAAAACCTGGGAGTCAATATTGAAACATGGGACCAAATTCTGGTACATATTTTAGTGCAGAAACTCGACTCAGAAACTCACGCCGATTATCTGGACTCTCTGAAGCAACCAAGAGAACTACCCTGTCTCAGCGAGTTTTTGTATTTCATGGAGAACAAGTTTACCACCATGGAGTCAGCGCGCAAGAAACAAGAGTACAATCAATCAAAATCGGCGCCATCAGGTTCTACTAAACAAGAAAGAGTAGTAAAAAACTACAATTACTACTCCAGCAATAAGGCTACATCAAGACCCGGGCAAAATTACAAGTATAATTGCCCAATTTGTACAAGCAATGAACATGGAATTTACTACTGCAAACAATTCCTAGAACAAACGCCGTCACAAAAACGGCAAACAATTGCGAAGTTAAAATTCTGTGCAAACTGCCTCTTCAGTCACGGCGACAAACCCTGCACATCAAACAAGAGATGCCGCGAATGCAACGAGTCTCATAATACATTACTGCCTGCGGCTTTTTTAAAAGGAAACTGTAACATGACGCTGCCGCACGGAATGACGCCAAAGAACGGCCCCAGTAACTATACCGTAGACACGAGGTCGTGGAGTGAACAATCAAAACCAAGCAATTCCTCACACGTGGCTCAAAATAATGACGTACACGAAATACTTTTAGCTACAGCCCTTATCAAAGTACAAGGGGCGGATGGAGTCTACAGAACCATGCGAGCACTTGTCGACCAAGGCTCACAAGTGTCGCTTATAACAGAAAACGCAGCCCAACTGTTGCGTTTACCGCGTCGCAAATACAGAGGAATGATAACAGGAGTTGGCACCAAGGACAACAAATGTACAGGATTGATAAATATCAAATGCAGCTCCACAGCAGAAGAGTTCGTGTTCGACACAGATGTTTTTATAATGAAAAGTTTAACAAGAAACCTCCCTAACTACACTTTCGCAAGACCGCCATGGGAGTAACTACAAAACATTCCATTGGCTGACCCTGATTTCAACAAGAGCCGTGCCGTTGATATACTTTTGGGCGCAGAAATTTATTCAAACATTATATTATCAGGAATATGCAAGCCCAGAAATATGACGCCGGCGCGACTCGGGTGGATTTTGTGCGGCAAGTTACAAACATATTGCAACAATACACTCTGCAATGTGATTATAAATAACACCGACGAACTGCACAAATTCTGGGAAATAGAGTATATCGCAGAAACACCTACCTACTCGACGGAAGAAATGGACTGTGTCAACTTTTACAAATCCACAACAGCAAGGTTGGACGATGGAAAATATCAAGTTAGACTACCCCTAAAATCAAGTATTGAGCAGTTGGGACATTCCAAGAACAAGGCTGTTGCACAGTTTCTTCAACTCGAGAGAAAATTTAACAAGGATCAAGAAATGGCGAAAGAATACAAGTCTTTCGTTCATGAATATCAAGATCTGGGCCACATGAAGTTCGCCAACAGTTACAAGTCACTGGGATTCTACATGCCACATCACTGCGTGCTACGCGAAGATTCAACAACTACGTCTCATCGCGTAGTCTTCAACGCATCCCAAAAGACATCAAACGGCGAGAGCCTAAATGATTGCATGTATAAAGGTCCAAACCTACAGAAAGACCTCTTAACACTCATTTTGTACTGGCGGCAATACAAGGTCGCCTTCACCGCCGACATAGAAAAAATGTTTCGGCAGATATGGGTGCATGAAGAAGATCAAGATTTACAAAAGATTGTCTGGAGAGATCACCCCCAGCAACTACTGCAAGAATACCAACTGATGACTGTCACTTACGGCACCAAGGCCGCGCCCTTTCTGGCTATGATGACACTACGCCAGTTAGCGGCCGACGAAAGAGATAATTACCCAGAAGCAGCACAAGTCGTCGAAAACAGCTTTTATATGGACGA
Source organism: Argyresthia goedartella (assembly GCA_949825045.1). Lineage (NCBI taxonomy): Eukaryota > Metazoa > Arthropoda > Insecta > Lepidoptera > Argyresthiidae > Argyresthia > Argyresthia goedartella. Next base: position 3,652,604 of record OX463822.1, read on the forward strand.
TTTACTCCACGACAGTCACTCACTGGAATCAGCGCAAAAATTGAAACAAGATTTACTCGACTTGATGAAATCGGGAGGCTATAATCTGAGAAAGTGGAGCTCTAATTATCAAGAATTACTACTGGGACAAGAGCAGCAAGATCAAGAACCATACAGTTTTAAGCAGATGGAGTCCACAAAAACGCTCGGGCTTTACTGGAACCCCAATCAGGATATGTTTACATTCCAAACAAGAATACATAATGATGAGAAAGAGACGAAATCTGATACAAAAAGAAGTCTTCTGTCAGATATTTCGAAATAGTTTGACCCACTGGGTTGGTTGACTCCACTCACGACTTCAATGAAGGTGCTGTTTCAAGACGTCTGGAAGTCAAACATAGCATGGGATGACAAGCTCCCCGAAAACATCGCCTTGGCATGGCATAAAATCAAGGGCGATATAAAAAACATTAACCATGTAAAAGTAAAACATTGGCTCGGCTCAGACGAAACATGCACGATCGAGTTACACGGATTTTGCGACGCCTCGCTAAAAGCTTATGCCTGCGTCATTTACAGCAAAATTGTAAAACAGGAACAACAAGCAGAAATCAATCTAGTTGTCGGTAAATCAAGACTTGTGCCGTGCAACAAAGAAATTTCACTACCACGACTCGAACTTAGTGGAGCACTCCTCCTCTCAAAGCTGATAAAAACTGTCAAACAAGCGCTTTCGTCATACCAAGACATCAAGGTTTATGGATGGACTGATTCGACCGCAGTTTTGGGGTGGCTACAAGGCAATCCCTGGTTCATCAATCAATATCAATGGTTAACAGTATCAGAAATACGCAATGCAAAAGAATGCTTGGTAAAATATGCACAAGCTGAAGATTTCCTGAAAGAAATACAAGAGCTGAAAGAAGAAAAACAAGTTTCTTCAAAAAGCAAGATATGCACCCTTAACCCTTTCTTGGATGAAAATCAAATTCTCCGAGTCGGGGGGAGGCTATTGCATGCTCACATAAGCCCCGAAATGAAAAATCCTGCCATTTTAGCACAGAACCATCGCGTTACCGAGCTAATTATAAATCATGCGCATGAGCTCACGTTACACGGCGGCGCCAGAGTGACTTTAGCATTTACGCGACAAAAATACTGGATTTTGAGTGGCAACAGGACCACCAAAAAATACATACGCCAATGTGTGAAATGCAAAAAACAAAAACCAAACGTGAATAAACAGATCATGGGACAGTTGCCCGAGCCAAGAGTGAATCCTTCTCGCCCCTTCAAGCACACCGGCGTAGACTTCACCGGGCATGTCCTTTTGAAGGCCAACAAGGGTCGGGGAATCAAGACCTCAAAGGGATATGTAGCTGTGTTCGTGTGCATGACCACGAAAGCCACCCACTTAGAGCTGGTATCAGACATGTCCACATCCTCATTCAAGTTTCACCTTAAAAGGGTCCTCGGAGAACAGAAGCTTACATATGAAGAGTTCTCGACCCTGCTCTCCCAGATAGAAGCTTGTCTAAACTCCAGGCCATCGTGCGCTTTATCAGAAGATCCTGAAGATCTCAATTATCTAACACCTTCTGATTTTCTCACAAACGGCCCCACATTGACACTGGTCGAAACAGAAAGAGATTTGAGAACACGCTGGCAACTCACACAAAAAATCCTACAAGATATCTGGAAACGCTGGCGCGCGGAATACTTGTCCCAGCTGACAGCAAGGTCAAAATGGAGGCAACCCCACAAAAACATCAGCATCAACGACGTAGTCCTCGTCCACAACGACAACTTGCCGCCAGGCAAGTGGATCATGGGCAGAGTAATTGGTCTTCATCCCGGACAAGATGAATATGTTCGCGTTGTAACACTGAAAACGAAGAGCGGTTTTATGCAGCGACCCGTAATCAAGCTATCAATACTTACCGGCCATGAAGATGAACCTACAAACACCGTTAACAAAACAGTATGCGATGAGCAAGAAAATCCCGCAAGCAAGCCGCGGCAAACAAGAAAAAACAAGATTTCCTGTCTAACAACATTATTTACTGCACTAATGTTGTTCATAAGCATCATATCAAGTTCCGAATGCAGTCTCAATGTCACCAAGTTCAGAGAAAATCAAGGATTGTATTTTGACAAAGTAGCGGACATGTCACTTATCAAAGACGAATGGAAACTTGTTGTCTACTACCAAATGCAACCATATTTGCAAGGAAATAAAGCCCTTAGCAAGTACATCAACACCTTAGAAAAGGCGTGTCTCACAATGCAAGAACAAGACCATTGTAACGCTATACTATTGCAATTACGTCACGGGTACAACGAACTCCAATACTACAATCAAATATTGCAGCATCAGCACGGTAGCGAGTAGTCTACACGCCAGACAACACGGCGCCGGCGACGCGGTCTTATCAACTGGGTGGGATATCTCGCGAACAGTCTATTTGGGGTATTAGACGAGAGATTCGCGGAGCAGTACGAAAGTGACATCAACAAACTTCAATCTAATGAGAATCAGCTCATACACCTGTGGAAGAACCAAACATCAGTATAAGTATAACTACTAATTTAGGTACAACAAGTTTTTAATTTTAAATGTTACTATTTTTGTTGTTGGTTTCTTTCTGTGTACCATAAACTAGCTTTACATATTTTAAGGGAAGAGCGCTGTAGCCTGAAATACAGGTTTAGACCTAGCTCAGGCTCAGATGTTCACATTATCTTTGTATCAATCTATTTAGCTAAGTACCTTTAATTGTAACTTTTTACTGTTCAAGTTTTTGATGAATAAATATTTTTATTTTATTATTATTATTATCAATAATATAATCCGAAAACAATATTCTGAAACGGACAGAATTTATCATGAACCAAAAGTATAAAACAATGCAACCACACCTCATATCATTAGAGGAAACAATTGATCACTTGAAAAACACCGCGGAAATGAATAACAACCTAAATGACTTCGCAATTGGATCCATCCTAGCAAGCAACGTACTCAACAACTTAAAACACCTACAAAATACGTTGTTGGAAACAGTCACCGACACGTATCAGGGACGTTTCAACTTACATCTGCTGACACCGGAACAACTTATCAACTAATTGAGTACTATATCAAGCAAGTTGCCCAGAGAAGTATCCCTACCAGTGGAAAATATTCATTCGGATTTGAGAAGACTGTACAATCTTATTAAAGTCAAGACAAGGATAACTCAAGAAATCCTCCTGTTTGAGATCAGGATACCTCTCATCGACAGAGAAGTTTACGAAATTCTAAAAATAATTCCGATACCTAAACAACAAGTAACGAAGATCATCAGTATCGTTCCAGTGTCAGATTACGTCGCTATGAGCTTGAGAAAAGATACCTTCATACCAATGAGCGAGTTAGACGTCCGAAGTTGTGTCTCGCACTTGGAAACATACTATTGTTATAGTAAAAAACCAGAGTATCAGATGAAAAATGACAAAAATTTGTGCGAGTTGGAGAAACAAGAATGCAAAACAACAATCAGTCAATGTAAAAATAAATGGTAAGACAGCTACGCTATGAACACGTATGTTTACTTTTGTTGCGAGAAATGCCAAGTTCGCGCAATGTGCGCGGATAAGGTTACCACTCACCAGCTGACAAGTACTGGGTTAATAAATATAGGTCATGGTTGTCTTATCAAGACTGACACCTTTACCATTTATTCTCACAAACCTCATACAAGCGAGGTCCGACTGTCACCGAGTCTGTATACACCCACTATATCTCCAATCAACCACATCATCAATCTGACCATCCCAAGAATAGAAATATCAAATAAGACGGAGTTAGATATTTTACCAGAAACCGCAGCTATACAAGATAAGATTGGATATTTGAAAGAACAAGAATCATTACCAGAAAATGTAACCTATCATGACGTCCACCATTATGTCATAATCTATGCAGTAGTGTGTGTGATAATGATCGCAGGAGTAATCATGATGATCCGACATATAAGACAAAAAAGCAAACCAAACAACCGAAACCCGGAAAGCAGCGAGTCACAGATAGATAGAAACGCAACGACTGCGCCCAAGTCCAGACAGGCAATAGCGCCCCCACTTGGATATCAGAGCAAAAACGCAAGGGAAGTCAGTACATCAAATAAATCCACCAGTCCCGTATTACGAAAGTTCAGTGACATTATGTTCAGTGAAGACTGTGTGTGATTTTTAGTTTATTTAAGTACTTATTTTTAGTTTTAACATGCTATGTAACAATTCATGTATCATTTATTTTGTTTATTTTCTCCCTCGGGAATATGTACGATTTAGCAATCGCACAATGTGCACACTCTGCCAATTTACCTAACAAGTCAGTGTCACGATACAACAAGGTGGAGTGCGCTCGTGTGCATTAGCGCAATTAAATCAATTTACGTAAATCGGCCGTTTTACTAAACAATCATCATCAATATATCAACAAAAGCTGTAGTGTCTACCAAGAGATCCTACAGGTTTAGTTTTTTGCACCTCCTGTATGTGAGAAACCGGAGGGCCGGCAAAGCAAATCATGGTCACTCGGTGATCAGCCAGTACAGTATCGACAGCTGCTGTGTACAGTTCTAACGTGTGGCATCGTGTAAATATGTGGTCAATACATGATTTTGTTACAATATCTTTCCTTTTTTCAATACGAGTATTATCGGAGATACCACACATTAAACCGAGGGCAGAAAGCATGTCAAAATACAAGTTTCTAAATGGCGTGTTTAACTTGAGATCGATGTTAGTGCCACCAAATAAAGCCAGGGATCGATGCCATCGTTGGAACCCCACTGAATGAATGCCGTATGACATCTTTGAAATTAATTAATAATAATAATAATACCTTGGGCACTATTTACACAGATTGGTCTAGCCCAAACTAGGATTCGTATCTTGGTTACTAGACAACGATACACATACTTATAAATATTATACTAAGATAGATAAACAGCCATCACCAGGGTACAAACATCCATTTTCATCAAACAAATATTTGCCCCCACCGAGACTCGAACCTGGGACCCTTGGCTTCGTAGGTAGGGCACTGCCGACTCGGCCATTCGGGTCGTTGAAATTAATTGAGCTCTGATAGGTTAGATTAGTCTCATAATCATTCACTGAATCATTGTTTTTAGGTAACATACTAAAATGAGATCCTGATATATTTAATCTTGGTTGCTAATTATTTTATCACCCACTTTGGGCAAGTGTGTGACGTAAAGAACCAAAGTTATCTTCCGATCGCACAAACTCAACAGAGAAATCATATGCCGCTAAGCGCGCAGCCCATCGCTGTAGTCGGCTAGCTGCGGTTTGCGGTATACCCGCTTTCTTACCAAAAATGTAACTCAGGGGCTTATGATCTGTTTTTAAGATAAATTTTCTCCCAAACAAACATCTTTATTTAAAAGTTCATGAAGAGGATGTAACAAAGTACTTAAATTCTTTATAAACTTTCCGTAATAGTTCAACATGCCTAAAAAACTTTTGAGTTGTGTCACATCTTTTGGTCTGGGGTACTGGAAATGGCCTCTAATTTTGTGGGATCTGGACGCAAACCGTTCTTATCTATAATAAAGCCTAAATACTTCACACTATCTTGTAAAAATGAACACTTACTTAGCTTTACTGTCAAACCTATCGAGTACGCAACCTATCGAGTACAGCTCTCAGATTACTTAAGTGTTGTTTCGTATTTGCTCCTGTAATACATAAGTCGTCCAAAAATACCACTGTGCCAGGGATGCCCCGTAATGTCTCCTCCATAATCTTTTGATTTTTTTCTGGTATGCAAGACAGACCGTAGGGCGTTCGCCGATACGCGTACGACCCTAAATGTATAGTTATAGCGGTACATTCCTGAGAGTCCTCGGTTAATAAACATTGTTCATACGCGTGTTTTAAATCTAGTTTTGTGTATTTTTCTCCCCCACTGAGATTAGCGAATAACTCGTCAATACGAGTAAAAGGATAATAATCCCGTTTTAATTTAGGATTAATTGTAATTTTATAATCGCCACAAATACGGACATCTCCGTTCTCTTTGACGACGGGTACAATTGGGGTCCCATAATCAGAATGGTCCACCCGGTAAATAGTGCCATCCTTCTCTAAACGTGTAAGTTCCCGTTCCACCCTAGCCTTCAACGCTATCGGCACGGGCCGTGCGCGCACATACACTGCGGTCTCATCTGTGAGCTGTAATCGAATGGTCTTTTTACAAGTTCCTAACTTGTCCGAAAACACTTCAGGATATTCTATACACAATTGGTTCACAAATTGGTCGTCTGTGATTTCATGTAGTTTTATTTGCTTTACCTTCATGGCTTTTATCCACTCGCGTCCTATTAGAGGACGGCCACCTTGCTTAATGACGTACAATGATATGATGACCCCTGACCTTAACATCTCTCCTCTATAATAATAAATAATAATAATAATAATCTCCTAGTTAACATTTACTGTTACATAGCTCAGAGACTCAATTCGTGAACCCGCATAACTACGCAAAATTAAATTATCTGAGTAAATTTCTTTATGAGAAAACAGTTATTTATACAGTTCCTCACTAATATCCGAAATACGACTTCCTGTGTCGATCTCAAATTCTAACTCGATGTTGTCCACAGCCACTTTAATAAAGTACGGTTTGTTACCTTGCGCCGCGACCTCGATGTTAAACATATCGTCCTCCGACTCCTCACTCAGATAATTTTGCCGATTTAACCTATCACTATTACCGCGCACTTGCTTACACATCACTTTTATATGGCCCCTTTGAGAGCACCCATCACAATTGTAATACATATAGCGACATTTACTAGGCCGGTGCGCCTTGCCACACCGCCATCACGCTGCGTCCGAGCCGGAGCCTGCGCCTGCGCCCCCGCCCCGCGATGAGCGGGCGCCGCCGCCTCGGCCTCCGCGCCGAGCGCTCGCTTGACGCAAGCCTTCGCCTGCCTCGCTGCCTCCACCTGAAGTTCCAGCACCATTTGCGCCGCTTGCGCCATTTGCGCTGCTCACCTCCGCGTGTTTATCTGCAGCCTCCAGAGCAAACGCCAGCTCCACTGCCTCCTTGTACCCGATATTTTTTTCCGCAAAAATCCTTGATCGCATCGTGTCGGCCACCAGACCCGATACGAATTGGTCCCGCAGGTTTTCTTCCAAGTTGCTGCCGAAGTTGCAAGTAGCCGCCAGATGTTTCAACTCCTGTAGGCATTGCGCCAGCGACTCGCCCGCGCGCTGCCGGCGCAGCCTGAACACGTGGCGCTCGGCAATCTCGGATCGTTTAGGTTCCAAGAGATCCGTAACCAATTTCACCAGCTCACTAAATGTTTTATTTTCTGGGTGTTCTGGTGAGCACAAATTACACATCAACTCGTATGTAGCTTCTCCGACGACCGTAATCAACGTGGCCACTTTCAGTTCCGACTTTATTTCAATAAATTGGTTTAGACGCCTCACATACGCGGCCCACTGCTTGGAATGCAGATCAAATTGTTCAATCTTTCCCAGAGGCATTGTTATTGTCCTAAACAACGGAAATTTCCACCCGCGATCGCCTAATTACTTGAGCGAAAGAAAAAATAATCCCGATCTCGTCGCCAGTGTAACGTCAAACAAAGGCAGGAGCTAGCGGTAAACTGGTTTATTAGAGACGTACACCTAGTACACCACAAGTAGTTTATGTGACTGCTACATAATGGAGGGCATTAATACTCGAGAGTGGTTTAATGAAACGAGCCGAAAGCGAGTTTCATAATAATATCACTCGAGAGTTTTAATGCCTAATTATGTACAGTTGCATACACTAGTTTATCTACACACATATCATAAGATCTATTTGAAGTGTTCAGGAACCGCATGTTTGACCGGCATTGTGGCTCTGCAGTTTTTAAGTTTGTTCTGTAGTACCAACTTCACCCTGACGGGCGTCGGCGTTCGAAATTTGAATGTCAGTAACAACTTCACAGACAAATAGGGGCGGCACGCAGGCGGGCGTCGGCGTTCGAAATTTGAATGTCATAATATGTAGAAAAATTACACATTATGGTCATAATGTGTAATTTTTCAGATAAGATATAAGTTTTTACCAAGTAGTTTAACATTATGCCGATCGTAACGTTTTTTAAGGCAAAATAAACGATTTCTATTCTATTCTATTCATTCTATTCTATTCATGCTCGAAAACGCCAGAAGCCAATATGCTATAAGTCAAAGTACTTTCAAAGTCAAAGTCAAAGTACTTTATTACTGTAGATATTTACATACTACTTAGCCAACGTCATTTTTTGCCGCTTCTCTTCATTGGACCACTGTAGGAGAAGGAGGGCGTAGAAACTACCACAGATTGATTTTTAGATCTCTTTTAAAAATAGTTTGTGCTTAACTAATACAAATATGAAAATTTTATTATTATGATTAATAAGCAGGAATAAATAATTACAAAACTATTAATAGCAAGGTCTGTGTTGGTTGAGCCAGATTAACCCCATACAGTCCTGTCATTTAAGTAATCTTGAACATTGTAATGTTTTGAGCATCCAACTATTGATAAAAAAAACATACCCAATCGCCGATAAGCGCAACGTATTGAAAAACTTGCACCTTCAAAACCAATTTCGTGAAGTGAACACGAAGCACGATCGATCATTATGTTAAAGCAATCCTTCACTTGACTCGATACTTAGCAAGTTTCATCAATCATCTGTCGGCTGTTGACGCTCGTTCCGGGCGATTTTCAAGAAATATGTGAGTTGGAATCGACAAGGGAGTATTGGCAACTGTTTTGGTTTCTTGAGACCTTAGAAATATGATCCTATATCGCTGTTTATGGTTTCCACGATAAAAGGTATACTAGTGCGGGGCCAGAAGCAATGTGTGGTCCTATATACAAAGTAGATTTTTGCTGAGAGTGATTAATTGAGTCCCGAGTGAGCTAAGAATTCGAAGAATCACGAGCGTAGCCGGTTGGTTCACTACTCCCCCATAGCGGCAGCGATGTGGCTCATTTGTCTCTTCCCTCAGCCTGCGACAAAAGGCTAGACTAAACGTAGTACTCTCCAGTAGAGTGCCTAGCCTAAGCTCGCCTAAGGGAGCGCATTCAGCCATTACCCCGACCCCGACTCACAGGTGGCCAGAAGCCAAGCACGCTCTGCATGACTCATAATAGATTTCATGAGGATTTAACCTCATTGCAGAGCAGCTCATCTCATAGCCTCTGCAAAGACGGGTCAAAGGGCAGGACTTTGTTCGGGCCGGCTACGAAGGACCAGCGCCCCTGACCTCGTCCAATCACGTGACTTCAACGTCACCAAGTGACGTGTTCACTTTTTTACCAGTGAGGCTGAACGTGCTGTGAACCGAGGACAGGAACGCTGGTAGTGCGACGTCTCCTATTTTGTGGATACCCAGGCCCCCGTACCGAATAGGTAAAGCCTGGGTCAAAGGATCTGTCACCCATGTTTCAATTTAGAATTTTGACGATCTAATCAATTGGAGTAAACATGCAAAATGTTTATATTTTTATCGGAGGGGGGGGGGGGGGTTAGGGTTCCGTACCTAAAGTGTGCCAAACGGGACCCAATTACTAAGCCTCCGCTCTCCGTCTGACCGTCCGTCTGTCCGCCTCGTCCGTCACCGGGCTCTACCGGATCAACCGAAATAAGAAGTGAAGTGAAATTTTCAATTTTCACACAGTTTTAACAACATGTAATAAAACATATGGGTTTTGAAGAATTAAAAGAAGTACCCACAAAAGAGATTTTTGGTATGGCCATTTATGCTTAGCCATTATGTTTTAATTTTTTGTCGGTGAACCAGACTGGACTCTCCCAATATTATCGAAACATATCTTTTCGTGCTTAGTTATTGGTCATAATACGGTTTATAATTGCTCATTCTAATTATAATAAATAATATTGAAATTTTAATCATATTTGATTTCATTTCTGTAAATAAGTTACTTAATTTATATCAACTTCCGGTTTCAATGAACAAAGAGTTTCGTTAACCTGCGGACATAGTTCAATACTTATATACTACAAACACCTACCAAGTATTTACTATTATATTATTAAGAATTAAAATGGTATACTCGTACAAAATGCTGTCGTTTTACGTTTTCCGTTTACAATGTTGTGGAACCCTTCGTGTGCGGGTCCGACGTCCCACTCGCTCTTGACCGGTTTTATTAGAGTTAAATTAAAAATAACCCAATAATAATGCCACTGTTATAATCGATTTACTGTAAAGATCTGGAAATTTTCGCCAAAAACTATAAATCATAAATAAAAAATAAACGGAAAGACTTCGCCATAGGCATATTTGTGTCGAATTGTCTGTACTAACTTCGCTTTAAGTCTTTTGCATCGAGCTACCAAACACCCTGTATATATTGATAGTAACCTTTAAATATGATATTAGGAGCCCAATTCTGTAGGTATTGACACCCTGTATGTATTGATAGTAACCTTTAAATATGATATTAGGAGCCCAATTCTGAAAATAAATATAGGTCTATTGAGGTATAACCTCACGAAAGTCTCATTCGTTACCCAGCGAAATTGTAAATAAAATTTGTATAAACCATAACGTTTTAGCACTGCAATTTGTTTTAAAACCGGTAATAATTCAAATGTGATACTTCTCTCACGACAATTCCGTTTAAAATACCGCCATCAGCTACGAAATAAAATATTTTATATACCTGACACAGATATAGCGCAGTAAACAAAGCTATAACCATTTATGGTGTCATAAAGTCAGAAAATGAAGTAATTTTCATGAATAAAACAAATATTGTTGGCACATGTTCACATTCGATAATCTTTAAATAAGCATTGGTCTATTTTTATATAGTTTTATCTACACACGTTTCATAAACCCTCTTTACTGCTTTCAAAAACCGCACGTTACGATCGGCATAATGTTAAACTACTTGGTAAAAACTCATTTCTTATCTGAAAAATTACACATTATGACCATAATGTGTAATTTTTCTACATATTATGACAATCAAATTTCGAACGCCGACGCCCGCCTGCGTGCCGCCCCTATTTGTCTGTGAAGTTGTTACTGACATTCAAATTTCGAACGCCGACGCCCGTCAGGGTGAAGTTGGTACTACAGAACAAACTTAACAACTGCAGAGCCACAATGCCGGTCAAACATGCGGTTCCTGAACACTTCAAATAGATGTTATGATATGTGTGTAGATAAACTAGTGTATGTAACTGTACATAATTAGGCATTAAAACTCTCGAGTGATATTATTATGAAACTCGCTTTCGGCTCGTTTCATTAAAGCACTCTCGAGTATTAATGCCCTCCATTATGTAGCAGTCACATAAACTACTTGTGGTGTATAACTAAGCACGAAAAGATATGTTTCGATAATATTCAGAGAGAGATTCTAAATTCAGAGAGTCCAGTCTGGTTCACCGATAAAAAATTAAAACAAAATGGCTAAGCAAATGGCCATACCAAAAATCTCTTTTGTGGGTACTTCTTTTAATTCTTCAAAACCCATATGTTTTATTACATGTTGTTAAAACTGTGTGAAAATTGAAAATTTCACTTCACTTCTTATTTCGGTTGATCCGGTAGAGCCCGGTGACGGTACATAAAAATACAGTTACATGGTACAGTAGTTTATAAGGGCAAAAAAATGACGCATAGGGGAGCATATATCTCAGAATAAAGCGTAGATTCTGAGTATTTGACCTACAGGTGTAACAGAAAAGTGTAGTCATATTTTAAGGTGTTGTTAGGTACTTGACCTCTCTGTTTGATAAACCCTGAACCTCCATTGTGATGTGATATGATAAAATCGTCATAAAAAATTACTATCTACCTACTTAGCTCCGCGTCTTGATGCAGGTGAGCTTTAAAGTATCAGCATTTTTTCTGTTGGCGTTTTGAACGTCTTCTATCACTAAAAGCTGTAAGGTCTACCTTAACTAGAATTCAATCATGGTTCGACTATTGAACCACGGGTTTCGAACTACTCTGTCACAGAGAAATAGCTTTTTAGTTTAAATTTTTTTTATTTCAGTGTAACAAACTGGTATAACGACGGGTCATGGGTCAATTTTACAGATATTCAGATAGATCAGTAAGTATGGCTAGGTCCGGTTATAATACGAGGCCAGGATGGCACTTATGGTCGAGGCGTGTCGATGGTTTTTCTCAAAAATAAAACTATCTATGTTTATTGTGAATATTTTATTTATTTCGTCTTTTTCTTCTGTTAGTATCGAATTCCTAATTTCTAATCAAAATAGCAAAAAAAAACAAATGAACTGAGTTTTCCGCCATTTTACACGTCAACCTCTATGGTACCTTTTTTATTAAAGGCCCTTAACTGCCAATAACCTCCTTAGTTTATCTTTGCAGAAAACAAATAGTTCTATATTTAAATATTATTATATGTAATGGGATTTCATACTTACTTACTGGATACTTTTGCGTTTTCCTGCACACTTCTAAAAATTGTCCAGGATGAGTCACTTTCGGATACTATCTTCACAGATGTTATGGGAACATTTCATACTATTTTTGAGAAAACTTATTTTAAAACTGAGCCTGATCTGAGCAAAATATAAACATTTTCTTAGCGTCTCGCGCGAGTGATATTTATGTTTTGCATCTTGTCTTCGGGGCCAGGCTATGTAAATAATTTAAATTCACGTGCTATTTTCATTACATACGCGTAAATAAAGTCTCATCACGTATTAATTAAGTATCAACTGACCCAAGATGCACGAGACCCTAAGTATGTTGGAAAATATACAATTAGTAAGTAAAGAATAAACAGTGTGAATATTTTGAAAAATCCATATCACTTGGTAAAGTAATATAAGGTCGATATTACTTTACCAAGTAACATGTATTTTTAACAGACTTAAAAAACACAGGTTGTCAAATTATTTACATATGTATGGTAGTATTATCGGAAACGCAAAATATTCACACTAATTATTCTTTTAGGGCTTCCAAAAAAGTATAAAAAACATATTTGTTTGTCTTCGTATGTCAACGTTTGTCTTCGTATTTCTCCGAAACTGTAGATGGGATTTTGACCATTTTTCTTTTATTGTATGTGCACTTCACTCGAAGGCCATAACAAAAAATTCCAAAATGACATCACAAAGCCTAGTCCACTGAATTAAACATAGATAGTGTTGTAAAAGCCGAAGCTTGATCCTCAGTCGACTGTGTGCTAAAAGTGCAAACCGAAATTTATTTGAAAGCTCGAAAGCTATGTAAAGTAAATGAAAGCTTTGTGTAATGTATTGGACTATGTACCGTTGTATGTATTTTACCCAACATAGTATCAAGTAGTTATTTAATTTATATAGAATTAGTTCCTGATTTACCTTTCCTATTGACTAATGATTTTATTTTGCTTTCCCAGACTGTAAAAGTTTAATAAGTAAATTATTAATTAATTAATAAGTAAACTAAACATATAATTAGTTAGGGGGCTATATTAAGCATTGTATCGAGTCAGTTCACATCGGCAGCCATAGTAACAACTCCTGGATTGTAATCAATTCTAAGTTCAATTTAATAAATATTTTTAAAAAGCAAGTTCTGAGTTTTATCATGTAACAATTTTGGCACAGCCGGTAGGATGACCTAATTTGTCTAGTATGTCTGTGATATTAGGTAGGGGATAGCTGTCACCAATAGTTTACATCTTTTAATTTACGATAGTCTATGACTACTCACCATTTTTGGTTTCCAAAGGCATCTAATTTTTGGGAACTACCCAGATTGGAATGCTCTACAGGGATGAACTAGGTTGAATTATTTTTCGATCGAGCATTTTTTGAACCTGTAATTTTATCTCTTCTTGATGAACATAAGTCTATAAGGAAACCTATAAGTCTTTGTAATGATTGGTGTCTTCGAAGTTGTGGGAATTGAGTTTTTGGTTTGATTGGTGAAAGTAAGTGTTTCGCCTTCGGTATAGAAGGTGTCTGAGAATTCTGAAATCATTTTTTCGATTGATTCAGTTTCTTCTTCGTTAAGATGCTCTTTGCGGATAATATTTCTTACATTATCTTGTTTGCAGGTGGAACTCTGAGGGGCTACCTGAGTTGATTAAATAGTGACTGTTATTTGTTCGGATTCTAGGAATGGTAAAGCTCGTACACGGGAGCGGAAATGGTATTATCTTTGTTACTAGAGTTGACACATGTAATAAGGAATCTGTTATTCTCGACGCTAATGAGGGCATTGGTTAACTGTAACCAATGCCCTCTAAACTGCATCACTGGATGTCATTAGTTATTTGTTGTTTTTAGATAATAGCTGGACCATTCTGGATGTCGTTAGTAAAGCACGTGATTACAGTTTCTGATCATTGGGGTATGAATTGTTTATTAAGATGACTGTTCGTTTGGTCATTAATGTAGAAAAAATTATAACTTCTATCACATATACTCATGGTTTTTGAATGAACATAGATATTGACATTAAATTTGGACATGAAATCGTTACCTAGGATACCGTCTGCTATGACGGTATCCTAGGTCGGCAATATGGAATTTGTGCTGAGTAAATTAAATTAGAGATACTAAGTCAGTGCCTTGAGTTTGGTTTGATATTGGAATTACCGTTATATACACCGATTATTGAAACGGTGTTAGAGTCATCTACCAGTATAGTACCGATTTTGTCTTTCTGAAAAATAAAGATAGCAGCCCCAGTATCAACTAAAAGTATTACAGGTCGGCCTTGCATGTGGAATTTGCAATGAAGTAGGTTTTCAGGAGGTACTTTCAAAAAAGAGATATTGTAGGACTTAGCGATGGGTTTAGTCGTGGATTCTGAGAGTTTTTAGATTTCTTAGCTTTTTTTGGATTTCTTAGTCTCGGAAGATTTTGAGGTTTAGCTATGAGTTTTGGGCTGGTTACCCTGTTTGAGAGTTGGTGAGTTCTCTGTTTTCTTGGATTTAGGGGATTTTGAGAATGAGCTCTGAGTTTGGGGCTGCGTACCCTATTTGTGAGCTAGTGAGCTAGGATTTGAAGGATTTGAGTTTGTAGTTTGGGGCTGGTTACCCTTTTTGTAAGTTGGCGAGTTAGAATGATATCTAGGACTTAGGATTTCTAAAGTTAGGCGTAATTTAGAGATTTCCGTTTAAACACAGGTATCAGTCACCTGTTTCCTGAAGTTTGGAACGGTAGCTGCCTGTGCTCGATGGATTGATTGAGCAACCTACCAGGGATGAATGGTTTTTGTTTACTCACCATTCTTGTTGGAAATCTTGATCGAGGCTCGAGGTCTCTTTCAATTGGTTCTCGTTTTTCAAGTTCGAGTGGTGGACCAAATCTATAACCGAGGAGTGGTCTATCTCCACGGCTAGTTGCGAGTTTAATTTGTTAACTTTAGCGATTGAATTAGTATTCGGAATTAGTCCTGAGGTTTTCTTACGTGTCGTATAAGGCGAATAACATGATTAAATCCATAGTATTAGTTCCAAATCCTTTGTTTTACTTCTTTAATAAACTCTTATAACTCTTCTATATCAAAAATAGAACAACTCTATATCCTAGTTCCAGTTCCAATACCACGTCATAAAAAAACATATATTTGCAACATAAAACTAATGGGTCTGTTTCGTTTCTTTCAGGGCCATTTCAGCCCCTATCACAACAAGTCTGGAAATGACTGAAGACCTCCCGTCTCATTCCTCTTTCTCATAGACGAATCCTAGAAATTAGATATATATAGAGACCTTAAACTTCTTTTTATTGCACAAGGTTATCACGAAAATTCGAATCCTTAGCCCTAAAACATGTAAATATTCAATCCACAATAACGTATTTAAAAACTGTTTAATAATTTAAAAATGGCTTTCAAAACTCAACCTGTCTTTGGGTGAAGACTCTCGTCAGAAGCGTGAACTGTTAGATGGCCTAGGCACTATCCTCAAATAGGTCATCAGTACCTCCGACGCAAAAGACGCTAAACGATACGACGAGTGCATAGATCTCATAGAGAAACGGGAAATGAATCTTGCTAACTTAATGGAAAAACAATTTGAAATAACAGTTCAAAACTTTAATATAACCATTATGAAAACATCATATGACGAACGCGTCATAAATGAAAATTTAGATCGTCTAAATAAACTAGTGATCTGTAACATTGAACTCAGCGAAGACATATCAACAATTTCTTTACAAATCTTAGATTCAGTTACTAAACTTAAAAACGAAATAAACAATTGCCTCACTAGTATTCTATTTGCGAAATCTAACACAAATTCATCCTTAAATAATTTCACTACAGAAATTATACGAACAGCTCCTTCTTTCAAATTATATAAGAATTAAAAAACGATGAATTGCTCCTCTCACTATAAATAATATTGAGTGATTAGACTCATCTGCTTTATCAGCATATGTATATTCCAACCGTTTAGTATATGTATTGGAATTCCGTTTAGTCTAAAACGAAGCATTTAATTTATATCATATATATTCGATTCCAATCAACCAACCTAATTCCTCCTTCTACACCACCATCCTTCCTGACCATACATAACTTGCCACGAACCCAAACGGACAACAGTATATCTCCACGAGCTCTCTAGACGATTACAAGACCTGCACCAGAGAGAAGAAGATCTGCAAAAATCAAATCATCTACGAATCCGCAACGCGATCCATCTGTGAACAACAAATACTATTGAGCACATCAAAATCATTACCAGAATCCTGCACCGCCACAACCTTCGCAGCGAACATCAACACGTTCCAACCAATCGACACCAATAAATGGCTCAACATCTTGGCTGAAGAAACAAGCTGCGTTTTGCAATGGAGATTCGACATCTCACACCATATAATTGAAGGATCCGGAATAATCACCCTAGCAGAAAGCTGCAAACTTGACACTGGATACAGCACGCTCACCGCATACCAGTCTGCAGAAGAAAATGTAACCCTCCTATTATACTCCCAGGCATAAGAACAGATGATTGCTTTGAAGAAACCAAAGACATAGAAGCACCACAACTGATCCCAATCTCGATCAACGAAAAGCCGCTTGATTCTCTTAACCAAATTAAACACCATCTTAACAAATTCTCTGAAGAACTGAAACAAGTTAAAGATAGACCTTTCACAACAAAATACCAATCAAGCTTCTTCTAGATCAATATCTTGATTGGAATAAAAATGCTGTTTTTCATCATTTTGAAATGCTGTTATCGATGTCCCAGTAAACGATCATCTTAAGGCCGCATCCAAATATAGAACGACTTCTTTGACAACTCACAAAGGCGCAACCATCATCAAGTAGCCATTCCGATGATATCAATGGCCCAACCAACCACAACATCGTGATGCACATCTGAAGATGAAGAAGTAGAAGAAAATGTTACCCCGAGATCACCACCACAAAGATCCGGCAACGCCCAATCTTTATTCTAAGAAGGGAGGTGTTATGAATTGGAATATGTACCCTTGTATGTATTTTACCCAATATAGTATTAAGTAGTTATTTAATTTAGATATACTTAGTTCCTGCCCTGCCTTAATGGGGTTATTCCCAGCTCAGCCAATTCACAACTCAGCCAGTTTTCAAAATCCTTAGTTACTAAGGATTTTGAAAACTGGCTGAGTTGGGAAGTTGGGTAAACTTACTAAGGCTTAGTAAGTTTTCCCAACTCAGCCAACCAAAAAAGTCAGACAAAATAATTTTGTCATACATTTGTTCCCAACTCTGACACATCCTTATGTATCATAAAAGTACAGTCTCGGTAAATATATTTTGGCTTGATACATGGTAGTGAATAGCGTAGCCTGTTTATTTTACTTAAACCGAAATGTATGTGTACTTCTTGTAATATAAAATGAAATGTGGCTATTATTACCGTTGCGGATTTCTGTGACAACTCACTATAGTAGTGTTCATCCACGAGACGGCGCGTGGCATAGCTATCTGCATCTTTCTCTTTTATTAGCTATCTGCATCTTTCGAATGTTATAGTAGTATTTATATATGAATACTACTATAACATGCTAATAGCATTATAGCGCTTAACAGACGTCCTTAATCTAGCTGTCACAAATCTCCGATAAGATATACGAAAGATTTGAAGTATAATGGCCTCCGCAGACAGAGCAACTGCAGTTGCCAACTGGAATCAATTTTCATACAACGAAGAAGAAGAAAGAGAGAAAGAGAAAGTATCATACAAATTCCAGCAAGCAGTTGCTCTGTGTGTGGTAGCCCTAAGTGGATTAGAAATATGTGGATTAAATAATAAGTAATAAATGATTATTATCCATAAACAAATCAAAATAACATTTAAAAAAACAAATTAACAATAATATGTATTTTTTTCTAAAACTTCCGCCTTTTACAAATTTTCCTTTGGATGTTTTTTTTAGTTCGGTTATGTTCAACGTTACCAGCAAAATTTTTATGAAGCCTTGCATCATTATCTTTGGCCTCACATCTTATGATATCTAAAAAGTGAGGCAAATCTGGCTTTTTTTGAGAATTTTTGTCTTTGGAGCCTTGTGCCAGGCCTCGGCGAGATTGATAGTTTGGTGCCGCTCGTTGTAGCTGCACCATATCTCTCGGAAGCTCTCAGGCTTCGTCCACTGATTAACAAAGTCATCATTGATTTTTTTCTCTCTCTTCGAGATTCTTTCTTGTAATTGGGATGAATTTCGTTTTTAATTTTTCGTAGCGTTTAAAGTTGTCTTTAAAGCTTGGTGTGCATGTCTGAGGAGACGGGCCCTCAAATACATGGTCAGATCATCTTCTGCCAGAGTGACCGTGGCTTTACAAGCATTATTAGCCCAAAGCCAGCGCCAGCCTACCCCTACACATGCACAAATAGGACTTCATATGTCCTTCAGGTAGGTGGACAGCTCATATCGCTGATGTTGTACACTTACTTACTTACATATTTCATTTACCATTAAGAGTGAAGCTCCTATCAATCAAAATAGATTAACTGCCAATGATGAATAACTGGCCAAATGGGTGTGCCACCCCGAGTTGGAAATGGTGAGAAGGACAATGGGTAAAGTCGTTGACTGTACCTTTAAAGTAAATATGTATAACTTGTTTCGCTTGGCTGAGTAGGGAATACTTTTTAAATAAAATAGAAGGTTGTCTGAGTTGGGAATACTTTAAAACAATAGATTGGTTGAGCTGGGAATAACCCCCTTAATGTTATTTACCTTTCCCATTGACTAATGATTTTGTTTTGCTATCCCAGACTGTAAAATCTATGATCATTAATAACTTTTTTCAGTATTGTATCGAGTCAGTTCACATCGGGCAGCCATAGTTGCAACTACCCAATTGTAATCAATTCGATCTTCAATTAACAATATATTTTTAAAAAGCAAGTTTTTGAGTTTTCTCTCGTAACATATGTCAATCAAAACAAGTTAAACTAAAAATATGCTTCGGGTTTTTTACAATCAAATATTTTAGAAACACGATTTCGGTTTTGATTTTCAATAAGTATTTTGAAGTCTAAAATATTGTTGATTGTTCATGGCGTTTTTAACTGAGCTTGGCTTATTGGGTTTGTTTTAGCCTTTATCCTATAGTTTTCTCAGAGGTATCTCTTGGTAGAGTAAGCTCGCCTTTATATTGAGTACAGCGTGTTAAAGTTATATTTTGCAACACACAAAACGTATACTTACACACCCTTATTTCATGTTTGCATTCATTTATAGCACTCCATAATAACAATAAGGTCTTAATATATATTTGTAGATCACTATGGACCGTGTTAGGCATAAGCAATATTCTATCTAATGTATTTTTAATTGACATAGTTACTAGCTAAACGTATGCGTAACTGTGTCTCTGCCACCCCATACGGGAAAAGGTGTGACGCTATGTTTTTTTGTTCATTGTACACCCTATATAACGTTTTAATTGTGCAATAAATTTAAATAACAAAAATGCGATTATTCCTCTTCATTAAGGTGTTTATGTTCAAACGGGCAATAAACACATCACTCACAGAGCAATTAGGAACATTCACGTTCTAATAAATATATACCAGCCTCCAGAATGGTTGTGGCTCTTCAGATTAACGGTATGAGAAATATAATCAGTCAAGTGTGAGTCGAACTCGTGCACGAAAGGTTCTGTACCATCGTACAAAGCAAAAAAAAAATCGCGTCGCTCCTGTAAGGGTACCCCACTTATTAAAAAAAAACATGCATATTCTGTTGAAATTTCAACTCCTACCTGCTACGGTTCATGAGATTCAGCCAGCTGACGGACTGACGGACAGAGGTAGGGGATCATGGTGGGGTCCCGTATACCCTTCAAAGGTCAAAGTTCAAATTTCTTTATTACTGTAGATATTTACACATATCTACTAAGATTAGACCACTGTGGGAGTAGAATGGGCGAAGAAACTCAAAGATTAATTTTAAAATCTCTTTTTTCAAAATTGGTTGTGTTTATCTAATACAAATATTAAAAATATATATTTTTTAAAACTAATAAGCAGGAATAAATCATAACAAAATTATTAACAGCAAGTTCTGTGTTGAGTTAGATTAACCCCATACAGTCCCGTCTTTTAAGTAATCTTCAACATTGTAATATCCCTTTTTTGACAAAGTCGCTGTTACATGTTTTTCAAATTGCTCAAATGGCAATTTCAGGTAAAGAATCCTTAAAATTAAGAAGACCAGTGGCTTAAGAAGGAGTAATAACCAGAGTGATAAAGTGTTCAAGTTCAGAAAAAATGAACCTTATGTCATTATGCATAAGAGTCACTGACGGTTCGATTCGCATACTTTTTCGACGCGTAATTATCCCTGCTTCCTACACTGGTTAAGTAAAACTATGAAGTAGGCACTCATTCACGCAAGATATGCATGCTTTTTTTTAAATAAGTGGGGTACCCATACCAGAGCAACGCATTATTATATTTTGTTTTATACGATGGTACAGAACCTTTCGTGCGCGAGTCCGATTCACACTTGACTGATTATATATCTCACACCGTTAATCTGAAGAGCCATAACCATTCTGGAGGCTGGTATATATTTATTAGAACGTGAATGTTCCTAATTGCTCTGTGAGTGATGTGTTTATTGCCCGTTTGAACATTAACACCTTAAAGAGGAGAAATAATCACATTTTTGCTATTTCAATTTATTGCATAATTAAAACGTTATATAGCGTGTATAAAGAACAAAAACACATAGCGTCACACCTTTTCCCACAAGCGGTGGCAGAGACCATGTTGCGCTTACATTAAGCTAGTAAGTGTATTATTATATAAATTGAGAATACCTTATATAGAATATTGCTTATGCCTAACACGGTCCATAGTGATCTACAAATATATATTAAGACCTTATTTTTATAATGGAGTGCAATAAATGAATATAAACATGAAATAATATGGGTGTATTTGTATAAGTTTTGTGTGTTGCAAAATATAACTTTAACACGCTGTACACAATAGAAAGGCGAGCTTTCTCTACCAAGAGATACCTCTAGAAAAACTATAGGATAAAAGAATACTACTGAAACAAACCCACTAAGCCAAGCTCAATTAAATACGCCATGAACAATCAACAATATTTATACTTCAAAATACTTATTGAAAACCCAGACCAAAGTCCTGTTTCTAAAATTATTGATTGTAAAAAATTTGAAGCACATTTTTTGTTTAACTTGTTTTGATTGACATAGCTTTCAATTACTATTGACTCAAAAAACTCAAAAACTCAAAACGTTTATTCTGTAAATAGGCCACAAGGGCACTTTCACATTTCATTTCATTTCATTTTTTACAGAACATTTGGTATTATGATTTGTATCATATTATCAGAAAAAAAAAAGTACTTAATTATTGTTTCTGAGAGATGTAAAGAGTCTCAAATGTCATAATAAAATAATTAAAATATAAATAACAGAGATGTATAGTCTCTTTAGTCAATAATACAATGATAATAGGAGATGTAAATGGTCCCCACAGTCAAGAGTTGTATAATTAAATT
Organism: Argyresthia goedartella; assembly: GCA_949825045.1. NCBI lineage: Eukaryota > Metazoa > Arthropoda > Insecta > Lepidoptera > Argyresthiidae > Argyresthia > Argyresthia goedartella. The sequence continues at coordinate 3,674,653 of OX463822.1, forward strand.
AATCTTTGGAGGTGTAAAAGGCCTCCAAGTGTCCAGTAAAAGAAACTCTGGCAGTGAGGATGCTCACAATTAATTAGAACAATTCAGTCCCAAGCATTTTTATCGTCTATATGTATATTGCCAAAAAAAACGCAAATCATTTACTGCAAGTAGGCAAAATAATGCACTTTTACAAGTCAAACACTTAGTTAAGTCTCATATACATGGAAAAAAAATATGATCAACTAAACTAATGAGTAAATTAATGATTATGGTTTGATTTTGAAAAAGGAAATTTCCCCTTCAATTGGTGATTCATGGCTGAATCTCGCACAGGACAAAGAAACTCCATAAACTCTAGCAGTGCTTCGGAAATACGCGCGTCAGAGAAGATAGCACCAAGAAACTCTACGGGGATGTAATTTTTTTAATTTTCGTCATATTTAACATCGTATCCATAAGTGCCAATAAGACATCTCAAGATAACAATTTAACAAAATAAATAAATAAGAGGCTTTCAAATAAATTTCAATTTTAACTTTTAGCACACAGTCGACTGGGGATCAAGCTTCGGCCCACGATCGTAACACATGTCCTATTAAAAAAAAAACAAAGAATAGAAAAGTAGGCCGTGAACGAGTTTCTTGTCCAGCTTCTTCTCCGCTGCCATAACACTTTCCGAAGCGGTAGTAGTTTTTCTTGCATTATATTGATTCCAATGACATTCAAAAAGTGTTCGTAAGAATCTACTTTGACTATAAAAAAATGAAGATTGAAATTTGAAGTTTAACGTATCACTATTTCGATTGAACACAGTCCCATATGTTTTTGCAATCGTTTTGAGATCGTGTGGCTTTGTATCTACGATATTAACGTTACTAGAAATCTACTGCTGGGCTTAGGTTTTAAAATAAATAATGAGAAAAGTAACTTCACACCCTCTAACTGTAATAAGTTAATAGGCTATCTCATAGACTCAAAATCTATGACTATTATATTACCAGCCGATAAAAAAGTAACATAAAAATTAACTAATAAAGTTTATGAAACTCAAACATGACGGAATAAGAAGGTTTGCCCAGCTAGTAGGCTTACTAATCTCTTCCGGCCTTACTAATAAAAGAAGTAATTCACGGTTTAACTTATACAGTGTTTTGTCTTACTTTGACATTTTACATTTAATCGACGTATGAAAAGGACAAAACACTGTATAAGTTAAACCGTGAATAACTTCTTTTATTAGTAAGGCCGTTCTTGTCCAGCAGCAGAATACGGTATATTATGGACAAAACAGCTAGCACGCTGTATTTTTTTATTCTTCAAGGCCATGATGACTATGATAAGATAAGATAAGATCATGAGTATCCTAGACTCATTGTCACCAGATTTCTCTTGGTCGCTAAAAGCAATCGATGATTCTACCCATAGGATTAGGGACAATAACTACGTAACTGAAATTTACACGGCGAATGACTCAACTACAGGATGGGGTACGGTCTCAAGGGAAAACCGCCAGTGGAATATGGTCTGCGAGTGAGACTACTCAACACATCATCGCTCTCGAGTTGTTAGCAGCTTTTATTGGCCTCAAATTATTTGGAAAAAATTATCACGACTGTCAAATATTACTAAGGATAGATAACTTAATCACGATATCGTGCATTAATTGTATGGGCGGAATCCAGTTTCAACATCAAACTCAAATATCTAAAGACATCTGGCAGTGGTGTGAATCCCGACGGATTTTTGCTTTCGCAGCTTACGTTGAATCCTCTAAGCATAAAGCTGATGTAGAATCCAGACGGATCCATCCAGACATCGAATGGAAACTTATGATTCGCTCATTTTTAAATGGGGAAAACCTCAGTCATGACCATAATGTGTAAATTTTCTACATATTATGACATTCAAATTTCGAACGCCGACACCCGCCTGCGTGCCGCCCCTACTTTATCTGTGAAGTTGGCCCCTACTTTATCTGTGAAGCAGAACAAGCTAAACAACGCAATGCCACAATGCCGGTCAAACATGCGGTTCCTGAACACATCAAAGAGAGCTTATGATTTGTGTGTAGATAAACTAATGTATGTAACTGTACATAATTAAGCATTATGTATCAGTCACATAAACTACTAATTTGTTGTTCGTACATGTTCAACCTAGGACGAAGGGTAAAGGGGGTGAGCGAAGCGAAGCCCCTTTACCCTTCGTCCTTTTTGCCCTGATATTTGCTGTGCAAATCAGTATTTTTGATGTGCAGTTTAATATTTCCCATTTATATTTAAGAAATAGTAAAAATAAAAAAATCAATGTAGACCATTAATGTCCCCACCGAGAGGCACAGGCCTTTACCCGGATTCGGTACTCCAACACGCTGTCTCAGAGCGGGTTGATGGAGGGGTTTTACCTGTGGGTTTTACGAACACTTTCACATACCGAAACACTGAACATCCGATAATGTACTTAAGATAAATTAATTATCTTATTGGTACACGGTCAGGATTCGAACCTGCATTTCTAGTGTGAGAAGCAGGCGTGAAACACATTAGATCACGGTGCTCTAGTATAGTAATAAGTAAGAAATAGTAAATTGGTAGTCAAATAAGGGTGGAAAGCAAAAGCAAGCAACCAATCAGCGTTCACGGCGCGAACATCGTTGCTATTTCGGTATTGATGCGAGGCAGAGTTGTTAAAAACTAGATGACTGGGCGCGGGCCCTCACTTGTGCTGGTGACTTCGGTTCTGAAGCATCTCCACCCCTATAGGCCTCTTTACACAAATATGAGTATTTTCTATTGTGTTTGATATTTGTTAGTGAAGGGGCAAATACGAAGTACCCGTAACCGGCGAGCTTGCATGAAGAGACTTATGAATGTTGAGGAAGCGAGAGATGTATGCCAGGATCGTAGCAGGTCTTTGGTCTCTGCCAACCCCTCTTCCGGGAAATAGGCGTGAGCATATGTATGTATGTATGTTTAATATTTGTTTCTTCTAAAGGCTTTATATCGAATTGCGTGTAGATGTTAGCAATAAGCTTATCTTTACTAATTACGTTTCCTTCTGTTTCAAGCTGTATGATATCCGAATAAAATATAAACATGTCGTTCAATTAACTTTTTTATTTTTCAATCACCCTACTACATGACTAGACAACTAGCTTATCCTTCACTTTACTTCACTATATAGAATAAAATGATGATGCCTTTGCGATGTTCAGCTAGCATTAGAAGATAAGAAGTTATAACATCAGAAGTATAGTAGGAATAGCAGCGTCGGTTAGTTTTACTTATCCATATGAAACCCCTTTTCTTACAAGTGCCTCTTTCAGTGCTAGTGCGTCATGCTTGGGCACGACACTGAAAGAGTGCGAAAAGGACTCTTGCGGGTGTTACGCAAGCGTGACAAACTTGCGTGCATGATTAAATCCGCAGAAGAGGCGCAAAAAGTCCTTAATATCCCAATATCTTATGCCCGACTGAACAGAGCACCTCTCAAGTGAAGAACAGTTTAAAACTCATACTGAAACTGTATTTTCCCGAACGAGAGACAGTGAATGCACGACTTAGAGTGTCTGTCAAACTGAGTCGTTGGTTGTGCATCCGAGCTATCGTAGTGCCTGAAAGAACAGATACGAGGATTTATGGCTTTAGATACGATATTGCTCCTGAAACTGAAGCATGTGCTGTTGACTTTTGATAAGCGAACCCACGCAACGTACTGTAATTTATCAGGGGATTTTGGCCTTTATTTTTGTATATGTAGGATTGTCGTCATAATAATATATTCCAAGAATTTCATGCTTAGGTTTTTATTATTAAACGTGGCTGTAAAGCTGTACCTCTCTTAGTTCGTTTGAGACAGGGCCTGACTATTTGTCATGTATGTATTTACATATTGATTAAACATATGGAAAGTATGTTATTCTCAAGGAGAGAAATCGGATGTTCCAATCTTAGTCAAATGTAAAAATGTATGTAGTCGTCGAAAATATTATTGTTATGATTCAAATTATTTTGATAATGTAAAGCCGTACAAGTCTCTTTGGCTGTCAGCGAGCAGTGACCTCTCCTTCTCGCAAAAGAGAAGGTGGGGTGAGAAAGAGAGAGGTAACAGCTCACTCCGGGCCCAAAAAACTTGGTGGGAAATGTAAATATGTCAACAATTTTTTGATAGCCAAACTTCAGACATCGGTATCGACATTTCATATAATTTTATCTGATTCTGCCATGATAGTTTGTTTCCTACTCTAGAAAAGTTTTGGGTAGTTGGTGCCCTTTCGATACTGAAAACACAAAGCGGCAGTCAAAGGTTGTTTGTGTTTGTTTGTTAGAAACTGTTTCGTTTAAAATACAAAGCAGCTGCAACTTATTGTTATAACTAGTATTTTGGTATAAAGTTTGTTGTTACTACTAAATGACTTACCTGTTTTATGAAAATTGGTGGCAGTTCTGAAACCAGATAAGGCATAGGTCTTATTCTTAAATGTTATATGCATTTATTTACGGCTTAGTGTGAAATATAAAACTTTCTACGAAACGGCACTGCGGTAGGGATTAATTATGTGGGGCGTTGACGTTGACAGGGCGTTCAAAACCCAGAAAAAGTGTGTTCGAGCACTACATATATGGTGCAGGTTGTTTGGACAGTTGTAAACCTTTGCTTAAAAAAACACAGATTCTTCCCCTACCATGCCTCTATATTTATGAAATGTGCATTTTTGTTAAAAAATACCCAGAGTTCTTTAAGAAAAACTGTGAAATGTTTAGTGCAAGAGGCAGATATATGTAAAGATAAATTATATGTACCACCACAAAGGTTACAAATATATTCGAAAAGTGCATATTTTATGGCAATTAGAATTTATAAAAAAATATATCTTGATGATATTAAACATCTTACATTTAATCAGTTTAAAACAAAATTATTTAATTATTTAATGGATAAATTATATTATAGAGTAACTGACATATTAACGATTAATCAATTTATTTAAATAATTTAATATTGAATTTTATTTTTGAATTTATAACTGGCATTGTAAAATGTTTGCACACCAACTCCTAGATGGTTAATATGATGAAACTGATGCATACCAACATTTAAGATCACATTTACACATATTTAAAGCAAAAAAACGATTTGATTTGATTTGATTTGAATCTTGAAGTTAGTTAGAATATATAATAATAATACCTTGGACACTATTTACACACATTGATCTAGCCCCAAACTAGGATTCCCTTATCTTGGGTACTAGACAACGATACACATACTTATATAGATAAATATTATACTTAAATAAAGAAACAACCTTGACTAGGGTACAAAAATCCGTTCTCATCAAACAAATATTTGCCCCCACCGGGACTCGAACCCGGGACCCTTGGCTTCGTTGGCAGGGTCACTGCCGACTCGGCCATTCGGGTCGTCCAGAATAATGGTGTCATAACAATTCTTTCGGAGATCCTCTCAATCCCATATCTACCCCCTCCGAACTGAAGTGATGTGATAACGCGACCGGTCATCACATTAACGAGAACCCTTCGAAGGTTCGCCCGAGGGCTGAAGTAGAGAACTTGACACGCGTTGCGGGAAAGGGCAAGGGATTTGTTGGCAACTAACAGCTGGGCGATAGCGGGAAATAGAAAAGCGAAACATACCTACTTGTACATATAGTGAAGATTCCTTTTAGCACAGTACGCGTTCTGACTACTTTAGCTCCTTCCAGTTAAAGTGCAGTAAAGTATATTGACCCGCTAAGAAAAAGTATGCGATTTGAAATTAGCCGTCGTGACTTTGAGCGGCAAACGTCAAATCGCATATATTTTCTTAGCGGGTCAATGTACTTTATTGCAAGTTTAACTGATAGGAGCTAAAGCAGGTATTCCGGCTGCAACGGTGCCTTTGTCAGCCCTTATGGTTTGAGCATGGGTCAAGAAATATATGATGATTTGTTATGTAATACAGGTATATTTATATAAGTTGATGAGGAGATGACAATCACATGGAAGCGGAGTTTAGAAATTTATGTTCTATTCTGTAGCGGCAGCAAACTCAACAGAAAATTTAATGAATGATTAAATTAAAATTAACATCTTTTTGGAGTGAATAACTTATTTAACCGACAGGTGACAAAGAAATTACATTAATTGTTGCTTTCAAAAAAATATCGATACCATACGATGTAACAAACAAAACATAGTATGACCCGTATACACCGAAACTTAGTGCCAATTTTTTTAAACTTGACATCCTAAATTTGTTTTCATTTTTCAGTATGGGGTTAAGAGTCACTGACTCTGAAGATATAGAATATAGAATAGATAGATTTTATGTCGTTGATGCGAATATGATAGACAGTGGTTTTTTTATGGAATTTTTATAAAAACATTGAAGAAAGAGATCTAGATCATTGGAGCTCAAAATCGATGGTTTTTCAGACAATTTTCTCATAAATTTAGATGGATCAGACGAAGATTCATGTGATGGATCATTTTATTTGACAGATTGGTAGGGAATGCAACCTCGACCCGAGATCGCCAAGTCAAGATATTGCGAGACTGGAAATTTCAATTACCCCAACGAGTATAAAATAAAGTACTTTGAGCATATTAGTATTATAATTTATTGAGCAGAATTTTCGAACTTTTTTAAAAATACATTTTTAAAAGAGTCCTAAATTTTTTACTTCATAAGATATGTAACTTAGGGTTACTGGAAAGATATAATACTAGTTTTATGCGTGTGTATTTTTTGTTGTAAACCTATTGTTTATCATATATTTTTTCATCAATCAACTTTTTTGAAATAATGCCACGGTTAGCTAGAGCTGACATTTTCCCATTATAGGTTTTGAATTTTATTACCATGGCACGAGGCTCCTAAATCATGATGCCTCATAGCGGGATTGCATAATGTGGCATAATGCATCCCAGCCAGAGGTGTCGATTTAACTCGTCCGACTACGGATAGATAAAACTTATGGAAAGCGTGGAATTCTCGAGGAGAGAAATCGGATTGATTTATATAATATACTAATGTACCAAATGTGCAAATGTATGTGCAAAAATATTTCTGTACGGAGTCAAATAGTGATTCTGGTTTGGAGTGCAACATCATGTACGAGTTTCTTTGGCTCTGAGCAAACTGTGACCTCTCTATTTCGCATATGGTAGGGTAGGGTCTGTTTTATTCTAGATGTTCTGTTGTGTCGTAGGACATGAGGGAGAGAGCTATGCGCTTTATGGCACAGTCCCTTATTTCGTATGGCACAACACGACATTCAAAATACAAACTATAATAAAAAAAGCTTTTATGTTTAGTTTTTGCCAATGCCCAAACTTGATGGGGTTGCGTCTAATCATTCCAGAGTTCCCGTGGGAACCTTCCGGCTCCATCGTCAGAATATGACCTATAGTGGGAGTTCTATCGCTCCCATACCGAACATTATTTCTGATTACTGAAATATTTGGTTTTACCATCGTTTAATAATAAATTATTAACTGTGAACCTGTGAATTGTTTAAAGACAATACCTTGTAAGGATTATCAAAATCTTCTTTTTATCTTTCTATCTTGAAGACGAATGCAGTATCATCAGTACACTAACACTAAGTCAGTCAATTTCTTCACCATTAAAAGCAGATCGTTGGTTGTTGAACTCAGATTTTTACACCCGATCTATCAGATTTAAGGACATATATTTGTGTCCTTTGAATTCTATTGCTTCAATCAAATCAAATCATTTATTGCAAGTAGACAAAATAATGCACTTTTACAAGACAAACTCTTACTTAAGTCTCATATACATGGAAAAAAATTAAAAATTAATCAAATATGATCAATTAAACTAATGAGCACATAACTGATTTGAGTTTGAAAAAGGAAATTTCTCGATCTCGATTATTTATAACTCCGTAATGATTTTATTTAATTAGATGCGAAAAACGCCGATAGCATCCTGTGCGGCGTTTCATGCAGATAAAATGTGAGATATAAAAGTAATGTCTGATTTTATAGTCGATTAACCCCAAGAAAAACCGTATTGTTTGGCGTGGAGTTGTTTTGTACGTTTTAAGTAACCTAATCAGGAAACTTTTCTGAAAATATATGTATAATTTAGCCTTCTTCTGTCCTAATAATATACAACCAATCACAGGCAATAAGGTTCATTGCGGCCTTCGCTCAATGAAGTTCTAGGCCAAGACGGCTTATCAACTTAAGTGCTGAATTTAGGCGAAACCAGTTTGCTCCCACATCTCACAATTTTAATTCACTCTGTAATGCATGCCGGATGATTCCCAGACAACATTTATTTAATATTTAATATACAAGTACGATATACCACATTACAGGTATACACCCAATGCGCTGTACAAAGTCAAATAGTTATACAATGTCAATATCAATTTAGGTAAGTCGATTTTCAACATAATGCCATTCGGAGAGAGCGAGCATTCATGTATGGGTAACTACCGTCCTATCAGCCTTTTCTCCAACTGTACTGTTTGAAAACCATAATCCTGTGGATCCTTAAGAGTCTCACATACTTAGAAAACCAGCCTATTATTACGTGTAATTATGTGTTAAGTGTCTGAATATAATGATATTTCGCATGTGGTAGTCCATCGGCACGTATTTGTAGCTCTAAAGCAGAAGGGGAAATTCGAAGAAGTTTCCATCATCGCTCAGATAAGTTAGCATGTGGATCACAGATCCGACGTTCAGTGTCCGAGTCTTACCTTAAGAATAACCATGATACCACAAAAAATATAAAACACCGTTTAACCTCAAAACCAAACGTCAAATCCCATACGTTTTTATTTTTAAACAAGTGTTGAATAGTGATTTATTTTTTTGTGGTAAGGCCCTAAATTAAATTAAATTTGACCTTATTTCAGTAATTGATATATTTTTTGTATATTTTTTATCATCGATTGGAAATCATGATTTTAATTGTTAATAATAATAATATTTATTTATTTCAGATATACATCCATAATTAAACACGGTAAAATGAAAAATAAATTGAAATAATGACACAAAACAAAAAATTAATTAATTGGTAACACAGAAAACAAGATCCAAGTATGTAAGTTAAGTCCACACACTCATTCGTCATTCTGTCATAATTATGTCTATTACACATCCATCACACAACACATTCACTTACTTCTTATTCCTGTTTAAGTGCACATCCACCCAGTGCTTCGTCATAGGGCTGTCGACCCTATCAGCCAGCGTTCTGAGGATCAAGTTCGAGCTGCCGCGAGTCCGACTCCACATGGACGCTACTCTGTTACGCAGTATGGCGAAAAATTCGTTTATTCTTGCTTCCGCAAACATCGTCGACGCGCTACAGTATCGCGGCAGCCCCAACACAATCCTCAGCGCGTTATTGTATTGGACACACAGGGAGCTGTAGGCCCTCTGCGTATAGCGAATCCACAGACTGCAGGTGTAGAAGGTTTGACAGTAGGCTCTAAACAGTGTAAGTTTCACTTCTTTAGTGCACCTTGCAAACCTGCGGGCCAGCATGTTACAGCGGACTGACAACGCCCTGCGCTCTCTCTCCATGTCCAGATCATCTGTGAGTGTCTCCGTGACCACATGCCCTAGGTACTTAAATTCCGAAACTCTGGACACGGGTATTCCACACAGCCGGACTGGTGGTACAAACGATGGTGATTTGGTGCCCGCCTTGAAAATGAGCATTTCACTTTTTTTTGCCTAAGGCCATGCGACCCGGCGTACGACTCACAGATCCCTAGTAACCGCCTGAGGGCTCTGATTGAGGGGCTAAGCACCACCATGTCGTCAGCATAGCTTATGTTGTTGACCATGATGCCATGGACTGAACATCCGACCTTGGTGTCGCACAAAAATATTGATTAGAATATTACAAATAAAAAACAAAAACATAGATGATCTTGCTTTTATTGTGAACAAATTTAAATGGATAAAAAAAAAACACTTTGTTTTATCCAGTTCCTTTTTGTATAAATATAGAATCACATAATGCTAAGAAAGTGCTCCCATCTAAAATGCTAGATGATGAGCCTGCTGAACTGAGACCGATGAAAGTTCCTTAATTGAGACTATTTTAACAATTATATTTACAATGCTAAGTTATATTTTTGTATAATATAAATTTGGCTTATGTTTAAACTACCAAAAACGCACCTATTTTAATACCAATAAATTCGAAATGACAGCCAGAATGGATAAATGTCCACCAAATTGTGTTTGGATAAATGATCACCAAACTTCTTTTTATGTTTTGTGTACTTAAGTTTATGTTTTTAGTATTTTTTGTTGTTCTTACATGTTCAACCTAACACGAAGGATAAAGGGGGCTTCGCTTCGCTCACCCCCTTTACCCTTCACCTAAGCTACCGCAGTATTTCCCCTGATAATTTTTGCAACTTTTGGTGTTCATTTATCGATTTTGGGTAGGAAAAAATATTTTGGTGATCATTATATTTGTTGCCTATAAGTTGGTGACATAATTAAGTGCTGCCATCTATGAGATAAACTAGTGAAATAAATCAGACATAACGCAGTAAGGCTATAATAATGTGATTTTTAGTGGCTACAATATAACATTTCCAAATATAGTCGATAGTCAGAAAGTGAGAAAAGTCAGTTTACATAAAAACATAGGTGGGTAAGCTGTGATAAGCGCAATAAATCAATATGTTTCAGTCAGAAATTAACATAATTAGTTACTGTAAGAATCAATAACATAATTTGCACGAAATCAGTTACGTGTAACAGATAAGATGAGGTAAGTCTATATCTTACAACTTGTGAACTTATAGCTATTAAATTACTATCGAGTGTACCTACATATGGCTACTACATTACTACTATTAGTAGTGAGTCAGTCCTCTATCGCAATCAATTACTCATATTCCAACATAGGTCCGTGCCACGCATATGTTCCCATGTTAAGTTGACAAATTCGTTTAAATTTGATTTGGTTCTTACGTCAGATGGATCCCAGTTAAGCATCATCTGACCTCATAGATTTTCTATGGATTCAAATCAAGACATTTGGACCGCCAGTCAATAACAGTCACAGAACCATACCCAATAATAACCTTAATAAACCTTATTGCCATACATCTGTCGCCAGAGGGCAAAGATCTACACGCAGCCGCGAGGAAATACAAGGCCCATGGTTATAAATTTGTATGGGTGAAATTTGGAAGAGTCTATGTTAGAAAAGACGAGCAGTCGCCGCATATACATATTAAGGACAAATCTGCTTTGGACAAACTGCCCTTATTTAACTAAATATCTACACGTTCGTGCCACTATAACTAAGTGACAATTTTTGTTTTCTTTTCCATAACTATATTTTACCAAAATGTCAACAGAATACGATCTAAAATAAATGATGTTTATTTAAGCCTATTGAATGAGGACTACGACATAATTTGCTTAACGGAAACTAACTTTGATAGCGGCATTTTTACAAACGAGGTCATAGATGACAGATACGTGGTTTTTCGCAGGGACCGAGGGACTTCCGCCTCTCTCAAACAGTCCGGTGGTGGCGTTTTACTAGCAATTAAAAAGCACTTCCATGTATCCAGGCATCATGATATGGAGAGCTCTCTTGAAGACCTCTGGGTCACGGTGAAGACCAGCACGGCCGGACTCTCCCTAAATATTTGTCTTGTTTACCTCCCAAATTATCTCAAAATGGATGAATTCAGTAACTGGTTCGAAATATGCTCAAACAAACTACTCGCTGGAGTTGGAGACCATAAAACCAAAACAATCATTTTAGGCGACTTTAACCTCCCTAACCTGGAATGGACGCGCGACCCAGCCTCGTCCCACAGCATGCTTAACACAGGTCCACTCGACTCTAAATCCGAGCTGCTTCTCAATCTGATGGCACTCGGTAGTTTAAGCCAGTGCAACCATGTGTGCAACGTTAACAACAGAATTTTGGATTTAATATTAACGGATTACCCAAACCTAACCCTGACCGATTGTGATGCCATATCTCGAGCCGACAGGCATCATCCGGCAATCGTGGCCGAACTGCTGGATGTGCCCAGACCGCTAATCGCAAAGTCAAAAAAAACTCTTAATTACCGCAAATGCGACTTCGCTAAATGCATCCAAGCTCTAGACTCAATTAACTGGCCCGTATTGTTGGGTAATGCTGACGTCAATCTGGACCTGGAGGCTTTCTATTCTACCTTGAATGACATAATAAAACAAAACACACCGCTTAAAAGAGTTGGTGACAATAGACATCCCCTTTGGTTTTCAGAACCCTTAAAAGCTTGCATAGAGGAAAAAAATAAAGTTCACAGACATTATAAAAAATATCAGAATCCCCGCGACTACGATGAGTTCCAAATGCTACGCACTAGATCCAAAAAAATAATCAAGGACTGCTACAAATCTTTCCTTAATAGCGTTGAGGACTCTCTTAGTGAAACGACTAAATTATTTTTCACTTTCGTTAAGACCAAAAGAGCTAATAACTCGATTCCGGAGACCATGTATTTTGGTGAAAAATCTGCTCGTGGTGGGCAAGAAATATGTAACTTATTCTCCGATTACTTCGCATCAGTCTTTGAGAAGGACAACACCGGTGATGATGTGAGTGAGTGTGTCATCAGCGAATGCAATAACACCTTAGCTAATATGAAAATACCTCAGAACTCAGTCTATAAGAAGTTAGCCAGTGTAAACGTCAACAAGGGCGCTGGTCCCGATGGGATTCCCCCCTGCTTTATTAAACACTGTGCCGCAGCTCTATCCCTTCCGCTCACACAGATCTTCAATAAGTCATTCCGCACGGGGACCTATCCGAAAAGCTGGAAACTGGCGTACGTTGTGCCCATACACAAATCAGGAGATATTAACAACTGCGGCAATTACCGGCCTATTAGCATATTGTCGTGTCTTTCCAAGGTGTTCGAGTCTTTCATCTTCGACGCACTTTACAATCACGTCAATCCACAAATTTTACCTGAGCAGCACGGTTTTGTAAGGGGTAAATCCACAGTGTCCAATCTGCTTGAATACACCAACTACATTTGTCAGGCTTTTAACGATCGCTGCCAAGTAGATTAAATTTATACTGACTTCCGGAAAGCCTTTGATAAAGTTAACCATCGCATCCTTTGTAACAAACTTTCCTCACACGGTGTTCATGGTAATTTTCTTCGTTGGGTGGAATCTTACATTAGGAATCGTAGTCAGATCATAGCGCTGAAAGGACACTTGTCGAGGCTAACTGATATTTCTTCAGGTATTCCTCAAGGATCCCTATTAGGGCCTTTATTTTTCATCATTTTCATAAACGATTTGGTGTCTAAACTTAAAAGCCCATGCTTATTGTACGCCGACGATCTCAAAATATTTACTCGTATCCGTACGCAACGCGACTGCAATGCCCTTCAGGAGGATCTGCGTAACCTGTCACATTGGTGTAAAGACAACCACATGATTCTGGCTGCAGACAAGTGCTTTGTGATAACAATGACTCGTAACCACAACCCTGTCCAATTTAATTACACCTTAGATGATGTCGCATTGCAAAGAAAATCCGAAGCACTTGATCTGGGAGTTGTATTTGACGAGAAGCTAAGCTTCAACCAGCATTGCTCCGCCCTCGTCAAGAAATGTAACCAGCTTCTTGGTTTTATCTTACGGGTCACCAAGTCGTTTAAAAATCCAGCAAGTATTATCTTACTGTATAATACACTTGTCCGCTGTAGGTTGGAGTACGCGTCTGTCATATGGTCGCCAATGTACAAAGTCCATATCAACCATGTAGAGTCAGTCCAAAAGCGTTTTCTCCGTATGCTTTGCGCGCGTTTCGGGCTTCGTCGTTCACTAAGGTCTTATGAAAGTAGGTGTGAACAATTCTCGATAGAAACCCTTGAATCACGTCGCGGGCTTCAGGACCTGATCCACCTACACAAAATAATTAACGGCACCATTACAACTTCTATTCTCTCAGACATTAACTTCCGCGCACCTAGCAGATTAGTTAGAAAGCCACGTCCCTTCTTCATCCCGCCGTGCAAATCCAACATCAGCGCTAACAACCCTACTCTTCGTATGTGTCGCTACTTTAACGAGCTTTCTGCCAGCGAAGACGACGTTCCTGATATCTACCATGATTCGTTGCCTTGTTTTAAGTTTAAAATGCGTAATATCCTCAAATAATATTTTCTGTAAATTATTTTCTACTTTCTGTAAATTGTTAAAATTCTGCAGATTTTTCTAAATGACTTTGAAATTGTTAATTTGTTGAAACTGTTTTATGTGTAATTTAATTTTGTTTAAATTGTTAATTTCTTCTTTAGTGTTCTTTGATTTATTGTATGTATAATTTTAATTAGGCACATACTCTTTTTTTATAACATGCTGTGTACACATATTTTTGGCTCTGAAGACAGCCTTTCACCCGTTGTCATGTCATATTTTAGTGTATTATCTTCAATGCTGTTTTGTGTACCAAAGATAATAAATAAATAAATAAATAAATAACCTAAAATTATGCGGCCAATTGCCCTAAACTGAAGAATATTGATCGCCCTAAGCGTTTGCCCTTTCATATCCACAGGATTTCACGTCCATCCTTATCAGATTTAAAAAAAATCTTATCACTGAAAATCACAAAATTATAGCACCAATCAAAGTCTTTATATTCACGGGCAAATCGCAATTTGCACTGTCCTATTAATATTTAAAAAAAAAACGTTTAAAGTATTATCAATATTTTTATTCAGCTCAAAGTAGATCATACGTTTTTATCTCTTATTTAATATACTATCACATTGGATTCAGCAGACCAATAAATTAAAAACAAAATGGACCTTGCAAATGCTAGGATTTGAACTTGAACATAGAACCATTGAAGAGTAGATATGAGAGGGGCTAACTTACTGAGCTAATCGAACCTTGTTGAGTCGTCTCAAAAATAATGTAGTATAGCTTCCTCAAATGCAATTGACTGGTTGATGATGATATAACATTTGAAAAGCCAACACTGAATACATTATTTTACCTGTATATTGACTCAATGGTAAAAGAAAGTAGTTTCTTATACACACACATGCACAATTTCATGATAATAGATATACTAAGGCACACATTTGTGGTAGGTTGGTCGCAACTCTGGCTTAGACATAAATTAAATGTCCGAATGTTCCAACAATCACTTTTAATTTGCACGAACACGGTACAAAGATAGAAGGAGAAAGTTTATAATTTTGCTATAGAATACCCGAAAGCACAGAGGAGAAAGTCTCAAGCAATACAAGCACAAAGCACAATAATTAGATGATAATATGAGCGCAACCGTATAGCGGGAGCGAGTACGGTAATTTGCATCGAGCGACGTGCGCACAGCGGCGAGGCGTTATGAGTACTGGCGCGGGCGCCGGGCCCGCCATCGGCCGCCGCCGTCGTCCACGCAGATAACGGGATTCTCGCATCACCGCATCTAATATGAAAATAGGTTTGATTGTCCGCTTGTACAAAATGTTAATTTAAATATTAAGTTTAGTTATTCAGCTAGTATTAATGTTACAGATTTGAGTGCACGTTGTAAATACCTAATTATAGATTTGGTTGTAAAATAATAAGTTTTTAGAATTAAGTTTAGTTTTATGTTTTATATTAAGTAAACAATAATTTTATATTTAATCAATAAAACTTATTTAATAATTATTATAGCTAAGAGTAGGTATTAAGTACACTACATCACCCCTCCCCAGAGACCGTCAAGGGCGATAAAAGTCGGGAAAATGAACATGGCGTCCTGACCGCAACATTTTAATCTTGTCACTTTTGGCACTTGGTAATGCCTGGTGATCCTTGGGTGGCTTCGAGTGATGGAAATTTGTGTTGTTTGGTGATGTGTGATGTGGGGTATCTGGGTCACGCAGTATAAAGGCCGGCTTAAGGCGGTCTATCGATACTGAAACCAGTTTACCGTTGAAAATTATTTTGAAGACCTTATCACCTCTGGCAATAACCTCGTAAGGTCCGGACGCAGGTTTTAGAGATCCTCCTAAAGTGTCGTCCCGGAGAAAAACGTAGGCTGAAGAAGATAGGTCTTTGAAGACGAATGTGGTACGCCTACCACTGTGCCGTGCGGCTGGTGATGGGAATAAGTCCCTCACAAAACCTCGCAGGCGTGACATGTAATCCGTCACGTCAATGGTCTCGTCTATCTGAGGGTTGAAAAAATCTCCCGGGAGACGCAAAGGTTGACCATAAAGAAGTTCAGCCGTGGAAGCCTGAATGTCTTCTTTGTAGGCGCTACGTACTCCCAGCAAAACGATTGGAAGTGTTTCCACCCAGCTGCTACCCCCGTGGCAAGTTATGGCAGCCTTAAGTTGCCTGTGGAATCTCTCCACGAGGCCGTTATAGGCTGGATGGTACGCTGTCGTCCTACTGTGTTGGAACCCGGCGATGGCTGATAAATGCTGGAATAGGGCCGACCCAAACTGACGTCCTCTATCCGTCACTATGTCAGTTGGAGAACCAAATCGGGATATCCAGCCACTCAGCAATGCCCGTGCCACCGTCTCGGCCGTCATGTCTGCCAACGGAATTGCTTCTGGCCATCGCGTGAACCTGTCGACGGCTGTGAGGCAATATCGGAACCCTTGGCACAATGGTAAGGGGCCTATCAGGTCTATGTGAACAAATGAAAGTCTGGCCCTAGGTAGTTTAAAGTTACCTAATGGGGCAAAGAAATGGCGAGTTACCTTAGAGCGTTGGCAAGCTAGGCAGGTACGAATCCACTCGCGGCAGTCTTTCTTGACTCCTGGCCAGACGTAACGCTCCGCAACCAATCTGGCGGTGGCATTGGCGCCGGGGTGGCTTAAGGAGTGAAGACTGTCGAACACTGCCTTGCGTAGCTCCTGAGGTACATACGGCCTCTCGGTAGTGCCGCTCACGTCGCAGTATAGGTAATTTTGCGAACCGGGGATTTTTACCTCGTCCAGCCGCAGTGACGATCCTGCTTCTCGTAGGTGTTGTAGTTCCTGGTCAGCCTGTTGTGCAGAAGCAATTCTCTCAGCAGTCACTGGTTGTGAGATCTCCTCTATGCGAGAAAGTGCATCCGCCACGATGTTATCTTTACCTGATATGTGCCTGATATCAGTCGTAAACTGGGCTATCAGGTCTAGATGCCTAAACTGTCGTGGGTAACATTTATCTTTACGAGAGTGGAAGGCAAAAGTCAGTGGCTTTTGATCGGTGTAGATCGTAAAGTCATGAGCCTCCACCACATGCCGGAAATACTTCACACTCTCGTAAATCGCTAGAAGTTCGCGGTCATAGGGTGAATATTTTACCTGCGCTGGACTCAGCTTTCGTGAGAAGAATGCCAACGGCTGCCACTCGTATATATTTCGTATATATTTATTGCACATAAAACGACATATATAACGATATAATAAGACAGAAAGGACATCTGCAAAGGCATGCTTATCTCTAAATAGAGATCTCTTCCAGCAAACCCAAGGTTGATATGATTAATTTAATATACTGGATATACCTATGTGCTCTGATAAGATACATTCATACTTATATTACTGAACTATAGAACTAACTGCTAGATACACTACATACACAAGTACATAAATATTATATAAAAATATAAATACAAATAAATAAACTAATATATACAAAGCTCAAATCTAGGATAGAGAAAGATAATGCTCCTTCAAACGATTCTTGAAGACGGGGAGAGACGGACTATCTCTGATAGTGCAGGGAAGTAAGTTCCAAAGAGCGATCGCCCGCAATCGAAAACAGTGCTTGTAAGCGACGGTATTGTGATGAGGTATGGAGAGCAGGGAAACCGTGTGAGTTCTACGTGGACGAGCCGAAGGGAGAAATTGAAAAAGCTCACGGAGAAAGCTAGGGTATCGAGGGTTGGTTAAGATGTTGAATAGAAGAGTGAGGATGTGTGTGTCCCGACGAAGTCGAATCGGCAGCCATTTTAACTCCTTGCGATACTGCGAGACGTGGTCGAACTTGCGCAGTCCGAAGATAAACCGAATCCCGAGATTTTGAAGTCGCTCGAGTCTGTTCAGTTCTTCTTCGTTGGCGCTAACCTAACAAACATCGGCATAATCGATCAAGGGGAGAAGAAGAGATTGAGCAAGAGTAATTTTTATTTGATGGTGCAGAAAGTTCTGAAGCCATCTTAGTGAGTGAAAGGTGGCAAAGACGCGCCTACTGACCTCGCTGACGTGGTTAGTCCAGGAGAGTTGTTTATCAAACATGACACCCAGGTTTTTGGCCTTGTCACTGTAGGCGATTAAAGTACCGTCATAGGTAACGGGCGGTATGTACAATTGTTGCAATGCGTTTAAAGAATGTCTGGTACCCATAATAATCGCCTGGGACTTACTGTGGTTTACCAGCAATCCATGTGACGAAGCCCAGGTTCTGATGTTCTCAAGGTCAGCGTTCAGTGTGTCTATAGCCAGGTTCACATCACTGAAGAGAAAATGACGATAAATCTGAAGATCATCAGCATAGAGATGATATGGAGAGGAGATAACATCGGAGATGGAGTCGATGAAGACAGAGAATAAGAGAGGGGAAAGAATACCACCCTGAGGAACGCCCGCTAAGAGATCGCACCACTCAGTAAAGGTCTCCTCACACCTTATGCGCTGCTGCCGATCTCTAAGATAAGAGTCGAACCAGCTGGCCGAGCGAGACGAGATATTAAGGGACCTTAAAATTTGAGTGAGAATGTCAAAATCAACACAGTTGAAGGCGCTACTGAAGTCAAGCAGTGCTAGCACAGAAAGCTGTTTATTATCCATAGCGAACTGGATATCATCCGTGACCTTTAACAAAGCCGTTGCGGTGCTGTGACCTGACCTGAAGCCGGATTGGAAGCGGTTGATAATAATAAAAATAATCCTTTATTGCACAGAAAACGCAGTGGAAATTATAACAGAAACAGTATGCAAAGGTGAGCTTATTTCTAAAAAGAAATTTCTTACAGCTAACCTGTGAAGAAAAGAGAAAAATAAAATATAGAGAGGTAGTCCTAGTGTACAATTAAGAGTTAAAAGAAATAAATAAAATAAATATACTATCAAATAAATCACAATACACCCTACGTAATTACTATAAAATAAATAAATAGAATACAATAAATAAATAGATATACATAAATACTATGAGATACCCACTATTCGGAAGAGAGGAGATGCTGTTTCAATTTTTTCTTGAAAGTGACCAAGGATTTGCAATCCCTTATAGCGCAAGGAAGTGCATTCCACAAACGTATTGCCCTTAACCTAAACGAGTGCTCGTAAGCAACAGTGTTGTGCTGAGGAATTGACAAAAGTGACACCGTGTGAGATCGACCGAAGTCTATCCCCTGAGAAAAGATACTCAAAACGTTCACGAAGATATGCAGGGTAGCACGGATTTCTCAAAATATTGAAGAGGAAGGAGAGAATGTGCATATCACGACGAAGTCGGATCGGGAGCCAGCATAATTCCCTACGATATTGGGACACGTGGTCGTACTTACGAAGTCCGAAAATAAACCGAATCCCGAGATTTCGGAGCCGCTCGAGTTTGTTCAGTAGATCTTCGTTCGCACTGGCCCAGCAAACATCGGCGTATTCTATTAAAGGCAGAAGAAGGGTCTGAGCAAGCATGATTTTAGTCTGCCTAGGCAGGAATAACTGCAAACGCCGAAGAGAATGAAAGGATGCAAAGACTCGTCTGCTGACCTCACAAACATGGGGCGACCAGGATAATAGATTGTCAAAAACAACGCCAATATTTTTGGCTTTCTCGCTATACTTGACAATGGTACCGTCAAATAGAACGGGATCAACGGACTTATTCTGCAACAAATCAAGTAAGTGAAACTTGTCCGGGTTGACTAATAGCCCATACGAAAGAGACCATTTTCTGATGTTGTCGAGGTCAGCATTCAAAGCCTCAACAGTCGCAGTCAGATCACACAGGGGAAAATGCCGATAAATTTGAAGGTCATCTGCATAAAGATGATACGAGGAAGACAATACATCCGAGATGGAATGGATGAAAACTGAGAAGAGAGGAGGGGAAAGGATGCCACCCTGCGGAACACCTGTAGAAAGCTTGCACCATTCTGTAGTGACCTCTTCAGACTTGATGCGCTGCTGGCGGTCTCTCAAGTAAGAGTCAAACCAGCGAGCCGAGTGTGAAGAGACGTTAAACGATTTTAAGATTTCAACAAGTATATCGAAGTCGACGCAGTTGAAGGCGCTGCTAAAGACTAGGAGAGTCAGGACTGTCAGCTGCTTCTTATCTTAGGGTGTGGACAATTGATTCAAGGATTTTGGAAAGGATTGGTAGGATGGAAATGGGACGGAACTCTTTGAAGGAGGACGGGTTAGACGTTTTAGGTAGGGGTAACACTAATGCTCTTTTCCACTGGCTCGGGAAGCAGTACTCGCTCAGCGACGCATTGATTATATGCGTTATGGGTTGTAACAAATGATCAAGTACACTGAAAAGCATCTGAAAGCAGATCTTGCCTTTGACGATATTGCTAGAAAAGCCTTCTTTACTGCGCCAACTCCGACAGACCTGAGGTTGAAAGGTAAGCTACTGGATGTCTTTCTGGTGCGCAAGTAACGAATGGTAGCATCCTTGACAGGGGGTCCATCACGACAGGGGAGACAGCAAAGAATTTGTTGAGACCGTTGAGGTCGACACTACCGGTTACTGCGTCCTGGGACTTACCAACACCGAGGGTCTTCAGGAACTTCCAAACCTGTGCAGGAGTGTAACTCTCAATACTCTCGTAGATATGGCGTTATTTGGCATCTCGACGAAGACGGGTGCAACGATTACGGAGACGTTTGTATATAAGGAGATTATCGTCCATCGGATCCTTCTTATATCTACATTTGGCACGGTTTCTCTGGGCCATCAGACCCTTGATGGTGTCAGTAAGCCAGGGCGCAGGGAGATGTTTGACCCTAACCTTTTTGACAGGAGCATGTTTGTCGAACAAACTCAGGACAATCGATTGGAAATGCTGGACTTTTTCATCAACGGGCTCACTACAGACGACAGGGGACCAGTCTATAGAGGCGGCATCAGACTCAAGGGAGATCTGAAACTGCGAATATCCAGGAATTTCCCTGCGCGCTTGGGAGGCCTTAACTTGAACGAGAGATAAATCAGATCATGAAAGGAGAAGGGGGCGTTAAGTTGGCCATGCGTTGCAACCTTGGATATGTTAGAAACAATCATAAGATCCAAGAGAGAGGGGGTGCAGTGGAGCTGGAAGTGAGTTGCACTCAGGGGAAGAATATTTAAATTTAGGGAGCTTACGATAGACTGGAGTTTGGCAGAGCGAACATCACTTTTAAGTTAACAGGTATTGAAATCACCTAGGATAAGTGTGTCACTGTATAGGGGAGGTAGATCATTAAGGATGCTTTCAAAAGAGTCAAAGTAGTCGATGAGGAGAGAGGGGCTATAGAAGACACCCAGAAGGACCTTAGTGTGATGGAGGCATAGCTCAAGAAAGAGGTGTTCAGCGGATCCAGAGTACAGACTAGGTGAGTGGCTGATGACTTTGCAAGAAATGTCGGAACGAAGATAAATAGCAACGCCGCCACCAGCCTTGCCCGTCCTATCATTCCGATAGAGCCTGTACCCCGGCAGAGCATACAAGGTAGAAGGAAGAGAGGGTTTGAGAAATGATTCGGAGATCAGAATACCATGAATGCTCTGATCGCTGAAGGAGTCGATAAGGTCGACATGACTGGAATGAATGCTCTGAGCATTTATGTGAACGACGTTGAAGTTCCTACTGAGGTTGGAAAACACACGTTTAAGGGCAATAGGCAAAACGTCGTCCGTGGACGACAATCCACTTCCTACGCTATCGGAAGCTTCACTTTCGGAGTAGGAGAAGTAACTATCACTAAATAAGAAGGTATCCATATGAGTAATTATAATATAATAAATAGATATATAATAAAATAAATACAATAAAACCTACTAAAAACACAAAAAAATAAAAAAGTCAAATCCAAAAAAACAGAAAGGCCCGAACCCAGCCAAACCCTGGGTTTACAAAAGTATAGTACATATGGAAGGAAATACATTATACAAGATAACAAATAATAGATGAGACGTGGGTGGGCAGCACAAACAAAAAAGAAATGAAGAAACAGCAAAGTGAATCCAAATACGAACATACAAGATCCGTTCGCACCGTCTGGTTGCCCGTCCGTTCCGTCTGGCTGTCTGTCCGTCCGTACAATAAATAATAATAATAATAATAATAAAAAACTTCAGGTACACAGACCACACTATGCTTGTCAAATGAAAGACTGCGTGACCTAAAAATAAAAAGTGAATCATCTAATCTAATCTTCTACCCTTCACGTAAAATTACATTAATTTATAACAGAAAATAACCCGACCAAATCACGCGACGTATATTGCGCTGCACACGATGGGATACAACTACTTTTTGGTACCTGCCTTCGTCTGGCCGGCAGTGGCAAGCCTAGCGCTGGGTTCTCGCTGCTTGCTTGCCGAGGGCGCCGCAGAACCTGCTGCCGCTGCCGCAACCGCAACCCCAGCCACAGGCATAGGCACAGCCGGTTTACGAGAAGAGTCCGCGACCTTTTGCCCGGATTGCAGAGCAGAGGGAGGGAACTTGCTGGTGTATTCCTGAAGCTCCGACATGCGCTCCACCTTCTGTCTACTTTTGTCGGGAAGCAGTAGGACAATCTTACCACCAGAAGTCCAGCAGTTCTGCACGCCGAAGTGTTTCCGGGCAGTAAGAAACACATCATGTCTGGACTTTTCAGGAACTCTGATATGGTGGTTTCAGTGCCCTTCAATGCGGTTTTGCCGTTCCACACCTCCATACGGGCACCGAGTGTGGAGAATCTCACCAGTATTGGGCGCGTTTTGGCTGGCCTTTTGGGTCCAAGATGATGTACAACAGAGGCACTCGCGATGCACTCAGGGGACACTTTTATTTGGTCGGATAGTATCCTTTGAGCCACATCATTTACCCGTTCCTTTTCATCTTCGGGTACTCCGTGGAGAAGAAGCACCTTACGACGTGATGCAGTCTCCATCCTGTCCTGTCCAGCGAGCAACAAGTCAACCTGGCTGCGCAGCAAGTTTAGGCAGTTCCACGTGAACGCCTTGAACTCGAGAAACTCGCTGGCCAGGGAATTGATGTTGAGTGGGCTGCTAGATGAGGACATTGTGGCGCACTCACGGAGCTCCTTCTCATACCGGGCCATCCTGCTGCTGGAGTCGGCTGCCATCTGCTCCATGTTGGCACTGATTTTTGTGCATAGATCCATTGTGAGTGTGTAGTTGTAGTGAAATCTCCAGGTATGTTTATAAAATATTATATGCCAGTGTAGGTAAAGGGTCCAGGCCTTGTTTTTAATAAAAAAATATAACATTAAGAAACTGATTTTAATTTAAATTAAATAAAAATAGTGGGACACAAATTTATGATGTTGGCTAGGCTTCCCTCTTTTTTAAAAAAAAAAATAAAATAAAATTGATCAAATTATTTCTGGATAGATAGGAAGAGATCTGGGTATGGACAACGGATTCAAGAACTTTGGAAAGGAGAGGTAGGATGGAGATGGGACGAAACTCTGTGAAAGAGGAAGGATTGGATGTTTTAGCCAAAGGGATGACATGTGCCTTTTTCCATACTTTGGGAAAGGAACACTCTGATAAAGAATAATTAATTAAATGAGTGATTGCAGGAAGCAGCTCGTTGAGCACGCTCCTGATCATTCGAGGACAAATATTGTCATCTCCAACAGCTTTTGAAGATATTGCCAGCACCGCCTTCCTAACAGCATTGACTCCGACCGGGCTGAACTCGAAAGGAGTAGTAGTAGCAGCAGGTCTTAAGCGGAGGCTACGCAGGGTGGCTTCCTTGACGATAGAGTTCATCACGACAGGGGGGGCAGAGAAGAATCTATTGAGACCGTTGAGATCGACATTACCGACTGGCAGATCCCGGGACTTACCGACGCCAAGAGTACGTAGAAACTTCCACACCTGAGCAGGAGTGTAGTTCTCGATGCACTCGTATATGTGGCGGCGCTTAGCGTCACGACATATACGGTTGCATCGATTACGGAGAGATTTGAATGTGTGAAAGTTCTCGTTAGTTGGGTCTTTCTTGTAGCGGCATTTAGCTCGGTTCCTCTTGGTCATCAGGCGATTGATAACGTCGTTAAGCCAAGGTGCGGGCAGGTGTTTCACCCTAACTCTCTTGATAGGAGCGTGTTTGTCAAACAGCCCCAAGATAATTGTGTTGAAGTTGTTGACTTTGTCATCAACGGTCTCGCTAGAGATGACGGGGGACCAATCAATAGAGGAGGCATCAGCTTTAAGAGACTCAAGATTCAATTTTTTAAAGCTGCGAATATCTAAGAATTTAGCTCTACTCTTGGGAGACATTATCTTGTTATGATAGAAATATCAGATCATGGTAAGAGAAAGGGGCATTGATTTGACCGTGCGCAGCTACCTTGTCAGGATCGGATGTTATAATCAGATCAAGGAGGGAGGGTGTACAATGAGGTTGAAAGTGAGTAGCATCAAGGGGAAGAATATGCATATTCAAGGAGTCAACAATCGATTGGAGTTTATCAGAGCGGTAGTTATTTTTGAGAAGACAGGTGTTAAAATCACCAAGAATAAGAGTATCGCTACACAGTGGGGTCAATTCATTCAGAAGGGATTCGAACGACTCAAAGTAGTCTATACGAAGAGAAGGGCTATAGAAAACACCTAGAAGAACCTTATTATGGTGAAGACAGATTTCCAAGAACAGATACTCCGCAGATTCAGAGTATTGACTCGGAGAGGCACTGACTACTTTGCTCGGGATATCCGAGCGCAGGTAGACAGCAACCCCTCCATCAGCCTTCCCAACTCTGTCATTCCTATACAGCCTGTATCCTGGAAGAGAGTACATAGAAGAGGGCAGGCTAGGCTTAAGGAATGATTCCGACACAAGAATGCCGTCTATACGTTGCTGATTAAAAGTTTCTAAAAGGTCAGAATAACTCGTGTGTATACTCTGGGCATTAATGTGAACTAGGTTCAAATTTTTCCCCAGGCCACTCGTTCTGCCTCAACTGCTGGAGTACTGCCCCGATGGCAATGTCGGACGCGTCTGTCACCAAAGCGAGCTTCGTGTGGCAGTCTGGGTGGGCCAGCATAGTGGCCTGGCAAAGACTCTCCTTACAGGCCTGAAACACATCCGCCTCCTGCGTAGAAAAATAAACGGGATGGGAACCTTTTACTGATCCTACCAGCAGGGCGTTTAGGGGTGCCTGATGCTTAGCCGCGCCTGGAAGGAACCTGCGGTAAAAATTTATCATCCCCAGAAAACTTTGCAACTCTTTCACTGTCTTTGGCGTAGGGAAGCTCTGTATAGCCTCGACCTTGGAAGGCAGTGGTGTGGATCCTTCGGCTGTTATACGGTACCCGAGGAAAGTAACCTCAGATACGCCGAAGACACACTTTGCTGCGTTCACCACCATGCCGAAATCTTTGAACCTGCGGAACAGCTGATCTAGGTGTTGCTCATGTGTCTCCCGATCCTGTGAAAAGACTAAAAAATCGTCGAGGTAAACATATACAAAGTCTAGACCCCTGACAAACTCTGCCTTGGCTGTCTTCAATTTGTCCGGCGCTAGGCGTCGAGGTGTACTCGATACAGGTGGCCCAGGTGTAGTACGTATGTGGTGTACCGTACTATGTGTAGGAGTGTGGTGTGTACCAAGTGGGCGTGTTATTTCGGGATAGTTTCCTAGTATGGTGTGATATGTAGAATCACCAGACATTACCCTTACCGAAGTGACATCCACCGATTTTCGCGCAAGCAACGCCGGGGTCGCAAGCGATGTCGTGCCGTCGATGAGGCGTTGATTCCTCATGTCGACGACGAGACCATAACGCGATACAAAATCCACACCTATTATCGCCCTCGTCACATCTGCAACAATAAATTGCCAAGCAAAGTCACGGCGCAAGCCTAGGTTTAAAATAAAATTTACGTAACCGTACGTGTTAATTTTTGTACCGTTCGCTGCGCTTAAAACTAATTCTGTTTTTACACATCGTGTTTTTAATTGTGAACGAGGAAACACACAAAGGTGTCTACTAAAAACTGTGTGTTTGAACGGTGGTCTGTTATAATAAGGCGACCTGTGCTCGGGCAGTCGTCGGCCGCCATTACAGATTGCCCCAGCCGTTTCCCGCGAAATCACAGCGCAGCACGCACCGAGTAGCCTTGTCCCCGAACTTATGGTGGTACCAGCACGTTGGAAACTTTCTATAATTGGAGTTCGACCTTCGTGCTGATGATGAGCGTCCACGTCCATTTTGTCTACGAGGAGTCTTGGATCGCCCGTGCTCGCGCAACATTCTATCCACCTTTAGCATTAATGTCTGCATCTGCTGGGATAACGCCGCTACCTCCTGGCTCAGGGAATGTGGTGCTGATGATGACGTTGTTGCTGCTGCCATCGATGCTGCTGCTATTTGCGGTTGGTGTGGGACGACTTTTCAATATTGCACAAAATAACAGATTTTACAGTGGAAAATGGAGAAGAGATGACAAAGGCGAGCTTATCTCTATAAAGAGATTTCTTCCAGAAAACCTAGGATGGAAAAGAAATAATTGACAACAGGTAGACCTAAGTGCAAAACATAAAACAAAATAATTAAACACAATAAACTACTTAGCACAATATGTACATAAATACCAGAATTATGTATATAAATATGTGAAAAAAAAAAAAACCTAAACAAAATTACTTAGATTTAATAAGGTACAGAAAGATAGTGTTCTTTCAACCGACTTTTAAATATGTTGAGAGACGGACAGTCTCTAATAGCGTTGGGGAGTTTGTTCCAGAGTTGGATGGCGCGAAGTCGGAACCCATGTTCATAGGCGGCAGTATTGTGTTGCGGAGTTGTAAGTAGCGACCGAGTGTGCGATCTCCGTGGCCTATCCGGGGACAGAAATTCGAAACGATCTCGTAAGAAGCCAGGATAGCGAGGATTATATAAAATGTTGAAGAGGCAAATGAGGATGTGGGAATCCCGGCGAAGACGAATCGGGAGCCATTTCAGCTCCCTGCAATACTCTGATACGTGGTCAAACTTGCGCAGACCAAAAACAAACCGAATCCCGAGGTTTTGAAGTCGCTCGAGTTTGTTCAGTTGCTCTTCAGTCACGCTAGCCCAGCAGACATCTGCGTAATCGATCAGGGGGAGGAGGAGAGACTGAGCGAGCGTGATCTTTGTCCGACGAGGCCGGAAGTTTTGAAGACGCCTGAGAGAGTGGAAACTGGCAAAGACTCGCCGACTTACCTCGCCGACATGGACTGACCAGGACAGTTGGTTATCGAAGAAAACTCCTAGATTTTTGGCATTCGTGCTATATGAGATTATGGTTCCGTCATATGTTACAGGAGCAATGGACAAATGCTGTAATGAGTTATGGGAGTACCTGGAACCAATAATCATAGCCTGAGACTTACTAGGGTTCACTAGTAGCCCATAAGAATTGGCCCAGTCCCTGATTTTATCAAGATCTACATTTAACAGTTCTGCGGCTGAGGCCATATCATGAAGAGAAAAATGTCGGTAAACCTGGAGATCGTCGGCATAAAGATGATAAGACGAGGAGAGTCCATCCGAGATGGAATTAATGAAGATAGAGAAAAGAAGGGGAGACAGTATACCACCTTGGGGCACTCCCGCAAAGAGGTCACACCACTCTGTTGAAGTCTCCTCCGACTTGATACGCTGCTGTCGCCCTCTCAGGTACGAATCAAACCAGCTAGCAGAGTCGGAGGACACGTTCAGGGACTTCAGTATCTCAACGAGAATGTCGAAATCGACGCAGTTAAAGGCGCTGCTAAAGTCCAAAAGTGCTATCACAGAGAGCTGTTTCTTATCCATCGCGTGCTGAATGTCATCAGTGACTTTGAGTAAGGCCGTTACGGTACTGTGACCCGACCTAAATCCGGACTGAAATTTGTTCAGCAACTTGTTAGAGGAAAGGTAGGAGGAGAGCTGAGCATGGACTATGGATTTAAGGACTTTGGAGAGGATTGGCAGGATGGAAATTGGACGAAACTCTTTAAAGGAGGAGGGATTAGATGTTTTGGGTAAAGGGATAACTAAAGCTTTTTTCCACACATTAGGGAAGGAGAAACTGGAGAGAGAGTAGTTTATAATGTGAGTTATAGCAGGAAGGAGCTCGTCAAGTACAACGCTGATCATTTTGGAACAAATATTATCAAATCCTATAGCTTTAGAGGAAATAGCGAGCACAGCCTTTTTAACCGCATCGATTCCGACAAGTCTAAAGTCAAAAGGAGTGGATGTAGGAGCTGACTTCGTGCGCAAGTGACAAAGCGTGAAATCCTTTACAAAAGGAGTCATGACGACAGGGGGGACCGAGAAGAATTTGTTGAGACCACTGAGATCAACATTACCAATCAATTCATCCTGAGACTTGCCGATACCAAGCGTTTTGAGGAATTTCCATACTTGATTTCGTGGATGCGGTCGGCCAGCTCGGCTACTTCGTCCAACGGTAGCCTAGATTGGGATGCGATGATGGTCTGCGTAATAGTGGGTAGCCTACTGGTCCATATGGAACGCATGAAGTCTTCAGGCACGCCCGCGCCAGCCAGACTCTTCAAATGCCGCAGGAACTGCGTCGGCTTCCTATCTCCCAACTCTTTGTTGGTAAGGAGCTGGTGGATCCTCTTTTCCCGTGAAACTGACAACCGCTTGACGAGCTCTGTTTTTAATTGTTGGTACTTATCTACCGCTGCCGATGAAGTAATAATATCCTCCACGATTGATGCCGTGGCAGAATCTAACTGGGCCAAAGCGTAGTGAAATTTAGTGGTATCCGTTGTTATATTGGCCAACACAAATTGACTCTCTAGCTGCATAAACCACAGCGCTGGTTTATCGGGGTAAAATGGCGGTACCCGCACTCAAACTCTGCTTATTTCGGGCTCGTTGTCTGGCATGATGTGTTCTTTCTCGGGGTCACCACTGTGGTAGGTTGGTCGCAACTCGGGCTTAGATATAAATTAAACGTCCGAATGTTACAACAATCACTTTTAATTTGCACGAACACGGTACAAAGATAGAAGGAGAAAGTTTATAATTTTGCTATAGAATACCCGAAAGCACAGAGGAGAAAGTCTCAAGCAATACAAGCACAAAGCACAATAATTAAATGATAATATGAGCGCAAGCGTATAGTGGGAGCGAGGACGATAATTTGCATCGAGCAACGTGCGCACAGCGGCGAGGCGTTATGGGTACTGGCGCGGGCGCCAGGCCCGCCATCGGCCGCCGCCGTCGTCCACGCAGATAACGGGATTCTCGCATCGCCGCATCTAATATGAAAATAGGTTTGCTTGTCCGCTTGTACAAAATGTTAATTTAAATATTAAGTTTAGTTATTCAGCTAGTATTAATTTTACATATTTGAGTGCACGTTGTAAATACCTAATTATAGATTTGGTTATATAATAATAAGTTTTTAGAATTAAGTTTAGTTTTATGTTTTATATTAAGTTAACAATAATTTTATATTTAATCAATAAAACTTATTTAATAATTATTATAGCTAAGAGTAGGTATTAAGTACACTACACATTCTTAGTTTAACGTACTGGTTAAGCATGTGCTGAAAACTTTAATTGTGTGTGTATCCCGGTAAAGCGGTACGCGACTGTACGAGCCATTTATCAAAGTCTTAGAACGCTGTATATATATGCTTGTCCCAGTAGGCCAGGTTGCTCGAGTAGGCTGGGGTTCACCCCGTCCCATCTGCACAGCCTATATTAAAGCATTAAAAAGTACCAGGAATACATTCTCCCACTCTCCTTTCATACATACTGCTTTCGTCGATTTTTCTAAGGCTTTTCATAGTACAACACATGAATCCATAGTAGAAGCTCTCCATAATCAGAATGTCAACTTCTTATAAAAAATCATATAAGATTGATATAGTAGTATATCAATCTTATTTGATTTTTTTTCAATTGAACGGTGTTAGACATTTCCCTAGGACGGCTCACCGCCCTTGGGGAGTATAAACTTACGGAAATACACCGTGGTATATTCTTACAGACTAAAATATATCTATATGTATCCGGCTGTGTTAACGACCTCGTTCCCGGCGAGATACCGGACGAGTGCATCTCGGTAAGTCCCAATTATTTGCTGAAGGAGGTCTCTGCGTCTCCTTGCCAACAGCAAGTGACAAACAGTATTCCACAAGCATGGTACGTCCCAATGAGGTTTCGAACGCAAGTGCGACCGTACAAATCTCTTGGACCTTGAGGTTATGCTCAAATACACATCAGCCTATCCGCAGTGCTGACTTTCAGCAAACAAAACTCGCGGTTGGATGGCGGCTTACCCATCCAGCTTTCGGCTCATAAACGAAGGACAAATTACAACGTGATAAAAATTCAGCCCGGGAACATCGATATAAATACTAAGGATAGGCCTTCCCGTACTAAATTTCTTACCATTTTGAGGCTAAGAAAAATAGCGCCCTGTCGGAATTCGTCGGAACCAAGACAGTACGAAAAATTGTAACGGCGTCACGGTCGGTCACGTTCCGATTTGTGGTGTATAGACACAATATTAGGAAAGTTGATCTACGGATAACTCTCAAATACCCGGTGACTTTTAATCGGTGATTAGGAGTAGAAATAAAATATATCTAGCTAAAATTTTACTTAAGGGGCGAGGTCTCACGCAATTACCTCATGTTTAATTAATAAAAAGTTGAAACATAATTAAATAGGCATATTAATTTTTGTCTTGGCCGTTAAATTATGAAAGAGAATGTAAGCTCACAGATACAAACTCTAACTGACTGAAATAGGAACCAAATGACATTACGAATAGTAATCTAATGACATTACGAATAGTAATCTTGACATTACGAATAGAAAAATATCCAAATCGGATCGTTTTTCAAATATAGGAAGCGGGCAGTTTCACTGTGCGTCGCGCGTCGCTACAAAGTTACGTCAGTCGAATGGTTGATTTTCGTTTGAGGATTTTTTCGAGAACAATATTTTATAGATAATCAATTTAAAGCCAATAGTAATTGAAAATATAATACTTACTCGTGATACGACACTCCCTGTTTTTGTGTTTTGCGATTTGGATATGATTTACACCTTTTTACGTCGCAGGTCACCATTTTTGTTTTTGCTGCCGATATGCCAATCGGCTGTCACCTTCCAAGCGCGACTGATTGCAAACAGTCCAATTTTCCCGATTTTGTACTGTTTTTGTAGCGACACTTTCAAGCGCTCCGTGCCCTGTCCCTACTATTCAAGTCTGTGCCCGGGAATCATATTTTTTTAGTCTGTCAAAGGAAGTTTACGTAGAATCTTATTATATGTCTGTTAAGGAAGTGACAGTTTCAACCCATTCATAGACAAAATATGAAGAGTACGTTCAAAAACAACTCTACGGCGCGAGCTAAATCGATCACGGAATCGATCACTTCGTTTGGTTTAGAACACGGGGCATCAATTAGAGCTATCCTCTCTCACCAAAAAGTGTTTACTAGAGTGTTGGAAGAGACCTTTGCCATACTGGAGCCAAAATGGGAGAGCAGGAGAATTCACGTCGGGGAAGTAAAGCTCACAAACCCTCGCTTCACCACCTAAATGATAAGCTATAGTCGATGCTGCAAGATCTGAGAACGCAAGCTTCACGGTAGGACTTAGCATGAATATGTATATATCAAGGTAATGTCTGTCTAATGGCAAGGAGCATGCGGTAGACGTGGATGGAGTAAAAATTGCTTGGGTATACGAATACATCTACCTATATAGGCCAAATATTTTCAGTTG
Source organism: Argyresthia goedartella (assembly GCA_949825045.1). Taxonomy (NCBI): domain Eukaryota; kingdom Metazoa; phylum Arthropoda; class Insecta; order Lepidoptera; family Argyresthiidae; genus Argyresthia; species Argyresthia goedartella. The sequence continues at coordinate 3,706,604 of OX463822.1, forward strand.
CGACAAGACAACGAAGTCGAAGACTCATCGACAATACCTGAAAGAGCTTTAAGTCTATGAAAAGAGCCCATCCAATGACTCTTAAACTTAAGCTTGACGTAAACTAAATGGAATGTTATTTACCATAGTTGTTATGGTTTTGCCACATGTCAACAGATGACGCTTCATGCAGTGTCGGTTTTAACCGACATTCGTCTTTTTTGTTACATTAATTATGCCATTGCGTCGGTAAAAGCATGACTGAGTTGAGCTGTCAATGGCACCTATACCCGCCTTTGCTCCCGCTTGGTGGTGCTGGCGCTGTTGGAGACAAAGAGTTTAATTATTCGACTTCTCATCAGGGCTGCACTCAGACTAGGGGCCCATGAGCTAGAATGAAACAAAGTTCAGCCGAGCTTAACTTAACCTAAAACAATACTTTAAATATGAACTTGTTCTGATAGTGCTACACCGACAGCACACTCGACTTGCTTAGCTAGTCCTGCGTGCACTCAGATGTAGAACTCGATGAAGACGTCGTACACCCAACAGCTTCTCTTTGGTAAGGTGAAGGCAAGGTCACGCAAATGTATTTTCACGAAATACCAACACTGACGTATGTGCATTCACCAGTAGAACACTACCACGTGGTTAAACTAAATACTGGATACAATTCGAACAACTTATTAAATATTCCAAGAAAACCACTCGCGGCTTCGCGGGGTCACTTTTTGATCAATGTATTTCGCGGCTAGAAAGCAGATCGGTACAATATTATGCGATTTCAATTTCGATACATCCAGGAAACAAAATTCGAGAGAATTTTGACGTCTCAAATTACTTCCGGTCACAGATTAAAAAACTGGGCATTTACACCGCCTTATAAATGCGCCTAAATGCGTTCTGAATAGAACATTCATTCATCTGAGGTTAGGTTCAAAAACACGTCACGTGTCTCTATCTACACCAGCACCATGTGCTTTTCAGATTAGTTTTCATTGCGGTAGATGGCGGACCAAAGAGTTTCGTTCATCTGAGGGCGGACTCCGCCAGGCGGAGCAAAGAAGCGGAGTTCCAGACCTAATTTATCTAAAAATATATTGTCTTTATAAAAACTTTTATTTCCCCGCTGTATCGTGAAAAGCGCTTTGTAAAGTCTCGGCCAAAAGTGTTATATATCGACTCGTCTCATAGCGACGAATCTCAAATTCTCTCGTTCATCTATTACTCACTTTCCAGCCTATACAACAATGAATTTTTATTGACATGAGCGAACGACGTAAAATAAAGCATTTAATTTCAATGACAAACTATACTGTTCCTTATTAATTCGGTCTAATTATTATTGTCTCTTATCAACTGAAAAACTCCATTTTTACTCAAACCCAACACGAATCCGTCAACCGAGGCACGTAGTAGTTTATTTTTGGAAGCTGTCAAAAGCCCGCGCGCGTTTGATGAATTTTGATGAGGAAGATGTAGGGTGCAGGTCGCAGGTACGGACCTATCCGAGAAAGATACCTACCAATAGATAAAAGTTTTACGACTATCGTCATGGACATATAAAAAAGGACGTATAAAACTTTTTTTTTTCGCCCATGACTATCGTGCTATTGAGGTTTTATGGTTTAAGAGAACCATCTACAAAATCACTACAACACAGCGTCGCGCCCCATACGGGGCGGCAAAGGCTCAGTCGTGTCCACGTTTAGGCAGTATCCAATACCCTATTTTGTTTGACAGGGGACTAGACAGGCTAAAGCTGCTGCCAGATAAATGTGCAATGAAGTACATTGAACCGCTAAGCAAATATCCGACTCATCACTGATTCCTTTTTACACCAGTGCCTTATGGGAGTCAGGGCTGCCATTTTTATGATTTAACCTATCGATTCTAATGAAGAAACCACATTCCTAATTGACAGAAATCACCAAGAGGCAAATGGGTTTTCCAAAAGTATATGGGATTGTAGAAGAAATTGTACAGCTTTTCCTATAATTTTGGGACACACTTTATTATTTTAGTTCACTTACGATAGAATCCGGCGCGATAGTCCGACGATATACTAAAGATGACAGGATCTCAATGGATATGGTTGGCGCTGTAATGAAGAGGCCTTTGCCCAGTAGTGGGTTTTTTTTATTTTTTTTTTTATTTACCAAATTGAGAAAAACATCTTAATTATATACATTTACATCACATAAACCACGGAGGTTTGTGCGTGATGCTGGAATTCGTGCGAACAGGGTACAATCATTAATTATTAAATATTTTTTTACATTCTACATGGGTACATGGGCATTTCGTAATGTATCGTGCAGTTACGTTACATTACGAAATACCAAAGTTGTTTGTATTTATATAATAAGTTGTTTGTATTTGTGTATAATATATTAAAACAGTGAATAAGTTTATTTATCCATCTATCCATCAAAAGTCAGAGACGAGTAACTTTGGGACCGGATCGAACAGATGGAATGGATGGTGTTGATGAGTGGTGTTGTTCCGAGGCTGCAGTAATAATGAAGAATTTTTTTAATTTGAATTTTAGTGTATTAGGGGTTGATGTGGGCTGAGCATGATGATGACGATGACGATAGAAATATCATATCATCTTGGTGACGTATGTCACTCAATTAGGTCTGTTTTGTCTCATGCGTGTCAATAGGTTGAACGGTGAACAAAATGGAAGGCCTGATGGGAATACAATTGTGATTATTTTTTTCCTTTACCAAGCCTAGAGGTAAGATTTCTTTTTAAATATTTTTATATTATCATTGATTTCCTATTTGTTTTTTCTTTATCTGTATCTTATATGATTAAATCGTAAAGGGAGGGAATTTATCGAAATGGCCGAGCCATACGATTGTATTGTTAGTAGTATATATTACTTATAGTTTTATCGTATGCGCAGGTATTTCCCCTCTCAACCATCACCTTTCCCACCCATCATGAAGAAATCTTTTGTTACAGATAAGCTCGTTTTTTTTAAAATTATTGTGTCTGTTTTGTTAAGTACAATAAAGAAATTACGAAATCACACTCATTATTCAGAGCTCTCCACGTAAGTGATTTTTATGTTTATGTAAAAATATTAATTAACCTATGACATTGCTTTGGATAAAATTCGTGAGATTAAGACATAGCCCAGGGAACACAGACCTACAAATATAATCGATATATGTATTTTGGTCAAATGAAAGCAATTGATCTTGTACAAAAAATCTCAAAGAAAGATGCAGGGATATAAGAAATTGTAAGGTGTCTATAATTCATTAATTAAGACTGAGCACTTACAAGATATTATCAAAAAACCTCAATCACCGTAACAAGTATTCCAAACTAGATAGATAGCAAGCCAATTATGGGCAACAAAACAGTTACAAGTTAAGATTCCTATACTGGTTGTAAACACGTGACCCCCATTAAAAAATAAAGAAAAACAGCAGCTGAAAAATAGACGATGTTCGAGCCTATGCTACTGCGGTGGAGCCAGCTTGCCCCACGGTTCGAGACCGGTTGCGACAAGGTCGGGTTAGCGCAGCGCGCCGATCACTTCACTTCTTACCACCAACGTGTACGATACACCTGCGAACTGATAATTCGACTAAATATAACTTCTTCACATATAAAAACAGTTCACTCTCATATATAGACCTCCCTGAGCCAATATATGGTCCTCTCACCGGTAATCCTTGGAGGAGCTCATAGTGTGACGTCTGTTACGCAACCGTACGAGCCATTGGACCTTGGACCATCCGCAGACAAAAGAAAACGCTGCGTGGCATATGCCCTTTAAAGTTTAGTCACTAAAGGATAAGGTCAAGGTCATCTGGAGAGTTCTTTCCAATCAGATATCCCTTCTATTTCCTATCCTCATCTTCGTTGATAAAATGTTGCCACAGTTTGGTATAGACGTTTGTCAGTCTTCAATATGACGTTAGTTCAAAGTCAAAGTCAAAGTCAAAGTACTTTATTACGGTAGATATTTACATATACTTAGCAAACGTAATTTTTTGTCTCTTCTCTACATTAGACCACTGAGTTCTCTTCTTAAGTGCGCCTATTACGTAATCATCACCTTTGTTCGCCGTGCATAGGCGGTAGTGAAATTTGAAAATGAATTGCGAATTTGGAAAAATGCCGCGATGAAAAAGATAGGTTGACCTGAGTTTATGAAAGAGGGCAGCTTTTTCTCGTAGTAATAGTATAAACTATAGTATGCATCTCTTGAATAAAACTGATTAATATCGAGGGCCATGAATCACTCCCGTCGCTCAGGATTCTACGGTCACACTTGCTCGTGATTCATCTATGACCCTCGCATAAAAATCCGTCCTTTATTCATTCACTAATTGCATAATATACTACTTCCGCCTTCTAACCTCAAAACAGAACCTTCGCCGCTTGATTTTGGTTTCTCTGGCGGGAAAATTCTATGATAAATGTACGATTTCGTCTCTCCTGTTCCGAAAGTTTAATTTTCAAGTGAAATGGTGTTGTTACTAGGTATTTCATAACGTGATAACCTGTTACCGCAACAGGAACCCATTCAATTATAATATTATTGTGCTTGCTGATTTAGGTTGATGAACTCATTGTTAACAGCTGGCTTACGGACCTTTTGTCTACCTCATTCTAGACAGGTACTTTACTTAGTGTTTTTGATCTACTTTTAAACATAACTAACAAAGCATCGGTTGGTTCCCCTAACGTCAATGTCACGCTCCTGTGTTGCCAGTACGGTGTGTTCAATTGTCAGTCAAGTACAAGTGTATTGTAAAAAACCGTTGCAAAAAGAAATGAAGAACATGGCGGCCATGCCAAATAAAAATTTTGCAATGCGAAGATAATAAAATAATTAAAATAATGTCTATCCATCCTGTTCATAATTTATATTGTAAATAAATTAATATACCATAAACTTAAAAAAAATAAGTTGTATAGTAGTTTCATTAAATGGCATTATATCACACTGAAATTTATTTAGTTAAAAACAATATGGTTTAGTATATAAATATCAGAGAAAAATTTCCAGAAAATAGTCGATCGTTGAAAGTGGCAACTGAACGAAGGAACCAAAAGCACCTATGATGAACCCCATTACAGCCGATTAAGTGCAATATGAGGCGAACGCCAATGTTCGTTCCACGTATCGCTATCTCTCCTGATATCTACAAATGCCCCTGACGCATGTGGGCGCACAGTGGGATGGATTTCGAAATAGCGGACTGCTTCTTTCAAGGGTCAGGACTACTAAAATAAGACACTCGTACCAATTCAATTCAAAAAGCATGTTAAAGCGACTTCGTCGAAAAAGGGTTATTGCAATGTTCAAGATTACTTAAATGACGGGACTGTAAGGGGTTAATCTAGCTCAACACAGACCGTGCTGTTATAATTATATAATAAATTATAAATAATAATTTTGTAATTATTTTTGGCAACAAATATAATAATCACCAAAAAATTTTTTCCTATCCAAAATGGATAAATAAACACCAAAAGTTGCAAAAAATATCAGGGCAAAATCCTGCGGTAGCTTAGGTGAAGGGTAAAAAGGGTGAGCGAAGCGAAGCCCCCTTTATCCTTCGTGTTAGGTTAAACATGTAAGAACAACAAAAAATACTTAAAACATAAACTTAAGTACACAAAACATTAAAAAAAGTTTGGTGATCATTTATCCAAACACAATTTGGTGGACATTTATCCATTCTGGCAGTCATTTTAAATTTATTGGTAGTAAAATAGGTGCGTTTTTGGTAATCTTTTAAACATAAGCCATTATTTATTCCTGGTTATTAATAATCATTGTAATATGTGTATTAGTTAAGCACAACCAAGTTTAAAAAACCATCTTAAAATCAATCTATGGGAGTTTCTACGCCCTTCTTCTCCCACAGTGATCCTACATTGGACCACTTGGATTGGAGAAGAGGCAAAAAATGACGTTTGCTAAGTATATGTAAATATCTACAGTAATGAAGAACTTTGACTTGACTTGACTTGAAGTTTGCCAGGAGGTCACGTAGATGCTGTATTTCAACTCGGGCTTCTTGGAGGTCCGACTGTAATCCTACATTCTTTCCCCGACGCTCTTGCAGTAAAGAGATTCTTGTTTTTCTGTTTGGTTGCCGTTTACATGCAAATTTTTGTAGTTTTATTTAGTTCCAGTTTTCTTCGTGATTTTATTTCATTTAAAATACTTTAAAAACAATCTGCAGTTTCTTTGCGTGCTTTGAGGGATAGTGCTTTGGTTGGCTTCTTCTTTTTTTTGTTAAAGAGAGGTAATGTGGCAAGATTCGTTGTTTTGTTTTTCTATACACATATCAGTCAACCTCAAGTTTGCCTCATTGAGTTGGTATGGGAGGAATTTACTGCGGTCACAAGCAGAGGCAAGGTCAGTACGCAGGGTGTCAAACTGTTATACATCTTAGGACAAGTGGTTATCGTCAAAGGGAGAGCTGGACGTGGGAACGCTGGTGCTGGTCAAGGACAGGACGCAGCCTCCCCAACTATGGCTGCTCGGGCGCGTCATCAATACCTTCCTCGGCAGCGAGACGGCGACGCGCGCGTTTTTATGCTGAAGACGAAGAAGGGCGCCATCAAACGGGCCTGCCTATGCTATCTTGCCCCTCTACCGATGTCTTGGAGATCGAGGACTTCAAGGCCGTGAGGATGTTCGAGCCTATGCTTTTGCGGTGGGCCAGCTTGCCCCACGGCTCGAGACCGGTTGCGACAAGGTCGGGTTAGCGCAGCGCGCCGATCACTGCACTTCTTACCACCAACGTGTTCGATACATCTGCGAAGTGATAACTCAACTAAATATAACTTATTCACATATAAAAACAGTCCTCTCTCTTTTTTAAAACTCCCTGAGCCAACAGGCGTTTTGTGTCGTTACTAAACCTTTTTGATGTTGTAATCATATTCATATTGCAACAAAAGACGGGAGGGGGGGGGGGGAAAGTAAAAGTGGAGCTGGAGAATTAAAACTCAAATTAAGTGAAAGTTTGAGACGTTCTGTGGAAAACTCTTGAATTAAATGCACGTTCACTTCGATAATAATATATTAATTCCTATAGATTATGTATACCAATTGGCCTTTTATTGCTTGAAGAACAAACAAGTTGGAGGGGGGCGGGGCCCCCCATTTAAAGATAAATATAGAAAACACAATATAGAGGCTCCGCCCCTAATAAAAGAGAAGAAAAAGTGAAGTTGGAAAAATGTACGAATTGGCGCTGTTGATTCTTTCTAATGTTGAAATCTTTCTTTTTGAAATCGAAGACAAAGGTTCACGCTCACTCGCTAGGTAACAACGCTCTCTATCTCGCTCCCACGTACACGCAATACGTCGTCTGCAGCTACGGAAACGCACCTTAAAATAAGGAAAACAATGCAGGGTAATTTTTTACCCTAGCTAATTTTTAACGTGATATTATTGCAGGAGTACTATCAATTTAAGAAATAAAAATGTTTTATTTACATTTTTCGCCAACATGTCCTAGCACAAACTGATGTTATGCTAACTTAATCGTTTGTACACCGCGCAAATCCCTTATTATTATTATTCTTGATCGGTCGCGGCGCGCTGCGCATTGCGCGCCTTTAGCCGCGCCAAGAAATTTAGGATTTATAAAGTGGCGTAAAAAAGACGTTATTTTTTACCTTTTTTTATTGCTTGCCATAAATTATATTTAATTTTGGCTAGGGCCTAAAAATAACCCTACGGTAATTTAGGGTTTTTCTGTTGGTTTACTATTTCACATAATGACGCCTCTATAGACGTGGACCGCGGGTAAAAGCAAGTTTTTGATTAAGAAATCACTCAAAATATTTTATTTTGTCTATTGCCTCTATTTTATTTTCCATTCGTATTCTCCTGGAGGAAGCTCTCCGTCACATCCTATTTAAAAGCTCCCCGCGCGTCCGCTGTCAACTCTGCATAATAAATCCAGAAAACAACACTGCGAGGAGCTTACGAACACAATGGCGTGGTAGTGAAAGACGATAAGTATGTCAGCGGTAAAAAAGCTCTTTTACAGAGTTTCCGTTGCTTTTTTTTTTATCTGTTTAATCAATCCCAAAAACTTTCATATGTATTTATATCTCCACTAAATATCTATATTTACGTGGTACAAGTTTGACATTTACACATTTTACCTATTTCTACTATCTTCCGCGTAAATTATACTATTTTCACTTTTTCCTAAAATAAAGTTTCCAGTGATTTTTTTATGAATTCACTCTGTGTGACAGCCTTTGTAGCGCAGCGGTTGTGGATTTGCCTACCATGCGAGAGGGTTCGATCCCCGGCTGGGGATAAAAAAAAAAAAACAGGTCTTGGATGTTTATATGTGTGTGACGTCGCTGTTTCTGGTTCCCACGACAAAGGGTATCCTATTGTGGGGCCAGAAGCAATATTTGTGCCTGTATGTAAATGTTTAAATGTTTATGTGCATACGAGAATAGGTCTTAATCGTAGTTAATGCGGTTGAGCGTAAAAACGCGTGCGTGAGCGGTGCCTTCTGGGCCCCGATGCTTGTAACCACAAGCCTCACACACGCCTATCGCAGGCTCGGAAGTCACGTTTCATCGAGTCGGGAGAGAGAGAGATAGCGCGAGCCTGCGATAGGCTTGTGTGAGGCTTGTGCTTAGTAGCAAAGAGGGCCTGGTCTGGAGCAGGTTATAGCGCGCGCTCGGCAGCGCCAGCAATGGTGGTAGCCGTCTGCGCTGGGCGTACTCGTCAGGGACACACTGTAATGGTACACGAGAGTCGGTACATTAGATACTTCATTCTGCGTGATAGAGGGCTAGCCCAACGCCGCGCTGTTTTGAATACGAGAATCGGTTCAGATAACGTTTGGGGGTTTTGCATAGCTTACTGGCAAAGTTTGGAAAAAAAAAAGACGCGTGGGTTCATTCGTGGAATTTCAGTTCAGGTCAGTTTTTTTTGTCGCATTCCTGCGAGATGTGTAGAGATGAGAGCCGATTTGGCTGCGCGTTGAATAAAATTATGAATAACTAAATAATGAAAGGTTATTACGGAACGGAGAAAGCTATTATGTAGATTGCAAATATACAATTGCGATTGAGGTATGAGATGGAGGGTTTGACACCTCTATTTTGAATATCATTCTAGAGGTCTTTTGCTACGCGCACCTAGTGGTCGGGAAATGCTTAATTAATCGCAACAAGCTTTTATTGGTCAGCGATCAACAGATTCTGTGTATCGGCAGTACCAAATGATTTGAGTGATAACCTACGGTTGATCATGGTGAATATGCGTACACACAATTTGTAGAACGGCGGATCTGCATGGCATGGTTGAAATTGGACCCTGTGTAGTTAGTGATAAGAAGCTTCGCTTGGGCAGAGCGTATTTGCAAAGGACGCATGTGGGGCATATAAATACCAGAGCGTGGGAGGGGAATTCATTCAGTCTCTGCGTCTAGCCGCTGTGACAGTCGTCTTCACGAGTTCTAAACAGTTTTGGCTGCCGTGTTACGCGTCAGAACTATACGAATTGGTGATTGCGAAGTTTCAGTGGGTTTTCGTGAGTGTCTGAAGCGCCGAGATATACCTCGGTTCCTACCTTTATATCAACCTACCCCTAATTCCAAAACTATCCTTGGGTCGTTAGGAAAGAACTTGTAAGTCAATTATTCTGAGTCTGAGTCTGGGCTTGGAGCGACCCTAAATTCCTTTTTCCTTCACCATAGGGTTCCTGGATTGGCTCTTAGGATATTCGCGGGCTAATCCTCTCCTCATTCCTTTAGAGTAGCGAGTTTTGTAATTCCCACACACACAGTCGTTAAACATTCAAGCACATTCAAATCAAACTCAACCATTTTCGAGTGGTGTCGATAATGGACGTGGTATAACACTAGGTTTTTAGACTAGGCTAGACAGGAGTTTAGTTGCGGCTAAACCTAGGTTGTCAGGGCATAGGGAGACTGTTTGATCGATGAGGTTCCGCGGATGGAAATAACAAATTCAGAACAAAGTTAAACCGGTGTCAACACAGTTAACATGTACTGTTGATATTTTGACATTTGAGTGTTGTCGGGGACGCGCGAAGAGATCAATTTACAGTCTAAAGTTCATTGTTTAGGTCCGGGTAGGTGTTTTGCATTGCCTTGGGTCAGATTGGATTCAAGTTGCATTTTTAAATTAAATGTAAATTTCGGTGGATATCTAATGTGTAAGTTGAGTCGGTATATATGATTTGGCTCAGCCCAGGACGTGCTGCGGCTAGTGGAATTCATAGTTCGGTATTTATCGAATTATGCACTTCGCTATGGTGTGGGTTAGATATCCTAAAACAATAATGCTTGCGTTTCGATAACATCCAGCTCAAATTGCGCAGAGTTGAAGGTTTCAAAACGTTACGGACCTTTTGAGGTAACCGCTAGTTCAGAACCCATTTCGGAACTCAAATCGCAATTGTGTAAACCGGTCTTTTCGGATCGTTATTGCCGTGAACAAAATATATAATTGGAACCACCACAAGCCGCTACGAGCGAGCACATGAAATATAATTGAGTACTCACGTCGTAAAACTACGACGGATATCTATACTATAACTGTGATCGATCACTAAAACTAAAACTAAAACAAAAGATGTTCCAAAGCGCTCATATATACAAAAACCAGATGGTGCCATCACATAAAATATAACAACGATCGTTTTAGCGCAATACACCGCTGACTGATGCGAATTACCGGCTCGCGGACATATATGCTTTCTCTGTCTAACTTGAAACTGTAACTTTCCGAACCAAGCTTCGTTCGACTATTGTACGCCTAACAGATTTCTCGATGAACGAGAAATTCAGACTTATCATTCTTACTTACAAATCTTACAGCTGAATCGGGTCCTCTCATTTTGGGATAGATAGAATAGACGATCATAGCTACTGTTAGCGGCGGCTACGACCTCTTGCCCTGGGGCCGCGACAGATTTTTGGTGCCGAGACGGAAGGATATCCTAGATAGTCTGATACCTAGATATTCCTAGATATTCTAAAAGAATCAAGGTCTAACGCGTTACTTTTAAAAATAACACAACGTAGAAACGATTTTAAACAGTTCAGTTTGTAAATAAGAAATAAGCAAAAAAGGGGCATTGTTTTCACAATTCTTTGTACGAGCTACGGCGGTTTAATAGGAATAATGGCCGGCCGGCCTAGGAAAAACGGTAGTCGGGTAGCACAAAATTCACTTTCACACACAAGTGAAATGGCGTCAGGGCAGGTGACGCAATTGTTATCTGAAATAGTGAAAAGATTAGACAGTTTGGAAAGGGGTTCCAGCACGAGCAATACTAGTAGGACTTCGGACAGACAGACTGACAGACAGGAACTAGAGACGTTTGAACAATCGGTAGAAAAACGTCAATCGTGCATTGTGAAAATGACACAGAAGTTGCCGACATTCGATGGGCGGAATTCGGAGAATCCGATGATTTTCTTAAGAGATTTAAAGGCTTATATTAAAGTCTCGGGAGATACTTCTAGGGCTTTGATATGGGCAACGGATAGTTTGGTAGGAATTGCGAAAGTTCGAATGAGCATATACAGAGACTCATGGCGAACCTATTCGGATTTTGAAAAAGATTTCAGAGAGGTATTCTGGGGTGATAATGAACAGGAATTAATTAAGCAAAGATTCCTAACTGCGAAGTTTGATTCTAAGAAAGGTCAAAGTATGGAAGAATTCTTTGCCTCTCAATTGAATAGCATATATGAGCTTACGATACCGTTTACTGATACGGAGAAAATCAACACGATTTTCAGACAGTTGCCGCGTGATATTCAAGTAGCGTTTTTTGCTAGAAAGGAGACTATGACCATACGGGATGCGGTCGAATTCCTTCGGCATTTAGAACGGAATGTCGATGGGGAATTAAGTGCAATACATGGTTCTGAGACAATGAATACTAATAACGTGAGGCGGGATAGCTATATGCGTGGGCAATATCGAGCTATGCGGGTAAATACGTTACGTTATAACGCGATAAGTCGTAGTAATAATTATAACGCGGTAACGAAGGGGCGAAACGAATTTGGGACGCGTGGTCGCGGTTATTTTCGCGGTAGAGGCAGGCAGCCTAGGCCTAGCTTCAAGGCAATAAAGTTTCAGAGGGGCAATGATAGTTCAGGAGATACAGAGGCAGGGCAAAGTTCAAGTGACAGGAATAATGCGATAAGTCAGAATTCAAAAAACTAGTGGACTCGCGCGGGTCGTTCGCGCTCAGATATTTATTACGGTTCGGGTGGACAGCCGATCGAATTGGGAAAAAGCATAGGCTGTATGATTTGTGTAATTTGGATTCGAACGTGGGTGTGAATGAATTTATTCAATTATTAGCGCATAAAGCGCACGGATATGCCGTGTGTTTAGATGAAAAATCTAGATCGAATTATAGAGATCGAAATGACAGACGTTTACATACGATATTCAGAGACGACGATTCGACTGAGTGTGGGCGCGAGTTATGTAGTACTTTGACATTACCTGAGATAGATGTGCGTATTGGGAATATTGTTGTAAGGAGTTTGATTGATTCGGGGAGCGAAATCAGTGTAATAAGTCGGAGAGTGTACGAAGAAGTGTGCAGTCAATTGGGAAAACCGACGGAAATACCGATTCCAAGTTTGAGAATCACAGGTGCGTTTGGAGTCAGTAAGGAAAAGGTTGATAAATTAGTAACGTTACCATTAACAATAGGTGAATGCGTTATCGATACTCCAATGCTAGTATTAACAAGGGTGCCTAAAGATTTAATTTTGGGGTTTGATTTTATACAACAGACGCGAGCCAGTTTAACGTGTGAGGGTAATAAGAGGCTAATTATACGAAGCGCCGGGCGGATGTGTGAAATACCATTAGGTACTGGTCCTAATCCGGAATCTTGCTGTTGTACAATGGAAGTACAGAACCAAGATACCAGTAGAAATGTGATAGAGGAATATGTGAATAATTCATCAATACCTGTTGAACACAAAACAAGGTTATTGCCGGTGTTAAATAAACATGCAGAGTTGTTTAGCGATAGGATAGGTCGGACAAATAAATATATACATGAGATAAAAATGAGAGATGAAACGCCTTTCGTAAAACGAAGCTATCCCATACCGTTCGCATATCGCGATAAAGTAACAAAACGTTTGGAAGAGATGGAATTGATAGGTATTATTAGCAGGCAATCTACGGATTTCAGCAGTCCATTGACTTGTACATTAAAGAAAACAGGAGAGGTCCGTATTCTTCTAGATGCACGACAATTAAACACAGGAATGGTCGGGGAGGTTGAAACCACACCTTTAATGAGTGAGATATTGCAATCCGGGCGCCGGATAAATTACATAGGAGTTATTGATATCAAAGATGCGTATTTTTCTATACCATTATCAGACGAATCTAAACGATACACGGGTTTTGTATATCAAGGCAGAAGTTATGTTTACAACGTTTTACCTCAGGGGTTGAAAACCAGTGTGGGTTCATTTTCGAGGGCGATGGACTTAATTCTAGGGCCAGAGGTTAGGTCATATTGTTTAAATTTTGTTGACGATTTGGCAATTTTAACTGAGGGTGACTTCGAACAGCATTTGTCTCAAGTGGACACGGTTCTGAGTAAATTGAAAGACGCGGGCTTCACATGCAAACTAAAAAAATGCGAATTCGCACAAAAAAAGGTCAAGTTATTGGGGCATATTTTGTCTACACAAGGTTTGCAGATGGACCCGGACAAAATTGAAACACTTAAATTATATCCGTCACCCAGAACTGTCAGGCAATTGAGGGCGTTTTTGGGGTTCATAAATTACTTTAGGAGGTTTATAAAAAATTTTGGAACATTAACACAGCCCTTGTACAATTTATTGCGGTCTGGAGTCAAGTTCGTCTGGAGTGCGCAGATGCAAAGTGCTTTTGACGAGATAAAAAACCAATTCTCAGAAAGTATAATTTTGAGTCAGCCATTGGCGGGAAAAACATATTATGTTCAATGTGACGCCAGCGCTATAGGAATTGGGGGCTATGTTTATCAGTTAGATGAATCGGGCCAGGAACTAATTATAGGGTTCTGTTCGCAGGCATTCAAGGGTGCCCAGACTAGATGGTCGGTCAGTGAACAGGAAATGTATGCAGTTATATACACTTTAAGGCGATTTGAGATATACTTGCGGGGAGAAAAGGTTATTATTAGAACTGATCATAAAAGTTTGACGTTCATTAAGTCGTGGACTTTATTGGGTGCACGCGTAACGAGGTGGATTATGTTTTTAGAGCAATTCGATTACGACATAGAATTTGTGCGAGGGACTGATAATCAAATTGCCGACACGCTAAGCAGGCAAATGGCGGGACCTGGAGGTATGAATGACAGTATAAATGTTCAGCCGGGAATATTCTGGTTTCAGGCATCGAATACCGCAAGTGTTATTTCGAGTTTACGGGACATTGCGAGATTACAAAGCGAAGATGAGCGGTTAAATCGAATTAGCGGTTGTATCAGACGTAATGTGGTAGATACCGGGACGAGAGGTTGTGAAAATTATAAGCTAGTAGGTGATACGTTATATTTTCACGTGCCAAAGCGGAACGTACAGTTGCTAGTAATTCCGAAATCACTACAGGAGGAACTTATTTTACACATACATGAAGAAATAGGTCACTACGGCAGATATAAAATATTAGCACTGATGAAGGACAGATATTATTTTCTTCATATGAGTAGGGTGATTAGCGCGGTGATAAGAAGTTGTGACATATGTCAAAAGGTCAAACCAAGTACTAACAATACCGTTGGTCCTTGTACACCGGTGTTGGCGGAAAGGTTGGGTGAGAAAGTTTTCTCGGACCTTTATGGGCCATTGCCCGTAGGTAAATTCGGATATCAATATATATATGTGATTCAAGACGTGTACAGTAAAGTAATAAAATTATATCCAATGCGAAAAGCGACAGGTAGGAGCGTGCTCGCTTGTACAAAGAGATTTCATAGGGAAGTACCTATCGAAACTATAATTACGGACTCAGGACCACAGTTCATATCGAAAGTTTGGGAATTTGGACTCAAACAGCTGGGGATTCGGGTCACTCATACGTCGGTGTATTGTCCAAATTCTAATAGCGTAGAAAGAGTGAATCGCGAGCTAGGTCGGCTGATTAGGACTTATTGCGGCGGAAGTAATCGTAGTTGGGTAGACGTGTTACCGGACATTCAGAATTGCTATAATAATATCGAACACACAAGCACAGGCTTTGCGCCTAATGAGTTAGCGTTTGGTAGGCGGGAACCGTTAACTATTGACAAGGAATTAGGCGATGAATGGTTATTAGGCCATAGTGCGCGAGATTCGGAACAGGTGCGGAATGTAGCGATAGAAAACTCTAAAAGTTCTAGTGAACGACGTAAGCGACAGGCGGACAAACGGCGTAAGTTAGAGGTCTATCGTATAGGTGATTATGTGAAACTTAAGACTTTTGTGCGTTCAAATAAAGAACATAAAATCATGCGGAAATTTTCGTTGTTGTATAAAGGGCCTTATGTTATTTCGGCAGTGGTATATCCCAACTGTTATACGTTAGTAGATCCGGGTTCAAATGAGATATTGGGTAACTTCAATACTATAAATATAGCCAGGTATTATGTGAGGACGAATAAGGGCGTAGATAAATAAGATAGTGTATAAAGGTTATATAATTAAGCTGTAAGCTGTAAATTTGAGTAACTACTTTGTAGATTTAAGGATCTTGCATGGTTTGGAAACAAAAAAAAAAAACAAAAAAAAAACAATTTGTATATATATAGTAATACGAATTAGGATAAATTGCGGGTAAGCGAGGTTGTATAGTAAGATAGATAAATAAGATAAGACAGGAGAGAACTCAATCGAGTTGTGTAAATATTATATAC
The DNA here is from genome assembly GCA_949825045.1 of Argyresthia goedartella. Lineage (NCBI taxonomy): Eukaryota > Metazoa > Arthropoda > Insecta > Lepidoptera > Argyresthiidae > Argyresthia > Argyresthia goedartella. Next base: position 3,722,514 of record OX463822.1, read on the forward strand.
ATAATTGACAGATTCATCGGTCGGTGTACATGATTTGAGATGTCCGAACATATAGAGTAGATATGTACAAAGTATGGGTAGCATAGTGGTAATGAGATCCTTGCGCCATGTTAACTGAGATAAACAGTGTCTCAAGGTCTGGGAGGGGGCTGTAATGGTACACGAGAGTCGGTACATTAGATACTTCATTCTGCGTGATAGAGGGCTAGCCCAACGCCGCGCTGTTTTGAATACGAGAATCGGTTCAGATAACGTTTGGGGGTTTTGCATAGCTTACTGGCAAAGTTTGGAAAAAAAAAAGACGCGTGGGTTCATTCGTGGAATTTCAGTTCAGGTCAGTTTTTTTTGTCGCATTCCTGCGAGATGTGTAGAGATGAGAGCCGATTTGGCTGCGCGTTGAATAAAATTATGAATAACTAAATAATGAAAGGTTATTACGGAACGGAGAAAGCTATTATGTAGATTGCAAATATACAATTGCGATTGAGGTATGAGATGGAGGGTTTGACACCTCTATTTTGAATATCATTCTAGAGGTCTTTTGCTACGCGCACCTAGTGGTCGGGAAATGCTTAATTAATCGCAACAAGCTTTTATTGGTCAGCGATCAACAGATTCTGTGTATCGGCAGTACCAAATGATTTGAGTGATAACCTACGGTTGATCATGGTGAATATGCGTACACACAATTTGTAGAACGGCGGATCTGCATGGCATGGTTGAAATTGGACCCTGTGTAGTTAGTGATAAGAAGCTTCGCTTGGGCAGAGCGTATTTGCAAAGGACGCATGTGGGGCATATAAATACCAGAGCGTGGGAGGGGAATTCATTCAGTCTCTGCGTCTAGCCGCTGTGACAGTCGTCTTCACGAGTTCTAAACAGTTTTGGCTGCCGTGTTACGCGTCAGAACTATACGAATTGGTGATTGCGAAGTTTCAGTGGGTTTTCGTGAGTGTCTGAAGCGCCGAGATATACCTCGGTTCCTACCTTTATATCAACCTACCCCTAATTCCAAAACTATCCTTGGGTCGTTAGGAAAGAACTTGTAAGTCAATTATTCTGAGTCTGAGTCTGGGCTTGGAGCGACCCTAAATTCCTTTTTCCTTCACCATAGGGTTCCTGGATTGGCTCTTAGGATATTCGCGGGCTAATCCTCTCCTCATTCCTTTAGAGTAGCGAGTTTTGTAATTCCCACACACACAGTCGTTAAACATTCAAGCACATTCAAATCAAACTCAACCATTTTCGAGTGGTGTCGATAATGGACGTGGTATAACACTAGGTTTTTAGACTAGGCTAGACAGGAGTTTAGTTGCGGCTAAACCTAGGTTGTCAGGGCATAGGGAGACTGTTTGATCGATGAGGTTCCGCGGATGGAAATAACAAATTCAGAACAAAGTTAAACCGGTGTCAACACAGTTAACATGTACTGTTGATATTTTGACATTTGAGTGTTGTCGGGGACGCGCGAAGAGATCAATTTACAGTCTAAAGTTCATTGTTTAGGTCCGGGTAGGTGTTTTGCATTGCCTTGGGTCAGATTGGATTCAAGTTGCATTTTTAAATTAAATGTAAATTTCGGTGGATATCTAATGTGTAAGTTGAGTCGGTATATATGATTTGGCTCAGCCCAGGACGTGCTGCGGCTAGTGGAATTCATAGTTCGGTATTTATCGAATTATGCACTTCGCTATGGTGTGGGTTAGATATCCTAAAACAATAATGCTTGCGTTTCGATAACATCCAGCTCAAATTGCGCAGAGTTGAAGGTTTCAAAACGTTACGGACCTTTTGAGGTAACCGCTAGTTCAGAACCCATTTCGGAACTCAAATCGCAATTGTGTAAACCGGTCTTTTCGGATCGTTATTGCCGTGAACAAAATATATAATTGGAACCACCACAAGCCGCTACGAGCGAGCACATGAAATATAATTGAGTACTCACGTCGTAAAACTACGACGGATATCTATACTATAACTGTGATCGATCACTAAAACTAAAACTAAAACAAAAGATGTTCCAAAGCGCTCATATATACAAAAACCAGATGGTGCCATCACATAAAATATAACAACGATCGTTTTAGCGCAATACACCGCTGACTGATGCGAATTACCGGCTCGCGGACATATATGCTTTCTCTGTCTAACTTGAAACTGTAACTTTCCGAACCAAGCTTCGTTCGACTATTGTACGCCTAACAGATTTCTCGATGAACGAGAAATTCAGACTTATCATTCTTACTTACAAATCTTACAGCTGAATCGGGTCCTCTCATTTTGGGATAGATAGAATAGACGATCATAGCTACTGTTAGCGGCGGCTACGACCTCTTGCCCTGGGGCCGCGACAGATTTTTGGTGCCGAGACGGAAGGATATCCTAGATAGTCTGATACCTAGATATTCCTAGATATTCTAAAAGAATCAAGGTCTAACGCGTTACTTTTAAAAATAACACAACGTAGAAACGATTTTAAACAGTTCAGTTTGTAAATAAGAAATAAGCAAAAAAGGGGCATTGTTTTCACAATTCTTTGTACGAGCTACGGCGGTTTAATAGGAATAATGGCCGGCCGGCCTAGGAAAAACGGTAGTCGGGTAGCACAAAATTCACTTTCACACACAAGTGAAATGGCGTCAGGGCAGGTGACGCAATTGTTATCTGAAATAGTGAAAAGATTAGACAGTTTGGAAAGGGGTTCCAGCACGAGCAATACTAGTAGGACTTCGGACAGACAGACTGACAGACAGGAACTAGAGACGTTTGAACAATCGGTAGAAAAACGTCAATCGTGCATTGTGAAAATGACACAGAAGTTGCCGACATTCGATGGGCGGAATTCGGAGAATCCGATGATTTTCTTAAGAGATTTAAAGGCTTATATTAAAGTCTCGGGAGATACTTCTAGGGCTTTGATATGGGCAACGGATAGTTTGGTAGGAATTGCGAAAGTTCGAATGAGCATATACAGAGACTCATGGCGAACCTATTCGGATTTTGAAAAAGATTTCAGAGAGGTATTCTGGGGTGATAATGAACAGGAATTAATTAAGCAAAGATTCCTAACTGCGAAGTTTGATTCTAAGAAAGGTCAAAGTATGGAAGAATTCTTTGCCTCTCAATTGAATAGCATATATGAGCTTACGATACCGTTTACTGATACGGAGAAAATCAACACGATTTTCAGACAGTTGCCGCGTGATATTCAAGTAGCGTTTTTTGCTAGAAAGGAGACTATGACCATACGGGATGCGGTCGAATTCCTTCGGCATTTAGAACGGAATGTCGATGGGGAATTAAGTGCAATACATGGTTCTGAGACAATGAATACTAATAACGTGAGGCGGGATAGCTATATGCGTGGGCAATATCGAGCTATGCGGGTAAATACGTTACGTTATAACGCGATAAGTCGTAGTAATAATTATAACGCGGTAACGAAGGGGCGAAACGAATTTGGGACGCGTGGTCGCGGTTATTTTCGCGGTAGAGGCAGGCAGCCTAGGCCTAGCTTCAAGGCAATAAAGTTTCAGAGGGGCAATGATAGTTCAGGAGATACAGAGGCAGGGCAAAGTTCAAGTGACAGGAATAATGCGATAAGTCAGAATTCAAAAAACTAGTGGACTCGCGCGGGTCGTTCGCGCTCAGATATTTATTACGGTTCGGGTGGACAGCCGATCGAATTGGGAAAAAGCATAGGCTGTATGATTTGTGTAATTTGGATTCGAACGTGGGTGTGAATGAATTTATTCAATTATTAGCGCATAAAGCGCACGGATATGCCGTGTGTTTAGATGAAAAATCTAGATCGAATTATAGAGATCGAAATGACAGACGTTTACATACGATATTCAGAGACGACGATTCGACTGAGTGTGGGCGCGAGTTATGTAGTACTTTGACATTACCTGAGATAGATGTGCGTATTGGGAATATTGTTGTAAGGAGTTTGATTGATTCGGGGAGCGAAATCAGTGTAATAAGTCGGAGAGTGTACGAAGAAGTGTGCAGTCAATTGGGAAAACCGACGGAAATACCGATTCCAAGTTTGAGAATCACAGGTGCGTTTGGAGTCAGTAAGGAAAAGGTTGATAAATTAGTAACGTTACCATTAACAATAGGTGAATGCGTTATCGATACTCCAATGCTAGTATTAACAAGGGTGCCTAAAGATTTAATTTTGGGGTTTGATTTTATACAACAGACGCGAGCCAGTTTAACGTGTGAGGGTAATAAGAGGCTAATTATACGAAGCGCCGGGCGGATGTGTGAAATACCATTAGGTACTGGTCCTAATCCGGAATCTTGCTGTTGTACAATGGAAGTACAGAACCAAGATACCAGTAGAAATGTGATAGAGGAATATGTGAATAATTCATCAATACCTGTTGAACACAAAACAAGGTTATTGCCGGTGTTAAATAAACATGCAGAGTTGTTTAGCGATAGGATAGGTCGGACAAATAAATATATACATGAGATAAAAATGAGAGATGAAACGCCTTTCGTAAAACGAAGCTATCCCATACCGTTCGCATATCGCGATAAAGTAACAAAACGTTTGGAAGAGATGGAATTGATAGGTATTATTAGCAGGCAATCTACGGATTTCAGCAGTCCATTGACTTGTACATTAAAGAAAACAGGAGAGGTCCGTATTCTTCTAGATGCACGACAATTAAACACAGGAATGGTCGGGGAGGTTGAAACCACACCTTTAATGAGTGAGATATTGCAATCCGGGCGCCGGATAAATTACATAGGAGTTATTGATATCAAAGATGCGTATTTTTCTATACCATTATCAGACGAATCTAAACGATACACGGGTTTTGTATATCAAGGCAGAAGTTATGTTTACAACGTTTTACCTCAGGGGTTGAAAACCAGTGTGGGTTCATTTTCGAGGGCGATGGACTTAATTCTAGGGCCAGAGGTTAGGTCATATTGTTTAAATTTTGTTGACGATTTGGCAATTTTAACTGAGGGTGACTTCGAACAGCATTTGTCTCAAGTGGACACGGTTCTGAGTAAATTGAAAGACGCGGGCTTCACATGCAAACTAAAAAAATGCGAATTCGCACAAAAAAAGGTCAAGTTATTGGGGCATATTTTGTCTACACAAGGTTTGCAGATGGACCCGGACAAAATTGAAACACTTAAATTATATCCGTCACCCAGAACTGTCAGGCAATTGAGGGCGTTTTTGGGGTTCATAAATTACTTTAGGAGGTTTATAAAAAATTTTGGAACATTAACACAGCCCTTGTACAATTTATTGCGGTCTGGAGTCAAGTTCGTCTGGAGTGCGCAGATGCAAAGTGCTTTTGACGAGATAAAAAACCAATTCTCAGAAAGTATAATTTTGAGTCAGCCATTGGCGGGAAAAACATATTATGTTCAATGTGACGCCAGCGCTATAGGAATTGGGGGCTATGTTTATCAGTTAGATGAATCGGGCCAGGAACTAATTATAGGGTTCTGTTCGCAGGCATTCAAGGGTGCCCAGACTAGATGGTCGGTCAGTGAACAGGAAATGTATGCAGTTATATACACTTTAAGGCGATTTGAGATATACTTGCGGGGAGAAAAGGTTATTATTAGAACTGATCATAAAAGTTTGACGTTCATTAAGTCGTGGACTTTATTGGGTGCACGCGTAACGAGGTGGATTATGTTTTTAGAGCAATTCGATTACGACATAGAATTTGTGCGAGGGACTGATAATCAAATTGCCGACACGCTAAGCAGGCAAATGGCGGGACCTGGAGGTATGAATGACAGTATAAATGTTCAGCCGGGAATATTCTGGTTTCAGGCATCGAATACCGCAAGTGTTATTTCGAGTTTACGGGACATTGCGAGATTACAAAGCGAAGATGAGCGGTTAAATCGAATTAGCGGTTGTATCAGACGTAATGTGGTAGATACCGGGACGAGAGGTTGTGAAAATTATAAGCTAGTAGGTGATACGTTATATTTTCACGTGCCAAAGCGGAACGTACAGTTGCTAGTAATTCCGAAATCACTACAGGAGGAACTTATTTTACACATACATGAAGAAATAGGTCACTACGGCAGATATAAAATATTAGCACTGATGAAGGACAGATATTATTTTCTTCATATGAGTAGGGTGATTAGCGCGGTGATAAGAAGTTGTGACATATGTCAAAAGGTCAAACCAAGTACTAACAATACCGTTGGTCCTTGTACACCGGTGTTGGCGGAAAGGTTGGGTGAGAAAGTTTTCTCGGACCTTTATGGGCCATTGCCCGTAGGTAAATTCGGATATCAATATATATATGTGATTCAAGACGTGTACAGTAAAGTAATAAAATTATATCCAATGCGAAAAGCGACAGGTAGGAGCGTGCTCGCTTGTACAAAGAGATTTCATAGGGAAGTACCTATCGAAACTATAATTACGGACTCAGGACCACAGTTCATATCGAAAGTTTGGGAATTTGGACTCAAACAGCTGGGGATTCGGGTCACTCATACGTCGGTGTATTGTCCAAATTCTAATAGCGTAGAAAGAGTGAATCGCGAGCTAGGTCGGCTGATTAGGACTTATTGCGGCGGAAGTAATCGTAGTTGGGTAGACGTGTTACCGGACATTCAGAATTGCTATAATAATATCGAACACACAAGCACAGGCTTTGCGCCTAATGAGTTAGCGTTTGGTAGGCGGGAACCGTTAACTATTGACAAGGAATTAGGCGATGAATGGTTATTAGGCCATAGTGCGCGAGATTCGGAACAGGTGCGGAATGTAGCGATAGAAAACTCTAAAAGTTCTAGTGAACGACGTAAGCGACAGGCGGACAAACGGCGTAAGTTAGAGGTCTATCGTATAGGTGATTATGTGAAACTTAAGACTTTTGTGCGTTCAAATAAAGAACATAAAATCATGCGGAAATTTTCGTTGTTGTATAAAGGGCCTTATGTTATTTCGGCAGTGGTATATCCCAACTGTTATACGTTAGTAGATCCGGGTTCAAATGAGATATTGGGTAACTTCAATACTATAAATATAGCCAGGTATTATGTGAGGACGAATAAGGGCGTAGATAAATAAGATAGTGTATAAAGGTTATATAATTAAGCTGTAAGCTGTAAATTTGAGTAACTACTTTGTAGATTTAAGGATCTTGCATGGTTTGGAAACAAAAAAAAAAAACAAAAAAAAAACAATTTGTATATATATAGTAATACGAATTAGGATAAATTGCGGGTAAGCGAGGTTGTATAGTAAGATAGATAAATAAGATAAGACAGGAGAGAACTCAATCGAGTTGTGTAAATATTATATACATAATTGACAGATTCATCGGTCGGTGTACATGATTTGAGATGTCCGAACATATAGAGTAGATATGTACAAAGTATGGGTAGCATAGTGGTAATGAGATCCTTGCGCCATGTTAACTGAGATAAACAGTGTCTCAAGGTCTGGGAGGGGGCTGTAATGGTACACGAGAGTCGGTACATTAGATACTTCATTCTGCGTGATAGAGGGCTAGCCCAACGCCGCGCTGTTTTGAATACGAGAATCGGTTCAGATAACGTTTGGGGGTTTTGCATAGCTTACTGGCAAAGTTTGGAAAAAAAAAAGACGCGTGGGTTCATTCGTGGAATTTCAGTTCAGGTCAGTTTTTTTTGTCGCATTCCTGCGAGATGTGTAGAGATGAGAGCCGATTTGGCTGCGCGTTGAATAAAATTATGAATAACTAAATAATGAAAGGTTATTACGGAACGGAGAAAGCTATTATGTAGATTGCAAATATACAATTGCGATTGAGGTATGAGATGGAGGGTTTGACACCTCTATTTTGAATATCATTCTAGAGGTCTTTTGCTACGCGCACCTAGTGGTCGGGAAATGCTTAATTAATCGCAACAAGCTTTTATTGGTCAGCGATCAACAGATTCTGTGTATCGGCAGTACCAAATGATTTGAGTGATAACCTACGGTTGATCATGGTGAATATGCGTACACACAATTTGTAGAACGGCGGATCTGCATGGCATGGTTGAAATTGGACCCTGTGTAGTTAGTGATAAGAAGCTTCGCTTGGGCAGAGCGTATTTGCAAAGGACGCATGTGGGGCATATAAATACCAGAGCGTGGGAGGGGAATTCATTCAGTCTCTGCGTCTAGCCGCTGTGACAGTCGTCTTCACGAGTTCTAAACAGTTTTGGCTGCCGTGTTACGCGTCAGAACTATACGAATTGGTGATTGCGAAGTTTCAGTGGGTTTTCGTGAGTGTCTGAAGCGCCGAGATATACCTCGGTTCCTACCTTTATATCAACCTACCCCTAATTCCAAAACTATCCTTGGGTCGTTAGGAAAGAACTTGTAAGTCAATTATTCTGAGTCTGAGTCTGGGCTTGGAGCGACCCTAAATTCCTTTTTCCTTCACCATAGGGTTCCTGGATTGGCTCTTAGGATATTCGCGGGCTAATCCTCTCCTCATTCCTTTAGAGTAGCGAGTTTTGTAATTCCCACACACACAGTCGTTAAACATTCAAGCACATTCAAATCAAACTCAACCATTTTCGAGTGGTGTCGATAATGGACGTGGTATAACACTAGGTTTTTAGACTAGGCTAGACAGGAGTTTAGTTGCGGCTAAACCTAGGTTGTCAGGGCATAGGGAGACTGTTTGATCGATGAGGTTCCGCGGATGGAAATAACAAATTCAGAACAAAGTTAAACCGGTGTCAACACAGTTAACATGTACTGTTGATATTTTGACATTTGAGTGTTGTCGGGGACGCGCGAAGAGATCAATTTACAGTCTAAAGTTCATTGTTTAGGTCCGGGTAGGTGTTTTGCATTGCCTTGGGTCAGATTGGATTCAAGTTGCATTTTTAAATTAAATGTAAATTTCGGTGGATATCTAATGTGTAAGTTGAGTCGGTATATATGATTTGGCTCAGCCCAGGACGTGCTGCGGCTAGTGGAATTCATAGTTCGGTATTTATCGAATTATGCACTTCGCTATGGTGTGGGTTAGATATCCTAAAACAATAATGCTTGCGTTTCGATAACATCCAGCTCAAATTGCGCAGAGTTGAAGGTTTCAAAACGTTACGGACCTTTTGAGGTAACCGCTAGTTCAGAACCCATTTCGGAACTCAAATCGCAATTGTGTAAACCGGTCTTTTCGGATCGTTATTGCCGTGAACAAAATATATAATTGGAACCACCACAAGCCGCTACGAGCGAGCACATGAAATATAATTGAGTACTCACGTCGTAAAACTACGACGGATATCTATACTATAACTGTGATCGATCACTAAAACTAAAACTAAAACAAAAGATGTTCCAAAGCGCTCATATATACAAAAACCAGATGGTGCCATCACATAAAATATAACAACGATCGTTTTAGCGCAATACACCGCTGACTGATGCGAATTACCGGCTCGCGGACATATATGCTTTCTCTGTCTAACTTGAAACTGTAACTTTCCGAACCAAGCTTCGTTCGACTATTGTACGCCTAACAGATTTCTCGATGAACGAGAAATTCAGACTTATCATTCTTACTTACAAATCTTACAGCTGAATCGGGTCCTCTCATTTTGGGATAGATAGAATAGACGATCATAGCTACTGTTAGCGGCGGCTACGACCTTTAGCCCTGGGGCCCGTTATAACACAGACTAAAGCCCGATGACAACTCTGGAGATACGAGTATGTATACTTGACGACCGACTTGACCTCCTGACGCTCGTTGACGTTTTAAAGCTGGAAATACACTTCGCTAACTTTAAATTGAGTTTGATCAATCAGAACTGTCATTTCAAGCAACCGTGATTTCAAACTGAAAGGAATTTGGGTATGTCAAGAATTATAGAGTCGGTTTGCTGTAGCCTTATCATGTAACTCTGACATATAGAAATTTAATCGCTTTTGAAAAATGTATCTAATTACAACACAATTATTTGACACGAGCTGTCTTTCATTGCTACTTTGCTTGTGCGATGTTGTTCAATTTCTCATGGGCCGTTAAAATTCCTCGATGTCCACATTACATGATAAGGTGACATCTGTAGCTAAATTCTGTACCTAGAACTGGGAACTGGAAACAGGAAACTGGGAAATTCTGGCACTGCACAGACCGGGATTAAGACATCTACTACGCCAGGATCGAACCAGACACGACCTACAGTTGGTTGGAAAAATTAAGGAGAAAACACCTAGAAAGAAAACAAGCGGCCCCTCTGTAACGAGATCACTCGGTAATTAATATTTTTAATTTAATGACACGTGATAACTCGTTTATTAATATTTTCTGACCTGCTCGGCGTAGTAGATGTTAGGTCCGTGTGCCGACGGGTTAACATGTCAATTATTCTAGTGAAATAAGTATTCTTACCTTAAAGAGCACGCCACTGGTAAAACTAGTTACCAGAAATTACTTAAAAATAAAGAGTAAAAAAAATCTACAACTCGGACTCTTTTTACCCAAAACTCGGACACTGGTAACCAAATTTATGTTGTGAAAGAAATTTGTTCTCTATCGTCCAAAGGGTTAGTGTTAACCTAGTTAAATATTTTAAGTTGGACAATTGTTTAAGGGCGTCTGTATTCCAGAAGTAAATGCTTAGTTTTACAAGAGAGGAGGTACTAAACGTTTCCTAATAGATTCTATTCTAATTTTTGACAAACAAATGTGTCTTCTAGTTTTTATTCTATACGTTTCTCATGTCCCCATAAGTAGCAACGACGAACAGAATGAATGATATGAAGTCGTTATCCCGATGAAACCCGACTTTGAAAGTACAACCTGGAGAGCAAGATGGCAAGGAACGAAGAGATTTCAGAAAGCTACTTGCATTTTATGAAATATTACGAATCAATAAATCATATGAAGGAAGTCACACACATAACTAATACGGTATCCTGTTACCTACTACATCACGGCGTAGGACTCCACAACGACAAAGCTAAGGACGGTGGTTAACGGGTAATCAAAAACATCATTTGGATTTAGTCTCAACGATCTTATGGAGCAAGGCCCTAATCTACAAAAGGACTTATACAGTCTCATCTTGGGATGGCGTCAACATAAGTATGTCATCACAGCTGACATCGAAAAGAGGTTTCGACAAATCCTCAATAGAGAGTCAAATCAGCACCTTACAAGAATCTTCTGGAGAAGCTCACCACAAATGCCGAAAGAACATAAAATAATATAATCTCCAAACAGTAACCTACGGAACCAATTCCGCGCCCTGGCTAGCTATGCGAACTCTAAAGTAAGTCATTCTACATGGACGATCTACTTGAAGGTGGAGAGACGATCGAGGATACCAGGCGTACACAGCAAGTGATTATAGACCTCCTGAAAGAAGCAGGAATGAACATTCGAAAATGGTCCAGCAACTCCCCGGAACTTACAAAATATCTATCAGTTGAATAATTTGATACGCCACTCAACTTCAAATGCGCCGACATAAGAAAAACACTCAGCCTGCGTTAGAATCTGAGTATTGATATATTAACGTATAAGAACAAGTTTTATGGCAAGGCAAACAGCTCCAACACAACTCTTACAAAGCGGGTGTTGTTGTCATACATATCAATTACATTCGACCCCATAGAATAGCTCTCTCCGCTGACGGTCAAAGCTAAACTACTTTTCTAGCGTACGTGGCTGGAGTAATCTGCAGACTAGGATGCTCAAATATCCCCCGAATTATCCAACGAATACGAACTAAGGCACAAAAAACATCGAAATACCGAGATACCTGATACTCATACCAGATTCCCGGATTTTCTGACTCATCGGAAAAAGCATACGCGTGCTCAATTTATTTTGTATCAAAGAATGATAATGGCGAGTTCACATCGAAGCTAATTACAGCAAAAACAAAATTGGCTCCAAGCAAGAACAAATTGACTCTGCCAAGAATGGAAATCTGTAAGGCTCTCCTTCTATCGAGACTCATGAAGAAGCTTACAGAGGGATTAACAGTCAATAACACGCAGACCTTCGCATGGACGGTCTCAATGGTCGTCCTAAGCTGGATACATGGTGATTTAAGCAGGTTGAAACCGTTAGTAGCCAACAGGATACAAACTATCATCAACATCCTTCCATCCACAAACTAGCATCATGTACGGTCCGAAGACAAGGCAGCAGACTGTTCAACCAGAGGGCTCACAGTAGCACAGTTAAATGATCACTCTTTGTGGTGGGAAGGGCCAAGATGGGTATCCAACTTGACGCCATGTTGAAGATCAAGAAGTATGAGGCCCCCACAATGGGTGCAAAAAAGGCACAACATAATGTGCACCCAGCCTTACACTAAACAAATTATTTAGTAGTTAAATTACTAAATGAGCAAAGTTCAATGGGACGCGTAATCAATACAATAGGTTGGCTAAAACGCTACAATTCTTGGCTGCAAATCCACAACAAGAAATAAGTCAAGATTACGTTTCATCAGCAAATATCGACGACGCCTACAAGTTAGTAAATAAAACGGCACAGTTGATGGACTTCGAAAAAGATTTCGATCGACTAAGCGCCGGGAAAAATATCAAGAAAGAAAGCAAGCTAACCTGTCTCAGCCCCTTCATTGAGAAGAGTGACGGTCTTCTAAGAGTCGGCGAACGACTCAACAACTCGCATCTCAGTCAATTAGCAAAACATCCAATCATCATTCCGAGTCACGGTCGTCTCACCAAACTTATAATATAACAAGGTCACGCCATCACAAACCACGGTGGGCCTAGGCCAACGTTGTCTTATAGCAGGGAGAAGTATTGGATACTTAGTGGCCTGTTCCACACAGTGGCCACTGCTATGTTCGGTATTGATGAGTTACTCGTCATCATTTCAGTCTTGGAGATGTTCATCGTAAGGCCGACCTGCAAAGATTATGTGAGCAGTTCTTTAGGCATGTTTTGGAGACTGCCGACGTCTGCAGCTATGATTACCAGATCATTTGCGAACCTCAGTTACGTAAGCTGCGTGTCGTTAACGTTGACAACATTTTTCCCCTACGACAGAGTTTTCAGTGCATCCTCAAGGACATTTGTGAAGAGCTTAAGGGAAATAGAGTCACTTTGTCGCATTCCCCGCCCTAACACTAAGAGGTTGGTTAGCTCAGGCATATGCACCTGCATCGTCGCTGGGCAATAGAGCTCTTGGAGGATACTCACATACCTATTGTCAATTCCGTAACGATGAAGAGAGTGGAACACCACCCGGTGTTCAACCGTGTCGAATGCTTTTTCGTAATCTATGAGAGCTAGATAAAGGGGCCGGTTTCACTCCCTACATCTCTCCATCAGTTGCTTGATGGCGTGTATGTGGTTGACAGTAGAATATCCGCTCCGCAAGCCCACCTGCTCCACTGGCTGGTATTCGTCCAGTATTTGGGTCAGTCTATTACACAAGACCTTAGCCAACAGCTTTTATACCTGGGATGGGAGACTGATAGGGCAGTAGTTCTGCTGTAAGCTCACGTCTCCCTTCTTATATGGAGTTGTTATTACCACCCTTTTCCAGGTGCTTGGTGATAAGCTGCTCACTATCACTGTGTTAAAGAGCTCTACCAAGACACTTGCTACGGGTTCTCCCCCCGCGTGCAACATCTCCACTCACCAGAAGCTTTTTTCCTTTTTATTTGTCCAAGATAAACTGTATTTCGTCTGTGATGATAGGGAGCAGATGTTCACCCCAACTCTGTTTGGTTGGGGTCGCCCGAGGGTCTGAAGGTGCTGGCGTATCATGCGTATTCTGCTGCTTTAGGTGTATATAAATCCTGGTGAATCTCCTCAACGACATAGAGTAGCTGATTACGATCAGTGACTATTTTAATTAATTTAAAATTCCTGTTTATTTTCGTTTATTTTCTTACTAAAAACTTTAGCCCCGCGATTTTGTTATATTATTTTTTCTACTATACTTGTGTTAAATATTCTTATATCAGATCTATTTGCTTTATTAATGGTTTTGATTATTTATTGCATTTCTTTCTGGTTCAATTGCGTCTGTTATTTCATATTCCTGCGGTTTTCAATTAGAATTATTTTTTCTGGTGATAGTTTTTTTTTTTGTCTTTTTACTCCGATGAACTTTTTAGTATTGTCAACTATTATTAATCAGAGATTAGCGTTTAGTGAATCCACGTTTAGGTTCTGTTCTTGCAACCCCTAAAATCTATTTTTATGTTATATCCTGAATTATTTTTGTGAGATCATGTAGTTTTTAATTTCATACTTCCTATGAGATATTATCATTTTCTCCCTTTCTGCGCGTATGTTAAGAACAAGCGTGGCTCTCAGGAAACGATGGTCACTATTCGTTTTAAAATAGTTTAAGACAGACACATCGGTTATTAGTTGTTTTTCGGTACTAATTCGTTTTTTGTTTTTCCGTTTAGGCTGATCAATGTCCATTTTCTAGTTGGTCGTTTTTGAAAGAAGGTGGCCATGGCGTAGAGTTTATGTTGCTCTAGAAAATTCTCCAAAGTTTGGCCACGAGGTTTTCTGTCTCCTAATCCATATGTCCCAATGGATTGCTTATGTGTTAGAGGTGGGCCGATCTTTGTATTGAAATCCCCCATGACTATGGTGTATCTGCATGGGTTTTCACTTTGGGCTTTCTCTCCATGCTTCGAGAAGAAACGAGTGTTTATGAGCATTCAATATGCTCACTTTTAGATATTTATAAAGTAGAAACGAGCGTTTATGAGTATTTATCCTTTGACGGGTAAATAACCGAAGAGAAACCCATCTCTAGTTGAAATACATGTCAGATGTACCGAATAGAGCTACTGAGGATTGTTTCCTACCAAGCCGGAATTCTAACCCCCTGCTCCCCAACCTCCCGCTGGTGTAAAACAATGTTAATTAAACGTTTATGTAGGGCTGCTCGGTCCATAGATTACTTTACATTACATTACAATTAGAACAAAGTTAGATATTAGTTACAATGAAGTTGACATACATCTTATTTAGTACGTACTGCTACAACGTCAAGCATTCAAACGTTCAAGGCCTTTGTTCCCCAGTATTGTGGAAATTGAAGGGAGAATAACTTTACTGGCAGGGAATTGTAATTGGCTGCTCAACAAGGGTATTCAACATAGATAATTATTATGAACTGTCAAAACGGTTTTATGTTCGTCAACATTGGGTAGTGACGACCAAGCAATATAGTCAATATTGTCTTTTTTTACACAAAATTATGTTCATATAATATAACCGCTGAAAATTTACAATTCTGATATCGAGGCGAGCTTGATTTCGAACATGATTTTTATTTTTTTTAGTTTAGTTAAATCATGTTAGCCAACTGCATAAGTAGGTCTATGTAAGGGCGAATAGCTTGAAGGCGGAATAAGACATAACGCGAGCAAACATTGACAACCCGAGTTAAGTCTTATTCCGCTTTCTTGCCAGTGGCACTAATAGTCAGAAATGATTGATAGTAGATGATCAAACGAATTTTCCTAAAGTGAAGTTCGATCACTATAAAATGAGTCGATGCCGTGCTCCAACAACCTTTCTTTGGGAAGGCGCAAGCAAGGTCACGCAATCTACTTTTCTTAACACACAATTCACACGAAAAAATACGAACACTCGTGATTTAGGCCTAGCCAAGCAGTATCTGATTGACCCCCGTGAGGCCTTTGACACCCCCGAGAATTCTAGAACTGGCCAAATTATGACAATACACTCGCGATGTCATGGAATCCCCCGTTTTTGGATCGCTATTATATTAACCGATTTTAACACGACAGCCCAAAATTATTCGATATTTTTCGAGTGACGAACAAACAATTGCTAGCATACGGCATATGGCCGGATCCGACATAAATGCGTTCCAATTTATACTACTAGCGATAATCGTGACGAAATTGCGATTAGGTACCGACAACCCACGATGACCGCATTCATCACATCATTGATCGTAGGCGGTACGAAGTTCGCGGGGTCAGCTTGTTTACTGCAATAATTTATCAAATAAAAACTTAAAAAAACCACTTCAAGTCATTTTTTCATCTCCCCGGTCGGGAAGCGAATGTCGTCAAAATACACGAAAACAAGGCTACAAAATCTGTCTGAGTCCAGACGAATATACGGTAATTATAGACAGAATTCATCGCATGACAATGACCTTAAACACCACTAATTAGACACAGTAAAGCAATACTGTGACTTATCAATAATAATACTCAATTTCGTTGACCTCGATGACATCATAATACCTTGGACACTATTTGCACACATTGATCTAGCCCCAAACTAGGATACCCTGTATCTTGAGTGCTAGACAAAGATACACATACTTATATAGATAAATGTTATACTTAGATAGATAAACAACCATGAATAGGGTACAAACATCCGTTCTCATCAAACAAATATTTGCCCGCACCGGGACTCGAACCCGGGACCCTTGGCTTCGTAGGCAGGGTCACTGCCGACTCGGCCATTAGGGTCGTCAATCATAATTTAAGTCTTTTTGCTTTGGAAACCAAACTACTAGACTGATTGCTAATTTTAGAAAAATGGGACTAAACTGCATAGTCTCTTTTTCAAATAAAAAAGGATTTTCGAAATCGATTCATAATAAGTTCCTGTTTTAAGGTAACAAACATCAAAAAATAAATAAAAATACATCTGAAGTAAGAACCCCCTCATTATTTGAAGTCTGTTATAAAATTTTATAAACTTGAAACAAATCGAAAAGGGTTTACTTATTTCTAGTATATACAACTCGTATATATTTATTAGTAAGATTGAAAAAGTACATATATTGACTTGATACTTAAATATTTTTGGATCGTGCAATAAAGTCTAAAGTAAAGTAATGAAAAGGCAGAACGGCGTTATAAAATATTGCTCTAATAAGTACCAGTATTCACCGATAGTAAACTTGGCTACTATAATTGTTTCAAATATCGGCGCATTATATTTAAAAAGCGGTGACAAAATGTGTTTAGATCAAGTTTGTGTGCGTGCTACTTTCAAAATCCACAAACTGAGGCCGAACGTGATAATAAAGGTGGGTGATAAACAACTGTGGCTTTGCCACCCCGTACGGGAAAAGGCGTGACGCTCTGCTTTGGATTGTTTAGTTTTTACTAATATTTGATACTTATTGTCTTAAATGTTATTTTCAGATGACTCGTCAAGCTTTCACTCTGTTTAACTTGATGAATGTCATGTTGAAGTAATTAATTTTGGAAAATCAATCCTGTATTTTATAATATGTGTTGCTTATGTTAATAATACAACACGATCACGAGATGTGACACTCACAGCTTATTATTATCCGTAATAAGATCTAACTGAGCCAGATCTAACTGTGATGGAGTATGGCTCAATTATACTCGTATCTAGTTAAAGTCAAAGTCAAGGCCAACATTTCTTTAGTACTGTAGATAAACTTATACTTAGCAAACGTCATTTATTGCTTCTTCTCTACATTCGACCACTTTGGGAGAGGCAGAGCGAGGAAAGTCCCACAGATTGATTTCTAGATCTCTTGGTTTGGTTTAACTAATGCAAATATTACGATATTAATTATTACAAATGATAAACAGGAATAAATGTTTACAAAATTATTTACAGCGAGTTCTGTGTTGAGCCCGATTAACCCCATACAGGCCCGTAATTTAAGTAATCTTGAACATTGTAATATCCCTTTTTAGACGAAGTCACTTTTACATGGCTATTAAATTGCTCAAATGGAAATTTAAAAATCTCCAGAGGTATCTTGTTGTAGTAGAGAATAAAATGACGCTAAAAGAAACTAACTTTCGCGAGTCTAAACCGGGACGTCACTTGTCTGTGATTTTTTCTTAGGTTAACACTACAGCTATAACTAAATTTTTTCAAATTTTGTTGTTTTGATCATGTACCCTTACTTTCTCTGTTGTGAGTAAGGGTACGTTGGTGAAGAATGTTTCGAAAGCTCGAGCTACCTTAGCATTCTCATCATCGCCTATCTTAAAGCAAAAACCATTGTCCCTTGGAATAACTTTGCCAGTTTCACGTTTTCTTATATGCCCAACGGTTTTCATTCTATTATATGAATTTTGTATTTTTCTATTAATGTGTTAAGTTTTTGCAGTTCTACAAGCCACCTTGAATGTTCTGAAATATTTTTTAATTAGTCATGAATTTTTGTATCAACGTTGTAGTTTTTTGGTTCGTAAAGGTCATACAAGATAAACTACTTTTAAGAATTCCAAAATTAGTCCAGTCATAAAATTTTGATTTTGATTTACGTTGTTATCATTAAAATCCGGTACTGGCAAATTTATACCTAAGATTTTCGTATACGTTTCTAGTCTAAGGGATGTAATAGATCTATAAAATGATGGATCGATGTTATCCATACAAGCAGTATGTTTGACCGCTGTAATCGGAAGGTAAGCATTTAATGATATTTTAACTTGTGTCTTTTACTTTTTTACTGTACACTTAACGTTATCGAAGCAAGATTGGCTGGTAAGTATAATTCAAATTGGCTCTAGAAATACACGACATAAATTAAATGATTTGAATAAAAAATTTAATCGTTGTTGCATTTTTGAATCTACAAGCAAATCTAAATTAAGATCACCACAAATAATTAACTTTTTTTTTGTGAAAACCTACCTACATAGTTTAGTGAGGGCTTCCTTCATAATTTTCTCAAATATTTCGAAATTATCATGGCCTTTTTCAGCTCTCGGAGGACTGTAGATACAGACAATAATATGACTCTCTAACTCAATACATGCAGATTGGCTCTATTTGTCTAAGTTTAATGGACCACCTCTATTAGCAGTGACTGAAAACATTGTCATTATTTATGTTAAAAGACATTATATTTTCCTTTAATCAGTGTTCTGTATTACAAACGCCACTCTCCACTCTTGACAGCCGCTAAATACAGCTATGTTAAATGGGAACCTGACTTACAGGCATGTCTTGCTTAATAAGGTAACTTGACTATATTTTACTTAAGTTCTATTCGTTGTATTTAGCGGTGGTCAAAACTCTGGTACAAGTCGCCCTAGATCCCTGAACTGGATTGTCAAAATTCAAATAATCAAAAGAATCCTGGTACTGACCGTGAAACAAGTAAATATATTGAAATATATTTAATATTGAAATATATTTATTGGTAAGTGTCAATTACATGTCAGATTATAAATAAAAAATTGATTAATATACATCTGTATAAAAAATGTCAGACACATAAAAATGCATTCCATAAATTAAGATACCATTATTTAAAATTAAAATTGCCATAAAGTATTACATTAAATTTGAATTGTATTAAATTAAATTAGTTTTTCATTTCATTAAATTGGAATCACATTTTATATTGGTCGCTTCGAACTCAGCGAATGAGTAGAAGGTTTGCTCGACAAGCCAGTGTTTCAGTCGCTTTTTGAAGCATGCGGAATTAATCGCAATGCGGAAATCGTTCTAGCGTGAGGACGAGATCGTCGTGTGAAACCCTTTACCGTGTTAGTACTCAAAAACCGAGGGGAGGGTAGTTGGGACGGATCCCGTATTTCGAACCCCATTCCATGATAATAAAATTTAAAACCTTTTACGTAAAAGTGGCGTTAGCTAATGCCGCTGGTAACTGAGGGGTTAAACTTAGTTTATCTTCAAAATAAACGTCAAATCCCATCCATTTTTGTCTATTAACAAGTGATGAATAGGATTTTCTGTTTGTGGTAAGACCCTAAAAGGACCCGTAACACTGTATAACGATGCTTAGATGTGTAAAAATAAAGATTTTGATCTTTACTTCGTGACTTTACAATGAAATTAGACAATATAACGTTATATATTGTTGCATTTCGTTACATTGCCATATTGTTACAATATCCCTTTTTTGACAAGTTCGCTTAAATATTTAAATGGTATGTTAAAGCGACTTTGTCAAAAAAGGGAAATTGCAATGTTCAAGATTGTTTAAATGATGGGACTGTCTGGGGATTAGACTAGCTCAATAGACCTTGCTGTTAATTATTTTGTAATTATTTATTCCTGCTTATTAAACATAATAATTAATATTGTAATATTTAAATTAGGTAAGCACAAACAATTTTTAAATACAACAGGCGGGCGTCGGCGTTCAAAATTTTAATGTCATAATATGTCGAAATATTCATACATGTTCATAATGTGTCAAAATTCAGAAAAGAAATTAGTTTTACCAAGTAGTTCAATTATGCTGGTTGTATCGTGCGGCTTTCAGACGAAGTAAAGATAATTTAAAATAAGTGTGTAGATAAAGATATAAAATAAAGGCGACTTAAAATTTTATAAATTTAATTTATTATGAGTTATTTAATAAGTATCTTCTGTACCATCTATAAATTTTTGTGGATGGCCTCATTCTCATCGCCGAATGCGTCTCAGATGTCCAACATATGCTCACAGAATTGCACGAATCTTCCCTAAAAGTAAATCTCAGGATGAACACGCCCAAGACCAAGATCATGACGAGTCGCCCACTAAATGTGCCGGCCTTAATTGTTGGCAATGACACCGTATAGGTGGTCAGCGATTACGTCTATCTTGGACATCGTTTATCCTTTGAATGAGATGCACAGGTGAAGGAGATTGAAAGACGCATCGGATTAGAGTGGGCTGCTTTTGGGAAACTAAGAGATGTCTTCAAATCCTCACTCCCACAATGCCTGAAGACCAAGGTGTATAACCAATGTGTCTTGCCCATCCTCACCTATGGAGCCGAAACATGGACGCTCACAAATCGTAATGTGCATACAATAGAAGTAGCACAAAGAGCGATGGAGGGTTCCATGTTGGGTATCTCTCTCGTTGACCGTGTGCCATACTTCGAAATTCGACGGAAAACGAAGGTCGCAGATGTAGGCAAACGGATGACGAGATTGAAGTGGAGATGGGTGGGACACTTGACTAGACGGGAAGACGGACGGTGGAGCAAAGCAGTCACATAGTGGTGGCCACGTCAAAGTCAAAGTCAAAGTACTTTATTACTGTAGATATTTACATATACTTAGCAAACGTCATTTTTTGCCTCTTCTCTACATTGGACCACTGTGGGAGAAGAAGGGCGTAGAAACTCCCACAGATTGATTTTTAGATCTCTTTTTTAAAAATTGCTTATGCTTAACTAATACAAAATATAATATTTAGTCATTATCATAATTAATAAGCAGGAATAAATAATTACAAAATTATTAACAGCAAGGTCTGTGTTGAGCCAGATTAACCCCATACAGTCCCATCATTTAAGTAATCTTGAACATTGTAATATCCCTTTTATGACAAAGTCGCTTCAACATGGTTTTTAAATTGCTCAAATGGCAATTTCAAGATCTCAAAAAGGTATCTTGTTGTAGTAGAGAATGCACTGACCCTTGAAAGAATTGCTAACCTTCGCGAGTCTAAATCGGGGTGCACAGTCTGTGATTATTTCTTAGGTTAACATTGCAGCTATCGCTAAGTTTGGTAAATGTTATAAGGTTCTTGCGTACATACATTATATTTTAGAAAATAAATTGACTAGCTACAGTTAGTATGTAAATTTCTTTAAAAAGCTCTCTTAAGGAGTCTGTTCGTTTTAAATAATAAATTGCTCGAATAGCTCTTTTCTGTAAAATAATAATAGTTTGAATATCCGCTGCTTTCCCCCACAACAAGATACCATAGGACATGACACTATGAAAGTACCTAAAATATACTAGCCTAGATGTAGCCACGGTATACGGTAAAGCAGGTATACATGGTAACAAACCTTACTGAACGCCGCGGCCGTTTTTTGGCTTTTAATTATAACATTATTCCTAATTATAGGAAATATAATACGTGTTGGTGTAGCGTTTGGGGGTCAGCCTCAAAGGTCAATTCAAGAAAACTAAGGAAAACTAGGAAAGTGAGTTTATTGATAATTTTGGTTTATGGGTGATGGATAAAAAACAGAAAAATACTAACTATTAAGAATGTAAATAGGCTAGTTATCGTTAGGGGTTAAACCCTGGTTGGGGTTTTAACCCAGTTGATTATGAACCCAGGTGGGTTTTAACCTTGTTGGTTTTAACCCAGTTGGCTGTTAACCCGGGTGGGTTTTGACCCGGAATGTTAAAGGTGAATTAGCCCCCTGGGCTAATTAACTCGGTAGTTTATTTAATCAAATCAGGTTTCTTTACCTGATATAACTAAATATAGTACTAATTAGCTCCGGTGTTGGAAACCCGGTAAGGTGATACTGTAGCAAAAGAAAAATATATAACGAAAAGAGAAACAAGCATAGCGGAAGTGCCTACCTACAAGATTTAGAATTGAAGAAATAAATAACTTGCCCAGATGGGAACCAGGAAACATTTGTTTACTTTACTTTAAGCAAACGCCGAGAATATTTAATAATTAAGTAATAGAATTAATTATATTTTGGTCGGTTAGAAAATTCGTAATCAGTCAAGTGTCAGAAAAGTCAAAGCAATTCAGACTCAAATTTATAAACAAAAGGAAGAAAAAGAAAAATGAACCGAAATAATGTTGATATGCAACAACCTCACACTGGTTTCTGTAAACAAATACCAAAAATTTTAATTACATTTTCATTAATTTAGACTGAACTTAATGAACATTAGTTAATTATTTTCACACCTTTCTCTCTGCGATTTTTCCATTCCAGTTATTTGTAAAGTAACTGGGATTATATTCAGTGCAAAGAAAAAAACGCATTATCGATCGACTAAGTCTAACTCGCGCTGTCTATTTAATAAATACAACTTGTTAAAGTGTTAACCATACATTAAATTCCTGGATTAATATGGCTTTCTAGTCTTCGGCACATAGCACGCATGACCATTATGGTAAAAAGATAAACCCATCACTCGGTGATGGGGAGGTCACGTGTCTGACCGAGGCCAAAAGTTTCTGGACGCCAGCTCCTCAAGTCAAAATTGCCCAATACACTTTAACTATCAATGGTTGAAGGACGAGCTGCTATGTAGTAAAATCAGCGATGATCTGGTGAACAGTAGTGGGTCAGAGAGTCCTCTTGTGAGTCCACTTGTATTTGCGAGTATTTATTATTTGTATGTCAATTCTTACATCATCGGTCTCCCTTTGTTCTACGGTCTATTTTTTTATGTATCCGTTTCTACAAGAGGCTAATGGAATGTCTATAATACAAATAATAATATCTTTATGCAAATAATTATTTAACAGACAAAAATAAATCTACACAAGTTTCGTCAATTTAAATTTAAATTTAAATACCATAAAATTAACAATTAATCAATACAAATAAAATAAAAATACATGAATAAACCACCACGAAATATTGCCGAGGCAAAGATTCCCAAGACGCTGACAACATTTCCTCGCTGCACAGCCAGAAAGATCCTTGTATCAGAAATTCCCCAGAGCGGTAGTCAAAACGTCTATGCCTTAGGCGGCGCCCCAAATAATAATAATAATACCTTCAACACTATTTACACACATTGATCTAGCCCTTAACTAAAATTCCCTGTGTATTATGTACTAGACAACGATACACATACTTATATAGATAAATATTATGCTTAGATAGATAAACAACCATGACTAGGGTACAAACATCCGTTCTCATCAAACAAATATTTTCCCCCACCGGGAATCGAACCCGGGACCCTTGGCTTCGTAGGCAGGGTCACGTGCCGACTTGGCCATTCGGGTCGTCTTTTGCATGCATTGCTCCATTGCATGCAGCCACAACCCCGACTCTGACGGACAAACGGCATGCAGCTTGGACATACTTCCGCCTCCCCCGCAAAAGAAATAGAGACCCCGTCATTATGATGTGACACAAGATGTGAGTAACGAGGTCCACAACACCATGAGAAGAGGCCAGAAAGCCAGGGAGCTATGTGCCCCGCAAGCTCATACACCTGAACCCCCATACCTGACGGGCAGCATAGCCTGCACCCGCTGAGACGAGGACATCCCTACGTTGATTATGAACTCCAGCAAATCCTTCAAGACCGCATCGTATCTCGAAGTTACCTGGGTAACCAAATCGGGGCAAATCCTATGGAATAAGTTAGCCTGGATAAAGACAGACAACTTTTTAAATAGCTTATATAAGTCAAATTATGTTACTAAATAAATGTCTAAAAAATGTTTAACCACATAATCAATTGACCTGTAAATCTGGCAGTACTACCGCATGGGTTAGTTTGGATGATTGAGGAGGATTGAAGACTTATCAAAACATAAACATAAACATAATTCGTTATTTTTTCTCAAGCACGAGATCTATAAGCTTAATTAGTATACTCACAATATCATCTAAATCATTTAAATTATCGTCTCTCCTTGCTGGATTTAATAAATCTTTGACTTGAATTATGTCGTGATCAGGAATTGCCAGAAAAAGACCAGCCTTTAGCCAGTCTTTCTTGTTGCGCTCTGTTTTTTTAATTGACTTTCATACACTCTCCATTGTATTTTGAGCTGGCGTAATTATTTTTGTCGGCTGTATTAAACCTAGCAGAAAAAATAAAAAAGTAGAGAAAAGTAATAATTAATATGATGTTATGTATCGTTTAGATGAAAATATTGTCATAAAGTACACTTGAATAATGTTCAAGAGATCTTGAAATTGCCATTTGAGCAATTTATAAACCATGTTAAAGTGACTTTGTCGAAAAAGTGATGTTACAATGTTCAAGATTACTTAAATGACGGGACTGTATGAGGTTGATCTGGCTCAACGCAGACCTTGCTGTTAATAATTTTGTAATTATTTATTCCTACTTATTAATTATGATATAATGATATTATAAAATTTGTATTAATTAAGCACAAGCAATTTTTAAAAGTCATCTAAAAATCAGTCTGTGAGAGTTTCTACGCCCTTCTTCTGCCACAGTGGTCCAATGTAGAGAAGTGGCAAAAAATGACGATTGCCAAGTTTTTTTTTTTTTCAATAAATGAAATTGTAGGCAAATTTAAACTATAAAAAACCACTTAAAATACTTTTTGTGGACTTCCTCCCACGCTGTGACTTTTGTTTTATTAGTATTTGTTCGATTCCAAATCGATATTCGATCGATGGTTTCTGAACGGCCATTTTTAATTTGACGTTAGCTGTCAACCTGGCAGTTTTGACAACTGACAGACGAAAGCCCTCGCAATGTAAACGCGTTTTGGTTAGGGTATTGACATTAAATCGCAGGCCATCTGGAATGTATCCGGGATTCCCTCAGGATTGTTAATATAGCTGAGTGTGCCGTTGTCTCTCGAACCAGATAAAGTTCGGATTTTCGTGCCCGATTTTTATTTACCACGTAGAACATAACCTGTGTTGGACCACTGTGCATATTGACGCTGGCCCGCCAGTCATACCTGGTTGGCTGAAGAACCTGTCTACCAAGAAGAGCCTAGGGCGCGCCCGGGCCTTGCAGAGAGACAGGAGGTTGACGGGTCCGAAGCACAGACCAGGTTAGATCTACCCCACATAACTTTAGCTCGGTGAATCGCCGACGTTCATCACTTCTTGGCACCTGATCGTCACGCTACCTCGTAGCTGATGGGCCCCTACGAGGTCATTAGGTGCTGAGAAGCCTGAACATTTTGGTAGCTACAGCGTGGCTTCCTGAGATTTGCAGCCGTCAAGGGCTCCAGGAAGGCACGATTTGGGACTATCAATCTGTAGGTATAGGCGGTTAAGTAACTGGTTGTTCCTATATCCACATAGATTGGTAGTATTGTAAGCTATAAGTCTATTGCTGGTAGTAGACAGACAGATATTGAATTGAAATTTGCATTGAATTACCAGTTAGTCAATCTATTAGTGGTCTAGTAATGCTATTGAATGAATGTTTTGGTTAACATAGGTAGTTACATCTATTGATAGCAGGCTATTACATTGTTTTCAGTTTATAGCAATTTATAACTTGAACTAATATTGACTATCTGTGTGTGTTATAATGATAAAGGGAAACTAAATTGTTATTTACAGAATTTATATAGATATAAAACTCGGTTCCTATTGTTTAAGGAAAACAACATTGTTTAAGTTGTGGTTTAGGGGTCCCTCGTTTGGGTTGTAGACTGGAGGGTCCAATAAAATTGAGTTACTGCAAATTGTGAGTAAGTATCGTTCCGATCATGTCATTATCTGAAATCCAGAAGGGTGTTTCTAAGGAACTCAGATGGTTTTCCTCCGCACACGGTCTGATAGACCGTTTAGATAGGCATGATGTGGTATTGGAGCGGTCTATGGACGTTAAGGAACGTTACAATAGGGTGCTCGAATTGTCCGCGCAGGCGGAATCAGTTGATGGTTGTGCACCTGACAGGCTGTCACGGTTGATAGGGGATGTCGACCAATGTATGGAGATGGCAGCTGCTATCACGCAGAAGGCTGCGGACATGCGTAGACAGCGCGAGTCCAGCCATGATGGTGACATTGAAGCACCTCTGCCACATCAGGGATCGGGGTCCAGGTTACCTGCCATAACTATGCCTACTTTTGACGGCGTGTCCGGTGATTGGATGAGCTTCATCAATCTGTTCGACAGTTTGGTGCACATGCGATCGGACATTACCAAGTCTGTCAAGATGGCTCAGCTGGTGGCAGCATTGAGGGGTGAGCCTAGGGAGCTGGTCGCTCATTTGACAGTTACGGAGGGTAACTATGAAACGGCCAGGCAATTGTTGGTCACACGTTACCACAACAAACGGAGGTTGGCCGATGCCCAACTGAACCGTTTGTTTAGTATCCCGGTTGTGAACAAGGTCGGGGTCATACAGACGGAGGTTTTGAACCCATTGTTGTCCGTCACCAAGGCTCTAGAGAATCTTGGACTTCCGGTTGGTGAATGGTCGTACCTACTGTTGTACATTGTACTTTCCCGCCTACCCGCTGACGTGCAGACTCGTTTCGAACAGTCTCACGGGAGGTCGGCCGAGGACCTGCCCGCCTTCTCCGACTTGGTCGGATTTTTGGAAAAGGAGGCTCGACGGGCAGAGAATTTGGGGTTGACGGTCACCCATCCTTCGGAGCCACAGAGAGCTGCCGGGAGCGCTGTGAGTAGGGGCCCTCCGACGAGGAAGGACCGCACCAACCGGCAGTCGTATGGGACTGTGAGTGAATTGACCCCACATGGTGAGACCTGCCCATGTTGTAGACAGATTGGCCATGCTGTGGCCAATTGCAATAAGTTCGGGGAACTTAGGGTTCAGGGACGGCGCCGGATGGCCAAGCAGCGGAGCTGTTGTTTCCTGTGCCTCGGGCCACACATGGCTAGGGACTGCACGCGCACACAAATGTGCGGATATTGTGGTGGGCCCCACAACAATCTGTTGTGCAGGTACCGGTCCGGCCAACAGCCACCACAGGGCCGTACCCAGGGTGACACGGCATGGGGCCTTGAGAATTCGTTTGCGACTCGGAGCGCAACTCAGGGGCCAACGTCCCCACGTGCACAGGGCAGTACTAGGGTGCAGGGCCGCACTCAGGATCATTACATCGGGGGCCCTGAGTTTTCGGTTGCGACTCAGCATCCGACTCAGCGGGACATTGGGTGTGTTGAGCACGCCGTAACGGGCGGGTGGCATGGGACACCTTCGAGCTATTCGGGTGCGGTTCGGACGCCGCTTCAGTTGTCGCCCCGCTCGTCGCCTCGTCCTCGTCGGTCACATGTGATGTCCCCCCCGCTCATGGAGCGGCCACGGTTGAATTCACGCCCACCTTTACGGGGAATCGTAGGGTGGCAATGGAACCGGCGCGTGGGCCATTTGTACAATGGGACCCTCTGGCGTATAGCTGCATACCTGATCGGTTACAGGCAGAGTGGGGCCCCGGGGGCCCTCGCTAGGAATTTGCGGCCCAACCATTTGTTGCCCCCCAACCGGAGACGGTGGTGTTACCGATCGCCTCTGTGCTTGTTTGGGATTTGGCGGGCAACCCAACATACGTTCGCGCCCTATTAGATTCTGGAGCTCAGGGCTGCATTTTATCGAATGATTTAGCAAAATGGTTGGGCCTCAAGGTAAATAGATATAATAAATCAATACGGGGCGTGGGGAATGTTACGGTTACGAATGTAGTTGGTCAATCGGTGATCACGTTCTCTCCACGTTATGACATTTTGACAAAAACATCCGTGCAAGCTTTAGTAATGACGCATGTCATGGGCAGACACCCCTTGGTGAAGTTGAATCCAGCCGTTCGATTCCTGACATCAGGACTCAAGTTGGCGGATCCCGATTTTGACACTCCAGCCCCGGTCGACCTGCTACTGGGAGCAGACGTTCTGGGTAGGTTTCTGTTGTCGGATCGGCGAGTTCTTCAGCCGGACGGGTTGATTGCTGTGGATACTAAGTTTGGTCACGTGGTCATGGGTCCGGCATTGCCCATGGTTAGGCCTGCCGAGTCAGATGGCATACTTATTGGCTCAGCGTTGTCAGACGCTATCCAACGTTTCTGGGAGATAGAGGAACCTCCCACCGTTCGTCGAGTCGACGCAGACGAAGAAGAGTGCGAGTTGTTTTACCAGAATAGTACTGGTCGCCTTCGTTCTGGTCGTTTTGTAACTCGACTGCCTTTCAGGGCCGATCGACCGCCACTAGGAGAATCTAGGAAGATGGCTGAGAAGAGATTGATGTCGATGGAGCGTAGGATATCAAGGGACGCCGTATTTAAACAAAAATACGTCGATTTCATGAGGGAGTATGAGTCGTTAGGACACATGTCGGTATCGGGTGTGGACTGGAGATCTGAGGATCATTGTTTCCTTCCACACCATGCCGTCCTGCGAACCCCTACCGGCAAGATTCGAGTTGTTTTTGATGGGTTAGCACCTACCTCGAACGGGATGTCCCTGAATCAGTGTCTACATTTGGGACCCAAGTTGAGTCGTGATATTTCGGATATTCTCACGAGCTTTCGGAGACACCAGATTGTATTTGTCGCAGACATTCGGATGATGTTTAGGCAAACGGTAATTCATCGGGCTGACAGAAGGTATCAGTTGATACTTTGGCGTGAGACCACGGCCGAGCCAGTCAAGGTCTATGAGTTAAACACGAACACGTATAGGTTACGGTCTAGCCCGTATTTGGCGATGCGTACCCTGCGGGAGTTGCCGCCGCAATCCTGGAGCAAGATTTGTACGTCGATGACGTCTGCACAGGGGCAGCCAGTGTAGAGGAAGCTCTGGACCGACGTGACGAGCTCATTCAATTGCTGTAACGAGGCGGCTATGAACTACGCAAGTGGATGTCCAACTCCTCTGAGTTGATGGCTGGTCTCCCAGATGAGTTTCAACAAGACCCACACGTTTTTGAGAATCCTGACAACCCTAACATGTTGTCAGTGCTTGGAATTCAGTACCGGCCCGTCCATGATGAGTTTACCTATCGGGTGGTTTTAGAAACACCGAAGGCCTGTACGAAGCGGTCAGTACTGTCAACGATTGCGAGAACGTTCGACCCGAATGGATGGATTTCTCCAGTCACCTTTGCTCTCAAATGTTTTATGCAAAGGCTATGGGCGGCTCAGTTGACCTGGGACACCCACCTCTCAGGTGATTTGTTGACTGATTGGACGTGAATGTTCACCTCGCTATCGGACATAAATAATGTATCGCTGCCGAGGAAATTGGTCCCTGCTGGGGATTACAGGGCAACCCTTCACGGGTTTTGTGATGCCTCTGAACGAAGGTTTGCGGCAGCGGTTTATTTGCGAACCGTCACCTCCACCGGGGAGGTCGACGTGCGTTTGGTTTTGGCAAAAAGCAAGGTAGCGCCTATTCGTACAAGGATGACGATTCCAAAACTGGAACTGTCCGGGGCCGCTCTTTTGACCAAACTTTTGAATCACACTCTAACAGTGTTGCGTGGGTCAGTGGTTTTGGAGGATACGGTGTACGCTTGGACGGACAGCCAGATTGTTTTGTGCTGGCTGAAGGCTTCGGTCCATAACTTGGAGGTTTTGTTGCGAACCGTGTCTCCCAGATTGTGTCGTCTGAGGTCCCACTGACCTGGAGACATGTACCAGGAGAATTGAACCCGTCTGATTGTGCATCCAGGGGATGTCGGGCTCCTGAAATCGTTAGACACCATTTGTGATGGGGACCACCCTGGCTTGCCAAGAGAGAATCGGACTGGCCCCACAGCCATGTAGTAGTATCTTCGGATCATGGCCCCAGAGCGGCCGTGCATGTTACCCAGAAGGCTGAGGACCCTGACGCCGGGTTTCTGCTGGACCGGTATAGCTCACTTGACAAGTTGATAAACGTGTCCACTTGGATTAGGAGATTCGCTCGAAATTGTCGTACTCCTCGCGATCAGCGAACGTTGAACCCTATTCTGACTCCGGCAGAGCGAAACGAGTCGCTGTTGAATTTGGTCCGGTTGGTACAGTCCTCGAAGTTTGGGGCAGAATTGGAGATTATACGAAGTGGACGTTCGAAATTGAAGGGAGCCGTCGCGCGTCTCAACCCCTTTGTTGATTCGACCGGGTTACTTCGGGTAGGAGGAAGATTGCGCAGTGCGAATCTGTCGTATTCGGCTCGTCACCCACTTCTGCTCCCCAAGTGGGGACAGTTAGTTGAATTGCTGGTGACTGATCGTCATATTAAAAACGCGCATGCCGGCTGTAACGCGTTGTTGGCCACGCTCCAGCGGGAGTTTTGGATCTTATCTTCCCGCCGTGCCATACGGAACATCGTGTTTCGGTGCATGCCTTGTTATCGACTTAAGGCTGCCACGATGCAACCTCTCATGGGGGACTTGCCCCCTGATCGTGTGAATGAGGTCAGACCGTTTTCAGGTGTTAGTACGGATTTTGCAGGACCGTTTATGGTGAAGAGTTCACGATTGCGTACCGCTAAGCAATACAAGGCGTACCTATGTGTGTTTGTTTGTTTATCCACCAAGGCGGTACATCTCGAGCTCGTTGCTGATCTCTCGACAGAGGCTTTCATTGTTTGTTTGGATAGGTTTGTTTCTCGAAGGGGACTTCCAACTTTGATCCGCTCTGATAACGGCACTAACTACATAGGTGCGGAACGATACTTACGAGAGACAGTCAACTTTTTGAATGTAAATAAAGTGGATATTGGAACGGCCCTCTCCCGTCGGGGTATACAGTGGACATTCAGCCCACCGATTTGCCCCCACTGGGGTGGGAGTTTTGAGACCGTAGTTAAGTCAGCTAAGACGCACTTGGGGCGTATAGTAGGTCAGACCGCGCTGACTTTTGAGGAGCTCGCGACATTGTTTTGTAAGATCGAGGCCGTTCTCAATTCGCGACCGTT
Source organism: Argyresthia goedartella (assembly GCA_949825045.1). Classification (NCBI taxonomy): domain Eukaryota; kingdom Metazoa; phylum Arthropoda; class Insecta; order Lepidoptera; family Argyresthiidae; genus Argyresthia; species Argyresthia goedartella. The sequence goes on from OX463822.1 coordinate 3,753,813, forward strand.
GTGTCCGCTCAGCTCGGATCCAAATGACCTGGAGGCTCTGACCCCAGGCCATTTCTTGATAGGACAGCCACTTAACGCGTTGCCCGAGCACCCCTTCGAGGGAGTGAAATTGTATCGGTTGTCAAGGTATCAGATGTTGCAGCAGTTTATTCAGAATTTCTGGAAGCGTTGGTCGCTCGAGTATCTGCATATCTTACAACAGCGCCTTAAGTGGACTGACAAAACTAGCCCCCTAGTGTTGGTGACCTCGTTCTGGTTAAGGATGCTAACCTACCACCACTACGTTGGCGCAGGGGGCGCATTGTTAACTTATTCCCTGGCAAAGACGGGACCCCCCGGTCTGCAGAGGTTCTAGTAGGAGGCTCGGTTCTAAAACGAGCGGTAGCAACGTTGTCTCGGCTGCCCGTAGATTAGGGGACAGGTGGGTGCCTGTCCGGGCGGGTGATTGTTCGATTCCAAATCAATATTCGATCGATGGTTTCTGAACGGCCATTTTTAATTTGACGTTAGCTGTCAACCTGGCAGTTTTGACAACTGACAGACGAAAGCCCTCGCAATAAACGCGTTTTGGTTAGGGTATTGACATTAAATCGCAGGCCATCTGGAATGTATCCGGGATTCCCTCAGGATTGTTAATATAGCTGAGTGTGCCGTTGTCTCTCGAACCAGATAAAGTTCGGATTTTCGTGCCCGATTTGTATTTACCACGTAGAACATAACCTGTGTTGGACCACTGTGCACATTGACGCTGGCCCGCCAGTCATACCTGGTTGGCTGAAGAACCTGTCTACCAAGAAGAGCCTAGGGCGCGCCCGGGCCTTGCAGAGAGACAGGAGGTTGGCGGGTCCGAAGCACAGACCAGGTTAGATCTACCCCACATAACTTTAGCTCGGTGAATCGCCGACGTTAATCACTTCTTGGCACCTGATCGTCACGCTACCTCGTAGCTGATGGGCCCCTACGAGGTCATTAGGTGCTGAGAAGCCTGAACAGTATTTGTGGTCAGTTATTTGTCTTCTATTATTTGTGTGTAGTCTTTTTCTACTCTACTTAGTCCATGTTTTTAATAACAATTTGACACCAGACTTACTCCAAGTTTAACCTGAGAGTAACTAGTCTTAAAGTGCGACAACTTTCATTAAACAGTAAAGGTTGCGATAATGGACTAGCCCAATTGGCAAAGGCGTGAAGCTATGTCTATTGAGCATTATGGAACATATAGAATTTAGAGGGGGTGGAATTCTTCCGACCTAACTGCTGTATTACGCGCTACTCCCGCTCATGACTTCACAAAGCGCAAGCTTCTCCACCCACTGAAACGGTGACTGGGCCGTAATTCTATTTACAAAATTACGGGGCATTTTCCTCAAACGATAAAAAAGCCTCCCTCGTCTAATCTAACCACGTCCAGGCGAAGTGGAACAAACATTCTCACGAAAAAACAGACGAGTCATTAGCGCCTGTGAATAAAAATAGATGGTTTTAAGTTAACATATTCTTTTCGTACACGTTTTTGTACAGTAGATTTTTTGAATGAAACAACTGTATACTTGGTGGACGGATAATGCAGTACAGTTAAAGCGCTGCTTTTAATTGAGGCACTGTCGACAGGTCCCAAGCGAGGGACAATGGCAGTATGAGTTTGAGTGTCCGTCAAACTTTGAGTTGGCGCTTGTCTCTCGCTCAGGAATGTCAGCGCCAGTATGAAATTTAAGCGGCGGTTTCTTTTATCAAATTATTTAATATGATACCGAACAAACATACGTTTTATGGGAAAAGTTGAGCAAGGTTGTAAAAGAAAAGCCAGATCTACCCGATAACGCCATAAACATGAATTGAGTACACTTTTTAACACCCGATGAAAAAAGGGGTGTTATAATATAAGTTTGAAGCCTCTGTCTGTCTGTCTGTAGGTTTTTCCGTAGTACTCAAGCGCTCAAACGGCTGGACGGATTTTAATGCGGTTTTTTGAATTTGAGCGATGGTTGTTAGATTAATTTTATGAAAATTGGTTTAGGGTTTCAATAGTTATCACCCTAAATAGGAAATAATTAAACTAAAATTTTGCCGTCAGAATTCATTAATGTGTCAATGGATTGTTAATTTTTAGGGTACCGTACTATGCTGTAGATAAGCTAGATACCTGAATTTTCTGTGACTTATAGGCCACAATTGACATAGGCAAATTCCCTAAATTCAGTCAATTTTAACAAATAGATTGGAAATAACAACCGTTCAAAGTTCCGTAATTTTTTCACTGACTGACTCATCATCGATCATCGAAATTGTAAACAAGCGAAGTCAGTATTCTCACAGAACCACTAGAAGATAGAGAATTGAAATTTTCACAGAATTTGTATTGCTATAGCAAAAAATAATGAACTGCGTGAGATTTTATTTTAAAGGGGTCCCCATATAACAATGTAGGCTATTGGTTTGGTTTGATATGAGTAGCGCAATTTTTATGTGCTGGGTTCGAATAAACGTTCGGACATAATACCTTTCTTATTATTTTTACATTATTAGTTTTAGTGCTTATGTTTTCTTGTGCGATGGTACCGAACCACAGACTGACTCAGATGTAAGACGGTACCTTCTTTTGCGAGCCCGACACGCACTTGATCGTTTTTTTTTATTTATTAACATTCTATACTTTAAACCCTGTATCTGTTTAGACTCTGGCTTTATTATTAACCTTTTGACAGTTTTATCGGCTTCGGCCGGCAACTGAAAGTCGTGCCACTGACGCCAATGATGCCCCGAGCCGAAACTTTTTAAAAAGATACTTTACCTCGTTTAGATAAAGTTGTATTTTGCTTAGCAGAGCAAACCGGTTTGGCGTGTGAGTGACATATTTTGTATTTGATGTGTGGCGGTCAAAAGGCTAACTAGTACAATCCAACTGGTCTCTCGTGTGCGATCTGCGCAGTGCAGCGATCTCTCAATCAGTACAGTAACCTGTGTTAACTTAAAGTAAGATTGAGCTATTACTCCAACACGCTGGCCCAGTGGTAGTTGAGGCTTCTGATACGCTCTACTACTCCATATACCTCCATAATAACGGTAGTAGTTTAGACTTTATTTTTATATATGAAGGCGCACCAACAAAAAAACACATAACATTAATTAAACATGAGAAAAAAATACTAGAGTCTATGCCTATTATAGACGTGCACAACATTCTTGAAAAAATACAAATCAAGTTAGCATCTACCACTTTCATATAAAAACTATATAATTTATAAATACTAGCATAAGACATGTAGGTATAATAATAATAATACCTTGGACACTATTTACACACATTAATCTAGCCCCAAACTAGGATTCCCTGTATCTTGGGTACTAGACAACGATACACATACTTATATAGATAAATATTATACTTAGATAGATAAACAACCATGACTAGGTTACAAACATCCGTTCTCATCAAACAAATATTTGCGCCCACCGGGACTCGAACCCGGGACCCTTGGCTTCGTACGCAGGGTCACTGCCGACTCGGCCATTCGTGTCGTCGTATAATAGGTCGGGTATAATTTGGCTATTCAGTTTCTTTAGCCTGCTTTTGCTTGAAGGAACCAATACCGTCTCGTAATATATCTACATGGCATGTTTTCCACAATGCATTCTAGGTAGCGAGCATTCTAGCCACAGATTCCAGCTAATGGCGTAGAAGGTTCGTTCTACAATGAGTCACCTCAAACGTATTTGAATTGATACGCCGAGAGTTAATGCGTGGCATAGATAGTCCAAAATTCTCACGATTCTCACATCCTGAACTTGGCTGTTTATAATATTGTGTAGGAAAGTCAGGTCAAGCAAACGCCTTCGACTATATAATGTGGTCAGCTTAAAAAAAGGACGCCTGTCCTCGTAAGAGTCCCTGTGACTGATCCCAGAGGAATTGAAAGCAAGGTGTCGTGTAAAGGCCCGCTGTATAGACTCTAGCCTCTCAACGTGAACACTATATACTGGGCTTAAGACGAGACTTCCGAACTCCAAAATACGTCGTACAAGAGCCTTTGGCCTTTAGGAAGGTATGTGTTTGCCATCATATTTCGCAAAATAAAAAAGAACCAGATAAATAAATAAAAACAAGCAGTGTCAAGCAAATATTGACTTTAAGATAATGTTATTTAATAGAATTACTCTGAAAAATGATGAGTACCAAAAACAGGGATAGAACGCGATAATTATTGCAGTCTGCTCGGATAAGGTAGTCAAATGAACGATAGCCCGGGCCTGAATGGGAAACTAATTGCGATAGCATGTCAATGATAACATCCTGTGTATTACGTCTCAAGATGTAATTGTTTATAGTTTGTCTACAAGCCCGTTCACACTGTTGCTATAATATATCAGGTGCTTACCTATGAAATCAGCGTTTTGTATGGAGAAATTGAAGTTAACTAAATTTTCAGTACAAACATTTTTGTATTTTTTTTAGGAATGACAGATCCTAATTTTATAAACTTTGTGTGTATGAATGAGACAAAATTTAGCTAACAGAAAATTTTATATAATTTTTTAAGTGTCGGCTGTAAAAAAAATATACCAATATTATCATGAAAATGGATGACATTTAGGAGGCACTGATTTTGAAGATAACATTTTAGTTATCAAATTGAAAATTAAAAGAAAATTTCATAAGTAGATGTAAAATATTGAAATAAATTTTAAAACAATAAAAAAAATTGGGAATATCTATTGAATTAAAAATTCGCCAATTTCATAGGTAAGCACCCAATATATTATATCCTTGACAAAAATACATACATATAAAATATATCCTGAGATGTATATAGATATAATGTGCATTATATCCCATAGTTTCAGGGCACCTTAAAGAATGGCCCTCTACACATCTTTACAACTGCTATAATATCATTTGCACATGTTGTAACAGAAATATATTGTCATAATTTAAAGGTTTGTCAGTGACATAATTGTGACACTTTGAAACCGATTTGATCCGACCATCTTTAGTTTTCACTTTTCTATACAAATCAACTGACCGCCCGACCCAAAATATATGGAGATGTCAAGAATATAGTTGTTCTGATCTAATAGGTTTCATAGTAAAAGTTTTTCTGAATGTTGTCCCTATCAATTCCTTTAAATATTACACCTTTCTGTCTGTTAAACGGTCACCTATCCAGTTTCCGTCTTTTCCAGTTCCGTCCATACTTCGAATTGCTTACTTCGCCAGGGCAAACTTCGGCGGGCGTGTAACGCGTGCCAGCTTGTTGGCTGCACCATCCCGGGGCGTGACCAAATCGAGTTGAAACTGCTAGCCACTTCTGCTCGTCTGGCTCAAGAACTCTCAAGAGAGTTCTTATTACGCTGAGAAAAACTTGTAATTATTGTTACGTGATAATGATAAGAGATATCGCTAACCGTGAGGTGTAAATATGATTTCGTTAATCTGAGGAAATATGGCAATTGAAGAAATGTGCCTTTAATCTACTTTTTTAATAATAGTTTCATCGACATTTAAAACACCCATTTTTAAATAAAATCCCGGATATTTTGCTGAAGAGGAATTTTATAAACATAAGTTCAAAGCGTGTTTGTGTGACTTGTGTATTTCTGTGGCAACTAGCGCTCAAAGGTATGGACAGATGCTTTTTTTTGGATTTTGTACTCAAGAAAGAAAACGGAACGATAATAGGATTACTCATGTGTATGTCCTAGATCTGTGAATAGTAGTTTATGTGACTGTTACTGAACCCACATTCATTTTAATACGTTCGTTTGTTTGTGTATTGATATTTAATTTCGAATAGAACTTCATCTCGACTTATATTAGAATTGAGGTCAAATCAAAATGCTTTGTTTTTCAGAGATGTTCAAATTTTGATGTGATGATAAAATCTAATTCCATGTTATGTATGAAGCAAAAAAATAAATAACACTTTCACAGATAAGAATGTTTTGTTGTAATGTTCTGTGCAATAAAGAATTATGAATAACTTTTTTATCTTTAAGCTGGTAGTAATTAGTTTTTTTCGAACGTATTAGAGGGTAAATGATATGAATGAAGATAAAAAAATAATGATCGTTGATAATAACTCAGTGTAAGTGTAGTGCAAGTTTTTTCTTTTTAACAATTTCTATATTTTGGTTAATATAACATATTTTAACCTCTGGAATACCACAGGCGTTAGATAACGCCACTTTTACGTCACAGGTTTTTAATGTTATTACCATGGCATAAGGTTTAAAATCGCGACCCGTCCCAAATACCCTCGGTTTTTGAGAGGTATAATAATAAACAATAATAATAATAAACATTTACATACAGGCACATACTTTGCTTCTGGCCCCACACTAGGATACCCTGTGTCGTGGTAACCGGAAACAGCGACGTCACTCACATATAAACATCCAAGACCTGGGGAAGTTTTTTTTTTTTTTTATTTTTTTTTCTTTACCCCCAGTCGGGGATCGAACCCGGGACCTCTCGCATGGTAGGCAGAGCCACAACCGCTGCGCCACAGAGGCCATCTATGCGTATGTAAATCTGGTGAAATGACATGATTTTATATTTTTGTAGATAAATTGTTAGATTATTGTTTTGTAGCTATTTTATTACTACACTCAAAGTATATTTATCTCTTATTCAAAGTTTTTTGGTACATCATTAGAGCTTGTATCATGGAGCCTCTTCTATTCTTGGCCTTTATAAATGATGTACTAAAAAGTTCCACGTCCAACGGTATTGAATGCGTATTACTGGGTTTTCATAAAATGCACACATAAATATACTTTGAATAGGAGATAAAATAAAATGTCCGTTAAGTATAGAGTACCACAGGGTAGTATGGTAATCTGAACTTAACGGGCCTGGTGCTCTTTACCAGCTTGATCTATATTATTAATATTTGAAATTGGTTGTCCATTTTTAAATATGAATTTAGGTTTTGTGTCGAGTCTGTTGAGTTTTATTAGTGGCTATTTATGATTTAGTAAGTCTAAATCATTTATCATGTTCATGAAGATTACTGAGACATGTTATATATTGTTAATACTATCATAATCTGAATCTAAATTATTGATTTATTTTTTCTAAAAGCACTTTCTTCCTCTACAACGATGTTATTAATTTCTAGATTAGTTAGTCTATTATGATTTGGAGCTACTGGCCGATACGTATTAATATCTGTTTTTATCTCCAGCTAACACCTTTGTCAGAAATGGCGATGTTTATTATTTAAACATAAGAAATAAAAAAAACTGAATGTACCGGATTTCGGTTGCAGAAGGTTAATAGTTCATTTATGGGGAACTGTATATGCTTTTATAATAAGTTACTACAGGGAATTTATTTTGATAAATGGGTAATTGTACCCATGCAAATAATAATAATAATAATAATAATCTTTATTTCCTGCTTACAAAAACCTATATCTATAAATACCTTACAACTAGAGATACATAATGTAATATAAAAAAAACACTAAATATAATCTAACCTAGCTAGGGATTTTCTTCTTCGTTCTCGCTTCCCTGTAGCGTCGGTAAACGATGCCCTCCGGCCAGTAATCTTTGGCCAGGAACATCGTCTTGAGGTCCGCCGGCACACGCAGTTTGAAGGAAAGGAACTCCTTGGGTCGTTCTGACTCCAAAACTTCGATCTGTACATTCGCCTCTTTTATACCAGACGGCGGATTTTTCTTCAGCTGACGTTCAACATCCTGGCAGGTCATTTTCACATCAATCCTGGAAATGTATAACTGAACGGTGGGAGCGGCAGCTTTCAGGCTGCTCTCACCGGCGGGGCCTGCGCCACGCTGATTGCGGCTGCGTCTGGAGCGGAGAGAATTTATCTTTTGGACGGAATGTGTAAAATAGTAGCCCTATGATCCGAGAGTCCTGATTCAATAACACTTGTTTCAACATTATCGAACTTTATGGCAAATTTGTCTTTGTTTTAGCAGTAATTCTTGTAGGCTCATTTAATCTTAATGAAAAGTGATATGTTGCTAGTAATTTTTCATTGTATTAGTATTGTTTTAAAAATTCGATTTGTATTAAAATAGTCTGCTATTATTATTATTATTTTACAATTTTCGTACAAAAAAGAACTTGTTCTAAAATTTGAAAAATTATATATATATGGTATTGATTACCAAATTTTATATACGCAAATAATTATGATATTTACGTCTCAAATATTTATCAGGGTTAAAGTCAAAATGTTTATTTCTACGCTCGCATTGAGGTTTATTTCTTGTTTCTATACTAGTATATTCGAGATGATTTTAATATTTTTTGCGAGTGTTCTTCACAACTATCACCAGGAGTCCTAATACCAACTTTTAAGAAACCCCCAACAGAGAAACAGGACTGCTTAAAGCGTAATATGACGGTAATAAAGGTGAGCCGCCCCGCTGCCCTGCTAATCCGCCAAGGTGAACGGTTAGCTCGTCTTTGGTCTGTTGCACATAAGCATCTCTCTATCCCACTAGTAGTAACGTTCAAAACAGTTACACCACGAATTTTATTAGATTACTGGTTCTGTACGATACGAAATTACATTAAGATTTTTAGACAGTGAATTATTAAACATACAATTAGCTTAATGGAAATATTGTAAAGCTGTTATCAATTTTTTATGACACTTTTTATACGTTTAATTGATATTGATCATTTCCTGTATTTCTGATGATAAGTGTTTTTGAACGTGCCTTAGAAACTTACAATACGGCCAAGTACAACTCGGAATCGCGCACAAAGGGTTCCGTTCCACCGTACAATGGTAGGGATGGTGTGGAGTGAATAGTTTGGATTTTACATAGCAAAATGTTGTTTACAAGGTTATAGGTGTGGGTACTTTCACACTCCATGTACGTAACCAGGTGCATTCATATTAGGTCCTTATATATGAAATTGGCGTTTTGTATGGGAGGAACATAAATTCGTTTTTTTATATAATATATTTATTTAATCAAAGTATGTACCATTGCTATCTATACACTTTTACCATCTCATCTCTTCGATCCCTTTACTAAAAAAAACATTCGGACGGGAATCAATAAAATCTTTGAAGGCTGTTTAGACTGCCCCATCGGAGTTTTTTTTCCCTTTCAAGAAGTTATCCAAATTTCGAAAAAAATGGTAATCTGTTAGAGCAAGGTCCGGAGAGTGCGGTGGATGTCTTAGACATTGCAATTGAAGCTCCTCTAATATAGTAGCCGACTGTTGTGCAGTGTGTGGTCTAGCGTTATCATGAAGCAGCAGTGGCCTAGAGCGATTGACCAGCCTCGGTTGTTTAGCAGCTAGCTTTTCCATCATGATTTGCAGTTGCTGACAATAGACATCTGCCGTAATCGTCTGGCCAGATTTAAGAAAGCTGTAGTGAACGACACCAGCACTAGTCCATCAAACGCTCACAAGTAAATTTTTTGGAATCAATTTTCGCTTGGGGCATGGTTTGGCTGGTTCGGCAGGGTTCGGGCATTACGATGAGCGCTTCCGATTATCATACAGGATCCACTTTTCATCACAGGTAATGATTCTATTTAAAATCCTTTCATTATTGTGCCGGGTGAGTAATGCAACGCAGCAGTCAACGCGCGTTTGTTGATTTGCTTCACTCAGTTCGTGAGGTACCCACCTTTCAAGCTTTTTCACCTTCCCAATTTGCTTCAAGTGGATTAAAACAGTTTTATCACTAACACCGCAGCCTGCAGCTAACTCGGACGTGGTTTGTGATGGATCCGCTTCCACAATAGCCTTAAATTCTTCATTATCAACTTTGGTCTCCGGCCGTCCACGGGGCTTGTTCTGCAGGTCGGAATTTCCAGCACGAAAACGTTGGAACCAAAAACGCACTGTTTTCTATTGCGGCACCGTTTCTGCAGCACTGGTGCCTCGTTAGAACTCATACTCGTAAATAACGCGATATTTCAAGTTTTCCATTTTGTAAGCTGAGTGACGCAATAAAAAAACAATTGAGGAAAAAACAAGTGAATTATAATTTTAGAAACACAAATACATGAGTAAATAGCTGTATAAATTTGAATTTGGAATTCCTAACCATAGAGGAGATATTTGAGATCAAAGTGGCCAGTACGGCGAAACGCCAATTTCATATGTAAGGACCTAATATATTTGTATGTGGATTGAAAGGATTGTTGTATGGGAGCCCCCTTAAATATTTTTTGTATTTTTGTCATAGCGGTGACAGAATACATCATCTGTGATTATTTCAACTGTCTAACTATCACGGTTCATGAGATACAGCCTGGTGACAGACATACAGACAGCGGAGTCTTAGTAATAGGGTCCTTTTTCATCCTTTGGGTACAGAACTCTAAAAATGGTAACAACATTGCAAATTCGGCTTTATTAAATTGCGGAAAATGCAGTTGATTGCAGCTTCAGCAGAACCATCTTTCAGAGTCCCTTCATCGCACCCACCATCGACATCGGTTGCCCGAATCTCCCCTCCCCATCCTATTAAGTTCACCTGCCCCACCACCACTCAGAAAACCAGAAGGTTTTAATCTACCGCGAAACCTATGGTGTCACCTGAACAGGCTGAGGACGGGCTATGGCCGATGCAACTACTTCTGGCACAAGTGGAGATAGAAAGATTCTGCCCTGTGTGAATGCGGAACAGAGGTCCAAACGATGGAGGACATCATCCAACGATGCCCAATTCATCGATACCCCGGTCCACCGGAAGACCTGTTCCACAACATAACCCTTGACGTAGTCAACTAGCTGAAAGATCTGTGACAGTATATACATGCATTAAATATAATGTGTGAACGTTAGGTAATTAAATAAGGAACGCTTTGTCATTAGGACCGAAAAGACATATAAATACAATCACTTTAGACTTCACTGGGACTTTACTTTGATAGATTGAACATCCTCCTAAGTGGTGACACCGACGTGATGTGAAGAATACCAGTGAAATAGGCGAATTCAAACACATCATTTTTCGAACTTTGTACGGAGACGTGAAGAAACAAACTCGAATGACCTAGTTACGTACCTACGAGTAGACTGACATAGTTTTCTTGTACCTACCTAAATTATTGTGCTAGAAGACGATAATATGGCAAACTCTAACTAATTTGGAGTTCCTGTACCACCACCAGTGCAGTAAACTTCGCTGCATCTAGAGATGTTCAACATGATGAGAAATTTGACAATGGAAGTCATAGCGCAGGCAGGTCAACAGGGACAACGAACATCGACGTGGACACCAAAGGGGATATTGAAGCAGGTGAAGATCCAGATCCAACAGCCGATTGATGAACCCAGAGCATCCCAACTATCTGTGCAGGTTTCACTTTCGCCACCAAGACAGGGCGACAGACTGTGAGAAACCATGCGCCTGGGATCCGAACAGAGCAGACTCGTGATATCACCACCACCGGGGAAACTAGACGCGGTACAGCTTGAGGCAGGAAGCGTACCACTCACCAACCACCGCCTAATGATAAGCGATCGTAAGGACCATATTTCCTTTCTAATTGATGCAGGTGCTTAACGTATCTGTTGTTTAGCCCAAAAATCGTGTAAAATATTATAAAACAACGGATTTCCAGTACAAGCTCTATGTAGCAAATAATTCTGAAATTGAAACTTAAAGTACATAAATACAACTTTAGAGTAAAATCTAGGACTGAGACGCTCTTTTAAATGAACATTTGTTGTTTGCGACGCAATATTGGGCGTAGACTTTATTTATAATTGTAGTTATACTACTTTTGGTAGATTTATACAATAGGCAGTTAATTGATACATAAACTAGTTAAGGATCGGAAATAAAAACAGAAAGTTAGGACCAGCCATCTTTTAGGACCATTCAACATGACCATCCGTATAGGGCATTGCTTGAACAGTTTCCAGAAATAACGGAGCCTACTTACTAATTACGATGTTACACCGAAGCATGGGGTTTACGACCACATAAAGACGACGGGACCACCTGTTTATGCGAAAGAAGACCTCTGCATCCAGATCGTTACAAGGTGAAGAAAAAGAATATAGGTAAATGCAGGAGATATGTATCTGCAGACCATCAAAAAGCCCGTGGGCAAGCTCATTGCATGTCGTGCCGAAGAAGAATGGACAGCTCAGGCCGTGCGGTGATTAACGATGCCTAAACGCTGTTACCAAACCAGACTGCTTTCCAGTACCAAGGTTGCAAGAATATACTTTAGGATTAGCAGATAAGTCAATATTTTCTAGCATTGACATCACAAGAGCCTACCATTTTATCAGCGTTCTATCTGAAGATGTGGAGAAGACCGCAATCATAATACCCTCGGACTGTTTGAATTTCCGAGAGTGGCATTTGGATTGTGAAATCCTTCGCAGACATTCCATAGGTTCGTGGATCATACAGTATTGCAGGTAATCCAATATGTGCAAGGTAAGGATGGGGAGATCGCAGAAAAGACGTCACATCATTTTTTTGTTTCATAGATGACGTCATTATAAAATCTGAAGACGAGAAAATTCACCAACAGCACCTAAAAACTCTATTTCAGAGATAACAAGACATAGGTTTAACTATTAATTTGGCTGAGTGTGAATTCAGTAAGGAGAAAATTGAATTGCTAGGTTACGAAGTTTCAGCAGAAGTTTATACCTTCCCGTCATGGCCGTCACCAGAAAAAAATAGACCTATATCGGAATTTCTGAGACCAAAACGATAGAAGGATTACGCAGATTTTTTGGTATGGCTAACTTCTATAGAGCCCACCTACCGGAAGCAGTAAAAGTACAGGTTTATTACAATAAACCTGTATATTATTATTATTATTATTTATTTATTATCAGATAGGTACACATCCATAGTAAATTATAAAAAGACAAAATATTTTGTACATTAACACACAGGTAACCTAAACTATTTTTTATTTTTGTATAGGTGCACATCTATCCAGTGTTTCAGCAAGGGACTATCGACCCTATCCCCTAACGCACTGATGATCCCATTCGAGCTGCCGCGAACACGACTCATCATAGAGGCTGCTCTCTTACGCAAGATGGCAAAAAAGTCATCCACTCTTGCCTCCATGAACATCGATGAGGCGCTGCAGTATCGCGGCAGCCCCAACACAATCCTCAGCGCGTTATTGTATTGGACACGCAGAGCGCTGTAGGCCCTCTGCGTATAGCGAACCCACAGACTGCAGGTGTAGAAGGTTTGACAGTAAGCTCTGAACAGTGTAAGTTTCACTTCTTTAGTGCACCGTGCAAACCTGCGGGCCAGCATGTTACAGCGAACCGACAACGCCCTGCGCTCTCTCTCCATGTCCAGATCATCTGTGAGTGTCTCCGTGACCACATGCCCCAGGTACTTAAATTTTGCGACTCTATTCAGGGCGATGCCACATAATTTGACAGGAGGCACAAAAGATGGTTTTTTAGTGCCGGCCTTGAATACAAGCATTTCGCTTTTTTTGGCATTGTACCTTAGGCCATGCGACTCGGCGTATGACCCACAGACGTCCAGTAGCCGCCTGAGGGCTCGAATCGAGGGGCTCAGCAGCACCATGTCGTTAGCATAGCTTATGTTGTTCACCATGACGCCGCCGACTGAACATCCGACCTTGGTGTCGCTGAGCTCCCCGATCAATTTGTTCATGAACAGGTTGAACAGCTTAGGAGACGTCAGCCCCCCTGTCTCACTCCACAGCTCAACCTGTATTCTTGACTTAATGAACCGGCCAACCTGACAGCGTTGCGTTGATTGCCATACCAATATTTGAACAAATCAATGTACTCATCAGGTAGGCCAGTTTCAGTCGCCAACTTTTTCCATAACATGTTATAGTTAACTAAATCAAACGCCTTGGACAAGTCTAAAAAGCAGGCATACACTGGCGTTTTTCTGTCTGTGTAGTACCGGACAGTTTGCTTGAGGCACATGATGGCACTTTCAGTAGACAGCCCACTCCTAAAACCAAACTGGGCATCGTGCAAGATTAGATGTTTATCAAGTTGCTTGTCAAGCAAACTGTCCAGCACCTTTGCCGTTATAGTGGCCAGTGATACAGGTCTATAGTTACCTTTGTCACTAGCATCACCTGTTTTATTTTTAATGATAGGTACAAAAATAGTTCTCATTAGCTCCTCAGGCAGATAGGAGTGTCCAATACTGGCGTTGATAAAAATCTTAAGAACCCTAGGCAGATGTGCACCAGCATATTTCAAGTGCTCAACGCTCAACCCGTCGTGTCCCGGCGACTTCCCTCGTTTCATTCCACGTATCGCCCAATCTACTTCTTTAATAGTGAAGCGAGTGTATTGGCTTGAAACTGCCCGCCGGGTATGAGCATCTGACACTACAGTGCCTGCGGTTGGCATAACTGCAGGCACTACATTAAAATATTCTTTAAACATATTGGCAATGTCGATATTTTCAGACAGACCCGCCACGCCCAGAGGCAGACTCGACCGGGGGCTCAGCTTGTTTGTCTGTATCCAAAAATTTTTGAAGTCCTTAGCTTCGTGACTAGTAGCAAGTATGTCCATTTTGATACGCTCATTGTTATCCTGGCACCATTTCAATTTATTTTTAAATAATCTTTTGGTCTCTTTCATATTGTCATAAACTGAACCATTGGCGGGTTTTCCCGAGAGTAACCATGATTGAAACCCAAGTCGAGCCTCCCTATGGAGCCCCGCTACATGTTTGTTCCAGCCCACAATGTATTTCTTCTTATTATTAACATTTTTGACTATGTAACTGCCGATAGCAGCCTCGCTCAATGCGTTAACTATGCGTTTATACAAATTATCTACAATTATTTTGTGATCAGTATTTGTACATATTCCATCATCGCAGTGTCTCAGCTCTGGAGGAAAGTCTATATCTCTTAAACGGCTATGACATACGTTTTAGTACATATCTATTTGTGCAGCGTCTCTATTTCCCCAAATGACATGAGATGGAGTGTGATTCGCTACTTTTATTTTAGGTGAAAGAACCGTGAAATCACACTCAATCTGCAAGGGAAAGTGATCCGACCATGACACATCATAACGCACTTCAATTTTACTAACAGATTTATATGCTACACTACTAGTTACACAGTGATCAAGCCATCGACAGCAGCCATGTACGTCACTAATATACGTATAAGTGTCTGAGTCAATACCTAGTGATTCAATGTCCGCACAGATCCACTTCCGGTCAGCACAGAATTGCAGTAGTTCATAGCAAAACAACTCACCAGGGTGAGCGTTGAAGTCCCCGAGTACGTACACATTGTCCACAGTGTTATCCTCAACAATGGCACTCACCTCCGATAGGCATTCAGTGAAGATTGGAAGGTTTTCTTTCGAGTCCGTAGGCATATATACGGAGAAAAACATAGCAGACCGACTAGCCACTTCGCACTTTATAGCCACCAATCGCACACTTTTACAATTGATAACAGTTACTTTATCAAACGCGGTTTTACGCCACAGAATAGCTACCCCACCGTAGGGCCTTCCTCGCAACACTCCCGCCGTCGTATCCACGGCCGATACTCCAGTCGCAGCGAAGTCAGGATGGATGCCGCTCAGGTAAGGTACGTCGTGGGGCAACAGCCAAGTCTCCTGCAGTGCAATTACATCCATCGATAGGCATAGCTCTCTGACATGGTCCGAAACACGCGTCACGGACTTACAGTTGAAGCTTGCGAGCTTACAGGTTCTGCGGCTCAGTTTCTCCTTGAAGCTAAAAGTTTATCAGTGTCTTTGATAGCCATCCGGCTAAATATAAAATACCTACGGAAAAAAATCCCGTCTGGTCATAGGTCGTCGTTGTAGAACACCGGTAGTTTGTCCTTTGGTATGTAGATTTTATATGAGTTGTACTCTTTTTCCTCTTTCATACCTACTCGCACTGGAGACACAACAATCTCAGTTTTCGCCTTTATGTACTCAGCGACATCCACTTCCGAGGATTCTAAAGAAACGTTGTAGATGAAAAGTGGTATTTTCGGAGCCGCGGCTCTAAATTTAGATGTTGGGTCAACAGGGGCTCTTCCTTTTCTTCCTACAAAACGAGATTTAGACTTTCGGTTCTCCACCGTTATCCAGCCATCTTGCTCAGATTGAGATTGCTCCTTTTTATTGTTTCCGACAGCTGGTTCCGTTAGTGTCTGAAACCGCGGTAGGGCCTCACCGGCGGTGGCGTCCACTGGTTGCCTACTGTTCGAAACCGCGGTACTAATACGGGCCTCCACGCGTGAGTTAGTCGGTTGCGCAGGCACCGCAGCCGTCTCAGCCGCCACGCTTGCGTAAGACAGAGACAGCGGCTCGCGCGCCTCAGTCGTTTGCGAAAGTGTTTTTTCCGTTGGCTTACCCTCCGGACTTGATGATGAGGATATTGATGACGCATCTTGCTGATGAGTTTCTGACACAGCAAGGAAATCCATAGGGCCACTATTATATTGTGAGACATCGACAGACACATCTAGGCCTTATATAACTGAATATTTCAGGAAGGGCGTGTTTGACTCGATACACAATATCAGTCATCCAAGTATACGTACTTTGCGGAAAATGGTGACAACAAGGTATTTTTGGCCAAGTATGAACAGAGACGTGACCACTTGGGCTTAAAATTGTGTCAACTGTCAAAAGTCGAAGGTAAGTAAACATACTGGGGGAGGTAGTGTCGATATTAAAAAGATTTTCATATAACAAAAAAGGGCCATTCGTATTCTTGAGGACCTTAGTACAGTATGGATTCGTGCCGCTGCTCATTTAAAAACCTCAATTAAACCTCAAATTACACTGAAAAAATATATATTCTGAGATCTACGTCTAATTTATGGCAAAATAAATATAAATATATGAATACTGTATCAAAATTAGGTATATTTGAAGAAAATAGTAAATTAGAACACCTACATCTAGACATAATCGGACCACTGGCAACGACACCGCAAGGTTACAGGTATTATATTACCATGATAGATCGGTATACTCGTTGGCTAGAAGAGTATCCAGTGGTGGATATCATCGAGACAGTATTAGAAGTGCTATATGAATGTTGGATATGTCGGTACGGAGTACCGGTAAGAATAACAACTGACCTAAGGACAGCTGAAGAGTGACTTATTCGACTCTCTCATGAAACTGTTAGGAGTCCAAAGGATAAAGACTACACCTTATCACCCTCAAAGTAATGGAGCGGTGGCATCGTACCCTTAAGACAGCTGTAACCGCCAGACTCATTTCATCCCAGTCATCGTGGATTGAGGAGCTACCAACGGTAATTTTAGGCCTACATGCAGCTGGGCTCAGTGACTCGAACATCAGTGTAACAATATATATAGGTTAGAAGATTGCACATAGATATTAGTTGCGCAAAGATTAGCACATCGCGGCCACAAACACGCAAAAATAAAGACTCACGTACACTGTTCATGCATCCGGAGCTGAGCAACTGCAGCCATGTATTTATAAGACACGACAAGGTAAAAATCCTTTAACGGCAGCGTATCAGGGTCCATATCTAGTTTTAAGTAGAACAGATAAAGTATTTAGCGTACAATTACCAAAACATTTTACAAATATTTCAATAGTTCAATCTGATTGAATGCGTAGTCACTCTGTTCCCATTCGGTATCTTTTTTTACAACACTCTCGGCTCCCAGTCGGCGACCGTAGGATCTGAAGATTTTGTGCAAGATGCAAGACACTACGTTCTTTACATTACATAACAGATCTGGCGAGTGATTTTGTTCAAGTGTATGTATTGAAAAGTTCTGTTAATGTATGCAATGGCCGTTGTACTATCAATTCCTTATAAAAGATTACAAACTTTTAAATGAGATCCGAATATTTTTAAACAATAGAGAGCAGCTTTCTAACAAATTAATATAGAAATTTAGGTCAAAATTGTCCGACTGTCCCCCGGCGATATGATTGCCGCAAGCTGCGGTTTCGTCCCAACCAGTAGAGGTTGCATCGCTAAAAAATCTATATAATATTCATTGTTTCGCAATGATGAACATGTTTTTTGAATATTGTTCCTCCTCTACTCCAAGTCCGGCCGAATGTGTTCAGGTAAGTTCATGCTTTTATTATAATTGCTAGAATAGTTAAATGCCAAAAAAATCTCTTTCAAATGCTTTTGTATATAACGAACTGTATGTAAGTGTTGGACTGGCAAAGGTAAATAGGCCTAAAAACTCTGCAAACTGTCTTATATTGCACGTACAAATTCTTAAAAAAATTTCAACCTTATCACTAATACGTGATCTTTTGTCTTCAAGTAAAGAGAGTGGCATACTTGTTGTGTCCAAAAGAAAACCAAAAAACTGGCATTTTGTATTGGGTGTCAAATTGCTTTTTTCGTAATTTTATCAAAATACCAAGGATGTAAGTAATTTTTCTGTTTCTTAAATATTATCTCTACAATTTAAACTGCTATCCCCAATTAGTAGAAAATCGTTGAAATAATAAACTGACATATAGCCAGCTGCTTTAAGGCGCTGCAGGACAGGTTTGAGAAGTTTTGTGAACACATGGTGCGGTATATAGGCCGAATGGAAGAACATAAAATTCAAACAATTGTCAGTATTTCTGAGATTGCCATTGTAATCATAAAAGTTTACGATGCACTGTATTTATAGCTACTAAAAATATGCGTCTTTTACGTCAATATTAGCCATTAGTCAAATCTTCCATTTTTAAATGTTCTAATTTAATTTATTTATTTAGATGTTTGAGATTTAAAATGACCTTGTGTTTTCCGTTCTGACTAAGTACCGTGAACATAGGCGATAAAAAAAAAACTTCACAGGGCCCACAGCTGTAATATAATTTTAATTCAGAAGCTCAGAATTCATCAATAAGCTTAGTTTCCTCTTGGGAATAGCGTCTAGCCTGAATATCCATTATTTGGATTGGAATTTCCTTGAATGGTATTTTATACCCCTTTATCCAAGATAGTATTGTTGGATCGCTTGGTCATAAAAGAAACGTTGTCTACCAGCGGAAAAGCTGGGTAGTACCAGTCAGTTTAATGCGATGATGTTTATCTTCTGTTCCTCCCATGGTAGGTTAGATCGCCTCCGCTGTGGGTTGAATATGCTTTGTCTCAACTCGTTGCCGGATCTAACGACTGCTCTTGAAGAACCTAAGTGGTCGGGTAGATCTGAGCCGATAAGATACTCATCTATTTTTGTATTATTTATGATATCCCTTGTTTATTTGGTAAATGTTTTTATGTTGGCATATCTCCGCGATTGCGATTCTCTGTAGTGGAGATCGATCAGCATGCGTCCTTCATCGCTAAGTGTTTTTTACGGCGCGCATTGAAGATACATTGTGCGCTAGGGCCCTATTCAAAGCCTTACTTACCACGGAAAGGCAGCTAGATAGATGTCTTTGTTTACCCACGAGACAGGTTAAACCTTGTGTGGAGTCATCAAGCAATTATGTATTTTTTATTTTTATTTTATTTTATTTGTTTCAGGTTTGCCAACAGACAATACATGTTTTCTTAATATAATTCTTAAAAGTTTACATTTTAGATGTATAATGTATAATGCCCATTTATGCCCATTTATAATGCTCATTTATGTATAATGCCCAATGTTATTTGTTGAATAAAAAAATGATTTGACCCTGGTTGTATAAGTCCTTTTTAGGGTTCCGTACCCAAATGGTTCCAAACGGGACCCTGTTACTAAGCCTCCGCTGTCCGTCCGTCCGTCCGTCCCATCCGTCTGACACCAGGATGTATCTCATGAACCATGTTAGACAGATTAAATTTTCACAGATGATGTATTTCTGTTGCCGCCATGACAACAAATACTAAAAAACAGAAAACAATAAATATTTAAGGAGGCTCCCATACAACAATACTTTCAATACCACATTCAAACTTATGAATGCACCTGGTTAAGTACATGGAGTGTGAAAGTAGCCTCACTAATAACTTTGTAACAACATTTTGCTATAAATCCAAACTATTCACTCCACACCATCCCTACCATTGTACGGTGGTACGGAACCCTTTGAGTGCGAGTTAGACTCGCACTTGACCGTTTTTTTTGGTTGATCTCGCCAAGAGCTTCATTTCTAAAATCAGCTTAGGTGCTTGCATGCTTGGACAGTTTTCGGCCATTAAATAGTTGCGTAACAGCTCAGTCTTCTGATCAAAATGTGTTTCCATCTAGTAGAGCAATATATATGTATTTATGTATATTTTAACTAAAGGCTTCTTCCTTGGATGGATCAATCTAACGTCTCCAGTATGTCCGGATCTAGAGAATACTCGTCCTCAAGTCCTAGTTCAAGCCCGTCTTGCGGCCCTTGTTGTAGTTGCGGCCCGTCTTGCGGAGCTTGTTGTGGCTGCGGCCCCTTTGGCAGCACTTGTTGGGGCTGCAGTCCGTCTTGTTCAACTTGTTCGGGCCGTGGTTGGTACAATTCGTGGCTTGATTCCTCTAACGATACGTCATTCGTAATTTCTTCTATGTATGTATCAAAAGTAACGGTGGCATTCCACCTAGCTTTATAAATTTACGGCTTCTCTGACATTATTATACAACGCGATATAAGCGGAGAAGACACATTGCATCACGCGATTTACGTGTAGTACAATGTGCCTGCAAATGTGATACAGCTCTGCACTATACGATTTATGTAGTGCGGGGTTTGGTTATAATTGCAGCACTGAACGATTTACGTGGTGCAATGTTCGTGCATATTATTTACCGTGCAATAAAGTATATTGAAGTATGGTAATACGTACGTGGAGGTCGAGTGTATCACGCGCGATAATCGTGGTGAATAATTTAGATTTTTGAGGGAAGTTATAAAAAAATATGAATTTTTCACTGGTCCATTTCCAAAATCCATGATAAAACAAATTACCCTGGTAAATGGCCCAGGTTCGTTAATGGCGTCACTTTTCGATGAAGATGAAGTATTCCTCCAACCTCGATAAAGATTCGCCTTTTCCTTGGGGTTTTTTGATTTCCTTCAAGATTCTATGGCATCACAATTTTCCGAGCGTTTTCTTTTCCCTATAATCACAGAACCCATCACAAAGCTGAGATACAAAATAAAATTGGGAAATAAAAAGCAGCGCGTGCAACTCGGACGACACACAAAAATGGGGTTACGAGGTTAGGGATACCTGCCTACATGTAAAAAGCATTCGTTTTTTAGCTATTTTATATCGTTAAAAAGTGTGGCGAGGATGGCACCATACTGCGTACTTAATACTCAGTATATAATGTGTATTTATAAACCGGACTTTCTGAAACATAAAGGACCGACGACGGCAGTGGACGAATTTATTCAGCATTAACCTATGTATTACGAAATATTTGTTACATAGTTTTGTATAGTAGATAAACAACTAGAACGACTATCATGCGTGGAACGTTATGGTTTTTAACGTTATCAATATACCAGGCAAGCAGCGAATCATCGCATCTCACGGCCGTCCCAGCAAAAATCAAGTTACGCTGAGTAGATTTTTATCGAACTCCACCAGTTTTCTGATTTCCTGGTATAAATTGAAGACGTGGGAGTAATGCGCCGGAAATTATTTTATTTTGATCAATAAGTACCTAATGTAAAACGCGTATTTAATTATAGCGCCAATAGCACAACAACGTAATTTATAAATGATGAACCAAGGATAGCCAAGAAGCCATTTAAAAAATTACAAACTCAAGTATATGGAAATTTGTGCAAATACTGAAAGTTTCTGAAGTCTGGAGAAGTTTTTGAAGTACATTTAAACCAAAATTATTTCTGGATGACTGTTTGTTGATGTTATGAAGTTAAAAGCTGATTAAAGACTCATCTAAGTAATAGTTAAATATCGTGCCAGTAAAGTAAGATGCGCGTGACTTAAACTAGGTTGCTAACTGAATACAATATTGTGCGGTTTGACTGTATATTCTCCCGAACCGGGATTGAACCTAAGGAAAGGTTAAGTTAAAATTAACGCATAGTTAAAACATAAAAATAATGAATAATGAGCTTATAATTAACGCGTAGTTGAAACATAAAGTTAATCAATAATAAGCTGAAAATTAACGCAGAGTTATATTCATAAAATTAAATATAAGTATCATCATCAAAGTTAAACGCAATGTTGTTGTTTTGCATGCGTTATTCGATGGCGTCGTTGTCGCTCGGAGCTCCATGTCTGCTTGTCGTCCCCCTCGGTGGTGATGACGCATCGATGGTGTTGCTGCTCACTTCCATTCGAGACAGGCGCATAAGGTGAAGCCGAATATGGCTCCTGCTAGCGCCAGGTAAGCGACGACGTATTGATGGATGTCGTGGCTTGTTATAGCGGCCGGGAAGCGTTCTTGATACTTTTGGAATCGGAAATTTTCTTCGATCTCTTTAGTCTCTGATATGTAAGTGAAGTTATTATCATCTTAGGGCGTGTTCTTTAGTGTTTCTTTCACTAGATCGTTAATGGAAGTACCTTTATATACCCCATGAACTTCCAGGTTGTCGTCCCATGAGATCGAGTTATTGAAGACGTCGTGGGAGTATACTGTTGTATGTGATTCTTGCAGTTGGCAGCCTTGAGATAAGGTGACCATTGTTGCACCGGTAGTTCGCCGCGTTGTAATACGGTCCTCATATATGACTCGAAGCGTACAGTTACCGCAACAAATGCTTAGCCATGTGTTTTTTGCTCGGAGTTCAATTCACTCGTTGTGGCAGGTAGTTTGTGTCAGCTGACAGGGCAAGGTCGGCCGATGGCTTGTAAGTTCTGAAATAAAACTGTTGTTACGCCGTTGTTTGCAATTTTGCAAATCTTCTTTGTTTATTTTGATATAAGAGATTCTTTCTAAATTGACAGAATTGAACTGTGATGTAGACTGCAATCTTAGCGTTGTTTATTGCTTCTGGATAGATATGGTATGTACGTCGTAAATTTCGAATTGTTCAGCGTTTAATATAGGTACGTGGACTTGAAATATGAAAAAGTTGTTCGTTATTCTTCCTCGCATGTAGAATAGCTCGTAGACTTCCTTGATATCCTCATCGATGCTATTGATAGGTAACGATAATGTTCCAGGTAGATTGTTCCTGATGTCATTCAGTAATTTAATCATGAAGACCGGTGTAAAGATGCGGTGCACTCCAATCTTGTAGTGATATAGGTCAGTTAATGCGTCGAGTAGTATATCTTGAGTGTTCTTCAAGTTGTTGATGAGTAAGCTTGCTGTTAGTGATGTAGAGCTGATATAGTTTATGGCTATGATCGGTTCCATAGCGGTCGTGATGTTCCATAGTAAGCCATAGTTATTTCCATATATCTTACTAATGCAGAGAAACAATACTCTGCATTAGTAAGATACAAAGGTTTTCTTCATTTTTCTTCAGGGCTTTATTCTCTATTTCCACAAAATATTCAGCTTATAGGTGAGGCTTTTAGTTGATACATTTGTATTTTTTCTCAACGCTCGTATTTCGTTGACAAATTCTATATGTTGTATGTGTTTTGTTATCGCTATTGTAGCGTTGTTGGTATCTGCACTCGTAAGGTGCATCGTGTGCAAGTCGCGTGCCTCGCTGCCATTGACCCGGGCTCGCGTTCTGCTGATGAAGCGCAAAATCCAAGCCACGATTCGTTTGATTAATGTTAGTGAGCTATGTTTATTTATCAAAACATTGATGAAGTTTTCTTGTTTAGTTGTTATAGCTTTCTTTTCAAATTTAAGTTTTCCCCCGATCTCAGTTGTGATATTTAAAAACATGAGTTTCTCTCTTGTTTAGCCAAGCTGGGCCTAGCCACCACAGTTTGAAGTAGAATAGTTTTACAGGCAGGAGTCCTCGTGATGCGCAGTCAGCAGGATTCTCCTCGGACATGACATAGCTCCATTGTCCTTTCGGTAGCTCTGATATGATGTGTTATTCACGATTCCTCAAAGAGCCCTAGCGTTACTAGAGAGTCGTACCAGGCATACTTGACAATCTCTTTGTGTTCTCAAGCTTAAGAAACCTTCTCCATAAGTTTTGACAGCAGAACTGCCAAACGCGGTAAAGATTTTTCTATTTGATTGGCACCACTCTTGTTTTCGGAGCATTAAGAGTTATTTTTGTTTCGCCGCTCGGAGTCTCCGCGTTACTATAAATAACGTAGGCGTAGGCTTTTTCGCTGGCGTCATAAAAACCATGTAGTTCAATGGTTTTTGATGTTGTGCCGAGCCATCATTAAAGTTTCAGCTCTTTGATGACAGGGAGCTCTCTTTTCACTTTTATACAATCCTCACAGAGGTTTTCTGGTAAAATTTCGTCCCAACCAGTTTGATTGAGCCATATTCTTATGAACATAATTTTTTCTCCAACGGTTACGGGTGATATACAGCCTAATGAGTCGTATAGCGTACATATTGCCAACAATAAATTTCGTTTAATTACTGAGCTATCTTGTCGAATGTGTCGAAGTGGGCTTGTCGAATAACATTATTGTCGAATAACATAACATTATGTGGGCTTCAGAATAATAATATAAAAATTACCCTTCAAAAAACTAAAATGATGCAATTTCATCAACCACAAGCAAACCTAATGAAACTAAACATAAACAATGATAACAATAACGTAGAAATAGAAAAAAACAATGAAACCATCGGACTGCACCAAGACCAACACTGCGGATGGAAACTGTACGTAGAAAAACTGTGCTCTAAGGAGATTAACGCAGATTGCGACCACAGAGGCAGATGTTACTGCATTTTCAGATATTTGCATTCTATCCTTAGTTACGGTAGCATCTTTTTCGGAAATTCTACTCATAGGGACAAAATATTTAGGGATCAGAAAAAATGGATTAGGACCGTCGCTAGCATAAAAAGACTGAAAGCTGCAAACCCTACTTCAAAAAATTAGACATTCTAACTTTTCCATCGATATTTATCCTAGAGTGCTTAATATTCTTTACTAAAAACTATCATGCACGCTTTATAGAACGAAAAACAATTCACACAAGAAATCTACGTAATAAAACCATAAAGAACTTCCTTCTCCTAAATGCGTGCTAAATAGAAATAGCGTTTTCTAAGTCGCCATAATAGTCGTTTATGTCACTGATACATAATGGAGGGTATTAAAACTCGAGTGTGGGTTTATGAAACAAGATGAAGGCGAGTTTCTTAATAATAACAATCGAAAGTTTTAATGCCTAATTATGTACAGTTACATACACTAATAGATCTACACACTTATCATAAGCTCTCTTTGATTTGTTCAAGAACCGCATGTTCGACCGGCATTGTGGCATTGATAATTGCTCCTGCACTTATTTAGCTTGCTCAGTAGTACTTCACAGACAAACTAGGGGCGGCACGCAGTCGGGCGTCGGCGTTCGAAATTTGAATGTCATAATTTGACGAAAATTTAAACATTATGGTCATAGTCATAATGTATCAATATTCAGAAAAGAAATGAGTTTTTACCTAGTAGTATAGTATTATGCTGGTCGTAACCTGCGATTTTTGGACGCAGTTAAGAGGGTTTATGATACATTTGTAGATAAAAATATTTAACCTATTACCAAATTCTATAAAAACTTTGGATTTACATTTTATCAAAAAAAACGGTTACTAAAATCTTGAAACATAAAATGTACTATGATATCAATGAATGACAATTTACTTAATTATAACATTTTTTTTAATGACAAAGAAATGATTACTCAACAAATCCGCATCGAAGTAAATGGGCTGGATTGAGTTTTCTTGCAGTTTCTTTCTCGTCTTAGCCCACGGTTTATGAAGCAGTATAGCATATAATATAATTATACCTAGAGTCATAAAATAAAACGATAATAAAATTATAATACTAATACTGATTTAATTTGTAAGTATGTCCACTAAATGCTTCTTCATAACTAAACATAAGAAACAAAATACGTATCTATAAAAATAAAATGCCCCAAGAAACGCCCGCACCAAACGTGCCCATTACACTGGCAGCATTACCGCGCTGCACAGCTAGCGAGATCCTCTGTGACAGGAACGATCCGGAGCGGTGGTCAAATCCTCGGTCCCTCAAACGACGCCCAATGTCCTTGACGTAGGGCCTACCCTGCGAACCCCACACCCCTGTGGTCTCGACGGCCAAAGGAACAAACAGATAACTTCCCATTAGCTGTGCGTATTTAATGCATTTCATCCGCGCTGCCGACTCAGTAGCGGCACCCGGGGTTACCATAGTTGAGCTGATGTCTGCCACAGTCGCAAGGCCTCGGCCGCAAAAGGAACGTTCAAATTGTCACCATTAATATTCAAACCGCATGCGAAGAGGCCAAGAAAGCCTGGAGTTCCGAGACCACCAATTCTGATAGGAAGTGCTGCCTGTGACCACTGGGAGGGAGACATCTTCACATTCAAAATCATCTTCAAAATATTCTTCAATCTGCCTCCCCCCTGCACATCCAGACCGGAGCCGGAGGAATATGTTAACCTCGGCTGGGACAAACAATATGTCCACTACTCTAAATATGTTTAGATTACATTTAGATTTAAGATCTTATATAATACCATCATTTTAAACACTGTAAATAATATAAAACCTAGTAATAAACAATGATGAACAAATAAACATTTTTGTATTTGTATTTGCAGGATTCTGGAAATTCCCAGTTATACTTTAACGTGTCTGTTCTTGGCTTCCAGTCGAAGCCCAATGCTTTGGTAGAGTGTTCTTGTTTAAAGTTTAGTGTGGTAGTTTAAATCTGATCTTCGACAGGTTTTTTTAGTTTTTCAGGGTGATTGCTGGCCCACTCTCGTAAGTTGAAAACCACTCTGAGCTTAGTAGTGGTCAACTGCTCAAGTAGAACCCGCTGATGCGCTTTGAAGTTTCTGTTTCTGTTTTTAGGTTCTGTATGTGCGGCCATTTGTTCCATTCAAATGTTGGGCTTGGTAGCTGGTTGACTAGTTGCATCATGACAAGCGCATCAGTCTCGAATGTGAATCCTTCACAAGTGAATGAGATCCTTGATATCTGGCTCGAAAGACCATTTAATGTATGGTGTAACCCATAGTTTACGGGATTATCCCACACACTCGTAGAAGTTGATTTAAACCAACATAATTTCTGGATGACTGTTTATTGATGTTGTTGACTCATCTAAACAATAATTTTTCAAATATTTGTTTGATGAGAACGGATGTTTGTTCCCTAGTCATGGTTGTTTATCTATCTAAGTCTAATATTTATCTTTATAAGTATGTGTATCGTTGTCTAGTACCTAGGGCTAGATAAATGTGTGTAAATAGTGTCCAAGTTATTATTATATTATTATTATTAAATTAAATATCGTTAAGGTAAAGTAAGATGCGCGTGACTTAAACTAGATTAAGACTAGACTGCCTGAATAAAATATTGTGCGGTGTGGCCGTACAGAATGAGACCCGCTATCATACTTGTTATAATTATTGATTTACAAGTACATTAATGAATTTTTCTTGCAATAATGCATTTTTGAATTCGCTGGAGCCTTGAGAGTGGAATTTTATTCGCCCTTGTTCTCCCACAGTGGTCCAATGTCTCTACATTGGACCACTGTGTGAAGAGGCAAAAAATGACATTAGCTAAGTAAATGCAAATATCTTAAGTAATTAGAATTTTTGATTTTGATTGCGAGCAGCAGTTAGACCACTCATGCTAAGGTACCTCTTCAATGGCTTTGATGAACACACTCATCACTCCCCTTCCAGGCTCGTTAATCGAGAACCTCGGAGCTTATATTTAATTCTTGGAAACAAAAACAAATCACAAAGTCCGGACTGTATAGTCCAGACTGTATGGTGGATGTGTCGTCTGTTCCACATTTGCAGCCTTCAAATATGCCTTCGTTAGCTTAGCGGAAAGTGCAAACGCGTTATCGTGGTGAAGGTCCACATTGTTTCTAGGTAACCTTTCGAGAACTTTTTTCTGACACTGACACTGTCTGTTGATCTTCGAGTGATATTTTTAAGTGATGTCCTGTTTTACAAACAACTCAATAAAATAACCGTTTTTACCAGTGCTTTGGCTTATCTGAAATTTGGTTGGCAAATCTTTTGTATTTAATTTACTTATTTATTTATTATAGATTGGATATAAGATAAAGTGCACTGGTACATCCTGGAAGGTCAGCAATTCTTTCAAGGGTCAGTGCATTCTCAACTACAATAAGATACCTCTGGAGATTTTGAGAATGCCATTTGCGCAATTTAAAAAGCATATTAAAGCGACTTGGTCGATAAATGATATTACAATTTTCAAGATTACTTAAATGATGGGTGTGTTAAGGGTTAGTCTAGCTCAACAGAGACATTCCTATTAATAATTTTGTAATGATTTATTCCTGCTTATTAATCATAATAATTAATATTATAATATTTGTATTAGTTAAGCACAACAAATTTTTAAAAGAGATCCAAAAATCAATCTGTGAGAGTTTATACTCTACTCCCACAGTGTTCCAATGTAGAGAAAAGGCAAAAAATGACGTTTGCTAAGTATATGTAAATATCTACAGTAATAAATAACTTTAACTTTGACTTTGTCCTTTCATGGAATATTTTCCTATCATGCCTTGGTTTGCTGGAAGAAATCTCTTTGAGAGATAAGCTCGCCATTGTACATATATTTTCCCTTAATTTAACTTTTTAACATATTTGGCAATTAATATTTATTAATCATCAAAAGGGTGACCTGCAATTACATAGTCAGGGAGATGATTCCGCCCACGTCTAAATTTTCTGACTGATGGGCCTTCATAATCAAAGGCCATTTGATTATCTTTAGCAACTCTTTTGATGATTGAATCCACAGCGAAAATCGTAATAAATCATAGACAGAATATGTTCGCGACTTAATTCTATTATAACAACGACAAACTATTTTCAAAACTCACCCCAGTGACAAAAATACGGCAATCTCGAAGTTTTAAAATGTATCAGGTTTCGAAAGAGTTTTAAAATTCCATATATTTTTTTCATAAGTGGCCAGTTCCAAAATCTATCAGTATATCCCTTGCATTAACGTTTTCCTAGTTTCGATCGCGGCCGGGATAAAAAAAAAATCCCCTGGTCTTGGATGTGTATATGTGTGTGATAGGAAATTTGGTCAGCATATTAACATAAAAATGAGCTGTAAAATTGGAATAATATTAACGTTCACGAGCGCTCAACGTATATTTTAACTAGGATGATCTTAAATACCAAATAATCCCCGATTTTTTATTATAAAATATAAATAAACTGCAACAAGAATACTGACCGCACCTTAGAATTTACCCACAAAACAAAATAAATTTTCCAAATTGTTTAACTACTTATGTTAAACCGTTATACAGTGATTATGTGATATCTGAATGTAAACCTAACAATTGTTTTATTATCTACAAAATCTTAAACCCAACTTTACCTGAACTAAGCACCTAATTTTCTTTTGGGCCCATAAGTTTTAATAATAATAATAATATTTATAATGAAAACACCATTTAATCAATCATTATTATCTAGTCAATCAATAAAAAATGACCTAAATGCAAACAAAAAAGAACGAAAAATTAAAATTTGAAACATATTTTTTTGCAATCGCAAAAACACTTATGTTACTTATGCTCTTACATGTTCAAACCATTTATGTTTCTTTTGCTCTTACAGGTTCAACCTAACACGACGGATAAAGGAGGCTCCACTTCGCTCACCCCCTTTACCCTTCACCTAAGCTGCGGCACCACTTCGCTCTTATAATTGCTGTGGAAATCAGTATGTTTGATGTGCGCTTAAATGTTCTCCAATTAAATCTAATTAAAGCCTAAAACTTTTCATTGTATGATGAAGCAGTTCTTGCTTTAGCAATAAGAATGTTTCATACATAATTTTCATTAAAACAGATTAGCTTATTTTGGATAGGATTTATGATTTTGTTGTGGTGCTTATTTTGTTAATTTTGTCAGTTTTTTGCATATATGGTAGATTAGTGAAGATAGTTCGTTTGCATAATTTTATTTGAGCTTCAATTTAATATTCCCCAAAGAATATAAACGAACATTTGAAGAAAGTGGTCGAATTGGGAAGTGTTCAATTTGGGATGTGATCGAATTGGGAGGAGGACAAAATGCGAACTTGTTATTATATGAACCTTGACATAATGGGAACTTGTCAAATGGTCACAAAAAGGGAAAGCAGCCAAAATAGTCACAATGGACCTAAAGGAATATATATCTGCATTTCAAAAGCTTTACATACTGTTGGTTGTAAATCTTTAAGTTATATTTCAAACTCATTTCTCTCACGTCAAGGAACCACACCCTAGGAGCCATTGAAAGGCGTGGCCCGCCTTGAACCCGAGTGATGGATAGCCGATGCCGCGCAAACAGCCTCTATATATTACTTACTAGCCGAATGCACACACTGCTACTCAGAAAAAGTTCCTCTCATGGCTACACCACCGCTATATAAAATAATAATAAAAATAAAGGATTTTATTCCAGAAACTAGCTGATGCCCGCAATTTCGTCTGCGTGGACTTAAGGAAGTTTCGTTTAAGATACATATAAGCACATCTAATAATATTTTGAGACTTAAAAACATAAAAGGCCTCTCGCAAATTTTAATTTTATTTAATATTGATTTTCAACAAAAAATACGAATTGAACATAAAGTCTAACAGCATTTTTACCAGAGGAAGTGACGTAATAGTTGTTGTCAGTAAGGGAATTTGTAAGAAGAATATTGACGCATAGCACTTACCCCCTCGAGCACAGTTGGCTACTGTAGTACCCAAAAACCCATTGAAGGTTTTAAATTTTGACGACTTCTGAGGCGCAGCGGTTGTGGCAAGTTCCAAAGAAGCAATGTGGTCCTTCACCACGTACACAGTCGTCGAGTAAGTAACCGCCGTCGCATCGGTCGCCGTATCAGCCGCCGCCAACGAACGGCCACCGTCGCAACGGCGGCCGCTCCGTTGACCGGTGCTTTGATGGCGCTGAATAGGGCGGCCGAACGATTTTCCATTATAGGTTTAGGTAAAATGCGCCTAATATCATAGTTCTTAGTGTCAACTAAACTTAGAGGTCAAATAGTTAACATAACATTTACTTATTTATTTTAATTATTTATTTATTTACAGGTTTACCTAATGAGATAGAGTAGTTAACTATAATCTTTTACAATTTTTATATTTAAATAATTGTACTACTCGCCATATTTAAACATGTTTAAACACATTTGTTATGACAACAGATTGTTTCCAGTGCTTTTTTATGAATTCACTCAGTGTACTCGAGAATAGATCTATTTTATTGTGAATGTGGTTGAGCCTGGAGCAGTGCCTTCTGGAGTACATTTACTCAGACCTGATAACAATTCCGAATTATGAACTTTGGTATGCAGTAACCTATAAATATATACTAACATTGTAAGATCCGACCTGACGCTGAGTTTGTTGTACCCCACCATTCCTAAAATAATATACATCGAGGGGTGCACGGGATATATTTATTGCTGCCTCAGGTACAGAAATCTTACAAATTTATTTTGAATACGCTCCAGCATGAGACTATATTTAGCCTCATGTAGAGCCCAGATGACTGCATTACATTCTAACTGACTTCGAACCAACATTATATAATGTTTTGATTGTACTAATGTTCGTAAACTCATTGGCCCTAGGGTGTACATATCCAAGATTTCTAAAAGCCTTTTTGCAGACATTAGTGATGTGACCGCTAAAGTTGAGGTTAGAGGTAATTTGCACCCCAAGATCCCTGACTCCCGTCACTCTTTATAGCACGCCCCCTCTACTTGGTAGCTGAATTGAAGCCATATTGAAGCCATATTGAAGCCATATTGAAGCCATATTGAAGCCATATGGAGCTTGCGCCCTGGAGAACTTTATAGCTACAAATTTTGATGTGTTAAATTGTAACCTGTTCTCCTTAATCCACGCTACCATGCACCCTGTCGATGTCTCTCTGTAACTTTTCGCAGTCAGATGTGCTGCATATAGGTAGGAATAGCCTAAAATCGTCTGCTAAGTGCAGACAGGTAGCATCCTTCTTGCTACCGCTGGACCGCTTTATTTTATAATATTGGCAAATGAATCCACCGGTAAAATGTGTACTTCAATTACTTCTTTTGGCCCAAAGCTTTATATGAGATTTTCAAGTTAATCCTGTTTTTTTATATTTTCTTCAACTATCCCCCTATTTTCGCGCAGGTCTTGGATTTCTATTTCAATCGACATTAACTTATATTGAAGTCTCTTAAAGTTCCTCGCCTGTTCATCTTGTTGATACTTGATCTCCGTCCCGAGCTCCTTCAGCACTCGAAGTGTTTCCGCGTTTTTACGAACATTCGATGCGTCTTCCGTATTTCGTGAACCTCGGAACTGAATATTGATGAAGCTACTCGGTGTGAAGGTCTCGTTCATCAACGCTCTTTTAATTGGTGTGTCCAAATTCCCCAATTTTGGGAATACTGCACCTGCATGCTGGGCATATCCAAGAACTCTTGTATTAATTTAGATCCTCGAACTGTTCATTGGCCGTTCCAAGGCACTTTAGGTGATATGCATTTTTACACCTCTCCTGCGAGCCTTCCATAAAAAGTATATCGTATAGTGCCTAATCACAGTCATCACAGTTCGTACCTATTAGTTAAACGTATTAATAAGTAAAATACTTGATTCAACCGTACACACGTCCGTTCACTAGCGCACGAGCACGCCTTTTCCCATACAGGGTGGCAGAGGCACCAGAGTGCCCACTTTGAGCCTGTTATTCAATACTCCATTTTGCGTGACAGGGGGCTTGCCCATCGCTGCAGCTATGGAGTAATGAAAATTTCCTGACGATGTTTTCCATCACCAAATAATGGTAGTGCTAACCTATTTCTATTTCTAGTGTTAATTGTATGGCTATCAGCTACAGTTTTAAATAAAGCTATGTTTGATTCTTACATGCATGATATTCTCGTATGTATACTGACTGGTCACCGTAAGTAAAATAATTTCTTTGATTTTTTCTCTTAATGATTCTCTAGCATCTAATTTATATATCGCCCTGATCGCCCTTTTTTGTAAAACAAATATCGTATTTATATCTGCTGCTCTCCCCCAGAGCAGTATTCCATAAAACATAATAAAATGACTAAAGTAAACCAATCTGGCAGTTTCAGTATCTGTAAGATATCTGATTTGTCTGACCGCAAAAGCGGCTGAGCTAAGTGTTCGTGCGAGATCAGTTATGTGACGACCCCATTGAAGTTTCGAATTAAAATGAAAAATATTTTAATTCAAGGAATACGTGAGCCAAGTTTTATGAGGATCGCTTGAAAACTGTGGCCCCTAGACCGGAACTGACAGACACGTATAGAGACAAACGAACGCAAAATCGGCCTCCTATCTTGTCGAATATATATAATAATACCTTGGACACTATTTACTATCATTGATCTAGCCACAAACTAGGATTCCATGTATCTTGGGTACTAGACAACGACCCTTACATAGATAAATAATAAACTTAGATAGATAAACAACCATGACGACGGTACAAACATCCGTTCTCATTAAACAAATATTTGCCCCCACCGGGGCTCGAACCGGGGAGCATTGTCTTCGTAGGCAGGGTCACTGACGCCTCGGGCATTCGAGTCGTCAAGTAGGTTATATATAGTTAGTAGGCTACAATAAGCATAGTTTCAGTAGGTGTACTGGCCAAAGAAACTACAACCGGACAGCGACTAGACGTAGTTGACGACCGTTTTAGCCTAGCGGGTAGTGACCCTGCCTACGAAGCTGACGGTCTTGGGTCGGAATCCCGGTAAGAGCAAATATTTGTGTGATGAGCATGAATATTTGTTTCTTAGACTTGGATGTTTTCTATGCCACACTCGGGTGCGTTCGAGTGCACGCGCACTAATAATACCTCTAATTTGCAACTTAAGGTGATACCAAACAATATATAAAAATGGATACGAATTTAACGAAAGTGACATTGTTAATTAATTCCACATTAGAAATAGAGCAAAAATGCGCTTGACACAAACTAAAATAACATAGCGCAAAACCACATAAAAAATAAAATACGATGTTTTGTCAAAGAAGTTTTCAAAGAGAGTTTACGAATAAATTAATATCGATATATATCGATTGAATGCAATTCCGCAATGAAATTAGTTACGATTTCAGAATTATAGGCTGTACTGGAGACGACTATGATGAGCACTAGCTATCTCCTGTAACGTGTCAAATCTGTAGATGACTTTATAGCGAACAGTTTTTTTGGTATCGTCTAAATAGGAGCGTTGATATGTGCGACAGATCTTCATACTAAGAATCGCTATTCATATACAAAGTTAAACAATCCACAGTATAAATTATGACGATCTGTTGAACAATACAATCTTCCGTGAGCCGTAAACTGTAGCCATCATTTGTCCGTCGTTTCCCCAATTTCACGATGCCTTTCGTCTTCAACAGCTTTCTAATCTCTCTATACTAGAATAGTTGAAATCGCATTCATAGCAAGAAACAGAGGATTTCCTGAAAATCACCATATAATCCTGCCCTTTCCCGTTTAATAGCTTTAAGTATTTCTATTTAATATATTTTACCTTTACTTTTAATTGAATTTTGATTCATAAGTACATAGTGGAATAGTCATGAAATGAAATGAAGTTTATTTGCAAGAAAACAGTAAATTATCGGATCTTAACATAAAAATATGTGCAGTATTTTCAGCAAAATCATAACAGTTATTAGATTATTAGATTTCAATTGGTAACTAGCAAAGGCAATATTAGTGTATATAATTTTAAAAATAAATTACCATTGGTATAATTTAAATATAAAATGTCATAATTTTTCTATAAATATTATTTTTATATCAAAATTTTATTTAATGCTATAAAATCAGTTATAGTAACCACTTGGTGAGAGTGTTTTTCAGGGAATCGCAATTGATTAAGTTATTTAAATTTATCAGGCAGGACATATCCCACCTCCACCCAACCTCATTCAGACTTCATGTCGGAAATATAGCAGCGTCGCACCCTTCTGGTGATGTGACACACACAAACGGTGTGAGCTCGGTGCCGATTCCGCATGTCATTTAACATTTTAGCCAAATTCCCAGCTACATCTCTTTTTATGCCACGCGTGCGCAAACTGGTGTAGCCGTTGGAAGTTCGCCTTTCACGAGACGAGGTCCTCGTAGTAGACTGGTCCTTCATCCTCTCGAGTGATTCCGTCTAACATTCTCTTCCGTTCGTCGTCGTATAGTGGACATTCCCAAAGAGCTTGATGCATATCTTCATCTTCTATGCCGCACTTACATACACTCATCGGGCATAACGTCATATCATGCAGTCTCTTCCTGAAGCACCCGTGTCCCGACAATATCTGCGAAGTTTGGTAGTCCGGCTCAACACAAGAGGCCTTAAAGCGAGGCGCCACGTCCGAAAAGAAACGGTATAGCTCTCGACCTTTCGTCTCATTCATCCAGCGTCTCTGCCATTGTGCAATGACCTCCCCCAGAGTTTGGCGTTTTATCGCTCTGATCTCCGTCTCAGTGCAACCTTCCCGCGCCTCATCACTACGGCCGGCGCGGATGAGCTCCAGGTGAGCCGGCAGCATGCCTGCCAGTACCGGTAGGGCCGCTGTACTGCATGAACGATAAGCTTTGGTCAAGAGCACCAAAGCCGATTGCTGTGTCCTGAGAAGTGAAGCACGCACAGTGTGAAAGGACGCACGCCTGTACCAGCATGCCGCGGCATACGTCACGGTGGAGATATAGGTGCCAGTTTACAGTATGCGCAGAGCACGATAACGTACACCCCAACTAGATGCGGATACACGCGACACTTTTCCGAAGCAATTTGCCGCGTGCTCGCCTATGTATGACGCATATGCTGCGAACGACAGTCCGGCGTCGAGAACCAGGGCCAACACTTTTGCTTGCGCTACGCTCCTGACAGATTCGTCCCTCATCTTGACCGTTGGCGGGCGCTTTAACCTGCCTTTTAACGTCATAGTGAGTGATTTTGCCGGAGAAAAACTTAGGTGGTTTCTGGCACCCCATTCGGAGACGCCTTCAAGCACCCTAGAGGCCGAGCGTTCGATTGAGGATCGATAGTTGGACTCTATAAGGATAGTCACGTCGTCTGCGTAGCCTACGAGCATAGTACATGCAGGCAATGGCAATCGCAGCAGGTCGTCCATCAGCTCATTCGGGAGCGTCGGTCCCACCACGGATCCCTGAGGACACCCCATAGTGGAGGCCTTCCATTCCACCATCGGACCGATGAATAGCCCTGCGCGGCGGTTAGTGAAGTAATCCACTAACATCTTATAGATGTTAGTGGATTACTTCACTAACATCTATAAGATGTTAGTGGATTAGGTGGTTGTAGGCCTCCACGTTTCGCTTTTAGCAAAATCATCGACCACCAGGCGTTATCAAAGGCCCCCGAGATATCTAGAAGGATCGCCTGTACGTACTTGGCATTCGAGTCCCTGGCAACGTTAATAATGCATTGTTTAATATTTATGCTTCGGAAACGCACCGGTTTTTTGTTGCGCGAATCGATCGCGAGTAATCGGCACATTACTAGCGAAAACGGCACTAGCAGCTGTCACTCGTACCGGAACGAGATGTAAAATTGGAGGTTATCTTTACTCTTGGTCTTGTCTCATCGGTGAGAACATAACATGGCTACCAAGGCATCGGGCCATTGATGGTATTTCGGTGTACCAATCTTTAAATACAGGCATCGGGCCTGGTCGAAGTGTAAATCTACCTCATAGCGTCGGGCTATTGATTGTAATTAGATTCGCGTCAGCGGTCAAGTGATTGTGTTGTGAAGCACATAGTCGTATCGGCCGGCGACTCCACGTGCCGGCAGCAGCGCGCCGGCCACGCCGTTGGACAGCGACGGCAAGGGTTCGATCCCATCTCCCATTCCAAAACTGTCTCCTCTCCCGCATTCCCCTGTCTCGAATCGAGCCTTCAATCTCCTGTCTGCGGTGACAAGGTAATAACAAATTCATCAATTCTTTTCTCTCACGTGCGGGCAAAGGCACACCCCCTTCGGATTCCACGCCGTTCGGTAGGCATGGAAATTAACCAATTTGGTAGCAGGAGCGCGGTTTCTTAGTGGGAAATCAACGATTCACGGTTGCCTTTGTCACATTGTAGTTGGGAGAAAGGAATATCTCAGATTGGCTCAAGTCGGCAATGAGTCTGTGGTCGGTATACCACGATTAAAGTTCATTTTCGGTAAGTGAAAGTATAAGTGCCAATTTAGTTAACAGTTGTTATAAATTTGTAGTCGGAAACTACTGTTACCAGCGCATAAAAGATTGAACAGTCATTCTGCGAAGCCTAGATTGTATTACTGCGCTAAAACGTCGGGTTCTATAGTCCTACAGTGTTATTTCGGTTTACACAGCAGGGTCGGGCTATTTAAGGGGTATTAAGCTGATTTTGCTGACCTCAAAGGAAGTGTGGTTCATATCGCCACTTCTAGAAGCCACTTATTATTTTGTTTTTTTTTTATAATAACCTTTTGTGTGTTATTTGTATTGTACCACATGGTGGCATTCTCTAATTGATTTAGAGTGTATATTATAAGGTGTATGTCCACAGGGCGACCATATTAAATATTGTTTAGGATTTAATTGTTTTAGTGGTTGCCTTGGTTTTTACAACTTAGTTTTAATTTCTGTGCCCAGCGCTGACGGGAAAGTGCTGGTATCTGGCTGTGCTTAGTTCGGTAGTGAAGCATAGGACCAGGAACAATTAAGTACTGCGATATGGTGTCCGTGAGGAGATGAGATGGCTCGCCCATACTCACAAGTATGTGGAGCGACCCGACATGGACGATGTCCTGCTCAAGCGTGTGGAGGACGCAATGACACGCGTCGGGAAGGTGTGTCGGCTGGCTGCCGAGGCTGAAGCCCTCGGGCTTACGGATGAGGCCTCGGTGGCTGCAGTGAAGCAGCTCTGCGCGGATGCTGACCAAGCGATGGAGTGCTTGGGCGACATCGAGCGTCGCGCCGAAAAAATTAAGCGGTCGCGTCGGGATGACCGCGGGGAGGGTAGCGGAGACCCCCCCCCCTAAGGGTGTGGTTGGACGGCTTCCACACCTGGAGATTCCGGCCTTCGGTGGGGCAATTGATGAGTGGCCGGCATTCATCAATTTGTTCGATAGCCTGGTCCACGGTCGGGACGACCTGGACAGCGCCTACAAGTTGGCCCAGCTATTGATGGCACTGCGGGGTGAACCGAAGGAGTTGGTCGGTCACCTAACGGTTACGGCGGGCAATTATGAGATTGCCCGGGTCATATTGTTTGACCGCTACCAGCACAAACGGCGGTTGGTTGATGCGCAGCTGGGGAAGCTGTTTAGCATACCAAGAGTAACCCGGGATGTTGACATCCGGGTACAGGTGCTCAACCCTGTGCTGGTGGCCACTAAGGCCCTTCAGAACCTTGGTCTGCTGGTAGACCAATGGTTATATATCGT
This sequence comes from Argyresthia goedartella, assembly GCA_949825045.1. Taxonomy (NCBI): domain Eukaryota; kingdom Metazoa; phylum Arthropoda; class Insecta; order Lepidoptera; family Argyresthiidae; genus Argyresthia; species Argyresthia goedartella. Next base: position 3,792,317 of record OX463822.1, read on the forward strand.
ATTATTTATGGTTTTGTCACGGTTGCCTGCAGCTGTTCAAAGTCGGTTTGAACAGCTGCATGGGGGCAGTAGCTCGGAACTACCCACGCTCGTCCAATTAACGGAGTTTTTGGAGGGTGAATGCAGGCGATGCGACACCATGGATTCGGAGGCCAGTGTGCAGCGCCAACCCGCGCGGATGCGGGAGGAGCCGCGCCCCCCACCCCCACGGGGGGGTGGGCGGTCAAACAATTTGGCGTTTTGAGTGCCGCGCCGTCGGGTGACGGCTGTGTGCACTGCGACAGTGCCGGTCATGAGGTGACCAGTTGCGCCAACTTTAAGGCGCTCGGTGTAGCTGCCCGCAGGAAGGTGGTCCTCCGCCACCGATTGTGTTTCGGTTGTTTGGGGCCGCACCAGCTGAGCGAGTGCTGACGCGCGTCCCCCTGTGAGTGCTGCGGTGGCAGGCACCACGTCGTGTTGTGCCTGAACCGGTCAGGCCCTTCGGACGGTCACCAGGGCCGGACTCAGGATGGTCGGTCACAGGGCCCAACCAGGGCCGGACCCAGACCCCCTCCGGGCAACGGGAGTCACCAACGGGGTGACTGGGGTACCCGCGGACGGAACCCCCCCCCGAGGGGAAGGGGGCAGCGCGGGGGGGTAACAGGCGGGATAGCCGGGGTTCGGTCGCCGCTGTCCAGGGCCAGCGAGGACTTCGGGCCGCTGGCTCACCGCGTTTTACGGGCGGGTGTCCGATGGCACCTATGAGTGGCGCGAAGGCTGGGAGTCCACCACCTTCTGCGCCACCCTGCCCATCGCTCTGGGAGGCGAACAGGGAGGCGAACAGTCGGATGTCGCCCCCATTCCTAGAGCGCCCCAGGTTGGATCCGCTCTCCCCCCTCCATCCACGTTGGCCACCGGGCACACCGTTCACAGTCCGGTATGGTCGGGTACCGGGAGAGCGAGGGGCCTATTATGCGGGTTGGGACCCCCTGATGTACATGCGGTCTGATATGCCACCGGTGGCATATCAGCAGCCAAATTACCAGGCCGACGGAGGTCTGAGCGGGTTCGGATCCCGCGGGGGTTCCCGCTAGGGACACGCCGCCCACTTACAGGGTGCCGCCACTCCACAGACGGTCATGCTCCCCACCGCCTCAGTGATAGCGTGGAGTTCGGACGGCAAATCTTGTGTGGCACGAGCACTATTGGACTTGGGGGCCCAGGGGTGCTAAGTCTCGTGCAACCTTGTAAGACGGTTGGGCATTTCGGTAAGGGAGTACCCACATTCCATTCGGGGAATTGGGAACACGGAAGTCGGTTCCGTTAAGGGAGTATGTCGGATTACTCTCTCGTCACGGGTGGATTCATCGGTGAATCTGACGGTCACGGCATTAGTCATGCCTAATGTGATGGGCTCACACCCTCACGTACGGTTGTCGCCCTCGGTGCGACAGTTGGTCGCTGGGTTGTCACTGGCTGACCCGGAGTTCGATATTCCGGGCCCAGTAGACATTTTATTGCGTTTCGATGCCTTGGGATACCTGTTAGTGCCAGGTGTCCACGTGTTGCAGGCGACTGGTCTGGTTTCGGTTAACACCAGACTGGGCCATGCGGTAATGGGTCCGGTCATGCCGGCTGCCTCTCGCCTAGCGACTCGTAGTCCCTTATTCGGTTCTGTACTCTCGGAGGTGATACAGAAGTTTTGGGAGGTGCAGGAACCACCTACGGTACGCCGGTTGGACCCGGTTGAAGAAGAGTGTGAACAGTTTTATCGGAACAATACTGGTCGCCTTCGGTCAGCTCGATTTCTCACACGTCTTCCATTCCGGAGTGATCGCCCACCGCTGGGAAGTTCACACCATGCAGCCGAGACGCGGCTTCTGTCGATGGAACGACGCATGAAGCGTGACGGGATTTTCCGGCAGAAGTACGTCGATTTCATGCGGGAATACGAGTCGCTCGGCCACATGTCGGTTTCGGGTATCGACTGGAAGCGTGAAGACCACTGCTTCCTGCCTCATCACGCGGTCTTGAGGACCCCGGAGGGCAAAATACGGGTAGTGTTCGATGGATCGGCATCAACATCTAACGGCATGAACCTGAACCAGTGTTTGCATTCAGGGCCGAAGTTGAATCATGACATCGCGGATGTTATCACACGGTTCCGTCAACACAATGTTGTGTTTGTAGCTGACATCCGGATGATGTTTAGACAGACGGTCATTCACCCTGACGATAGACGGTATCAGCTGATACTGTGGCGAGAGAGCCCAGATCAGCCCATCAGGGTGTACGAGCTGAACACCAACACGTACGGGCTACGGTCTAGTCCTTATTTGGCGATTCGCACTCTGCGGGAGTTAGCGGATCGAGAACGGTTAAATTTCCCTAGAGGAGCAGCGATCCTGGAGCAGGATCTCTACGTGGACGATATCTGTATTGGTGCAGATTCCGTAGAGGAGGCGCTCGCTCGACGGGACGAGCTAGTTGAGCTCTTACGGGGTGGAGGTTACGAGCTCCGGAAATGGATGTCGAACTCTCCAGAGTTACTGACTGGTCTTCCGGATGACAACCAGCAGGATCCCCACGTTTTTGAAAATTTGGAAAATCCAAATATGTTGTCGGTATTAGGCGTCCAGTACCAGCCGGTGTCAGACATGTTCTCGTATCGTAACGTTTCAGCTCAAGTGTTTTATGCAGCAATTGTGGTCTGCTGAGCTGAAATGGGACGACCCGATCGGCGGGTCATTGAGCTCAGAGTGGGACTCGTTTTTTTCGACCCTCCCTGGCCTCAATCGGATTTCACTGCCCCGGAGGTTGGTCCCCAACAAACGATACACCGCCACCCTGCATGGGTTTTGCGATGCCTCGGAGAAGGGCTACGGAGCTGCGGTGTATCTGCGTACGGTCGACTCCTCGGGGGAGGTTGATGTGCGGTTGGTCATGGCCAAGAGCAAGGTTGCGCCGTTGCGCACTCGCCTGACCATTCCCAAGTTAGAGCTTTCGGGAGCGGCTCTCCTGACTCGTCTGCTCAACCACACGATGACGGTTCTTCGTGGGTCAATAGCTTTAGAAGATACGGTCTACGCTTGGACGGACAGCCAGATCGTGTTATGCTGGCTGAAGGCTTCAGTTCACAAGCTGGAGATTTTTGTGGCGAATCGGGTTTCGCAGATTTTGACTTCGGAGGTTCCCTTGATCTGGAGACATGTTCCAGGGGAAATGAACCCAGCAGACTGTGCGTCTCGTGGGTGTCACGCTCCGGAGTTAGTTGGACATCCCTTGTGGTGGGGTCCAAAATGGTTGACTCAAGCCGAATAGGATTGGCCAATGAGTCCACGCGTTACCACGGCGAACGGCGCCTTGACAGTCGGTGTCTGTACGACGCAACCAGAGCCGGAAGAGGAGTTCAGCCTGCTGGAACGGTACAGCTCGCTCGACAAGCTGGTCAATGTGACCGCCTGGATCTGCCGATTTGCGCGGAATTGTCGGAATTCTGAGGCGTAACGAGTGCGGACACAGGTCCTGACACCACGGGAACGGAACCATGCGTTGTTCGCATTGGTACGGAACGTGCAGACGGTGCACTTTAAGTCCGAATTGGACATTCTGAGACGCGGACGCGTCCAACTGAAGGGAGCTGTGGCTCGGCTCAACCCGTTTATTGACCCTCACGGATTGCTGAGGGTAGGAGGTCGGCTGCGGAATGCCAACATGCCTTATGCGGCTCGCCACCCGTTGTTACTCCCTAGGAAAGGGAAGTTGGTCGAACTGTTGATACAGGATCGACATTATTATTATTGTAAACGACAAATAGCTATGTCACTATTATATTTATATGACATTACAGCCAAAAATTTGGCTTCTAACTCTGCTTTTACTGAGCAGCCTAATATGAATCTGGTATCAGACCAGAATAACAGGATGCATTTAAATTAGTTCATAGGACAACAGAGGACCCAGGCTCTGGCAACATATGTTCTAGTATATTAGAAAACCCTAAGAATAAGGGAAGCTCACATGCTAAGTATATAAGCCTGGTTCATCAGAATATTCAATGTATTAGAGGCAAAGATCTACAAATAGAGTTATTTTTAAATTGTAATAAAATTGACATTTTGTGCATAACAGAGCACTGGTTAACTATTAATGAAATTATGTTTAGCTTTAAAGATCACCAGGTTGGTAGTTCGTTCACCAGACTTAATTCAATACATGGTGGGGCATTAATCATACTAAACAATCATATGAAATTCAAGGAACGTAAGGACATTGTTTCCTTATCTGTTGAACAAACTATAGAACATGCAGCTGTGGAATTAGAACAGTTCATCGTTATATGTGTCTATAGGCTACCCTTGAGCGACTTTGAAATGTTCGAGAAAATAATGGAATCCGTCCTAACTATTTCATCACACAGTACGAAACGATTAATTATATGTGGTGACTTTAATGTTAATCTGTTAGAAAGAACTACTCTCAGCGTTAGATTAATAAATCTTTTCTCATCATTTAGGCTTAGCCATTTATTTATGGAGCCAACAAGAGTGACTGCTACTAGTGCTACATGCATTGACAACATTTTTACTGATGTTATTCCAATCAGTAAAAGTGTTATCAGTGAATTGGATTCAGATCATTTAGGTCAATTATTTCAATTTGATTCTATTAGAGAACCTGTCATTAAAAAGAAAATTTCGTTTGTGCCAATAACTGCTGACCGGTTAGAAAGAATGAGATACTCTTTAGCCCAGGAACTACCGTTTTTGGCTGCTGAACAGTATCCTAATATAATGTATAACTTATTCTTTGAAACCTTTATGAAACAGTACAGCGCGATATTCACTTCAAAATCGGTTGTGGTTAGTGGTTCAAACGACTTTAGTACGTGGGCTACTGCAGAGTTGCATAAACGCAGGCAAGCATTGTATGCATTGTATGAGGAACGACGGTTCAACATGAGTGACGAATTTAAAGAACAAGTCAAACAGTTCTCCGAACAATTTAAATTAGACTGTCATACAGCTAAACGTAATTTTCTGAGTAGTAAAATTAAGAATAGTTCCGATGTTATAAAAACGACTTGGAAAATAATTAATGAGGAGGCCGGTCGTAGTAAAAAAGCGAGTCACGATTACGAACTAAAAATCAATGGACAGCTTACGAGTTCTAGCTTAGAAGTTGCAACTGAATTTGAATCGTTTTTTACTAATGCACCGGCTTCCACGACTAAGTATTTAAATTCGTCACCTTTGTCTGCTGTTGCAATATTAAAAGATAATGTCTCAGAGTGTGCTTCATACTTGAATTTTAAGCACGTCACAAGTTCAGATGTCGTAAAGGCATTTAAATTGATAAATGTTAAGAAAACGAATGATCTTTGGGGACTCTCTGTTCACGTCGTTAAATCCCTGATATAATTAATTGCACCTGACCTAGCGGTCATTTTCAACAATTGTATAGACTGCGGTGAATTTCCTGATTTAATGAAACAAAGTAAGATAATTCCCCTCTTCAAAGCAGGTAGTACTCAAGACCCCACCAATTTCAGACCTATATCAATACTACCAACTTTTAGTAAAATTTTTGAGAAATTAATCTTATCAGAGCTATTACATCATTTTGAATCAAATAAGCTAATGCATAACAAACAGTTTGGATTCACTCGCGGTCGTTCAACAACAGATGCCGGAATTCAGTTCATTGAAAGTATTTTTGATGCCTGGGAAGAGTCACAAGATGCCCTAGGCATTTTTTGTGACTTATCTAAGGCTTTTGATTGCGTTTGTCATGAAACATTGATCAGGAAATTACATCATTATGGAGTTAGAGACACGTCATTGAATTTGTTAAAATCTTATCTGAACGGAAGAATACAAAGGGTAGACGTAAACGGAGAACGATCACCAGGATCATTGGTTTCTTTGGGCGTGCCACAGGGCTCAATATTGGGACCCTTCCTATTCCTCATCTATATAAACGACTTACCCTATCTAGGAAGGGACTGTCATGATATGGTACTGTTTGCTGATGACACCTCACTTATTTTTAAAACAAAGCGAAACCAACACGCTACTGATGATCACGTGAACAATACCATATCAAGAGTGGTAAATTGGTTTAATGTTAATAATTTGCTATTAAATGAGAAAAAGACTAAATGTGTTAAGTTTCTTACTACTAACGTTAAAAATAATCAGACATGTATAACAATTAAAAATGAGGAATTGGAATTGGTAACCAGCACAGTGTTTCTAGGTATAACGTTGGATTCCAAACTCCAATGGGGTCCACATATTGATAAGCTATCGAACAGACTGAGCTCTGCAGCTTTTGCATGCAGGAAAATCCGTCACTTGACAGATTTAAAAACAGCCAGATTAGTTTATTTTAGTTATTTTCATAGTATTATGTCCTACGGTATTCTGCTCTGGGGCAGTGCTGCTGACATAAATACTATTTTTGTGCTGCAAAAGCGGGCTGTTCGTGCGATTTATAAAATGAATAATAGAGATTCTCTTAGAAATAAGTTTAAAGAAGTAAATATATTGACAGTCCATAGTCAATATATTTACGAGAATATTATGTATGTCCATAAGAATATTGTTAACTTTCGAAGAAACTGTGATATACATAACTTTAATACTAGAAACAAGGACAAACTTGCAGTGCCCACTACTCGGCTCCATAAAATAAAAAACTCATTCAAGGGTAATTGTGTAAGATTTTACAATAAACTCCCAAGCACTTTGACAGATCTATCAATTAATAAGTTCAAGAAATACATCAAGCAAAGGCTTATTTCTAAAGCTTACTACAGTATTAAAGAGTACATAGACGATAAAAATGCTTGGGACTGAATTGTTCTAATTAATTGTGAGCATCCTCACTGCCAGAGTTTCTTTTATTGGACACTTGGAGGCCTTTTACACCTCCAAAGATTAATTTAATTATACAACTCTTGACTGTGGGGACCATTTACATCTCCTATTATCATTGTATTATTGACTAAAGAGACTATACATCTCTGTTATTTATATTTTAATTATTTTATTATGACATTTGAGACTCTTTACATCTCTCAGAAACAATAATTAAGTACTTTTTTTTTTCTGATAATATGATAATAATACCAAATGTTCTGTAAAAAATGAAATGAAATGACATGTGAAAGTGCCCTTGTGGCCTATTTACAGAATAAACGTTTTGAGTTTTGAGTTTTGAGTTTTGACACATTCGGAATGGGCATATCGGATGCCACGCCTTGATGGCGTTTCTCCAGCGCGAGTTCTGGATTCTATCGGGAAGACGCTTAGTGCGTAGCGTCGTATTTCGGTGCCTGCCTTGTTATCAGGCCAAGGCGGCTACGATGCAGCCCCAGATGGGCGATTTGCCCTCGGATAGGGTTAACGAAATCCGGCCCTTTGCGGGTGTCGGAACGGATTTCGCGGGACCATTCATGGTCAAGTCTTCACAGCTACGGAACGCCAGATTAGTGAAGGCATACCTGTGCGTCTTCGTGTGCTTGGCCACGAAGGCAGTTCACTTGGAGGTGGTCAGTGACCTCACTACGGAGGCATTTATCGCATGTCTGGATTGGTTCGTCTCACGAAGGGGCCTCCCGACATTAATCCGTTCGGACAACGGCACAAATTTTGTCGGAGCCAGGCGTTATCTGCAGGAGGTCACTCAATTCCTGAACGGTAACCAGGACGCCATCGGTACGGCTTGCTCCCGACGAGGGATTGAATGGGTTTTCAGTCCGCCGGGATGTCCTCATTGGGGAGGAATTTTTGAGGCTGCCGTTAAATCGGCTAAATCGCACCTGACGAGGATCATCGGTGAGACCTCTCTACGCTTTGAAGAGCTTGCGACGCTGTTCTGTAAAATTGAAATGACACTGAACTCGCGTCCGTTGTGCCCGCTCAGTTCGGATCCAAATGATTTGGAAGCGTTGACGCCGGGTCACTTCCTGATAGGTCAGCCCCTTAACGCCCTGCCAAAATACCCATTCGGTGATGTTAAGTTAGGTCGGTTAACTAGGTGGCAGATGTTGCAGCAGATGGCTCAAGATTTTTGGAAGCGGTGGTCCCTTGAGTACTTGCACATCTTGCAGCAGCGCCTTAAGTGGACTGACCGGACGAGCCCCCCTCAAGTCGGTGATTTGGTGCTGATTAAGGATGCGAACCTGCCATCATTGAGATGGAAACGAGGACGGATCGTCAATTTGTACACGGGTCGGGATGGCACGCCTCGATCAGCAGAAGTCAAGGTGGGGGACTCGGTCCTCAAGAGAGCGGTCGCAACACTTTCTCGCCTTTCTATTGATTAGGGACAGGTTCGGGCCTGTCCGGGCGGGTGACTGTTTAATATTTATGCTTCGGAAACGCACCGGTTTTTTGTTGCGCGAATCGATCGCGAGTAATCGGCACATCACTAGCGAAAACGGCACTAGCAGCTGTCACTCGTACCGGAACGAGATGTAAAATTGGAGGTTATCTTTACTCTTGGTCTTGTCTCATCGGTGAGAACATAACATGGCGGCTCGGGCCCCGTGGCATTGATGGTATTTCGGTGTACCAATTATCATACAGGCATCGGGCCTGGTCAGAGTGTAAATCTGCATCGTCGGGAAATAAGTAGATTCACGTCATCGGTTGAGTGATTTGTGTTGTGAAGCACATAGTCGTATCGGCGGCTACTCCACGTGCCGCCAGCAGCGCGCCGGCGACGGCGTCGGACAGCGACGGCAAGGGTTCAATCCATATCCTATCCCAACTGTGCCCCCTTTCCCGAATTCCTGTCTCGAATCGAGCCTTCGATCTCCTGTCTACGGTGAGAAGGTAATAACAAAATTCATCAATTCTTTTCTCTCACGTGCGGCCAAAGGCACACCCCCTTCGGATTCCACGCCGTTCGGTAGGCGTGGGAAATTCAACATGCATTATTATGCACAATTCAAGGCTGTGACAGTTGACCGACCCGGAGAGAAGCCGTGCTGGAATTTTGAAATGCCCCTCGATATTTGCGGGGCACAGGCCAGCATAATTCGCTCAAGAATCTTACCGAGGACTGGGAGCAAGCTGATTGGCCTGCAGGCCTTAGGATCCGTCAGTGGTTTGCTATTGCACTTTGGCAGGACTAACAGACGTCCATCCTTCCATTGATTGGGAAATATTCCCTCTTTCACACACTTATCAAATACATACGTCATCTCTGCTGCTGCTGCATGCCACACATGTTTCATAATGCGAGCTGTGATACCATCCAGTCCGGGGGCCGTGTTAGGCAGAGCCTTGACTATATTCTGCAGGCGATCACGAGATAGCGGCGGGGCATCCGGGCCAGAAGGCGTGCAGGCGGCACATAAGCGTATCTGTCGGTGGTGTACAGAGTCGTTGCGCTCATCGTCACCAGGACAAAGTGCCCGGAGCATTTGTTGCATAGCCGACCTCACGTCTTCGGCGAAGCCGGTAGCAGGCTCAGTGCCGCTAATAATGTGGGTCAGTCTGGCCAGTCGATATGCTCGTCCCCTTGGGTCTTCATTGCCGGTTTCAGCCATCTCCATTAGGAATCTGCTTTCCGCAGCCACCATCTCTTTTCGATAGCTCTTACGTGCCTCATGAAAATTCTTACGTCTCATTTCTTCCAACAATCCGCCCTTCATTCGCACACTCTGCCAGGCTCTACGAAGGTTATTATGCCTTCTTCGCAGTCGCTCTAACTTGTTATTCCACCATTCATATCCTCTATCATTCTTGCAGCCTTTTCCCAGGCATTCATTCGCCGTTCGTTATATTACATGAGTGAAGCCAGCACTCAATTCTGCCGCTGGTTTCCTCAGTTCCAGTCTAATTTATCAGGCAGTTATAACACAAAAAATACATATTATACAAAAACAAACATAAGTTGTTTAACGATTCTCTGCAGAAGAACTTACCTGACCCCTTACACTAATAATATACCAATCATTCAAAGACGGCATCTTCCCCGAATACCTAAAGAAAGCAATTTTCAAACCAATTCCACCTCCCGATATGCTCCAAAATTATAGAAAAAGCCACGTGTAATAGAGTTTACCACTTTTGTGAAAAATACAAAAACTTCGACGACACCCAAAATGGCTTCCGAAAAAAGCGATCCACTATAAGTGCAGTATTCAAGTACACTCAAGAAATCTTAAAATATTAGAACAAAAGAACTATGCAGTAGGGATATTAATCGACATGACAAAAGCGTATGACAAAGTCCAGTTCAATATATTATTAGATAAACTTTACGGCATAGGAATCCGCGGGAAGGCACACGATTGGTTCTGGTCTTACCTAGCAAATAGAGAGCAATATGTGGAGAAGGAGTATTTAAATGAAAATACAAAACAAATAATCCGCGTTCGCTCTAACAGACAAGTACTAAACTCATCAATTCCCCAAGGTAGTGTCGCTGGATGCCTTCTGTTTCTTGCTTACATTAATGATTTGCCTAAAACAATTGAAGAGCCATGTGTCCTTTTTGCTGATGATGTTTCCTTAGTAACTACCTGCAAAACCCAAATACAACTAGAATCAAAAATAACCAACGCTCTAGATAACGTGAAAACTCCTCCCTTTATAATATCTGTCGGAGTTTGGAGTAGAGTTGTCAACGAAGTGCAGATTTCTTTATATCTGTTGGAATCTTCATAGAGTCATCACCTCAGAAACTCGAGGGAGTCTATAATATGGTTTCCAATAGTCTAGGTACGAGGGCATCTTTACTATACCCTTGACTGGAATAATCGAAATGAAGTTTTTCAGCTCTTCTTCCGTCAGATTTTTTTCCCGTATTTTGGATCGAATCTAGGTTTGAGTACAGAACTATACCCATGATGATGTCAGCTGAAAAGTATTTTCTAAAATAAACCAGAGGTGTGTTTCTCCCAATCAAAAACACAAACTCGTCGCTTTATCTCAGCTTTATGTCGGAGGCCAGATTTTTTGCAGTTGTACTTTATTATTTTTAAGTTTTGCGTCTCTTTCTCGCAAGGACAACAGTTGAGTTGAAGCTAATCTTTTCATGGCTCTTGTAATGGGCACTGCAGAAGTAGTTGTTTGTGTAGTAGGCAAAAGTGTGACAACGTCAGGCAAAGCGACGACAGGGGATGCTGCGGCAAAAATACTTGGAATACCAGGTGAATCTAGTGATGGGATGGATGACAGGCTGGGTATATTGTTAAAATTTACTTCGCCCACACTTGGAAAAACTTTCCTGATATAGGAGAGAGTCGACATTCTTCTTCGCTGTTTTCGATAACATCTGAGGCGTCTGGCAGGTTCTCATCGAACAAATCTAATCGCTCTAATAAGGAGTCAATTGAAGGAGCATCTTAAAAGGAATAACGCTCATATATTTCTGCTTCATCTGAATCTGAATTTCACCCATCAGATATTCCATTTTCTGGTGGTATCAAGCCGACAAGTTGTCTGCCTCGTGAAAACTTAGTTTTTAGGCTGAAAAGGAAATTGAAGATTAATAATGTAATCTTATAAGTAGGTATCATTTGATTAGCATTTGTAATAATTAGCAGTGTAAATAAGATAACCATAAAAACAATTTAAAACACCCCCGACATAATACCTATTGATGAAACCTCACAAGTCTGAAATTTGGTTCACTTGTTTCCTTGTTATGTTGATTACTTTCGAACCACTTGATTCATTTCATTAAAGCTATAAACCATCGCAGGGAAGTATTTTACCAATTAGAAACGTTTTTAAAACCGTCCACTCGTTTCAACGCTAGGGTGCCATAGACAGACAGGTAGACGCTTCAAACCTTTAATGTCTCTCTTTTTCCGTATACAGTTAAAAATTACATATCGTCAATAAATTAAGGTACTTTCATGCATAGTACATGCATTAGTTATTTATTATATCAATATTATGTTTAAATTTTGCATATATTTAAACAATTAGTCAACCCGAATGGCCGAGTCGGCAGTGACCCTGCCTACGAAGCCAAGTGGATAAAGTAAAAAAGTACTCAAAAATCTTTAAAAAAAATTGTCAAATTGCAAAATCAAATTATATCAGATCTAAAATAAGAAAAAGTGATAACAAAATTAAATCAACTTGGGATATAATTAAAAGTGAGACTGGAAAGGTCAGTATTAAAAACAATGAATATGAATTAAAAATTAATGATATTACTTTTAAAAATGATATTGATGTAGCTAAAGCGTTTGTTTTTTTTTTACTGACATCCCAATCTCTACTACAAAGTATTTAGTCTCTTCCAAAATAGTCTCTGAATCTTTGCTAAAAAACTATGTACCTAGATGTGAAAATCAATTCTCGTTTAATTATGTAGATGATAAAGATATTATTAAAGCCTTTAAATCAATAAATGTTAAGAAAACTGCAGACCTCTGGGATATTTCTGTTTATGTTGTGAAGCCCCTAATAAATGTTATTGCACTTGATTTAGCTTTCATATTTAATGCATCTATTGAATCTGGCGTGTTTCCTGATTTAATGAAACACAGTAAAATAGTACCTTTGTTTAAATCGGGTAGTACATCTGACCCTTCTAATTTCAGACCGATATCGGTATTGCCTACATTTAGTAAAGTATTTGAAAAAGTAATTTTAAATCAACTTCTTACACATTTCAACACCAACAACATGCTCCACTGTAAACAATTTGGTTTTACACAAGGCAAATCAACTACTGATGCCGGTATTGAGTTAATATCACATATATATGATGCCTGGGAGGAGTCGCATGATGCTCTAGGAGTATTTTGCGATTTGTCCAAGGCTTTTGATTGCGTTGACCATGGGACATTGATCAGGAAATTACATCACTATGGAATTAGGGATAACTCTTTAGATCTTCTCTCTTCTTATCTAAATAACAGGATACAGAGAGTTGATATTAATGGAAAACGATCTCCAGGGTCTGTTGTAACTATGGGTGTACCGCAGGGTTCCATACTCGGGCCATTCCTGTTTTTGGTTTATATTAATGACCTGCCACATCTTGTCAGAGATAATCATGAGATTGTACTGTTTGCAGATGACACTTCACTTTTGTTTAAAATGAAACGACGCAGTTTGAACTTTGACGATGTGAATAATGCAATCTCAAAGGTAGTCAATTGGTTTAGTGCTAATAATCTTTTGCTGAACAATAACAAAACTAAATGTATTCGGTTTATACTCCCCAATGTTAAACAAGTCTCGGCTAATGTTAATGTTAAAGGTGAAAATTTAGAAATTGTAGATAGTACGGTATTCCTAGGAATCACCTTAGATAATAAGCTTCAGTGGGGCCCACACATAGATAAGCTATCAAAAAAACTCAGTAACGCAGTTTATGCAGTTAAAAAAATCCGTCTTTTTACGGACGTAAAATCAGCTACTTCCATAGCATTATGTCTTACGGCATACTGCTGTGGGGGAACGCTGCAGACATTAACATAATATTTGTGCTGCAAAAGAGGGCTGTTCGTGCAATCTACAATGTGGGTCCCAGAGAGTCACTGTGTTGTAAATTTAAGGAAATTAACATTATGACAGTGCCATGTCAGTATATTTATGAAAACCTAATGTACGTCCACAAAAATATTGATAAATTTCCTAAGAATAGCGACAGGCACAATGTCAACACTAGAAATAGGAATAAACTAGCTATACCTACTACTAGGCTCCATAAGGTTAATGTATCTTTTAAAGGGCAATGTATTCGCTTTTACAACAAAATACCGACTGAGTTACAAGAATTGTCTGTAAATAAATTTAAAAATGTTGTTAAAAATCAGTTAAGTAAAAAAGGTTACTACAAAATATCAGATTATGTAGAAGACGAGAAAGCTTGGGAAGGTGTTTGCTCCAATTCTGTAAAGAATAACGTATAAATCTGGAGGTTTCTAGTCGCCTCTTTGCCTCCAGCAACTAAAACATTGAGGTGACGGAATTCAAATTGAGTTCTATATTTCCCTGTACCTTAAACATGTGTTAGTTTAAGATTTGACATTCTCCAAATGTTACCTATGTGTTTCTTATGGAAATAAACTCTTTTTGATTGATTGATCAAGGGTCCCGGGTTCGAGTCCCGGTGGGGGCAAATATTTGTTTGATGAGAACGGATGTTTGTACCCTAGTCATGGTTGTTTATCTATCTAAGTATAATATTTTATCTATATAAGTATGTGTATCGTTGTCTAGTAGCCAAGATACAGGGAATCCTAGTTTGGGGCTAGATCAATGTGTGTAAATATTGTCCAAGGTATTATTATAATTCTTACATCTGTACATATCGAAAAATGAGAAAAATACAGAACACAGTAAAAGAAGGTTGAATCTCCGCATAGCGAATAATGGGAAAAATACAGAACACAGTCAAAGAGGGTTGAATCTCCGCGTAACGAATAATGGGAAAAATACAGAACATCTAAATGTTCATAAAGGCTACACGGAAACAAACCAACTTATAAAAATTAAATTCACACGAACTCGTTATTACATTTATGAAGCATAATATACATAAATATCATCTCTTGTTGTCATACAAAAAACAAAAAAACATGACTTACCGAGAGCCCGCGCGACACATCTCGACATTTTGGCGGTCACTGACGACACTTGCGAGTACGCAGGGACCCCACGGTCCCCACTGAAATTAGCTTTCAATGGGTATTCCAAGAAACTTCGTGTCATTTACTGATTCTAACGTGTTTCTGTTAAACACTGGTCTCAACTTGCCTGACATTTGGAAGTGAGAATTTGATGTACTTGGTTTTGCCAGCGATTTACAATAAATTATTAACTGTGAACTAATTCAAGGTTAACGACAATACACCATTAACATCATAAAAATCTTCTTTTTGTCTTTCTATTTTGAAGACCAGTCAGGTATCATCAGCAAACAACACTACAGTCAACAGTCAATTTATCCACCATTAAAGGTTCAATATCCACCGTTATAATATACCAGACGCCATTTTAAATTAATTTCTTCATTGGCGGACTTATAACAGGGTAAGCACACTGTATACCTAAGAAATCAAAACAGCTTCACGCCTTTCCCCTTTACAGGATGGTGGAGGCACCCACATTTAGCAAGCTTTGCCAGAGGCAATTATAAGGACAGCGACATCTTCGGGGGTAAAGTAAAAGGCTTGAGATGCGCGCAAATACGAGACTAGACTAAACTAGACTAATTTTATTATAGGAAATCCTAAGCTTATATACAACTTACTACAAAACTACGTGATGAATATAAATATACCTTATCTGTAACGGTCGTCAACTTATCTTAACATTACGTGGAAATAGATATTTTCGCATATCGTGGCGGGCATATGTGCCGGCACAGATACTCCCCCCTTTAGGGAAAAAATAAATGAATGTACTTATAACAATGGAAGAAATCTAAGTTAGATAAATAAACATAAATCAGATAGTAATAGCGCATACTTCATTAATATTTTATCTTTATCTAAAGGTAATCTTACACGAATTAGAAAAATAAAGGAACTACGGTTATGTGAATTCTACGTAAGTTTAAAGAATAACTTAATATTTACCTACAGGCGAGCCTTGTAAAACTACATAAAATAATGAAAAAACTGGAAAACAGAAAAGCACTAGGAAAATGGGGCTTCGCGGTTAGTAAACGAACCTAACCTATAACTGGAAAAGATCCGCAGGAGAGTCGTCTGATGCTGCAGCCTACACAAGGATGATTGTGCTGAATCAGCGTCAGCTGTAGGCAGTCAATGGTTTCGTACGTCATGTGTACGTGCGTGCTCTTCACTCTTGAGTGAATATTAAGTTGTCGATTGATGAAATTTGTGTGCCTAAAAACCTTGGGATTTGGCAACATAGGGCACATCTTTACACCAATCGTTTATATATATATATATATATATATATTATATCTCTTCAGTGATTTGATTATTCTTCGTGCGATGTTCTTCCTGGATGATTTCAATATTCGTTGAATTAGGTATAACGATGATGTTTCAATACTCTTCTGGGGGCTGGAACGGCTTCCTATGTCTTGAACTTGAAAAAACTGCTTGCTGTGAATGAATTTGCCGACGCGTTCGTCGGCTGACTATCGGTTCATTATTCTTGCGGTATCTTGAGTTCGATGCGGGAAATCTTCAGTTGAAATCTTTCGGCTTCTGGTCCGTCATGGCTTGCTTGATGTCGTCTTGGTTGCCGAAGTCGGGGCTCGGCGGTTAAATATACCTTATCTGTGACGGTCGTCAACTTATCTTAACATTACGTGGAAATAGATATTTCCGCATATCTGTGGCGGGCGTATGTGTCGGCACACAAGCCCATCGCCACATCTATGGGAAATGAAGGTTTCCAGAACCTTTTTTTTTTTTTTTTGATGCCCGGGGGAAAATCCCTGACGGATACCGCCGAGGCGCGGGGGCGCCTCGTATGTGGGGCTTGCACCCACTAAAAACCCCCGGGGTGGCCGTCATGGTGCATGGTGAGGGCAGCTCCGGGACCGCTGGTGACACGCACCGGAACTGTCCCCAGCACCCAGGGAGGAAGCATCTCAACTTCCTCCCACTTCACGACGGGAACGGCCACAACCAATCCCGTCGTAAACTCCTCGCGGCGCACTGTTGCGATCAAGGGCCCCCGCCCCGACCGCTTGCGACCGCCAGCGACCGCCCTGGGAGAGCTTCAGGTGCCCTCCCAGTCGTCGTCTTGGAGTCATAGGCGTTCAGAGTTGGAAGTCTGAACGCCCATAACTCCGGTTCCCTTTTAGGGGCCTCTTACGCCAAGCAGGGATTACTGTAGATGTATTCTTTCTCCCGACCTACAGGGATAAGGCTAGGTTCCAGAACCTAGGCTAAGGTTATTTTCTTCAAAAATATGAAGCCCGTGGCGCGGCTTCGTACTTTAATCACTGAAATCGAAAAAAAAACACATTCCGTCAAGAGATAAGCATAATGAATGCTGGCTACTTCTAATGTTAGATGAAAACATAAAATTCAAATTTTGAAATGGATGCGCGTCCGCCGCCGTCTTGAATTCCCAGATAAAATCCTTTACGTTTTTCAAAAAAAGTTCTCCGTATTATAATAATATAATTATAAATCTTTTTATTTCAGGTATAAAAACCCATATTGACAAATACCTTAAAAACTAGAGATATATAACATTTTATGAACCTAATCTAACTTACTTTAACTTAACTTAAACCTAGCTAGGGATTTTCTTCCTCGTCGGTCTCGCCTCCCTATAGCGTCTGTATACGATGCCTTCCGGCCAGTAGTCCTTGGCCAGGAACATCTTCTTGAGTTCGGCCGGCACCCGAAGTTTAAACGACAGGAAGTCCTTTGGTCTTTCTGACTCTAAAGGACTTATCTGCAGCGTAATCGTCTTCTGACTGCAAGGCGGAACCTGGACATTCTTTACCCTTTCCTGGATGTGACGCTCAATGTCCTCTTTGGTCATATTCACGTCGAGCCTGGAAAGGTATATCTGCGTCGTGGGAGCGGCAGCTTTGAGGCTGCACTCGGCGGCGGGGGCGGTGCCACGCTGATTGCGGCTGCGTCTGGAGCGGCGTTTCCTGTTGTGGACCAGGATAAATCCGTCTCCATCAACGGTCGCATTCGGCGGGCCGCGGGCGGGCCTGGCCAGCGGTGCGCGCGGCGCAGCCTGCAGCTTTTGTTGTTCGGCGGCGGGCGGTGCGGGGTGCGGGCGGCGGCGGCGGGCACGGCGGGACACAGCAGCATACGTGTCCTTCTGGGGTTCCGGTGTTTTGGATGGACCAGAAGAGACCGCATCAGGTGCTGGTCGAATTGGCTTCGTGACGTCACGAGGCGGTGCGGTATTCGTCGACGCGGGCTTAGCAACCCGCGTAACTAGGTCAGTCGCTTGTTGGGCGTTTTTGCTGACCGTCGCGTTGTCGGCACGCGCGTCGGCTATTCGCTGCGTCGGCAGCGAGGTATGAGCCTGACGCAATACTGACAACTCACGTTTGAGGTCAGCGCAGATGCCTTCCGAAGCCTCCAACTTGCTTCGAATTTCCGTGACGTCACCCTGGAGCCGCACGATATCCTTCAGCAGCCGGGTGACATCGACGTGGTCGAATGTCACCGGCGGCAGCTTGTTGAGGTCGCGGTCCACGTAGGTCGGGACATCATCGGGTTTGGTCTCCTTGAACACCCGGAAGATGTCCTGGAGATCCTTCTTCCCGCTCGCAGCACCCCTCCGCCCGACGAGGCGCACGGTGGTGACGGCGGTTTCCTGCAGCACTTTCTTGGCGGCGGCGATCTCAGCCTCCTTGAAGCTGGTCGAGCAGATCTGCTCCAGCGAGAGCTCGTCCATCACGTCCAGCTTCTGTTGGACGAAGGCGAGCAGCTCGTTCACCAAGATTGTGTCTGCGCGCTTGGCTGGTACAGCCATGGTATTAATATTGCGAAACTAGGTAGTCGCTAATTTCCGGGGCATCGTCACGGACGCTGCTAGGAAGCGTCCGTTCGTGCCGGTGTCACAGTTGCAATTGACGATCCCAACATGCACTGTTTAACTAACATAAAATCAATAAAGGTAGTTCGTATTGGTTTGTTGGAGTTTTGGGAATAACTTAAGTAATAAAGTTATAAAATCTGACTGTAAACAAATGTGCACCGATTAGTTTTGTTAGACTTAAAAGAAACATTGACCAGAACCATTTAGCCAAAACTCAGTTCTATGTATGGCTCGTTAGGAAGTAAGTAATTTAGTCTATCACAAAGTCACTCTTATGATCATTCGAGATCATAAAATAAAGGTCATTTATCTTCTGGCCAATTACTTGCACCATGGCAAGAAATACAAAGTTCTGGGTAAGCAAGTCTTGACTTGTAATTTGTTATTTTTTACAATACTCTGTCCTGCAGTAATTCAATGATGACGGTGTAAAAAGGTGGGTACGGCGCGGATGTTTTATTATTTTAAGACGTTGTTGTCTAAATAAAGCCAGGGATTGATGCCATTGTTGGAACCCCACTGAATGAATGCCGTATGACATCTTTGAAATTAATAAATAATAATAATAATACCTTGGGCACTATTTACACACATTAATCTAGCCCCAACTAGGATTCCCTGTATCTTGGTTACTAGACAACGATACGCATACTTATAAATACTATACTAAGATAGATAAACAGCCATCACTAGGGTACAAACATCCATTTTCATTGTGCCGGCAAGTACGCCCGCCACAGATATGCGGAAATATCTCATCACGTTCTATGTCTTATGCACGTCATCAATAACATGTACCAACCTAGTATATAAGCTAGGATTTCCTATAATAAATTAGTCAAGTATAGTCTAGTATTTGCGCGCATCTCAAGCCTTTTATTTTACTCCCGAAGATGTCGCTCTCCTTACAATTGCCTCTGGCAAAGTGGTGACCCGACTTCTGAACATCAGCAACCTTCGGTAATAGCAGCATGGACCCAGCCGCGAAGAAAACTCCGTGCAAGTGCAAGCAAGAAGCACTTCGCCCAAGATCGCCGAGCCCCGACTTCGGTTTGCATACCTATTTCAAACCACGCTGCAGAACTCCATAATCAAGACCCCACCCAAACCAAGACGACATCAAGCAAGCCATGACGGACCAGAAGCCAAAAGATAAATAATTTCAACTGAAGATTTCCCGCATCGAACTCAAGATACCGCAAGAACAATGACCTGATAGTCAGCCGACTGCTGATATATCAAAATGGAGCTCGCACCAGCAGAAACGAACGCGTCGGCAAATTCATTCACAGCAAGCAGTTTTTTTTTTCAAGTTCAAGACATAGGAAGCCGTTCCAGCCCCCAGAAGAGTATTGAAACATCATCGATATACCTAATTCAACGAATATTGAAATCATCCAGGAAGAACATCGCACGAAGAATAATCAAATCACTGAAGAGAGAGAGATATATATATTTATATATAAACGATTGGTGTACAAGATGTGCCCTATGTTGCCAAATCCCAAGGTTTTTAGGCACACAAATTTCATCAATCGATAACTTAATATTCACTCAAGAGTGAAGAGCACGCACGTACACATGACGTACGAAACCATTGACTGCCTACAGCCAAGGTTACAGATTTAATGCTGACGCTGATTCAGCACAATCATCCTTGTGTAGGTACGGTCGCAATTATAAACAAACAGTGATTACAAGTTCAACGACGTGCGATGTAAATTGACTCATCGATTCCTGAAAAACACGGGCGGCTGCAGCATCAGACGACTCTCCTGCGGATCTTTTCCAGTTATAGGTTAGGTTAGTTTACTAACCGCGAAGCCCCATTATCCTAGTGTTTTTCTGTTTTCCAGTTTTAAGTTTATTTTATGTAGTGTGCGGCCAGACACAAGACTCGCCTGTAGGTAAATATTATGTTATTCTTTAAACATATGTAGAATTCACATAACCGTAGTTCCTTTATTTTCCTAATTCGTGTAAGAGTTACCTTTAGATTAAGTTGAAATATGCTCTATTACTGTCTAGTTTTATTTAACAATAACTTTCCTTAGATATAAAAATAGATTAAGTTAAAGTATGCACAATTAAGATCTGGTTTTATGTTTATAAAAATCCTACTAGTTATTATTGCAGTTGATATAAGTTTGTTATGGTATACACATTTTTAAAGTTATTTCGATTCATTTAAGGTTATTGTTTGATTCTAACTTAGATTTTTGTTCATTGTTATAAGTACATTCATTTATTTTTTTCCCTAAAGGGGGGAGTATCTGTGCCGGCACGTACGCCCGCCACAGATATGCGGAAATATCTCATCACGTACTATGTCTTATGCACGTCATCAATAACATGTACCAACCTAGTATATAAGCTAGGATTTCCTATAATAAATTAGTCTAGTATAGTCAAGTATTTGCGCGCATCTCAAGCCTTTTACTTTACTCCCGAAGATGTCGCACTCCTTATAATTGCCTCTGGCAAATTCATCAAACAAATATTTGCCCCCACCGAGACTGGAACCTGGGACCCTTGGCTTCGTAGGTAGGGCACTGCCGACTCGGCCATTCGGGTCGTTGAAATTAATTGAGCTCTGATAGGTTAGATTAGGCTCATAATCATTCATTGAATCATTGTTTTTAGGTAACATACTAAAATGAGATCCTGATATATTTAAACTTGGGTGCTTATTAGTTTATCACCCACTTTGGGCAAGTGTGTGACGTAAAGAACCAAATAAAGTATATAGCGAAAACCTAATATTAACAACATCTTATAGGCGGTGGCGAAAAGTTTCATGTATCAGTATCGTCAGTATCGTTCTATTTCTTGGGTTGGATCTAGGCATGGAAAGAACTAAATAGGCTAACTATTATGCTTGTTAAAATAATAATCCTGATAGCACCATGAGTACATGAGCCAATGAGATGACATAGGGGCGTAGTCTTGAATGAGATTTGGCGATGTGATTGGTCGAGACTGGAAGGGTAGGTAGTAGAGTAGGTAGGGCTGCGCCTACGCCGAAAAGCCGGGATTTGACAGGGTAGGGAGACCGGGTTTAGACACGGAACAGGGGAGTCGACAGCGAGGAGGACTTCATCAAGCGGAAGAACAGGAAGTGCGGGAGTTTTTCTGGTGCCGGGCGCGAGAGGCGAGACTACGGCGTCAAAAGGCCTTCGCCGAGTGGTGAGTAAAGGTACACGTGGTAGGCATCGGCTGTCGAGTGAAGGATAGCACAAAGTGGTAAGTCTATTTTATTTTGTTACATTTCAGAGATGTGGAGAATTATAATTACATAGCGTCACGCCTTTTCCCATGCGGGGTGGTAGGGGCACAACTGTGTCCACTTTGAGCCGGTTATTTCATGCTCCGCCTTGGCTGACAATTAGCACATCGCCGCAGCTATGGAGTAGTAAAGGTTTCATTACGATGTTTTCCATCACCGTTGGAACGTCCGTATAATGTACTTAAAATGGATTGATTGTCGTATTTGTACATGGTCGGGAGTCGAACCTGCAACTTCTGTGTGAGAGGCAAGCGTGGGCGGAGCTCTTTATAATCAGTTCTCTGGATTCGAATCAGATTATGATTCGAATCCAGAGAACTGATTATTGTCATTCAGTAGTTATAGTTAATAAATTTATCATTAAGTGGCTAGTCAATAGTCAATAGTCAATAGTCAAAGTACTTTATTACTGTAGATATTTACATATACTTAGCAAACGTCATTTTTTGCCTCTTCTCTACATTGGACCACTGTGGGAGAAGAAGGGCGTAGAAACTCCCACAGATTTATTTTTAGATCTCTTTTAAAAATAGGTTGTGCTTAACTAATACAAATATGAAAAATTTAATTGTTATGATTAATAAGCAGGAATAAATAATTACAAAATTATTAACAGCAAGGTCTGTGTTGAGCCAGATTAACCCCATACAGTCCTGTCATTTAAGTAATCTTGAACATTGTAATATCCCTTTTTCGACAAAGTCGCTTTAACATGCTTTTTAAATTGCTCAAATGGCAATTTCAAAATCTCCAGAGGTATCTTATTGTAGTAGAGAATGCACTGACCCTTGAAAGAATTGCTAACCTTCGCGAGTCTAAAACGGGGCGCACATAGTCTGTGATTATTTCTTAGGTTAACATTACAGCTGTCGCTAAGTTTGGAAAATGTTGTAAGGTTCTTGCGTACATACATTATATTTTCGAAAATAAATTGACTAGCTACTGTTAGTATGTCAATTTCTTTAAAAAGCTCTCTTAAGGAGTCTGTTCGTTTTAAATTATAAATTGCTCGAATAGCTCTTTTCTGTAAAATAAAAATAGTTTGAATATCCGCTGCTTTCCCCCACAACAAGATACCATAGGACATCACACTATAAAAGTAACTAAAATATACTAGCCTAGATGTAGCCACATCCGTGCTTTGTCTGATGTTCCTAACAGCGTAAGCCGCAGAACTTAATTTACCAGCCAATTTATCAATGTGGGGTCCCCACTGCAATTTACTATCAATGGTTATTCCAAGAAACTTCGTATCATTTACCAATTCTAACGTGCTGTTGTCTAACACCAAACTGGTCTCAACTTGCCTGACATTTGGAAGTGAGAATTTGATACACTTGGTTTTACCAGCGTTTAACAATAAATTATTAACTGTGAACCAATTCAAGGTTAAAGACAATACACCATTAACATCATCAAAATCTCCTTTTTGTCTTTCAATTTTGAAGACCATTGAGTATCTCGTACATCGGAGTCGAACCTGCATCTTCTATTTGAGAGACCACGGAGAATTATAATTTATCTGGTTCGAATCCAGATCACTGAGTATAATTCAATAATTATAGTTAGTAAATTGATCAACGCTTTTAAATTTATTTTAAGAAATGCAACACGCATTTCTTTGCCGTTTTGAATCATATTTATTGATCTGATTCAGCTCTAGAATGATAAAGTTTATTAGGTTTAACAAGCTCTCGTGGTTGACAGAGGAATAGGCCTAAGCCCACTTTGTCAAGTATTTATTACAATCCGGTGACGTGTGCCTAATCTTGTTTGTACTTGCTGTGTTTATATATTTATATATTTTACTGTTGTTTATATATCTATCTATATGTTACGCGTAATTTGGAAGATTCGGGCTTGCGACGTGAACTTGCTTAAAACTATTTGCTATTACGTATCACTAATTTCGTATCGGGCAGACATTTCCAGGGGCTGCGCTCGCGCTTGTTGGTTCAGCAACGCGCGGCTGTGCCTGGCCATCAGCCGGCTGATCGGGTGAGCATTGACCTGCTTTCACGCGGCATCTCAGCGCGCCGGGAACTCCTGTCTGGTTTGATGCACAGTTTACTTAACCTAATTTATTGATTGCTCTTCACTTTAAATACCGGTACCGTGTATTGTCAATATTTTCGTTGCTTGTCCTTTTTAACTTTACACCACAAGGCAGTGTCAATATAGTAGAAGTTTCAGTCTTAGTAGGGGCGTATATAATTGTTACTGGAACTTTGAGTTAATTATCTCGACTCGGACTCCACAATATACTTATCTAAATAACAAACGGAAAATGTTATGTAGGTACATAGCGTGTAATGATAATCCATAATGCGTAGCACTGTCGTTCGCCTATTTAAATAGCTGCGTCGACATGAGATGCGTGTTACTGGATTTTCAAAACTGATTAAGGTAGATTTGTCGTCGGCTAGCCGCTTAGCCGGCATTCCCCATCCTTATACCCTGAACTAAAATTACAGTTGAGTTCTTAGTCAGTTAGCTCATCCTGTAATAATCAAACTGACGGATTAGTTATTTCCCTTCCTTTGTGTTCTAAATTTCTGTAAAATTAAGTTACACAGGTAACACTTAGTAGTACTGCGTTAACCTACTTGGCACTTGTATTTATTAACGTTTTAGAACTACTCTGGTTACATTTTTCTCCACCTTCCGTGAAGTTTTTTAACTATACCAAATTTTTACGAATAACAGAGCATTAGCGTTCTTAAAAACTTACATATACTTAATTTATTCAGCCTGCTTCAATTGAAGCTATTTTTGAGTGTTATTTATTACAGATAAGAATTATGCTGTCGGTTTGGTGTTGATTAAAACTGGAGTGCCTGTTGGCTATTTGTATTGTCTACTGAATTTTAATTTATCCTCTTGTGTGATGTGGTGGTTGTGTCATATTGCAAACTTGGGCGAATAATAGGGATCTGAACCTTTGTAGGTGGTGTGATTTGCCTGAAAAGTCTTACAGGGTAGGGGATGTACATATTGTCATGGCGAGTAGTAGTGGTGCCCGATCACAAGGGAGTAGGTCACGCCGTTACGTAAGAAAGGATGGGAATATGTCTTCCAAACCCAGCGAATTAAATTATTGCTGGCCGGTTCTCGCGGTTGTCTGAGTGAGACAGTTGACCGCGAATACTTCCGAGTCACGTGGCGTTGTCACAGTTTCATACTGCGGGAATGCTAACGAATTAATATGATTTGCATTCGGTCGAGGAATCACATCCGTAGGGAATATCAAAATAGCTCCAAGTTTGTCATTTGACATAAGTACATGCGTCACTTAGAGTCCGTTAGGCCCTATTGTAGCATCCTGTGCCAAGCTTAGGGAAATCCTTACTCCTCATTAAAGGGAATTCAACAGATCTCGCAACTAGATGTTAATCTAGTTGCGAGATCTTGCACTTAGCAACGCTGGTTGGAATTCACAGGTAGATGCGAGGTTTGGGCATCTTCCACTCCCCCCTTCCCCCATTTTTTATGACAACGGCGACAGAATCTAGATTTAGGGAACTGTAACTACCTTTTTTAAGCTTTTAATTATTCGATGTTTGCCTCGTCCAAGGATATTTCCAAATCTTTCTAAACAAATTGTTATGACCAATTACATCACCTCCATCTCAAACTATTAATTTCTTTTACATGGATTTTCTTTACCTACTTCATGCCTCTAAAAGAATCTGGGTTTGCTGAAACAAAAAATTACACAACGAAGCAAGTCCTACCACAGTAATACGATCACATTTGGCCATTACACTGAGAAATATTACTATTGAATATTTCTGCAATTAACATATGCTTTAATGCGTTTTGTTATAAGTATAGGTTAAAATAAAACATAAAGGGGGGGATCTTTACAGTAAGAACCTTGTCAGGAAAGATCATCGTTTGCGAGATTTGCGCTTACCAACACGTTTTGGGATTAATTTTTTTCGCTATATATATATATATCGATTTGTAGAATCAACAGCAATATTTAAGGCATTTGTTATTTACCATCACAAATTATTTATTTATTTACTTACCCTGTCCCAAGACAGACGGGAAGAAATATTGACTTGGCGAGAAATTTCGCCCCCCAGACAAAAGTTTAACTTGCCGGGATCAAATAACTTCAGTTCACCTTTATGTACAAGCAAAGAACTTCTATATTTTATCATCGATAAGTAAACCATTTATACCAATTATAGTGAAATATTTGGGAGTGATTATGTGTAACACGCAGTGAATTAGCCTTGAGCACAGCAACTCAACTCTGAATAAATATGGATTTTCACTACCTACTGGCGTTAACTTACTTTCCCAAAGTGCAGGCAGCATGCAAGCCGGAAGTTCATCATACTTCGTCCGATTGTAGTACAAATTACACAGTTTTCTTTAGCGTGCATTGTACGAGAACCGTGTATGTAATTTTCTCTTCACACGAGCAGATACAATCTGTTTCATTGCACTCATTTGTAGTAGAAACCGCACTGCCTCATTCACTCTAGAAATGGCAGCAATACACAAGCTCATAATTGTAGCCATTCGATTTGATGCCAGAAAAAATATGACGTGAGGAAACCTTCTTATCTCCTTAGCACCGATGTTGAGATGTTTTGTTAATTACATAGTCATCACATCACTTAAAGAGTAATTGGCATCGCCGCCGCAGTGAAGAAGAATGATGAAGGATTCCTTACGATGTTTTCAGCCGCCGTAAGAACGTCTAGATTCTATTGTGTTTTATTGTTTACTCCTATTTTCCTTCATTCTCAATACTGACCGCAAAGCTGAAATATTTCTCTATATCCTGATAAATGCGTGATATCTCACGAGTCGTCCATTATGTCGCCTCAGGTTACTATCTGTTTCCACACGAGAGGAAAAGAGCACAGATGTTTGTGAGCTGCTACGTTTCCACTGAACCACATTCACAAATTGATTCTGGCAGGGCACCGTCGTCTCCGTCTTTCGCATGACAGGATGCCTAATTGCCTTTAATGCGACGGCGATGGTCATTTTGCACTTATATAATTTAATTTCACCCAAGTCGCTGCCGGGTGATGCCCAATATGCTGGCACCGTGACTTTGCTCTGTCACTATTATTTATTTCTTTACATTTTTCTCTATCATCAATCAAAAATTAAATTGTTTTGTTCGGCCCTGTAAGCTGTCCATTCACCTTGGACTCTCTTAACGTTTAGATATAGGACAACCTGTAGAACACACATTAATCAATTACATCTGTGAGTATTACAACATCAGCAACGAAGTAGTACCACAAACAGAATTAATTACCACTTCAATAACGTTTCCCGTACCAAAGGATTTTATCGGCAACATTTATTACAAACATTTTTCCCGTAAATGTATTCTGAACTTACCGCATTTCGAACTGCAACGGTTTAATTACTGATTGACAGCTAAAGCCTTAATTAGTGTGTTCTGAATACCAGACTTCACGTCTATTAGTATAGTTATACTATACAAAGCCTCATTAATGTGAGGTTACAAACTATACGATACTAATATTCAATGCTTATATTGCTTTTGTTGTAAACTAATTAAACATCTATTCATGCCAGTCCTACGAACAAACATGGACTGGCGTGAATGTGTATATATTACTATATTCCATCGAGTGAGGAAAATATACCAATAAAGTGAGGCCTCGTTCATATTCTGACCAACAAAAAATATGAGTAGGTTGTATTGTTTGCAAAGTTATATGTAGCAACGAATTAGCATAAAACACAGAAGCGTTAAGGTCAAATTGAATTGGAGGATGTTCAATTTAAACTGAAACAACATCAGCCATACTTTTGAGTTGTGTTTTCGATTTGTTATTTAAAAAAATTGCAGGTAGGTAGCTAAATAATAAATAATTTTATTTAAAAAAACATTTATTATTCGATTTTATGATAAGGACACCCGATACATTCTTTACATATTCACTATTATATATTTTAACACATTTGGATTTTGGGGTCATAAGAGATATAGCATCTACTTTTCAATAATTCTTAGCGCATAGTCTTTTAAGTAATTGTAAGTATTTTATTTAAATAAAGTATAAATTATACATTAATATGTATATTTTATTTTATTTAATGTTAAAAATGTAGGTACTTACTACTTAGACATCGATTAAATGCAAATATTATAGATTACTAGTCTAACACATTTCATGTGGTCAAAGCAATTTAGGCACTAATTATGATAGACATATATATTTATTATATACTTGTATACATAGTTTCTTATGTCTCTATGTGTATTCGATTTTATCTCAGGGTAATTTAACATGAAGGCAAAAAGCAATTTTCCAAAATTTCTACTAAGTATATTATTAAAATATTTCGGCTTTCGAAGCCTTAGTTTCTTAGAATGAGAATATATAGGATACATTTTTATTAGATGACCATATTTTGGAGAATAATAGTGCCCATCGATATGAACAAATTAAATGTCATTATGAGAAAGGTTATGCAAGATATGAATTATTTCGATATGTTTAGGTAATGAGCTTTCCCATTTGTGGCTGTTTGCTAGCGAAGGACTGATAATTATATGTTTTGATTTTCGTTGACAAACTATGTTCATATTCTCAAACACATAACGACATAATAGACACGCGGGCATCAGACAATACATCTCCCTGTGATAACTATTCTATATTTGGTTGATATTCTACGAGAATCTCTTAAATAATATGATACTCTAAAGATACTATGATCCCTTCTCCAGATTCATTCAGATTACAGTACAACATTATATAATCTACTGTTACTCTATAGAACATTTCATTATAGTTAGTTAATTTATAGACAGCTAGTTATATACTCAAGTCAGTTGTCCATGAAATATTTCAATTCTATAAGCATTGCGTTTAATCTCAATTTTTTTACACTAGAGTGGACTCAAATTATATTCTGACGTTTCTTTATCCCTGCTTTAATTGGTTCTGTTTAATTTGGAAAAAATATCCTAGTGTGTATACTTCCCGTAAAATTGGTCACGAATCTTGAAATATATATGTTTGCTGGTTTATGGTTGAATAAGTCATTTTATTAATATATTATGAATATGTTGTACATATATACAAAAGAACACTGATATGTTTTTTTACATTTTTGTTCGATAATTTTTAAGCCAAGCTAATGTTCAAATTTCATGAAATCATGAGACATTTTAACTCAAAAGCGGCATCTAAAAGCACATCAAAATATAACATCTATATAATTTATTAATTGATACAAAAATATTTTCTGTCCGCTATTTCACAAAATCTTCCTATTAAAGCCAGTTCCATGCAATATGTTTGCGGTGAGTTGGTCATCAAAATTTATTAGTATTTTATATATAATTTGATGTCCACCTGTAACCGCGATACTAATTCAATAACACATAATATGCAGGTGTCCTGTAATTCAAAGTCGAGTACCAGGATAGGTAGGTCTGCTTATACAGGATCTGACAAAGTTTTTTTTTAATATTTGGTCAAATGTGCGATGGACTCGCACACGAAAGGTTCCGTTCCATCGTACCAGGAAACTTAACCACTAAAAATAATAAAAAGAGAATAGTATTATGTCCGAACGTGGATTCGAACCCAAAACTGAAAAAAATTGCGAACTGATATCAAACCAATGCGCCACCCCAACAACGTGATAAGCCAAGAAACCTACGATCGTATCGTATTTGTAACATGTTATGGTCGGGGTGGTCTTGGAACACGTCTCTCATATGGGACCTTTTAACTTATGAAATCTCATTGGCAACAAATATAATGATCACCAAAATATTTTTTTCCTACCCAAAATGGATAAATGAACACCAAAAATATCAGGGCAAAATACTGCTGTAGCTTAGGTGAAGGGTAAATGGGGTGAGCGAAGCGAAGCCCCCTTTATCCTTCGTGTTAGGTTGAACATGTAAGAACAACAAAAAATACTTAAAACATAAACTTAAGTACACAAAACATAAAAAGAAGGTGATCATTTATCCAAACACAATTTGGTGGACATTTATCCATTCTGGCAAACATTTCGAATTTATTGGTAATAAAATAGGTGCGTTTTTGGAAATCGTTTAAATATAAGCCAATCTCATTCTGTGAAAATTTCAACTCTGTACCTATCACGGTGCATAAGATACAGCCGACAAACAGACGGACGGACGGACACGGAGTAGTAACAGGGTCCTGTTTGGCACCCTTCGGGTATGGAACCCTAAAATTGATGAACAATGATCATCAATTAATAGATGACTTGTTGTCAAAGAGAAGTGTAAGACGGGAACCATTTTTTATATACACAAAAAATCCTATCTTCAAAGTTTCTTTTTCTATTTTGGCGAGACCTGGGTAAGCAGGCCGATCTACTGGTTTTCACTTGAATTGGAATTATAAGACACCCTATACAACATACACATGATTAATACCTAAAATAATATGTACAAATTCAACAGAATATATCTCGACATCTAATAGGTATTGATATCGTGGTAATATAATTAATATACAAATTATATCTTAGCGCAAACAACATCATATTTAGCAATAAGTCCACAAAACTGCGCTAGGCACTCTACAATATTCGTTGTAACCCACAAACATCCAAACACCTCAGAAATAGTAAACCTTGTCTGTTGTCTCGAAATGGACGTGCTTCTTAGACGGTAGCACGACCAACAACCATCAGGCCGCGGTCTTCCTTTCCTCTTCGGGCTCGCGTATTTCGGGGATATTTTTCTCCTGTTGCGTGAGGACCTCCTGGACGTGGATGGTGAGTTCAGACCGCGCGATCTGCGTGAAGGGCATCAGAGCGCCTGCCACGTCCATGGTGTTGTTGATGTTGCGGTGCCAGAGTTCTAGCACGACGCTGCGCCGTTGCTACTTGAACCGAGGCGGGCCGAGCCAGCCGCAGCCGAATACCTGTGAGCCGGGTCGAAGGACCAATCAGTGACAGACAGAAATTCAATATGAAACTGAACAAGGCGAGTGTCTTTGAAAATCATAGAAATAAAACATGATATCATCACGTTAGCTGATTCTTACTTGATACGGTTGACACAGGAAAATTATATATAACCACATCTTAGTAGCGGGGGCTATCTGCCCCCCTAACATACCGCTATCATGCCCGTTGACTATGAGCTGATGTCCGCTCATAAAATCGGGTAAGCAGGCAAGCCTTCAGCATATACCGAGGCCATGGCCACAGTAAAGTCTTAGTAGGACAACTGTAAACACAAAGGGGTTGTTTTTAGTCCGTAAACCACACGAGCTGATGCCCGCTCAATATGTGGGGACCCGGACATAGCAGGGAGGTCTGACTCCTGGGCATGGGTAATTCCATTTTTTTCCACCCCAAAAAAAAAACAAAAAAAAACAGGACTGTTGATAGCGTATCAATGTGTTAACTAAGAGCTTAGAGAAGAGTCATATGCCCTGGTGGAAGTGGGTTGAGTATGATGACGATGAAAACGAAAATTAGAATACCTGACAGATTACCAGCGTCACGAGCAGTAGCACCAGCAGAGCGATGACCCCCCACACCACCCCCAGCTGTGTCAGCGCAAACACGTAGAGAGTTCGATGACACCACTTGTTGGGCTCGAAGAGCGTCGGTGCGTAGTCCGGCCACATGATGTTGAGCGTCCAGTAGTTGCCGAAGGCAAACCTGCGACAAATATTATGCGTCAGATACATCCTAAATTCCTGATCTCTTTAACATGTAGATAACGATGTTGCTCGCACTCCTGCAAGTGGCTATGCTGGGAAAAGTTGAAGGCAAATGGAGTGTCAGAATATGAAGGAAATCGTGGCTCTCTAACGTTCGGAAATTAACCAGTATAACCGGCATCGAAGACCTGTTCCGCGTGGCGAGAGGGATACTTGGAGCTGACTGCTAACCTCCGGTAGTGGAGAGAAACTAGTAGAAGTTTTTATATTCGGTACTTCGCTAAAGCTAGTGTCTCTGGAAATCTCAATCGACACGCCATCACAATCTGCATTAAATGATAGCCCTGCTGCAGAGCCTAACGTGAAAGTTTTGAGTTGATGCAGTCAGCCTTTATTGCGAAACAGATAAGATGCTTGATAGACGTGTGACGGTTCAGTCTTCCGGAACTTTATCGGTACATATACTGTGCAATGTGCTCAGCGCATGCGCTGTATGGAACAACAACTATATCCAATTGTGCTCAGTTGATGGTTCCTGTGTCAGTGGTGCTTTGAGAGGGGTAACATTACTCACTGAGACTGAGACATCTTATTGGCACTTAAAGATACGATATTATTATGTGGTCATTATCATTATTTTTATATATAACATAGTGGCATTAAAAAAATGGCAAAAAAATAAAAACATCCTCGTAGTGCTTTAATAATGCTTCATGGTGCTATCTTTTCTTACTCGCTTATTTCCGAAGCACTGGTAGAGTTAATGGAGTTTCCTTTCCCTGTGCAAGATTCAACCATGAATCAAATATGCAGCATGTTACAGCAGTACAGAAACGGAAATTTCCTTTTTCAAACTCAAACCATAATCAGTCACTCACTAGTCTAGTTGTTCATATTTGATTTGTTATTATTTTTCTCCATGTATAAGTAAGTGCATTATTTTTGCCTACTTACAACAAAATATTTGAGTTTGAGATTAAGTTTTCACTATGCCAACCCCGCGCTGAAGCCTTGCGCCATACTGACGTCACGACACACAACCCCTCTCACTTCCCCACTAGCGCACAGGCACCTACCCGGTTCAGGGCTATAAGTATAGTAACGTATAGGTCTGTAAATGAATTATTTGAGGCGGGGACTACCTGTCACGCCCATCCCAAGGCAAAGTTTTGGAGGACAAACAGTCCAAAAACAACAAAAATCAAGCCAAAAAAATAATACATTTTAACTTTTTTTTCTACAGTTTTACGCCTGCCTTTATACCCTATGATTTTTCAGATAAACAGACAGATTTTATTTCACGTTTCTCCGTTACGAATCGCTGAGACATAAAGACAGATTAACGTTATCTGGGGACTGAAAAGTCGGTTGTTAATGGGATGATAGTGAAGCTCTCACACCTATTTTAGACTCAGTTCTTATAAAAGGTCTGCCGACTTGATATTAGGTTTTAAATTGTAAAACCATGTTAAACTTACGAAAAAGCTCTCGTTTAAGATAGCTGCTAAGTAGCGATATTGGTAGCAGTCTCCTAAAATCACCTCCGTCTACCCGCACTGAGCCAGCGTGATGAAGTATGGCTCAATCCTAATCCTTTCATGTTAAAGGCAGGTTCCCCTCGGTGGGGACATTAATGAACCACATGTTTTTATGCGAATGAGTAAACATTGAGAGCTAATATTTTTTTAACCAGCAGAGGATTTTTTTCCTACCAAATCTCAAGTCACAGATGCCTAGAATAGGTTTTGTTAGATTATTTAAACAGTACTTGTTTAGAAATGATTAAAAAAAAAAGTTCAAAATCGCAATTTTTACCAAACAACTGTAAGATATGTTCTATGTTTTTTCAAAGACTTCTGCTAACACAAGTTCGGCCTAAATGGTTCTAAATGATCTGTACTATCTTTGTTTTAAGACTTTGTATCGAACTACCTAACACCCTGACTAATTGATATTTTCACATAATATAAACCTTAATGATAGACTGCTAAATATTTTGAAATATGTAACATAAACTTAAAACCTACAATGTAAAATAAACTAAGGAAATCAAGTCATGTTATAATCATCAATTCGTTTATACTTCCAAGTTCGATCTAAGCCACTCTATATCGATACTACTGTAGCAAATGGATAATCTGCCAAGTGTTTATGTGGTAGCACTGAAACACAAGGCACAGCAAAAAGATAAATTATACACGAAAACAGACGACCAAAGATAAAATACGGGAAGGTCAAAAGATTCATTGACGCCAGGCGTTGTTTTTTATGGTTAACATTTAGGTTCTGCTTTTTATCTAATCCCTGAAGAAAACTACAGGTAAACGGGCAAATTGACTGAGTGAGCCTAAAAGGGCTTTCGAATTTTGTTTGGAAAATATAAACTCTACTTAGTATCTACTTTATACTAACTGTACCTACCACTTTATTTCTTTTCAATAAAATCTGGGGAGAAATTCAGTTTCTATGGTATGAATGATTAACAGTTAATCTAAATAAACATGAGCTTAAAGCGAGTGTATACAAAACCTATTTTTAAAAGAGATTTGAAAATAAATCTGTGGGAGTTTCCTTGCCCCCCGAAGGGACAAAAAAATTACGTGTACGTACAGTTATAAACTTTGTTTCGGCTATTTGAAAATTCTGAACGATAGATAGGCCTTGCGTTATCGCATGATTTCGCGGTCGGCTTCAAAGCGGCGCCATATTGTGGAACCGTCACACTATCGTCTCCTGGATACAAAAGCAATGATTGTCTCACCATCCGCAGAGAAAACCGGTAAGCAGATACGCCAAGACCCGCTCGGGTATGCTGGCTCTGGCTCCTGCGCTGCGGCTGGCCAGTTGCGCCCACAGCAGCCAGAAGATGCCCACGCCGCCCGCCGCGCCGCCCACCACCATGTAGACCGGGATTCGGGGTGAGGCTGGGCAGTCCCGGATGTATTGGACACCTGGATACAAACGTAAATTTAGCGTCACGCCATTTGGTGTGAAAAGAATAAGCAATGTATGTATGTATCAAAACAAAGATTTACATTTGTTTGTGTTTTTATGTAGGGTGAGGAACTGTACTCGTCTAAAAGGCCACAGCTTCTCTCCTCGTGTTGCCTTAATGCTTTGATTCATATCATAACTGTTAGAGACTTATACATTATTCTAGGTTAACAAAATAATTGTACGAAGCGTCCGTGGCCCAGCGGTATTCGCACACTGGAAACGATCGTGCGGTAGCAACACCTGGCAGAGACGGGTATTGGATGGGTGCTTTACTATGTCGCATTTGTCTCGGGCGCTTCCGTGTTACGGATGAAACGTTAATATGTAGGTTCCGGCTACTATCGCTACCCAGTATAGTCGTCAACCTGCGTGTTGCCTACTTCTGACAGTCGGGTTGGCCACTATCCCTTCACCCCTCCATTAACCCGCTCTGAGGTAGTGTAGTGGATTATGGATCAATCTTACTCTTATCCGGGTAAAGGCCCGCGCCCCTAGGTGGAGACATTAATAGGTTATAAATATATTTTTTACTTAGCCTGTGATGTTTCCAACTGCTGGGAAAAGGCCTCCCTATTTTTAGACCACACTCCCGATCCTTTGCTTGTTCCTGCCAGTCCGGGAGGTACCGGGAGGTAGGTCCTCACGCCATCTCCTTCTGGGCCGGCCTCTGCGGCTTTGTCGGTCTTGAGGCACCCACTCGGTGGAAATCTTTGTCTACCTGTCCGGGTGCACGCGACAGACATGTCCAGCCCAGCTCCATTTGAGATTGGCGCTCTGTGCACCCCCGTCGGTAATACGAGTTTTTTGACATGGTCCGTTATTTTGACTCCTGTTATGCCACGCTCCATTATAACCCTTTGGCAAACCTTGAGTTTGGACTTCAGATAGTCAGTCATAGGCAGGAAACACATGTCAACGAGTTTCCGTTTTAGTGTCAGTAGAAGGTTGCCGTTCATCAGCTCTTTCATGGCCCAGTAGCTCTTTAAGACGCTCGAAATGCGTCTTTCGATCTCTTTGCTTTGCCTGTCTTCGAATGAGATTAACTGCCACCTGACCATCCACCTCCACTCTAGGTTTCGCGCAATTAGTCATAAGTTGTGTCTTGGACCGATTCATCTTTAGTCCAACCTCAAGGCTCGCATTACTAAGTTCTTGAAGCATCTTCCCCAATTCAGGGACTGACGGTGTGAACAAGACAATGTCGTCAGTGAAGCGAAGGTTTGTGAGCCTTCTGCCACCGACGGCAATTCCATCATTTGTTCACGGACGCGTCAGCTTCCTGAATATCTCCTCGAGTTCTGAGGTGAAAAGTTTTGGTGACAAGGGATCCCCCTGTTTCATCACGCTTTTATCGATCAGGAAGAAAGGGCCTGCTGACTGGAGTTTTATTATTGTGGTACTATGGTTCTATATTGATTTAATGACATGTATGTAAGCTAGATTAATATTTTGGTTGCTGAGGGCACTGAGAATAGCTGAGTGAGAGTCACTATCAAACGCTTGGGAGTAGTCCACAAATGTCAGATATATTTAGTGGTTTATTGAACTCGTTAAACTACTCGATTCTTCTGGTTGAGCGTATTAAGGTGTTCAGTAGTCGAGAAGCCAGGTCTGAAACCTGCTTGCTCCTGCGGTTGATTTGCGTCTAGTTGTCTAGCTATCCGGGATTCTATGACTTTTACGAATATTTTATAAATATAATCATATTACTCTATGTTATTATAACAAAATATAAAACTGTCTACGGAGAATATATTAAACTTATTTGGTTGAGTTAATTTGGTTTCGAAAGATATTGAGAACCATTGTTTTTTATAAGACGAATATTATATTGCTTTGAGTCAGCAGTTATGTGGGTACGTACAGGCCGGGTGTGCGTGGGTGCCTGTGGTTAATTAAGCATTGGTGTAGATTCACCAGGATCACATTCAACAGTTCTTCAGTTTGAACGTAGTTAAGTGATATGTTTTGCCAGTAATTCGTCGATTTGGCTTGACAGTGGCTCATCCTTGCAGCTGTATAGCAGGAAATAATGAGGTATTCTTCCAACTTCATAAGGCCTAAATCAAGAAGGCCTCACTCTATAAGCCCTAAAACCAGTCTTGGCGTAGGCACTCCTGTGCCCCCAGATACAGATTATTTATTAACATAACGATTCAACTTTTTATCTGTGTTATTTGCTTAAGTTTTGTCACGTGAGGAACTTCAATGTAAGAAACGATTTAACATAAAAAACCGAGAAATTATGCAAGTGTTTCTAAATGGTAATAAAGTTTGATATAATTGAGTTTATCTACACACGTATCATAAACCCTCTTTACTGCGTTCAAAAACCGCACGTTACGATCAGCATTATGTTAAACTACTTGGTAAAAACTCGTTTCGTATCTGGAAAACTACACATAATGGTCATTATGTGTAGTTTTTCTACATATAATGACATTCAAATTTCGAACGCCGACGCCCACCCGCGTGCCGTCCCTAGTTTGTCTGTGAAGATGGTACTGACATTCAAATTTCGAACGCCGACGCCCGCCTGCGTGAAGTTGGTGCTACAGAACAAGCTAAACAACTGCAGAGCCACAATGCGGGTCAAACATGCGGTTCCTGAACACATCAAAGAGAGCTTATGATATGTGTGTAGATAAACTAGTGTATGTAACTGTACATAATTAGGCATTAAAACTCTCTAGTGATATTATTATGAAACTCGCCTTCAGCTCGTTTCATAAACCCACTCTCGAGTTTTAATGCCCTCCATTATGCAGCTGTCACATAAACTACTATTATTGATAAGATAATGTAAATTACTCCGCAGAACTCGATTTAAACCAGTTTCAAGTGGAATCCAAAATCGAGCTCAAAGTATCAATACTAGCGAGTTCCAATTACGTACAGTTGGTGAAAATCGGGAGAGCAATAAAAGCAATGAACTGGAAAGGCGCAGCTGCTAGTCCGAACATGGATTCGATTGGAATAAGAATAAAAACGGCGGGAACTCAAACCGGTTGGTAAATGATTTTGAAAGCGCCGTCTGGTATTTGCTCAGGTGACTTTTTTGCTGAAATCGGAATGCGAACAATTGAAATGTACAATTTAATTAGTACTCTACAATTCCAATACAATGTTGTCGATTCTATCAATAATTGTGGAATGTAGGTACTTTGTGTTACAAGAGTCGTCTTATTCTAACTTGAAGTGTTCAAATGGAGATGTTGACGACAATACTTTTTTAAATTGTCCTACAGCTTGTAAATTCCAAAGGCAAAACTTACTAGTATTCTGATCCAAAGTGGTTAAATTATTTTATTGATACAAAATAGTTGAACACGCAATGTAACACAATCGTGTAAGTAATACGTAAATCATCAAATAATTGACAAGATTTCCGTGCTCTGTGGTCTAGTGGTCCTCACGCCTGCTTCTCACAAAAGGAAGTGCAGGTTTGAATCTCGGTGCTGACCGTGTACCAATGAAATAAGTAAATTTAACTGATGTAAATTCTGCGGAGCTTCTAACGGTGATGGAAAATATCATGGGGAACTCGTCGTTGCTCCATAGGTGCGGCGATGGGCTAACCCTCTGTCACGCAAAATGGATTATTGCATAACTGCGTTAAAGTGGGCATAATTGTGCCTCTGCAATCCCCTATGGGAAAAAACGTGACGCTATGTTATGTTGTTGACGTGATTTGTCATGCGACGTCTGTTTATTTACATCTCCATCCCTCACAAATATTCATTGTAACTAACGTGTCTGAGGTTCTCAAAGTCAAAGTTAAAATTTCTTTATCACTGTACATATTTACATATACTTAGTTTACTTTTTTTGCCTCTCCTCTACATTGAACCACTGTGGGAGAAAACGGCGATGAAACTCCCACAGATTGTTTTGACAGATCTCTTTTAAAAACGTTCCGTGTTACCACAAAAAATATTAAACAGCGTTTAACCTCAAAACAAACGTCAAATCCCATAAGTTTTTGTTTTTAAACAAGTGTTGAAGAGTAGTTTATTTTTTGTGGTAAGGCCCGATGTGTTTAACTAATACTGCAAATATTACAATATTGTTTTATAAATAATATGCAGGAATAAATAAATACGAAAGTATAAACAACGAGTTCTGTGTTGAGTTAAATTAACACTATGCAATCGTGTTATTTACTTTATCTTGCATATTGTTATATACATTTTTAGACAATGTCTTTTTTACGTGGTTTTTAAATAGCTCAAATAAAAAAATCTAAATCTCTTGTTGAAGTAGAGAATGCAATCCCCTTGAAGGAATGGCTAACTTTCGCGAGTGTCAACCGGGGCGCAACTAGTCCGTGATTATTTCTTAGGTTAACACTACACCTACCGCTAATTTTGGAAAACTAACTTCATAATGAACTTGGAATAATACACCTACATACATAGCATCAAGTAGTTTCCCGTACGGGGTGGCACAGGATTGTGCCCAATTTTAGCCAGTTATTCAATACGCCATTTTTCGTGACAGGGTGCAAGCCCATCGCCGCAGCTATGGAGATTGAAGGTTTTCTTACAGTACTTTCCATCAAAGTTAAGAACGTCCCTCTAATGTTCTTAAGATAAATTACTTATCTCATTGGTACATGGTAATAAACAATTATTCCCATCCAGTAACACCCCTTACTGTCACACTGTTAATGGTTGGGAAAAATATTCGTCATCGAGTAACAGTGTTGCTTTTACTACCATCCAGAAACACAAGGTCGTTGTATGTTATAAAGGTATAGGTATTACTGGTTGGGATGAAATAAGATATAATATAGAAACTAGCTATGCCATTTATTTATCTCTAAGTTTGAAGTGATACATTTTATCGGATTCGAACTGGCAACTCCCATAAGAGAAGCAAGCGTAAAACCCTCTAGAATACGGATCACTTGGAATAACTATGAATTAAACTATTATGAATAACCATCACATATCCCTAGGGTGAATAACAAGATAATAATTTTGATCGCGCGCAGTCATTTACGAGGGAGTTTGCTGTAACGTTTAAATATGGACGGATTTCAATTTATGAAATTGAAAGGAGGTCTACTATTCACACAGAACCACTCTAGTTTTATAAGGGCAACATGAAAACTTGCTAAATATCATTAGTCATCTAATTATGAAGTGGCCAAATATACGGACCAATTCAAAAGTCACGACCAGTCAACTGAATTCAGTCGGGTGGCCTGGATCGATACAAAATTATTCGGCGAAGTTGATTAATTTAAATTGAGTTGCTAGAACCAGTGACTATGAAACTATGTAATCAAGGTATGTTTAGAACGGCTGGCGAGCTAATGCACTTTGCTATCTATATTTATTTTTATTTATTTATTTTGTAAGCAAACCAACAGAATACACAGTTATGATACAAATATTTGATAGGATTTCTTATGATAAGGTCCCAATTATAGGTTTGCATTAAATTCTTAAAATAAAAACTTGACAACATAACATATAGCATGCAATTATTGGGATTTAATTTATATCTATTACATTTTTTATTTTTATCTAATTTAAATATTTATTTTTTATTGTGTGCTTGTTAATGTCTTCGTAATTAAAATAAAAACTTGACAACATAACATATAGCATGCAATTATTGGGATTTAATTTATATCTATTACATTTTTAATTTTTATCTAATTTAAATATTTATTTATTATTGTGTGCTTGTTAATGTCTTGGTAACAAGATTTTTAAAAGCGTATTGGGATAGACTAAAGATATCAAGATCGTTAAATAACTTATTGTATCTTAGGTGATATGATATCACCTGCATGGTCTGTCTATTCTGCAGCGATTGCCAGGAATGAATGGCGTTACAAAGGTTAACCGTGGACAATATAGACAAGACTCCTTTGTGGGATTGTCTAGCTATAAACAGTGTTAGTGCATCTCATATGTACCCAGACTTACCTCGTTCTAGATGTGACAAATCTTTGTATCCCTGTCCAAAATAGAGAAGAGGCAACGAATAACGTATTCTGAACATATGTTAATATTGACAGTTAGAGAAATTTTGAATTTAGAATTATTGTTGTTACTTCATAATTTCTTTATTGCACACAAAATTTACAGCAAAATTACATTTCAGACAAAACAGTGCACAATGGCATACTTATCTCTAAATAAGAGATCTCTTCCAGCAAACCGACTAAGTGAGTAAGAACTTCATGCAAAATATGGACTGATATATTTGTGATTGAGCAGATACTTAATAATATGATAATGCTAAGTAATAAATGTAGCCCTTGAATGTCCCCACCGTGGGACACAGACCTTAACTAGACTACGAGTAAGATTGACCCATACTCCACCACGCTGTGGCTCAGTTGGTACAGACCACTGGTTGATGGAGGTGTTTGCTAGCAGAATAGGGCCCCAGAGATTGTGACAATACTGTGGTTATGTCTATCTATCTATCTACATACCTATACAGGCTGAGCCAACTTCGGTGGTCCAAAAACTTGTGATGCTTCAGTCCAGACAATGTAAGGTCATCATTGCCTAAGAAATTATTTTCGTTTCAAAGCTACGATTTAAAAAAAATCGTTTAGTAAACCATCAAAAACTCAGTAAAATCTAACTTTAAAACTAAAAATTATTTCTCAGGCAAAGATGACCTTAATTATCTCGTCTGGAATATTAAAGGTAAAAAATAAGTGCGAACCTCTGCGAGAAAGCTGGATCGATTTAAATGATTTTTTTAAAACTCACGAGATGTTTCAGGAAGGGAAAAAAATAACGTAAAGGACACAGCCGAAAAATCGAAAAATCTTTGGATCAGTTCATGCTTCTGTCAATAGATGACGTTGGTAGCTTTTGACAGAACGACCGTCTCCTAGGAGAGCTAGTATAAGAATAAGGATAGTATTAAAATGTATTTGTTGACAAAAGTTGAGCAATTGATTGACAAAAATACTGATTTGCCTGACCAAATTACTAAATTGTGCAACATGCTGAGTGTGACTTGAAATACTGGTTTTGTCTGACAAAATTACTGAACTGCGTGACTAGAAATCTGAAAAACCGCAACTTGGAAAACTTAATTGTAACAACATAAAATACAAAACAAGCATTGGATTTTGTTGTTCTTACATGTTCAACCTAACTCGAAGGAAAGACAGGGCTTCGCCTGGCTCCCCCCCCTATATCCTTCTCCTACCCTGACACTTTCCCCATACAGTCTTTACTTAGCCAATAAGCGTTGGCTAAACCATTCAGTAATTTTGTCGCACAATTCAGTAATATTTTGCTCGTTGCAGGTAATTCCGCTGTTCATGGTCATTCACACAATTAGCTTTTATTTGTTCATTTCATTAGGGTTCCATACCCGAAGGGTGCCAAACGGGACCCTATTACTAAGCCTCCGCTGTCCGTCCGTCCGCTTGTCACCAGGCTGTATCTCATGAACCGTGATAGTAAGACAGTTGCAATTTTCACAGATGATGTATTTCTGTTGCCGCTATAACAAAAATAAAAATAAAACAGAATAAAACAAATATTTAAGGGGGCTCCCATACAACAATTCTATCAATACCACATACAATCTTATGAATGCAACTGGTTACGTACATGGAGTGTGAAAGTAGCCGCACCAATAACTTTGTAAACAACATTTTGCTATGTAAACTCCAAACTATTCACTCCACACCATCCCTACCATTGTACGGTGGTACGGAACCATTCGTGCGCGAGTTAGACTCGCACTTGACTGGTTTTTGTTATTTTCCCTATAATAATGACGGAACACTTACCCATTATCAACATAATCACAGGCAGAGTTGAGAGGATGGCTAGGAATACTGTCATTAATACTGAAACAAATACACATTAAGTTAATAGTAGTTTATGTAAATGCTACATAATGGAGGGCATCAATACCCGAGTGGGTTTATGAAACGAGCCGAAGGCGAGTTTAATAATAATATCACTCGAGAGTTTTAATGCCTAATTAAGTACAGTTACATACACTAGTTTATCTACACACATATCATAAGCTCTCTTTGATGTGTTCAGGAACCGCATGTTCGACCGGAATTGTGGTATTGATAAGCTCTGCAGTTGTTTAGCTTGTTCAGTAGTACCAACTTCACAGACAAACTAGGGGCGGCAGGCGTGCTTCGGCGTTCGAAATTTGAATGTCATAATTTGACAAATTTTATTACATTATGGTCATAATGCTCAATATTCGGATAAGAAATGAGTTTTTACCAAGAAGTTTATCATTATGCTGGTCGTAACGTTTGGTTTTTGGACGCAGTAAAGAGAGTTTATGATACGTGTGTAGATAAATACATTAATTTGTTAGCATAAGGTAACATAATCATTTCCATCCATCATACAGCAATAAATAGAAAAGTAGTTGATGAAATCACAACGAAAATAAAAAATAAGCCTACGGATTGGAGCATGGAAATGAGCAAAATAAAGAAATAATTTAAGTTCGGAAATAAAATTCATAGAAAAGAACTTCCTAATGGAGGATCTATTTGACGACGACCCTGTTGTGGCTCTGCCCACTATGCGAGAGGTCCCGGGTTCGATCCCCGGCTGGAGGTGAAGAAAAGAAAACCGCCAGGTCTTGGATGTTTATATGTGTGTGACGTCACTGTTTCTGGTACCCACGACATAGGGCATCCTAGCCTGGGGCCAGAAGAAATGTATGTGCCTTTATGTAAATGTTTATATTTATTTGCATAAAAGCGTAAATAAACTTTTGCACATTCACTTCAT
This sequence comes from Argyresthia goedartella, assembly GCA_949825045.1. Taxonomy (NCBI): domain Eukaryota; kingdom Metazoa; phylum Arthropoda; class Insecta; order Lepidoptera; family Argyresthiidae; genus Argyresthia; species Argyresthia goedartella. Next base: position 3,835,506 of record OX463822.1, read on the forward strand.
CCACACTACCATTAAATCCACGTCTAATTTACCACGTTTTATGTTAATTCAAAACATTTTACAACTCTTAATAACACAATTAAGAATGCAACAATGTAAATAATTCAAGCTAGAAAGGGTAGCAATGTAAACTTACGACCATTTAGACCTCGCCAGTTAAGTTAGATACCTCTCACCATAGTAAGTTTTATGAAGTGAGATATCAGAGTCGAGTGGCCTAACTTTTCCTGTTTGGGTGTAAACCAACACGAATATTTTGGGTGTAAAGTGGTTGGGTAATTCATCACGTGATGTTTATATTCACCTCTATATTTTTAGTAATTTACTCGTTTGTTACCGTTAATTTTAGTGTATACGTTATGTGGCAAACTTGTATTACTTAGGCTAGGCAACAAGTTGATTTTAGGGTAACTAATTTAAAATCTAATAAATCGAAAAATAATAAGGACATAAGCCCTTAGGATCGTCACAAAAGCAGGAAAATATAGGTACTGAAACGAAATTGCCATGATGCCAGTAAAAAGTACTGTTCATCAAAGTACCATAATGTGATTCAAAGTTTTTTTACATCTTAAATAAAATGAAGACTGTGACATCATATAGCTTCTAGTTATAGTAATACTTAGAGTTTGTCGTGGCTAGAATCACGGCAAAGTCAGTCATTTTCCTGAATTATGTTATATGGTCTTCTATTTTAGGGTTGCGTACCCAAGGGGTAAAACGGGACCCTATTACTAAGACTCCCTTGTCCGTCTGTCACCAGGCTGTATCTCAAGAACCGTGATAGTAAGGTAGTTTAAATTTTCACAGATGATGTATTTCTGTTGCTGCTATAATAACAAATACTAAAAAACAGAATAAAATAAATATATAAGGGGGCTCCCATACAACAATTCTTTCAATACCACATACAAACTTATGAATGCACCTGGTTACGTACATAGAGGATAACTTTGTAAACAACATTTTGCAATGTAAAATCCAAGCTATTCACTCAACACCATCCCTACCATTGTAAATGATCCTTTTATTTAAGCCTTACCATTTTTCCCACAAAAGGCAGTTCTATTCCCGATACACTGCCAGTTTTTTGAATCTTTGAATGTAGTTAAATTGTTTTTGAAAACAATATTAAATTATTATTTTAGTAAAATGTTCCCTCTTCAACATTTAATGTATTTTCTTATCATGTGGCTTAGCCGTAGGACATATACAGGCATAAATTACCACAATGTACCACAGAACACCATAATGTACTACAAAATACCACATTGTACTACAGAGTGCCACACATTGCCACAAAATATATCTACAAATACTCACTGGTCCTATTCATAATTCTAGCGGCGCGGCAGACGAAGTCGACCGTCCCCGACGCCTCCATGTTCGCATCCTTCAGCTGGTACGCGACCGAGCCGTAGGTGGTAAGCCCCACGCCGAGCCCCAGCCCGCCTCGCTCGTTGTACTTCGCTTGCTCGCCGCAGAGCCGCCGTTGTTCGTCTCCGGAGACCTGGTGAGTATTACTTTTATTGAAATTCGTAATTGTTTTTATGGTTCACAATAGAACAAAGCAAAAAAATGTGATTGCTGACAAAGGCGAAGCGGTCGTTTATAATGCTTTTCTTTCCATATTTTTTGTGTTTACGCAAAGTATTCATTCATCTTCGGTGCTCTGTTTGAACTCGAACAAGACTGTTCTGAAAACTTCTGTAGGCCCACCGAGCACGGGACATGATCAAAAAGTCAAAGTCAAAGTACTTTATTACTATAGATATTTACATATACTTAGCAAACGTCATTTTTTGCCTCTTCTCTACATTGGACCACTGTGGGAGGAGCATTTACCCACAGATTTATTTTTAGATCTCTTTTAAAAATAAGTTGTATTTAACTATTACAAATATGAAAAATTTAGTTATTGTGATCAATAAGCAGGAATAAATAATTACAAAATTATTAACAGCAAGGTCCAAAAATCCGTTCCGTTCGTTGAATTGGGTAACATAATAATAAAACTTAACTGCCTTTCAAGTAGCGTATAGATAAATCCGCCGTTTTTGCAAGACTCGTATTTTTATTATTCATCTCCTGGTCAGTGTATCCTTCCGGAGCCGGAAATTAAAAAAATTGCCAACACAGTGCGCTTGCCCGTATACGGATTGGTCCCTAGTCAGTGAATCATCCCGGAGCCGGAATAAAGAGAGCAAAAAATCGCATTATTTGGCGCAAATTGCTTCGATCTCTTACTATCGTATGTCAAAATGCATATGAAAGAACAGGCTAGCTAATGAATGAATAGTTTTGATGTGATTGTGCACCCACCGCTCACAAATCGGCAATCGGCACTCCCAAAAACCCTGTCAGTGAATCTTCCCGGATCCGGTTACACAGGGGGGTAAAAAAAAATGGCGGCCACTGCAGAGAAGTCATTTTTACAAACGCTAACTATGAAATATTTATGCTAACTATGAAGTAAAGACTTTGAGCAATCGAGTATCGTACCAGGAGATGAAGAGTTAGATCCACGACAGAAAGTACTGGAAGTTGGTGAAACGACAGGGGACGAGAAGACCCCATTAATGCATGATGATGATTAATATGTCTATGCCCCCTTTCCGTCGTCCTTTCCCTCCCTATTGTTCCCGATATTTTAATTAAAACTATTGATTACCTGGCTTACAGAACTAGACGCCCTCCTGGAACCGGTGTCTGAGAGGGGAGCTCCTGTGCCGCTCTGCCGACCCGCCAGCGCCGTTCTGTACGGAGACACCCGACCCCTGGCTGCTGGAGAAGAGACAAGAATGAGGGTAGCATCAACACAAAACATGTCACTCCTTTTCCCATATTGGTTGGAAGCGGCACAGTTGTAAGTTTTGTTTTGCCCATGGTTAACATAACAAACAAACATTATATTTATTTACAGACGCAAAGTATGCGTTGCTTCTGGCCCCACACTAGGATACCCTGTGTCGTGGGAACCAGAAATAGCATGTTACAAATATGTAAACATCCATGAACTAGGTTTTTTTTCTTCTTCCAAAGCCGTGATTTGAGCCTGTGGCCTCCAACTTGGAGAGCACAGCCTCGAGCGTAATACCATAGATGTGTCGGTTGTTCTGTTTAGCGTGACAGGTGGCTTGCTGCCGTCGGTAGGGAGATGTGAAGGTTTCCTCAAATATTAGTATAAAACATCGTACACAAAACTACGTGACCTAGTCCTGACCTTTATCAATCGGTGCAGATACCTACATACATTAAATGCATAGTTAGTCATTTTGAAATCCGACGCTGAAGAACCGATATGTTGACGGAAAAGCAAACATTTTTGTACAGATCTATATAGGAAGTTATGTGGGATGTTTTTGTGCGATATTTTTTTCCTAAAAAAGTGATTCGATATCGTGTTTCGCATGCAAACGAAAAATATTGTTACGCCCGTGACAGACAACCCGTAAGTTCTGTCCCTCGAGGAAACTATTGAACCTAGTAATCTCATAACAAAAAGTTTGTTGTACCTGCTGTCGTGCTGTCCTCGCTGGCGCGTCGCTCCCTCGAGACTAGTGGCTCTTGGAAAGTCAAGGTCAAGCTGCCACGGGGACTGACCCTCGCTGACCCCTCCTCCACTGTCACCAGACTCCCCCGAGCTGACCTCTCCGATGGCGCAATACTTCCACGTGGACTCCTTTGAGAATCGGGAATCAATGAGCCTCTGGGCGTCCTGTTAAATTCATGACCATCTTTGTTTTTAGGAACTTCAGGCGTTACACCTCTTGGACTCGTCCGTGGACTGGGCCCCATGTCTTTCTGAGTTCGCGCTGGATCTATCTGAATGCTGGCGACGGAATGCCTTGGGCTTCGACCCACGTCCGGTACTAAGGAGTTTCGGGGTTGGTTCCATGTTGTACCATCGGGAACGAGACTTCGTCTCGGACTTCTGGCTGTTGCGTCTGGCGTGAGACTGTTTCTGGGGCTTCGATTGAAGTCTTGAGGATTCAGACTCAGCCTTGATCCGTAATTGAGGTCAACTCCCAAATTGTTTCTAGACGGTGCTAGGTTTCGGGGGCTAAGCGCCATGTCTGGAGCAATAGAGTTTCTTGCGGATCTGTGTTCCTGGTCTGGTACTATGGAATTCCTTGCAGATCTATTATCGGGGACTAATGAGTGTCTTGGGCTCCTGTGGTAGATGTCCATAGCTGCTTCGGGAGCTAGGCTGGCGCGTGGGCTTCTTTGTGGTGGTGGGGGGTCTGAGTCATCGTCAGTTTCTGTGGTGGCTAGTGAGGCCCTTCTGGATCCTTGTGTGGACGCTCTTGGCGATCTAGCTTGTGGTGATGTGGCAGCACTACGGGACGCCCTCCTCCTCTTCGACGATGATGAAGTTCTATGCAGCATTGTTAAGCCTTTATTTTAGCTGCATATTGAGATTAGATTCCCAGTCTGTAACAAAAGAAAAGCAAACGTTGAAGTCAATTCAATATTAAGAGTTTACGTAAGAAGAATTTCGTTACAGAGTATCAGGAAATGTTTCATTCACTCGCGCTCAGGTGAATTTATCACGCAACTTTATAAGCCGCTTTGGAAGCTCTGAACTTGTTTGTTTTCAGCCAATGAACATAAATCTCGTTGCTAATTCAGGATGTGGCAGATTCTAGCTATATTTTAGGGATTATCAATTGGAAATCACTTTCACAGAACGCCATGTGGCAAATTTTGTAGTACTTAACTGGATTGTAAGAAGAACCGATCTTTTACTACACCTATCTTTTACTGATCTATAATCTATATTAGTAGGTATTTATACAAATCAACAGATATACTTTATGTGAAGGTATTTTTAAATATCTCTAAGTATATTAATACTGTGTCCGTAAGTTGACAAAGCCTGGACTGCGATATCCGTAAACAAATAAACAATAAGAGTGACCTGTTCCACATTCACTCATAACATTCAGCGTCTTATATCGATTAGGCAGTTGTCAAAATGTTTGTAATACGCCATACTTAAATCGTTTCAGCACGCTAAACTTATTTTGAAAATGTGGTTTATGTCACCCAATGTGCAATTTCTTCAAAGTGGCAAACCATTTCATCATTCTAATTACATTCTTGTTATTTTTGGAATCAGAACCCTTTCTACCTCCTAGTTTATCAAATGAACATTAAGAGCATTTCGCACCTAGCCAGATACGTGGGCGATTTAATAAAACTTTCAGCAGCACTTACATCATGACAGTCCTTAACCATTTAAATTCCTTGATGCTCTCGTAAAGGCGACAGTAATTTCGGGGAACCCAGTTCACTCTATTTCAACCTTTAAGCTGACGATGATAAGAACAGACGTAATTCGTTTTCGGTAAAGTGCACTCAACAGCACGCCAAGCTAACATGCTTTTTTTTTCACTTTATTTTCAAAAGGGTTGAAGAGTCTGTGTGTACAGATATATAGTCTATGTCAGGATTGATGGCCAGAGGGGAAAGTGGCTATCGCGGAGGGGGTGAAGTCCCGCACACCATCAGAGGCCCTGCGGAAGTCCCCATTGACCCTGTTTATCGATTTTGTTCTTGCTCACGTTAAGGCTTACACTTGCACTCGTGTGTTTAAAATGCCAACGGCTGCCTCTTCGTGGATATGAAAAGGTAAAATCCAATCATCAATTCCCAAGCAAGAGGACTATCTAGAAAAGTACCGGAAAGTTGAAACATTAACTGATTGTTTTCTTTTTACGAAAAACATGTTCAAAATCTAGAAAATGATCTGGAATACTTTGTGACAGAAAAAGAGATATAGGATTTTCTAATGAATCAAAAATCAAAAATATTTTTTTTTGTATTGAATATAAATAAATAAATTATCTTATTAAACGTCAAAATTATACTTACTTATAACTACAAGTATTTTTTTTTATATAAAAAAAGACCACCGTTTCGGAAGGTGGGCCTCAGGGTTAAGAAGAAACGGCAAGAAACTCCCCCAAACCTTCTTTTTAAAAAAGTGACTTCACAACAGGTACTGGTTTCGGTCTAAGGAAATTCGCCGGCGAGTGATAGACTTGATCCATCGCCCCTCGTCGAATTTCTGTGCGCTGAGATGGTATGGACCATGCAGTTTTGTCATCTATGTATTCCTTAATACTATAATAGGACTTTCTTATCAGCTCATTTTAAACATAGTTTTTGAATCTCTTTTCAGGAAGGATCAATGATTCCTGTGGTATTTTATTGTAGAAGCAAATACAGTGCTCCATGAATGATGTGCCTACTTTACTTAGTCTAAATAATGGTAGTGCTAACCTATTTATATTTCTAGTGTTAATTGTATAGCTATCACCTACAATTTTAATGTCTGAGTAAACATTGATGAACGGAGATTCCTTAAGTGTTATATACTTGATTTTGATTGTGATAAATTAAATATTCTATAAAAGTTGATAATATTCTAGCTCCATTTTGTATATCTCACTAAAACGGCAATTAAACTTAATATACCCACAGAGCTTCGAATATCCGTGATATACAAAGCTCTTGAACAGGTAAAGCTGTGTTATTATTGCGTTTCTTTTCTCATTGTAAGCTCGTTCCCTTACAGTGACAGTGATGTCTTACAAAAATCAGTTCAGGTGTTTAAGCATCATCAGCTTTTTAAAGTTTGATTTTGTGAAGTTGCATTTGCTGTCGACTGTACGAGTTGGGTCCACAGAGAACGAATTTCGCAATTCGCCGCAAATTGTGCGCCGTGAAATTACTTTGGGGTCAGCCTTTTGTTAGGTACTGCAAAATAACGGAAAGTTGAATGTTTTTAGAGTTCTACACCTAAAAACGAAAAAAGGAGCCCTTGTAGTCACAATATCTGTGCACCTGTACTCGTGAAGTCATGACGGCTCTCTAACGCTACATATTGCATTCCATATTGCTTTGACGATTCGGGAACTGTGTTGACTGTCACTCATACATTTCTTTGTTGACATTATTTTTAAATATCGTCTTGTCTGGCATATCTGATACCCAGAACAAAGACAGATCCAACGAATATTGTGTGGAAATGTCTCATTTTGTCGATACGTATTAGGATAGGCCGAATTAATAAAGAAGAGTATCTACTTTTATCTATAGTATTATAATGTATTGAATAACTGGCTCAAAGTGGGCACAATTGTGCCTCTGCCACCCCCTATGGGAAAAGGCGTGACGCCATGTGTTATTATAATGTGCCATTAAATTCATTTTTGTAGGAAATTGATCTTTTTTGACATGAGCGAAAGTGAAAGATTAAGAATTTCCTTCAAAGGCCCCTTGATGTCTGCTTTTGCTCCCGCTTGGTGGCGCCGGCGTAGTTGGAGGTAAAGAGTTTTATTCATCTGAGGCTAGGATCAAAAACACGTCACGTGATCTTTCAAATACACTTGGCACTGGCGAGATTAATCGTAAAAGAAGTTGGCATGTCATATATTTAAGCAATAGAATTTGACAACTTTGACAGACACAGCGCCATCTGCAATGAGCTTTTGAGGTTAGGTGACAATAAAAGGTTAACACAAAAGTATAGATAGAGGGATTTTAAAAGAGATCTAAAAATCAATCTGTAGGAGTTTCTACGCCCTCTTCTCCCACAGTGGTCCAATGTAGAGAAGAGGCAAAAATGACGTTTATAAAATTTAAAGATTTTAAAATTTATATGTAAATTTGCAAAATTAACCATTAACAAAAGAAGTTAGCACGCCATCTATTTAAGCAAAAGAATTTGACAACTTTGACAGATACAGCGCCACCTGCAATGAGCTTTTGAGGTTAGGTACCAATAAAAGGTAACACAAAATTATAAATAGAAGGATTTTTAAAAGAGATCTAAAAATCAATCTGTGGGAGTTTCTACGCCCTCTTCTCCCACAGTGGTCCAATGTAGAGAAGAGGCAAAAAATGACGTTTATAAAATTTTAAATTTTTAAATATTTATATGTAAATATCTAGTGTAATACAGAACTTTGACTTTGACTTTGGATGTCCGTATCGGAGATAGAGGAGCCTACTTATATGCCAACCATTGGTCACCATTTCCAAAACAATCATATCGTATATTCGCCATGATCACCTTCATCAGTGTACTGAATGAATAAACATATATTTCTTTAAACAAATATGTATAGGCCCATACTATAAATGATTTAAAAATAAAATATTTATATAAAAAAATAAAAACATAAAAAACATGTTAATAATCTATAAAAAAAATAATAATGAATTTTTTAAGATTTATTTATTTTTTTATAAATGATTTAGTTTTATGGCTACCCTGTGTCGTGGGAACCACAACCAGCGACATCACACACATATAAAAATGGGCCCAATCCCGGTACACAATTACAGCTCCATGACAATTAAATGACGATTACAGTCAACTTTAGATATCCAATATCTGACGATTTTGTAATCCCATTCCCTTTGTTGATTAACTTAATTATTGTGCTTACCAATTAGCTTAATTTTTACCATAATTGACTAAAAAAATATTCTCCGAACGCCAAATATTGGATATCAAAAGTTGACAGTAATCGTAATGAAATTGTCATGGAGCTGTAGTTGTGTACCGGAATTGGGCCCCAGGACAGGTACAATTGTAGTCGTTATTCATTCGCCCCCTGATATAGGTAACTTTGCCGACAGGGCGGCAGCCTTCGGGGGCGGAGGAGGCATTTCAGTTACAAGGACATCGCTCTATCTATCTTTTCTATCTTTATTTTATCAGTAACCCTTATAGCTTAATCTTATTATTTTTGTGTTGGTGTTACCTACAGCAGTGTACCCTGGGGGTCGCAAGATTCGTGGAGGAAGTGTCTCCCTTTGCGTAGGCCTAAGAACTATGTTAGCATTAAGTATTTCTAACTTGAATCAAAAGATGGGCATGGGCGTGTTGGGGATTGCTTAGCAAGTATACACTCATTATCCGACTTCCTAGTGAGCAGCGGCTTGCGCGACGTGACTGAAATTACTCCTTTGAAACTATCGAATTGCATTAATCTTTGGTTGGGGTTAGAGCATCAAAGAGGCTTATGTATTTACCAAATTGAAAAAAAAAGTTACATCCAAAAAAAAAATACTTCCCAAATTTACTAAATGATCACCAAATTGTAATTGTAGCTTGGGGTCGCCTCGCTCTGCTCCGCTTCGGCTGCAAATTGTATTATAAAGTTGTTGCCTAACAAAAATAACTTTAGTATTCAGACAGAAAGCGACCTACTAGCAACCAATACGATTCTGTGATACTGTATGGGGCCACAAAACTTGTATAGGTAAACAATATATTTGTTAGCAAACATAAATACAAAAAAAATATGACAAAACATATTGATGTCCCTGGCAGATTGAAGATATCAACGTTGTAGCCGATATAGACTAGTCCTGCTAAACGCTAACGAGTTTCCTATGTAATGTATGTAAAACTATTTGTTTGCATCATGCAATACGTAGGAGGTACTCTTATTATTCTGTGGAGTCTAGATTTCACAGAAGCAATAAAAATGCTTTGATGTCTCGCTTTTAGACCAGAGGAATCACAAATTAGTACCTACGCTTTCTACTACGTTCATAGGTCAGATGTAAATCAAAAATCTATCACATTATGTTATGTTAAGTAATGATGTATAGTGAGAAGTACCCATAGCTCCAGTCTATATCTCTGACATCAATATCGGGATCGCAATAAATTGACATTTTAAAGGTAATTCGCCGACCTCAGGGCACATTTTGATTGAGATTGTGACTGTTTTATTAGGGGTGGTCTTCTTTGAAGCGTCTGTCTGACGTGTGTGTGTGTGTGTGTGTGTGTGTGTGGCACTCTAGCGCTCAAATGTGGAGGGATTTCAACCTTTTGACCGCCATACATCAAATACAAAATGTGTCAAACACACGCTAACCCATGTTTGCTACGCTACGCAAAATACAACTTAATTCATACGAGATAAGGTCTCTTTTAATTGAGTCGCCTTTAGCCGACGTGGCACCAGTGGCACGACTTTGACTTGTCGGCCAGTGTCGACTGGGACCGTCAAAAGGTTAATGCGTTTTTTTTTTTGTAGTTGGCAGTAGACTCCACGCGATGGTCCTTAGATATATTTTAAATCAGTTCAGAAGTTCGAAAGTTATCCGCCTGAATAGGAAACATGTGAACCGAATTTTAGCCGTCAGGTTTCATTAATGTATCGGGGAAGTATTAATTTTTATTTTACTATAAAGAAGCAAATTAGGTACCAATACTTTGACAATTAACTTTAAACAGAAATTAAGAAAGCTTTTATGTGATATTTTTGTTTTTATTTTCTCAACGTTGTTATGTGACTGATACATAATGGCGGGCATTAAAATTCGAGAGTGGGTTTATGAAACGAAGAGAAGGCAAGAGTTTTAATGCCTAATTATGTACAGTTACATAAACTAGTTTATCTACACACATATCATAAGCTCTCTTTGATGTGTTCAGGAACCGCATATTCGACCGGCATGGAGGCATTGATAATTGCTCTGCAGTTGTTTAGCTTGTTCAGTAGTACTTCACAGACAAACAAGGGTCGGCACGCAAGCGGGCGTCGGCGTTCGAAATTTGAATGTCATAATTTGTCGAAAATTTATACATTATGGCCATCATGTATCAATATTAAGATAAGAAATGAATTTTACCAAGTAGTTAACATTATGCTGGTCGTAACCTGCGGTTTTTGGACGCAGTAAAGAGGGTTTATGATACGTGTGTATGATAACAAATTAAAATTCTGCCCCACATAATCACCTGTGCATTTATTTAACTGACAAGTTGTTTAACACTCCCTGACAATTGAGCGTTCTTTGTTTGTCATCAATGACATTGATTATCTTCAGATTGGCGGGAAAAATATTAGTAGGTATAAAAAAGCTTCTTGACGCCTGAGCGCCTGTTGCCTCTCTCTCTCTCTAACCCATGTATTCATCTCTATTGAACAGGGCACAAAAAACAGCATGACATTGACATTTTATTTCCAGTACGATAATCAAAGCGGTCTTAATCATAGACTTTTGATCATCTCATTAACAGGGTGTTTTTACGTGGTACTGTTGCTTTTCTAATTTTCTTCAAAAACTGTCAAAAACTTTAAATTAGTTTTTTACTTAAATCTACTCCTAGAGACGAGTACTATCAGGTCTAAAAATATTGGTACCTAATTTGTTAGCACCTTATATAGTTATGAAGGATTTGGAAGTACTAAACCTTTAGTTTGTCATTTCAAAATTGCAATCACATTTCGAGTCGCAACACCAGCCAGAGATCCAGTATTGTGATACTGGGCTGGCCTACATACTAAATAAGACATTTTACAAATACTTGTTTTACTTAAGTTTTGTTTAGAGCGTTCGCGCGTTGCTCCCCTCCTTCAAAAATGGCGGGGGGGTGATGGCTGGGGCATAAGTCATACTCGTGAACGGGTGTTGCATAGGGAGACTGGTCCAGTCTGGTTTCTCATAAGTTCAATATACTTGATTATACTCATAGATAAGATGTCATTTGATTAGATTTATTTTTATAGTGTACATTGTGGCATAAAAAATGTGGGAAAATAAAAAAAATATGACATCCCCTTAGAGTTTCTTGTTGCTATTTCCGAAGCACTGGTTAATGGAGTTAATGGAGTTTCCTTTTCCTCTTCGAGATTCAGCCATGAATCACCACTTGAAAGGGAAAATTCCTTTTTAAAATTCAAACCATAATCAGTTAGTAACTCATTAGTTTAGTTGGCCATTTTTGATAATAAAAAAACTCCATGTATATATGAGACTTAACTGTTTGACTTGTAAAGTGCATTATTTGTGCCTTCTTGCAATAAAGGATTTGAGTTTTGAGTTTTTTTTGTCTAAACTGTATTTAGCGGGTATCAACATTTTGGTGCAAGTGGCCATACAGTACGGTCGTAAATACTAAATGCTACAGAAGCGTGCTACGGATGGTGGTAGCAAACGATCACGGTGACGAACTCTGTGGTATTGTGGTCAAGGCTGTGCTTCCCAGGTGAGGAGTCTGTGATTATTTCTTAGGTTAACATTACAGCTATCGCTAAGTTTGGGAAACTTAGCGATAGCTGTAATGTTAACCTAAGAAAAACTTAGCGATAGCTGTAATGTTATATATTACAATGTTCAAGATTTCTTAAATGATGGGACTGTATGGGGTTAATCTGGCTCAACACAGACCTTGCTGTTAATAATTTTGTAATTATTTATTCCTGCTTATTAAAAATGATAATGACTAAATATTATATTTTGTATTAGTTATGCATAAGCAATTTTAAAAAAAGAGATCTAAAAATCAATGGGTGTTTCTACGCCCTCCTTCTCCCACAGTGCTCCAATGTAGAGAAGTGGCAAAAATGACGATTGCTAAGTATATGTAAATATCTACAGTAATAAAGACATTTGGAATTTTGGAAATTTTAGAGGTTTCGGGTTCGAATCCCGTCTGGGAAGGGAAAAAAAAATACCCACAGGTCTTGGATATTTGTGACGTCGCTATTTCTGGGTCCCACGACGCAGGGTATCCTAGTGTGGGGCCAGAAGCAATGGAAGTGCCTTTATTAAATGTTTTGTAATTATGTAAAGATCCTGAAGAAATCTCCACATCTACGGTGATGGTCTGGCTCCTTGTCATGCAAAACGGAGTATTTAATTTAATTTAATACGATATGAAAAATATAACATGGTTCTTGACTGCCTGTAAGCGAGGGGATATTGACTAAAAACAGCGATTAATCAAATGACTCGATACACTTTTGAAAAATTTGTGAATGTAGAAAATTTGGGTAGATTTTGATCAATTTCGATTCTTTCCGATTGTTTTGGTAACATCCCTAATGTTTACTTCTTTTTCCTTTTATATGACGTGCTAAACTCCTTTGAGGTTAATGTTGCCAGTGAGTGTGTAAGTATATTTGAAAAGATCACAATTTGGTCAGATTCTCTATCGGGAACCTCGAAATGAACGTTCTTGAGAATAATTTGTTGCTCTTTAGCACTACCCGGGAGAACGTGAAGGGCTGTAGAAACCAAAGGTAAATATTCTTCAAAGGTGAGCAGCCTCTAGTGTTTAAAACTGGATTTTAATAAGTTTTATGTTATCTGTCATATCATTTCTAAGATTTTAGCATTTGTACCTCTGCCAACCATATGAGGAAAGACGTGACGCAGTTTTTAACTCGCTTTTATTAGGTTCACCTGTAACTAAGGATGTAAGTAACTATGTAAACAAATCTTGCAAGTTAAACTTGACCCATTTCCTGGTTTCCCATTGAGCTAAAATTTAGAATGATTATGTAAGTTTGGTGACAATGCAATATTATGATACCATCGATCTGGCTGGTGATGGAACTTGATAGTGGTCACATGAACTCTCTAATAAAATAATGCAATCCTACCGAATTTGGCTTCTTAAGAATTTTCTCTAGAATTGTCTTTAGAATTAAATTAAGTTCTGCGGCATACGCTGTTAGGAACATCATATAAAGCACGGATGTGGCTACATCTAGGCTAGTATATTTTAGTTACTATCATAGTGTGATGTCCTATGGTATCTTGTTGTGGGGGAAAGCAGCGGATATTCAAACTATTTTTATTTTACAGAAAAGAGCTATTCGAGCAATTTATAATTTAAAACGAACAGACTCCTTAAAAGAGCTTTTTAAAGAAATTGACATACTAACAGTAGCTAGTCAATTTATTTTCGAAAATATTATGTATGTACGCAAGAACCTTACAACATTTTCCAAACTTAGCGATAGCTGTAATGTTAACCTAAGAAATAATCACAGACTATGTGCGCCCCGATTTAGACTCGCAAAGGTTAGCAATTCTTTCAAGGGTCAGTGCATTCTCTACTATAATAAGATACCTCTGGAGATTTTAAAATTGCCATTTGAGCAATTTAAAAACCATGTTAAAGCGACTTTGTCGAAAAAGGGATATTACAATGTTCAAGATTACTTAAATGACAGGACTGTATGGGGTTAATCTGGCTCAACACAGACCTTGCTGTTCATAATTTTGCAATTATTTATTCCTGCTTATTAATCATAACATTTTTTTTCATATTTGTATTAGTTAAGCACAAACTATTTTTAAAAGATATCTAAAAATCAATCTGTGGTAGTTTCTACGCCCTGCTTCTCCCACTGTGGTCAAATGTAGAGAAGAGGCAAAAAATGACGTTTGCTAAGTATATGTAAATATCTACAGTAATAAAGTACTTTGACTTTGACTTCTCGGTGAGTAATTGATGGATTAGTGAGGGTATCGAGCTGATCTGATGATGGGACCTGAAGTTGGATAGTGGAACTCTTCAACGGCTACTAGTAAATCCGTCGAGTTTGAATTGTTCTAGCGTGACAAATACATTCTTAGTAGTGAGGGTATCGAGCAGTTCTGATGATGGAAGGATGGTGGTCACAGGAACTCTGTGATAAAATAACGGAATTCTACGGTGTTTGGGCTCTTTAGAATCGTCTCGAAGTTGATAAGTGTGGTTTGAAGATTTTAACTTGGTGAGTATTTAAGTAGCGGGTCCAAACGAGAGAACAAACAAATGTAACATAACAAACAAGAGGATCTCAACTGAACCCCTCCGCCTCTTTAGCAAGCGCGGCGTTCAGCTAATACCAAGTGCACTTAACTTGAAGTGCGCCAGTGAGGAGAGAGGGGCGGGGACAGAGGGGGGGGGTTCATCACTCATTTCCATTTCTGCGACATCCACTTGAGTTCAGGGTTCAGAGTTAATTTTTGTATTGAAGTTTGTAATTTCAAATTAAAACCATTTTTACCCCCGGCGAAAAAACGAAGGGTGTTGTAAGGTTGACGCGGTTGCCTGTCTGTGCGTGTGTCTGTCTGTCATTGCACTCTAGCGCTCAAGCAGGTGGACGTATTTAAATGCGGTTTCGTTATTAATAATAAACTTCACTGTGATATTTTTTAGGAATTTAATTAACTCCCGTTGAATAAGAGGGGTGTTATAAGTTTGAAGCATCTGCCTGTCTGAATATCTGTAGCAATGTATGTGCCTTTTCTGTAAATGTACGTGGGTGTATCTGTCCGTGGCACTCTAGCCCTCAAACGGATGGACGGATTTTGATGCGGCCTTTTCAATTGGTAGTAGACTTCACAACAATTTCTCTTAGATATATTTTATATGCCATCGGTTCTGAAGTTAAAAAGTTATCACCCTAAAAAGGAAACAATCGAATAAAAATTTTGATTTTTAAGGTTTAATTTCTGTGCCGAGGATTTCTTTTTTTATATATAGTTATTCAATGTTAGTTTTTTTTTTTTTTATTTATTTATTTACACAAAATTTTACATAGTTACTCATTATGGGAACACCACTTAAACCACCAGTTGCAGTGACGGAAAAAGAAATTAACGAAAGGAACGCTCTCATCCTGTATTATTTTCTACAGTAAACTGCGATATGATAAACTTCTCGAAAACTCTATACAGATTCTCACAAAGAGCTTCCGTTCCGTGTCATATTTCATTAATTTCCATATCCATAGTATTTTAATCTAGTTTCTGTTGTATTGTTACCACTTTCACTTGTGTGTGGATATAAAATGTATGGTATATTTGTTTGATTATGTCAATAACATTCATTTTAATGAGATTTATACCGTTTCAGAATCCGTTTTCACAGTAATTTGTAGAGCCATGGGGTAAATGAGGGCATAAATATATATATATATTTGAGAGATAATGGCCGAAAGCACTGACTATGCTCAAAAAGAGTGCGCTAGATTTGTTATTTCCCAAACGAGAGACAGTGACAGCAGAAGACTTAACGGGCCTTACCACAAAAAAAGAAACTACTGTTTAAAAATAAAAGTGTATGGGATTTGACGTTTGTTTTGAGGTTAAACGCTGTTTAGTATTTTTTGTAGTAATACGGTAAGTGCTCTTTCGCACTATGCCGCACAATAATCGTATCACGCTGTCGCGCGGCCGCTCTCCATATTAACGACGACCTCGCGACTGCAGCGCGGTAATCGCGCGGCTGGCTTAAGTGCTGTAAGCGTACCTAAGCACCCATTCCGTATTAAACGAATGACAGGCAACTATCAAAAGAGAGCAATAATGATGTTTCCCCGATGGAATCTATTTTCAAAATTAAGCAGTGTAGTGTGCGGCTGTCAATCGAAAACCACGCGACAACTGAACTAAAATAAAACCACTCTAAGTTTCATTAAATTCTTGAATTTTTGGATGTGCATTCGAACTCATGGTTAGACCTTACCAACACATAGTTATTTCGTTTAAATATTCTTCGGAGCCTTTGCTTATAAACGTAAATCATATCACAAAGCAATGTCTCAGTGGGTTGAAGAGCGTGTACAAAATGGCCGACGGATGTCCGTTGAGCGATTACGCATAGGAAATTGCAAAAGTTTGCCGGCGCATCGAAGATAGGGTGCTGAGGCGCGAGGAGGCCTGCGACTTGGGAAGGATCAATTTGAGCGGTAGGACGGGTGGCTAAATCGGATTGTAAAAGGGTTGTAGTTAGGTCGTAATGCAGACGACCAAGATTCAGATCAATCAGGTGAAAGTAACCTGTCCAACTGCACACGAAGCTACAAGAAACCCGTTTGTTACTGGTAGGTAACAAAGTAACGAGTCACAAACATCGCTCAACCAGTAGCGAGAGCGAGTCAATTGTGTGTCGTTTCCTAGTAGTTACCAACCGGTTTCTAGTAGCTGCGTGCGCAGAGGGACTATAAAGAAGTAGCAGGTCCCATTGACAATGAAGTCATATTGTTTCAAACGACTGACGAAATTTGGCGATAATTCATTCGTTAGCGTAACTCGACTCCGAAAGGCGTCGTAAAATATTTTATGGAATCACTTTCGCGCAATAATTGAAAACTGGCAAAGTAAATGGAAACGGGCGATGACGACTCGATATAATTCATAATTCAATCTGTCCTGTCACTGGATGGAATCAGCGAGACGCAGACGCTGGTTTTCGATATTGTAACTTGTGCTTTATAACTTTCTTTTTTCAAAGCTTTATTTGTTTGTTAAACATAGGTACAATATGTATAGATTTTAAAGTAGGTATAGTAGAATCTCTACGTTTGGCCAATGGCATACAAATATTATTTGTTCATGCAAAATTATTATTAAAATGTAAGATACAGGTCAATTTTATATTACTGCAAGATAAAAATATACCTAGATTGATGCAACCGGACGGGTAACGTACGAACTATACTAGTGTTGTTGTGTGTTTAGTGTTGTGTCATGTAAATATTCTGCTATTGAATAGTATACCTTATTAACTAGTAGTTTCCTTAGTTCTTTCTTGAATTTTAGAATATTGTCCATGCTACGTATATCGTCGGGCAAACGATTAAAAATGGTAGGCGTCATGCCGGGTAATGTACATACTTAAACGAAATGTAATCAGTTAGCGTAATTATAAATAGCGTCACGCCTTTCCCGTATAGGAAAAGGCGTGACGCTATTTATAATTACGCTAAGTTCAAAAGAAGAGAACTGGCGAGGCAGCGGCTGTGTGTTATATTAGGGAAATATTAAACTGCACATCAAAATTACTGATTCGCACAGCAAATATCAGGGTAAAATGCTGCGGCAGCTAAGGTGAAGGGTAAAGGGGGTGAGCAAAGCGAAGCCCCCTTTATCCTTCGTGTTAGTTTGAACAACAAAAAATACTTAAAACATAAACAAAATAAGTACACATAAAATATTTAAAACTTAAAAAGTGTTTTTGTTGATCCTTTTTTGCTGTGCAAATCAGTATTTTTGATGTGCGATTAAATACTAGCCGTTACATTACGCGAATTATTTGTAGGCCACTTTTGACACCTACATAACTAAAAATCTATTGAACATAAACACATGAAATTTTGTCCGTTTATTGAGACCCCTTAACCTCTCAAAAAACGGGGGTAGTTGGGACGCGTCGCGATTTCGAACCTTATGCCATGGTAACAAAATTAAAAACCTAAAACGGAAAAGTGGCGTTATCTAACGCCGGTGGCATTCAAGAGGTTAAAGGCTTTCTAGGACCCCAAATTTCATGAATATAGCTCAATCGGTTATTAAGATACAAACATCTAAAAATCAGGTTTTTTTTCACTGACTGACTGACCTAACATATTTCCAGATGATCTAGCAAGTTTATATTTGGTATCCAGCTGGGTAATTGTATGGTAAACAAAACAGTGATGTTTTTATTTACACAGCGCCTGTTGAATTTGTTATAGAAAAAAAAACAGTTTCGAAATTAACTAGAGGTAGATCTATCATTTTAATGTCGTTTTAATAGTCCTAATTTTATTTGAACCGCATAGTATCAGATAGTTCAGTCAAAGTTATGTAGTTAGTAGCAGCCAAGAGGCCAAATAGATCATAACACATCCCATTACTCCTGTTGTAATAAAGACGTGTTACGATCTACGAGTATTTGGCCACCTTGACTGCTTTTAATAATGTGATAACCGGCTTATTCATATTACGAGAATAGTATCATTAAATATATAATTATACAACGTGATCTATCTGATGACCCGAGTCACGAGGTTCGCGGTGCAGGGCGGGCAAGGAGACCAGCGCGCGCGGGATGCGGGTGTCATCGCGTCGCCGCGAACGCTCCGCAGCGAGCGGCAGCCGTGCTGTTGTCACATGTCATTTGTTTTCGTATTCTTTTTTTATATTTATATTTTTTATATTTATATTTTTTATATTTATATTTTTTATATTTATATTTTTTATATTTATATTTTTTATATTTATATTTTTTATATTTATATTCACTAGAATGCTAATGCAGTTTCCTTACAAAATTTCGTGGTAGGTAATTTTAGAGTATGTTGTATTGTAATTAATAGCTTAGATTAATAAAAAGTGGCCAAGTGCGAGTCGGACTCACCCATGTAGGGTTCCCTTGTAGCAATTAATTATGTGACTGGATGTTTGTTGTAACTTTGTTTTTCATATTGTTTGTATGAATGACAATGTTATCTTTGCGGTTTTTAATAAATGTTTTATATCTTAAAAACTGCTTATTTAATTTTGTTCAAACAATTTTTTGTTGAAATTGTGTATTGAGATACACAGCACAGCATATATTTTTTGTAGATTTTTCAGTTTCTTACTTTAAAAGTTAGAGAGGACAAACATTTTACTACTTTGGAAGAGTCTGTCACTTTAACGATTTACTTTGAGGAAAAATAGATTTTGAAACATCAACGTCATTTTTAAAGACCTATCTATAGACACCACACATATATAGGTTTGATGAAATAATATTTTTTGGTTTCAGTAACATGTATGGGGAGCCCCTTAAGTTATTTTAATTTTTACTTTTTGTATAAAAATCGTAAAGCAGTTCACAAAATAAATCTACTATTAAATATAAAAACTAATAAATATAATATTTTCTGCATAAAAATGCTGTGACCTACGAACGGACAGACAGACTTAACGAAACTATAAAGGTTCCTTGTTTCTCTATGAAACCCTAAAAAGTAGGTACATAAAAATCTCAATTTGTTTTTTTCTACGTAGGTGGTTATGCCTGGTTAACAGATCGTGTTTTTCCTTTCGGAAATAAATAGATTAACATCCATAAATTTTATTTTCTTAGGTATTATTTCACGTAACCCAATGAGTTGTACAGTAGAACTAAGGGTTGATAACACACTTATACTACACCGAATTATTCCAACGCATCCCGATGGAAGTGGCTTATTTCATTATATAGCTTTTCACCCACGACGGAAAGGAGATGGTATATACGTTTGGGGTGAGAGGATGTTTGTGCAAACCAATGTTGCCATTTTTCTTTTTAATTCCGTTGATATATATATATATATATTATTACTAAGGACTAACGCAGCCTATTGGTTTGTTGTATATAATATAATATAATACCTTGGACACCATTTACACACATTGATCTAGCCCCAAACTAGGATTCCCTGTATCTTGGGTACTAGACAACGATACACATACTTATATAGATAGATAAACAACCATGACTAGGGTACAACCATCCGTTCTCATCAAACAAATATTGCCCCCACCAGGACTCTAACCCGGGACCCTTGGCTTCGTAGGCAGAGTCACTGCCGCCTCGGCCATTCGGGTCGTCAGTGAGTAGAGTATGCATGTCGTAACTGGCAATATTTAAGTGCCTACACTTACAACCAACACGGTGAACCATACGACTCAGAAGATGAGTACCGCGCAAGTATGCTTTATTCGATAACTTATGGAGCGGTTTCTGAATTGAGCCTGCAGGAGACTTGTATTCCATTAAAATCTGATTTCTTTTAAATTAAAAAGATGAACATAAACTATAATTGATTTATCAAAAGTAATGATATCCCACCAAAAAGTATGCTTTTGGTGCGATATCATTACTTTTTTTAAATGGGAAATAACTTAAATATTATCAATATCGTGGCTGTCGACTTCGCTGACAAAAGATTTGAGATCTAAATGAATATCCAAGTTCTGTACCTATGATAATCCTAAAATTCTAACGTTACACAAAGTAGATAACTTAACAAAAATTTAAGTTTAACATTGGACTTGGATAGTTTTAACATACTTTCGTCTTATATTTGGCTAATAATTTATATGTTAGAGTTATAATCTTTTTATGCTTCTTACATCATTGTGAATTGATATGGTCAACGTATCATCCCTTCTAAAATTTTATTGTATGTCTGTAGATGTGTAAATATATAATCTCTAAATGTAGATGTGTGTGTCTGCATAGTTATAAATGCATTCGTACTGCCATAAAAAAGCACCACCTTTATGAATAACTGGGATTTTTTTTACCAATTTCTCGTCAGCATACTAAATTGAAGTATTTGTAGCACGACTCACAGGAATGTGTAGATAAATTTTCCGAAATATTATTTTTCTTGTATTTTTTTCCATTCGCGTTTTTTCCCATGATTTATTTTTTCCATATGTTTTTACTAGCAATATATATTTTTTTCACGCATATCTTCCTCTGTTTCTTATTGCCAGACATATATTTATTTTCTTAATCCGTATTTTTCATATACATATGTTTTGCTGATATAATATTTTTAAAGATGTTAATTTCCTCACACTATGCTTGATTTAACTTACATCCATACACGTCACGCCTTTTTCCATACCCGGTGGCAGAGGAAAATATATGTCTGTCAAAAAGAAACTAAAGTAATTAAACCGTGTAGAAAATTATATAACAGGCAAACAAAACGTGTAGAACAAATAAATCATAGTAAAAACCGCGAATGGAATAATAATACAAGGAAAGTGTTATTGCTGAAAATGTATCTATACTGTTTACTCACCGCTCGAAACTTACACATCCGCTACGAGCAGTGCTACGAGTTGTCACTGCTACGCGCTACGCAGCATTTTCGTAGCACTATAGATGTGAGTGAGAACCTTTTTTTAAATCCAATGCCACACACTACACTGTCGCAGAAAAGCATCTGTATCGTAAAGTTTAAGAAAACAAGTTGTAAAATTTAATTTATCTACATTAAATAACAATAACAAACTTGAAGTTCTGGTATGGCTTTGGAGTCCATGTTACAAGATAAAATCTAAATTTAATGCAGCTGGCCTAATATGAGGGCTTAACTAATTTTTCGTGACAAAAATATATTATTTAACAACAAGAATTGTACTCATAAATTTTCCCTCCTAGGAGCACAAGCATTTAACTCGAATTCATTGAAATCAACAACATAAAATAATCCTGATATCTTAAATATTTCTCACCAAGACCTAACACAAGATCTGTTTTTTTATTTTATTTTTGCTTAATCGTTCAAAGGTCGAGTTCAATAGGAGAAAAAAATATACTTATGAAACTTAATAAAAAATAATATGCAACGCACACATACTGAGACATAATCACATCCAAGAAAGTAACCAAGTTCATTTCTGAGACAGTTGTATAAATACTGTCAAACCATACCAACACAGCATAGTAACACATACTCTACCATCACCATCAAACTAGGAAAACTAGTTAATTTAACGAAGTTTAATGTTACATATGTTTTATCCTGCAATGTGAAGCTGCGTTGTGTTATGTGTGCCGCTGCAAAAGTATGTGTTTTTTTAATATAATAATAATACCTTGGACACTATTTACACACATTGATCTAGCCCCAAACTAGGATTCCCTGTATCTTGGGTACTAGACAACGATACACATACTTGTAAAGATAAATATTATACTTAGAGAGACAAACAACCATGACTAGGGTACAAACATCCGTTCTCTTCAAACAAATACTTGCCCCCACCGGGACTCGAACCCGGGACCTTTGGATTCGTAGGCAGGGTCACTGCCGACTCGGCCATTCGGGTCGTCAATAAAAATTTGATAATGCTCCAATTTTCCTAGTTTTTCTAACAACTGTTTGTAGTATTTTTATTTTATTTACCATATAATCTGGCATATGTATGTTTTTCATCCCAATCCGAAGTCATAAAATAATTTTCTCGTGTTCCTGAAAACCAGCGTTGAAATTAAGACCCGTCTTAGATCAGCAATGCTGGGCCAGTTCTTATTAATAACATTCCTATGTAATATCATATAATGTTCGTGTTACTATGTTTTTGTAAATAAAGTCTTGCCTATTATTTTCTATTATTTTGTAACTCGATAAAATTTTGCCACCAGAACAAACTGTGCAATATAAAAAATATAAAAAGCAATCAAAAATGCTAAGCTATGCTATGCTTTGAAATGAATATTTCAGAAAATCTTTGACGGAGGGATTTTTACATAGAAACATTAACTTAACCAAAATGCGCGCGACTTAAGTCCCTTTAATGATTTAATTAAGAAGTTGAGAACTTTGCTTTAGCTAATGAAACCTGATTTTTCTTTCAGAGATTTTTCCTTTTTGCGTCACCAATTTAATTTTATTTATTTTTACATTTTTAGGAGAGCTAGTGGATATTATTATTAAATACAAGTACACAATAATAACAAAGGAGACAATTAAAACATCTCGCAACCAATAGTTTAACAAAATGATTGCTAGCATAGAAACACACTTCGGACCTTACGTAGAAAACAAGCATAGAATTCCATAAATGGTATTATTATTTGAAAACCAAAGAAAATCGACACACACTGCACGACGTCAAAGTGGCAACAAAATTTAATTTTGCGTATTAAATGTAAATTTAATACACATTATATCTTGATGACATATGAGCTCCGTGGTGTAATGGGTTTCACGCTTGCTTCTCACACAGGAGATGCAGGTTCGATTCCTGACCATGTACCAATGAGATAATTAACTTATCTTAAGTACATTATACGGACGTTCTAACGGTGATGGAAAACATCGTGAGGAAACCTTCATTACTCCATAGCTGCGGCGATGGGCCAGCCCCCTGTCACGCAAAATGGAGTATTGAGTAACTGGCTCGAAGTGGGCACAATTGTGCCTCTGCCACCCCGTATGGGAAAAGACGTGACGTTATGTTATGGTATTACATCTTATACTTTTGTTGTGCGTGCTTTTATTCTCTTCTGTTTTATATGTTGTTGTTATAATTGCCTTTAATTGTACGTTTCACCTGTTTATGTTCGTTTGTTTCTTTTGTATGTTGTGTGTGTTATAATGTTGTGTGTTTTGTAGTCCGAATAAATTGGTTTCTATTATATTCTTTAAAATTACATACATAAGTATTAAGCCTATAGACAAAATAATACATACTATAACTCATTGTCTAAAGAAGAAACAAATTTTGGAACAATATGAGCCCTTAATGATTGCGCACATCAGCAACGGTCACGAACAATGGCCACCTCTGTTGCTGAGACGGTTAAAGGTAGAACACGCTCTTATTAAGATGAAGTTCGCTCTATAGTTGCTATGCACGAAGGGTAATTGGAACAGCGGACTTTCAGTTTCATTTTACTGAGCAGCGAAGGACATACTACAGCGCCCTTCACTATTTTAATAAGGAACACAAGACCTAAAACATCCCTTCGAAGTTTCAAAAGAAGCACAGCGATTCTCATATTTGAACCTGAGCAACTTGAATTTGAAGCCGACATATCTTGTGTTTTTTTTTCTGTATTCTTTCGAGTCTATTGCTATAGACGTCGTAACATGGGTTCCAAACGAAGTTAAGCGAAATAAAGAATTTTTACCGTTTTCATTTGGTCAAACAAATTCGATGCCCTCCTGACGAATACTTATGCTTTCGATGCTTTACTGACAATTGTCTCAATATGATGGTCAAAAATAAGTCCGCCATCAAAAATAACATCATGGTCTTTGCTGTCAAATACTCTTGTAAGTGGAAGATTTTTCCATTCACATTATTGAGGTCAGCATTCAATATCTCCACGGATGAAACTAAATCGCGGGGGAAAAGTGGCGATAGATTTAAAGATCATCTGCGTAGAGATGATACGTCGAATAGAGGATAGAGGACGTCGGAGATGGAGTTGATAAAGACTGAAAACAGGAGAGGAGTAAGAATATCACCTTAAGGCACTCCTGTGGTTAGATCACCCCATTGAGTTTTAGTGTCCTCAGACTTAATGCGCTGCTGACGATTTCTCAGGTAAGAGTTGATACAGTGAACCACATGTGAGGAGATATTCAAGGAACCCAGCACCGCAACAATAATGTCAAAATCGACTTAGCTAAAGGCATTGCTGAAGTCAAGTAGGGCCAACACAGTGACTAACTTCTGGTCCATGGCCAGCTGGATATCATCGCTGACTTTTGGAAGTGGTGTGGTAGTACTGTGCCCTGGTCTGAATCCAGGTAGGGAATAAGTAAGTTGTTTGAAGAAAGGTAGGAGGAGAGCTGAGAGTATACTATGGATTTAAGGACTTTGGAGAGGATAGGTGAAATAGAGATGGGAATAGTCTTTGAAGGAGGAGGGATTGGAAAATTTGGGTAGTGGGATGACGAGCGCTTTCTTTCACAGACCAGAAAAAGAGGTGACCGATAAAGAATGGTTAATAATGTGGGTAATAGGCGGGAGCAACTCTTCAATGACACTGTGGATCACTCGATGGCTGATGTTGTCACCACCAGCAGCTTAGGAGGTTATAGCTAGCACTGCTTTTCTAACTGCGCCGATTCCAACGAGACTAGGTTGAACGGTGACGTAAGGCTGCAACCTTCAGCCGTATATGACGAAGGGTTGCCTCCTTTGTGACGGGGTTCTTCGCAAGAGGGGGGGAAGAGAAGAACTGAGACCTTTGAGATCGAAATTACCTGAAGCAGATTCCTGGGAATTGCCAACACCAAGGGTTTCGAGAAACTTTCAGATCTGGGCTGGGGTGTACATCTCTATGCACTCATAAATGTGACACCGCTTGGCATCGCGGCACTAACGGTATCACAAGTTTCGAAAGCGTTTAAATTCAAGTACATTCTCATTTGTTGGATCTGTCTTATACGACCTTTGGAATGGTTATGTTTTGCCATTTAAGTCTTGATTGCATTAGTAAACCACGGGGCAGGAAAATGTTATACCCTGGCCTTTTTTATTGGTGCGTGCTTGTCAAACAGCCCCAGGACGTCATATGAGTTTACGATAGATTATATTCTGGCAGAACGGGCGTTATTTATTATGAGACAGGTGTTAAAATCACCGAGGATGAGAGTGTCACTATAAAGAGGAGTCAAGTCACTGAGTAAAGTTTAAAAAGACATAATTCTGAAAAAAACCGGTGTTTTTTTATGCTGTTGGCACTTGAACGTATAGATAATAGACTATCTACAGAAATGGATGGCTGTAAGATGAGAACGATTATAATAATATAGTCTCTATAACAGTAACACTGTCATATTAATTTTCTGATTTAATCCAAATATTTCCATAAATTTTCTCAACGCGAATCTCCCAATTGGACTCGTAATTATAATAACAATAACTATGAATAGTTGAATCCAACATCCCCTGGGGATTGCAGAGTAATCAACACACTGCCAACTGCTTCAAATAACAATTACCGAATTGAATATTCATCCATTAACTTCAGCTTTGGAATATTGAAATTTGAATTACTATGTACTGTAGACCAAAGGCGCACAGCCCCAGTAGTCGACCTTACTCCCACACTTTAGGGCCTAATTGTAGAACGGCGCGGTATTGATAACTGTACCTATTTCTATCTGCAACTATTATTTATATACAGCGACGAACGAGTAGCACGTAGATTACAGAATAATAGTTTGGTAGTGCCCATTATTATACAACAGGTAGTAAGTTATAATCAAACAAAAATAAGCATCACGTATATAACATTAGCACTTGGATTAAGCAACAATATTAATACCTACATAATAACGATAGCTTTTTTTTAAACGATATTAGTTTCTAAGGCAAAATACAATATAAATATGATAAGTGTTCGAACATGTTTTGTAATGAGAAGTAAATACTAAGTTCCGCCGTTATGAAAAAAAGAAGTTGAAACGGCCAGAGTAGAAACCGATATCAAAGCAAAAATCAAGATTTCAAAGTGGTGCACAGTTTGGTATGTGTTACTACCTATTTCATCCTTTATATTTATATTTAGACGAAAGTGCGCGGGCGTACTACGCGCCCCGCCTCCCGCGCTCTTCTTTCCCGCCCTCGCAGGCCCCGCATCTTTCGTCCCCGTTACCCCACAGACCACGGGAGTGCTACCTAAGAATTTGACAAGATATAGATATATACCTATATAAGATAGTTCCCAGTGAAACACCCGTGGTACAGTACGATTATTTTAAGTTTACCACTCGGCACTTCTCGTTTTTTTTTTAATCGTAAATCAATTAACTGTTTTCAGATTTTTCCCGTAATATAAGAAGTCTTGATGATACATACAGGAAATTTTGATCACTTGATCGCCTAATACTGGGAAGCAAATATTTATTTTACCATACTGTTCGATTAAATGTTATAACAACGTTTAAATGAGCATCGGCCAGTGGTTTTTCTATGAAGCATTACATCGGAAGATCAAGGTTTCAATACTGAGCAATCGATTAATGGTGTTCGGTGAAATTGAAATCGATCAAATGACTTTCGAATTCACAGTCACATTATTGTTTGTCTTTTTATCAATTGCTGCCTGTCACTGTCACGGTTCCAGTACAGTTCCAGATCTAACAATCTACATAGAGAGATAGAGGAAGAAGCCAATTCTACAGACAAATTTACCAAGTTTGTGACATACTGTACCTATTTTGTATATCTCTTTGTAGTTTGTATATCTATATAATTGGCTTTTATCGATCTATGATATTCTATGAAACTAAATTCGAATTTTCTTACTTGACGGATGTCAATAATTCAGTCTTAATTTCACTAAATATTTACAACCTACACTACGTAATTCGGGTAAGTATATTATATATTTATCTCTTACTAGTTCTCTCCTCTGTACACTGCAATTTCTTTGACTCCAAGTGCTTCATAACAGCCTTCTGACTCCTCGGCGTGACTGCAATGATGCTAAGGACAATGCAGAAGCTTCCCTGCATATCCTGAGACTGCCCTTTGTTCCCCAGGATCCCTCTCACTACCGGCTCTACCACCTGAAATCCTATCACGACCACCTAATCCTACTGGCCGTTCATCGTACATCCTACTTCCCGGCCCCACACCGCAAACCTCTTCAACCTACCGGTCCCACACCGTCAATTCTACCATCCGCCCGAAAACCACTTTATCACCTGCACGGTACCCTATTTACCACCGGCATCGACCTCATCCTTCAACCTATCTGCCTCGCTGATTGATCGAACATCTGAAGACCAGGGGAGTGCCCGTATCCTGAAAACGTGCTTAATCATTAATAAGTATTAATAATAAGTCCTAATAAGTCCTGTAAACCCACGCCCCGGCTATCTTATCTTATTCTCTTAAATATCTCAACATCGCACTATCTATCTTCATTTGTTATATTTATCTATCAAAACCCCGAAGGCTACAAGTCCTACCAAGATTACAGTTATTTCACTGTCGTAAAACAACAAAACAAAAGGTTGGACTAACTCACAAAAGAACACCCCTTCAGTTCGTTGACGTAGTATTTTATTAGACGTGTAAACAAATGTATTGTCCTACTACAAAGTGATTTGTTTTCCCCTCTCCCCGACCTCTCTGAGACGTCCCACCCCCCCCTTGAGCGCTTCCAACGCTTTGACATGGTTTTCTTTTCCAATTTCAATGTAGAACGCAGTTACATATTTCTTTTGGTGTAGGTTATTCATTAAAATAATAACAAAGCATCCTGGTTTTATTTTAAAATGTAAAATAAACTCAATGCTAGATATGATAGATTTGTTCCCTACTGTCCAATGTTTCAAATTCTCCGAGCACAGTGTATTTTATAAGTGGCGTCAATGTGTTAATAATTTTAGTTCTCGATTATTTCCAAAGAAGACATTACTAGTCCTTTAACTCGCGCGTCAATTAGTCGTACGTTACTAATACGTCAATTAGTGATATAGCTTGTTCCCACCCAGCGGTTATGTTAATCAAAATTAACATGGTATTTTATTATGTAAAGGATCGATGCAAATATCGACCGATCGTTTGTCATCACCTTACTATATCTGTTTACCTTTATTGTCACACCTCTGAATCTTTCACTGTTATTTTTCTTGCAAGAAGCCGACGTTGCGTTTGGTCGTGTTTTTTGTTATCATCTCAGTTTGTCAGCGCGGAGTGCCTAATTTTTATTTTCATAATTGAATAGTACGCTAACAGTGATATAAAGTCATGTAATCGTCTAACTAAATTATCGATCAATTCGTCAACATCAACCTTCATCACAACAAAGAGGCGTTCGCTGACGCGGCGACTATTTACCACGAAGTCGTGGTTGGTGGCCCAGCCTTCGGTCCTGTGCCGCTGGGTCTGATAGCTCAGGCTGGCATTGGACATTACTGTTGCAGTCGTCATCAGTGATTTTGAAGGACGGAGCCACGTCTAGCATCCAGTTTGGGGGTTCGGCATTCGGATGCCGCGAGGTGATACGTAGCCCTGTCACATCATCATTTGTGTTTCCGAGGAGGGACTTACCTTTCAGCGAACAGGTTATTTCTATCCTGCCAGCTACACGTGGTTTACTTGGATTCTTTTCATCATTATATTATTCCGTCCACGTTGAAACATTCTTCAAGGTTCCGTAATTTAAAAGGAAAAAAGAAACCTTTATAGGATCACTTATTAAAGATGGGTTTGCAGTTCTAGACTATTTTATGTATCAATTACTCAAGTCTGTGGTCCCTTAAAGCTGCGCAAAAATCAAACTTCTAGGACTACGCAATCAAAAAACACAGCCATTTATGCCGCACATTTGATGAATATGCTTGTCAAACTCAAAGTCAACATTTCTTTATGAGGACTACTGTGGGAGAAGATCGGCGGCTAAATTACCACAGATTGATTTAAGATCTATTTCCAATTATTAAGCGAGTTCTGTGTTGATTTAGATTAACATCATCTTCTCATCTTGAATACAGTAAGGAATATCTCTTTATTAGAAAAAATACATTTTTACATGATTTTCAAATTACTTAAATGGCAATTTCTAAATCTCCAGAGGTTTCTTGTTGTAGTAGAGAATTGACGGACCTTTGAAAGAAATGCTAACTTTCGCGATTCTAAACCTGGGTGCAACTCGGTTTTGTGATTATTTCTTAGGTTAACATTACAGCTAACGCAAATTTCGTAAAAAGTGGAAATTTCATACTTCCTAAATGAATTTTCCAGCCACAGTTAGTATTTAAATTTCTTTAAAAAGTGCTTTTAGTGAGTGCGCTTTAAATTATAAAATGCTCTAATAGCTTTTTCCTGTAATATAAAAATGGTTTGAATATCCGCTGATTTCCCCCACACCAAGATACCACATTCGTGATTTATCTGATATTCCTAATAGTGTAGGCCGCAAAACATAATACACCAGCTATCAATGGCTATCCCAAGAAACTTCATGACATTTACTAATTCTAATGTGTATAACACCAAACTGCCTCAACTTGCCTAACATTTGGAAGTGAAAATTTGATACACTTGATTTTACTAGCAATTGACAATAAATTATTGACTTTTACAAATTCAAGGTAAAATACATTAATATTATAGAACAAATCTTTCGGTCTTTCAATTTGAAAATCAGTAAAATTTCATCAGCAAACGACACTTTGTCAGTCAACTTCTTCACCATAAAAGGCAGATTATTAATATACATATATCAAGACAGGGCTTAATATGGAATGCTTCGATATGATCTGAGTAGTACTGATGCTTTATTTCTAGCTGCATTATAATTTATTTTCATCAGTACATCATTCATCAGTTCATCAGATCAGTAGCGTATCATGATCAACACAATCAAATGCCTTCGCAAAATCGCAAAAAAACGCCGATAGCATTTTTAAGGGTAATTAATGCCTGCATCCGTAGTCGATTTTTTACCCTTAGTGTAGCGGTATTGTTTGGTGTGGAGATGTTTTTTGCTTGCGTAGGATACTAGCAAAGAAATTAAAACCTATAGGGTACCACCTGTTGACCTAGAAACAGAAAAATTTTCAGGGAGCAAGGTCTTATAGCACAAGTAAAGGGAAACATCTGAATAATATAAATATTAATTTTCTTCACAAAAAAAGCGATTCGAGTGGAATCCTCGATACGCGAGTCCAGCTCGCGCTCTGCCGGTTTGTTTTAATTTAAAATCGGTTTTCTATCCGTCGTCGATTCGGCATGTTATAAAGAAAACACGAAATGCAAACTTTCCTTGAGGATAAAACCCAAATTTTCCGAGTGAGTTTTTTCCGATTGCTTTTGGAATCAGGCAAATCAAATTCTGCTTGAGACGGAAAAGGCGACAAACCCAAGGGACAATGTTTTCTGTTTTTTGCCGACGCACTTAAAAAGAGCAAAGATTATTTGACACAAATATACGGCCGAATTCACAGCAAAGGGCCATGACAGTGAGTTTTCAGCTGTTTTTAGGGTTCCGCACCCAAAGGATGCCTAACCCTCCGCTGTCCGTCTGTCCGTCCGTCAGCGGGTTGTATCTCATAAACAGTAATAGGTAGAGAGTTGATAATTTTAATAAATGTATATATGTAATAAATGTAATATGTCTATTCCCGCTACAGCAATAAGTAATGTTTTTACTACATGAGATTATTTTATCCTGTTTTACCAAACCACCATGCTACCACAGCTAGTTACCAAACCACCATGATTCATATAACGTGCAAATTTTGCGGCACCTATCATAGTTGTCAGTGGCACAAATGGGCGATACCAATATATATAATGAATACGAATGTAAACGAATGTGACAGCGTTAATTACTTCCACATAAGAAAGAAAAGAGAGTGCCATCAATATAATGTGCGCTCGACTCAAAATAAATTGACGTAGCGCCAAACCCTAACATAAAAATTGTTTTTATATAAACTACGCCATTTTTCGAAAATATTTTCAAGGAGAGTTTACAAATACATAATATCCACATTTTCAAAATTACTGGAAAAATATAGCAGTTTAGAGGTATTTTCCTAATTAAATTATATCGAGAAAATTTCATCCAAGCGCGTTTTCCTTCAGTGAGAATCTTAATCAATAAACGTTAACCAAAAATCTAATTTGTAGATAGATGACTTTATTGTGGAGTAAATGGATTCGAAAAAAAACAATTATTTTGGTATCAACTTAACGTCGGATCCGCAATCTGTGAGATACGAAACGGGGTATCGAAACCAAGTTCGGATGTTTTGTACGTTTTTTTACAATCGTACGGAGCCCTTCTTGTGTGTGGTTAGCTACCTCCTTTAAATATTTAAAATGCGATGACTGTAGTTAACGATGCCTGAGTATTCGTCTTGCATATGGAAAAACGTGCAGGAGGTTTTCAGTTCAAGTTGAGCATCCATTTAGAAAAAGTTATCCAATTCCAGCCCCATAAAGCTAGTGGTTTAAAATTTCACTTTATTTCGTTTATGGATCCGAAATTGGGTGAAGTGAAAGTGGGGTGAAAAGTCAATGGTGGAAGTTGGAAGGGTTGGTTGAGTGACGGGCTAATACGGAAGCTGGGTTATTAGCGCCGATGATCTGTTTGTGACTTGTAAAACTCTCTGGTTTCTAGCGACATCCTATAGAAAATTATAAAGCTGTTTATTAGAAAACTGGTAAAATGAGATTACTGTTACGTTTGTAAGAATCTCCTTTCACCTTTTAAATACCAAAGCAGTGATACCGGTAGTGGGTCTATATTGTCTCTTTTTTCTAAAACATTATGTACAAAAGCAGTGAACGATTATTAAGGTAGCGCTACCAGTAGATCATCGCTGCGAGAAGGCGATATGTAAAATCATATTGATTTATCTTTCAGTTGAAAGCACACATACCCACGGACTGTCGAATTTCATTATGTGCTGCGAGGTCAGCCGTCAGCATTGTCGTCTGCAGCAAGTGTGGGAGGTTGCAAATTTTAGTACAAATAATCCAAATGCCATGACTGTAGGTGCAGCGGGGTCTCCTTAATTACCTTTTTCAGACGTGATCAAAACACCGTTTCTATTTAAAAAAAACATGTATGCATTTCATTGTAGCGCTGATTGCAATTTAGCGAATGTCTGTTCACTTTCTTCTCTCTGGGGGACACTGATGATTGTGCGAATTGAAGATTGATTGTTTGCGTTTTTTTACAATGTCAGCAAACGAGACGACTTTCGTTCAGAATATAAAGTTGGAGTTTTTGTTGTCGTCGAATACTCATCATTCTAAAATAATCCAACCAAAATTACAGACCACACAGTAGTGGAAATGTGTCGTTTAATTAAACATTCTCTGGAATTCTCGAAGCGTCAAAATCTCCAACTAAAGAAAAAGTACCAGTTGAAATCTAACAGTAGCCGTTGATTCCAATTTGCTATTCACTTTTAGGATTGTTAGAATGTCTGAAATCTCACCGCCCACCGTATCTTACAGCCAAAGACGTGCATCAATTTTCATACTTCGGAGGCGTGGAAGCAGGAGTGGAGCTCTCTGTCGTAGGAACCAGAAACAGCGCATTCACACACATATAAACATCCAAGACCTGGGGTTTTTTCTGTATTCCCAGCCGGGGATCGAATCCGGGACCTCTCACTGGTAGGCAGAGCCACAAACGCAGCGCGACAGAGGCAATCTTTCAAAAATCGTGGCTTTTTAAAGCAATCAAATAGTGGCAGTAGATGACTCTTCATGAGACAAAAAACACACAATCTGAGAATGGCAAACAAAAATATGTTTCCGATAGCTACTTACCTACTCTTTTGTTGCAAACATTTTTAATTAAACACATTCTCTCGTTCCTCACACGATGAACATTCACGAGATAAAAGTATTCCTTTTCAATAGACTGCTTGCCGGAAATAGCGTGATATATAGGTATACGGGGCTAGCAATTGAAAATTGAAAAGCTGTCGAACGTTTTTATAATTTTTGTTTGATATTTCGTGGAATATTCCTACAGTTTGACTTTTAATAAAGTGCACATATCAACAGGGTTCGAAGAAGAACACATTTCATCAATCCAAAAAATAGACCCCTAAACATATCACAGGACAGTCGGTAATGCTAGTATCAAACTTAAATTAGATTTAGTTCTTCGAGAACGTTTTGAGTTTCTTTTCCCCAGGGATAGTAATCGGAGATCCCACACGGTGTCTCTCCTGTCAACTCCTCGGCATAACACTGCCGCCTATAAACACTATTTTAGGTTAAGGGCAATCCGACTGTGGAACGCACTTCCCTGCACTATTAGGGATAGTCCCTCAATTTTCACTTTTAAGAAAAGATTGAAAGCGTATTTCCTTTCTCTTCCGTAATCGGTATCATATTTATGTAAGTATATGGATGATATTTTGTAGTTTATATATGTGCATGCTATCTAGTGTATTTTATATAGTTGATATATATATATATATTTATTA